>CM042959.1:31208029-32408029 GCA_023678885.1 Pogostemon cablin | reverse complement strand
GGTGTGATTCATGCGTGAGTGGAATGTATAAGTGATATCTTGTATGATTGATTGGGTATGAGCTTATTGATTTTGTGCATTCATATGTTCATGTGTTAATTTCTATTGATGAAAAGCATGTTTAGTTGATAAGTATATTGAGTTCTTGTGGAATTGATCTTAATTATGTGCTATGAGGAGTACTAGGATTACCTATGTGAGGATTTAAGCTTTTTAATCATGCTTGATCATGATTATTTTATTCTAGAGAGGATCATTCATATGAACGTATTCTAGAACTTGGCTTGGAGTCTTGTGTGAGACTTATGGTTGATAAATTACTAGGACATGATCTTAGGCCATTATTTCGTGATTAAGCTACTTAGCCAAATTTATATTTTCTAATGATCTTATTAACCTTTGGATGCCCCATTGAGCTGTTAAAGCTTTTTCTTTGGTAGCCGAAGTGAATAACCTTATAAGCCTTTACTTGAGCTTGATTAACCTATTCATTGGTAGAGAGAGTTGAGGTGAGAAAGTGTTGCAAAAAGAAAAGGAAGATAGAATATGGTTAAAATTTTGTTTAGGGGTAGTGCCCGAAATTGGTACCCCGATTGTTTATACTTGATGTGTGAAGCTTAGCAGCTGATGGCCTATATATATGAGAAGGGTAGTGCCTGAAACCAGTACCCGAATTGTTTAAAAAGATGATGTTGATGCCATGAAAAGAAGGAAAATTCAGGAATTTTACAAGTTCAAGAGATGACATTGGAGAACTTGCTGTAAGAAGAAGAATTCGAGAACCTCCAAGGTAACTCTCTACTAGTGTCTTAAGTCACTAAGTCCAAATTTTCCTACCTTTTTCCAAAGAGCCAACATTATAACCCAAAAATAAGTCCTTTGTGATCCTAATGAAGAGTTGATTATAAGTTGATTTTTGAGACCTTTGCCAAGCTTATGGTTACGCGTGAATATGGATTGATATGAGTGTTTATATTAACCTATATAGTGCCTCACGCACTTGAGTGAAAGAGAATAAATACTTATCTTGTGAGCGAAATTACTTAGTACTCCGAATGGTATATGATTGGATTGGTTTTGCATGAGTGATATATATGAAGCAATTAATACTTGTTTGATTGAATGAAGTTGCATGTGTGATATGTGTTGTACTTGATCTTGGTGAATTATACACGACTCCTGTGGTTTGATTTGGTTACCTCGGGACGAGAAACATGTAAGTTTGGGGGTTTGATGAGTGTGTAAATTCACAAGTTTGACATCATGTTTTGTGCTAGTTTTGGAGAGTTTTGAGGTGGAAATAGGTGGAAAACCTATATATATTGTGAATTAGCATGAATCAGGTGTTAGTGGAGCTATTTAAGTGGTTTTCATAGCAAAAACGGAGTGGAAGTGCCAAGAATCGAAGAGACGAAGTCGAGACCACGCGAACCGCCAAGGAAAGAGTATGGTTCGACCTGGTTGGAGGAGGGTTCGACCTCTCCTACAGGTCGAACCAGCATTGCGAAATAGCAGAAGGAGGGTTCGACCATGACTCAAGGGGTTCGACCTATTTGATCAGGTCAAACCATGGTCGAACCAGTTCGCGAGAAGATAGGTTCGACCACGACGATGGGGTTCGACCTGACAGTTGGTCGAACCAGGAGCGGAAATTATCCAGTAGCGTGGTTCGACCTGAGGTTCGACCTGTGAGGGAGTGGTTCGACCTGTACAAGAGGTCGAACCAAGTGGAGAATGTGTCCAGTTGCAGGGTTCGACCTGTGGTTTGACTTGTGGCCGATGGTTCGACCTGTTTGACGAGGTCGAACCAAAACGCGAAAACTTACCTTATCTGGATTTTCGAGGCCAAAACACATGGGATCACTTGAAAAGCCCATTCCAAGCCCTAGAGACGTGATTACAAGTATTAAAGGAGGCTCATGCAGTCAAGAAAATGACGATCACGAAGGACGACGCGAGAATCATAGAAGGAGACAAGAGAAGAGATTGGTGATCCATCTGGAGGGCTGTAACAGAGCTTCCCTGGAGGTTCAAGTAAGATTGGTCCAACTAACCATGATTGTTCTTAGATCAATCATGGGCTAGAGCCACTTCGGTAGTTCTAGGGTTATGAAGGTTTCATGAGTTAAATTTGTATTTCGTGTGTATACTCCGTACAACACTACTTGTGGTTTATTTTATATAAGATTGCACGTTTCTAATCCATACTCATAGTTGTTTTGTGCATCAATAAATGTTGTGTAGAGTCTGAATGCATAACATGGTTATTGGTTGAGTGTGTTCACTAATGAGCAGGGTTTATTGTTATAATTCTAAGTGAAGGGATTCCGAAGTCTTATTAGAACTGTCTTATATGAATGTTTGTTAATTGAATTGAATTCAGGTTAACAAGTAGGATAAAGAGTATAACTTTATAGTACCTAAAAAGGGAGATCAAATCGGGTTAGAGTACTAAGTGCACGGGAAATAATTGATTATGATAGTACCTAGAAAGGGAGGTAAAGTATACGTCTTGCTCTGAGGATATTTGCACGTGTCAAAAGCTTATCTATTTGTGTCTATAGAATAGATTTGTATGGTCTAGCGATGCGTCCATAAACCACAAGGCAAAGTCGGACATCGACACACGAAAGTATAAATTAACGAATGAAACTGGATGGTCTGATGAACTACCTATCATCTTATTTGATCACAACTACTATTTTCTTGTTCTTGTTACTTATTTGCTATTTTATTTATTACTTAGTTTACAAACCAACAAATTACAATTCTCAATATAGTCATAATTGCTAGAACGTAACTAAAGTGATATTTATCCATCCCGTGGATTCGATATTTAACTTGGTCACCTTCGAAACTATAATTGATATCCTTCATACTTGGGGATTAATTGTGTGTTGAGAAAACGCCCATCACACCACCAAAATTCAAATACTCCATTGATATGTTCTCACGAGAAGTATATACCACTCGCACTCAAGTGTAAAAGATATATACTTATGGGTTATGGTGTTTACACTTAGATTCAATTCAAGTGCATGCGTAACCATAAGCTTGCCAAAAGTCTCAAACTCTTCATCACTAAAAGTATGATTCGACAATGAGATCAAAAAGGACATTTCTATTGGATGTAATGTTAGCTCTTTAGTTAAGGTAGAAAATATATGGATAAGTGACTCAAAGTTTGGATCGATCAAGCCTACAGTCTTTCTCGACCTTTCATTCTTTTTACTCACTTCAATTAAGTACAACATCCTCCTCAACTCTTTGACTTTTCTTTTTCTTTCTAGCACAATATTTTTCTTTCTTTTCTTGTTTTTTCTCTTTCTTTTTTTCCTCTCGAGGTACCAATTTCGGACACTACCTCATGCATCCTCCATAGGGTACTAGATTTAAGCACTACTCTAGGATGTTTAGTTCAATGGAGTACTAGATTTAAGCACTACTCCATGATTCTCCTTAGATGTAATTTCAAGCTCAATCACTACTTCAACACCAATTTCATTCACTCCTAAACTATTATAAAATTTTATCAACACACTTTGAAAAGCCCTTAATTCTCGTCATAGAATCAAGGCTCAAAAAAATATTCGGATGCTCAAAGTGACTATTTCTCGTAGGCTGCCAAAGAATGAGGTTTTTAGGCTCAATGGGGCTAACTATCGATAAACATCATTTGATAGGGAATTATTTGGTTAAGTGACTCATAAATTCAAGGATGGTCTAAAATCATCTCCCATCATCTAGCACACATGTAGTTTCGAGTAAGACAAGAGGCAACTTCTAGAATACACACATACGAATGATACTCACCAGAAAGAAATATCACGTGATTATGTATCATGATCAATGAGGCTCAAAATATCACACGGGTTTTTAACAAGTAACATAGCATTTTTCATGGTAAGCAATTTCCCACAAGTATACATAGAACTTCATATCACAATATTGCTCAAGCACAATTCCTTCAGCAATTTCAAAAGCATATGAATTTCAGGTACAATTTAAAAATATAAGCTCACATGGATCACCAAAAATATAAACTCAATCCTTCCACTCCATGATTTAAAAGCGCACATAAAAATTAGAATAAGGAAACGAGGGCACCTGATTTTTCTCCTTCAAAGTATGCACGAGTTTCTCGAGTTGTTCAACTCGGTCAGGTCAAAGTCTCAGTTTACATGTTTCAATCATCAAAGCTTAACATACCTCATCATCACAGGATTCATAAATAATAATATAGGAGAACTATAAGAAAAGACTCAATTGACTATCTAATCAACTCCACACACTAGACACACCAACACAACACACTAAACATTAGGTAAGTTATAAAAAATCGACATACCAACACCGGTTAAAATATTAATATGCTGCAAAAAATTAACTCCCTAACAAACAAACAACCAACGAAAGGAAAAATTATACCCTTAGTGGTCATAAAATGAGGTAAGTACATCATACCCTCCCAAACATAGTAAAAATATGAGTCGAAACTAAGTTTGAAAAGAGATGTAATTGCCAAAGCATGAGCACTTCAAATATAATAACTCCTCAATCACACGAAAGAAATAATAAAGCAATAAAACGGAAGGGACAAGCCCCTAACATGTGCTCATGTTTAACGTCGGAGAGTCACGATGGAAAACCGCTTTATTGAACTACTGGATTAGATGGCGGTCTCCTCGCATCCTCACCTTCAAGAACTTTCCTTCCCTTTTTTTGTCTACACTCAGCACCTCACCTTTCTTGGTCACAAAAATATTCTCAGAATTTCCTTCCTTCCATGGCTGTCTAGACTCCTCCTTGTCAATCTTCCACATAAATTCAAAATCATCAATTTTAGAAAAATTAAGATTAAATAAATTAGAAACCACATCTATGCTCTCGCATGATTGAGTCTCCATGGGCATCTTCAATGCTTTATCAAGAGAGAAAACCACATCTTCATTAACCATCTGCAGTCTAAGCTTTCCATCCTTATCATTTATCATGGCTCCAATAGTAGTAAGGAATGGCCACCCTAAAATTAGGGGAATGTCATCCTTATCATCTTCCATATCAACTACAAGAAAATCCACGGGAAAGACCAACTTATCCACTTTCACCAAATCATCTTCAATTAAACCCTTCAAAAAGTTATGGATCTATCCGCCAATTATAGAGAAATTGTTGTGGGAGTGAGCTCCCCTAAACCAAGCCTTTTAAATATGGACAAAGATATCAAGTTGACGCTTGCTCCCAAATCACACAAGGATTTATATGCCAGCCCTTTTCCAATGTCACAAAGAATAGTGAAGCTTCCAGGTTCCTTCAACTTTGCAGACATCTTTCTCTGAATGATCGAGCTGCAATTCTTAGACAGATTTACTTTCTCCACTCCGTTCAAGCTTTTCTTCTTCGATATAATATCCTTGAGGAATCGGGCATAATACGACATCTCTATGATTGCTTCGGATAAAGGAATGTTCAAGCTTATCTTGTTCATGATATCTTGAAACTTCTTGAACTTTTCTTCCAACCCTTGCTTGGCCAACCTTGAAGGAAACGGAGGAGGTACCTTAGTCTTGGGTCTTCCCCACTAATGAGTGTGTAAATTCACAAGTTTGGAACCAAGTTTTGTGCTAGTTTTGGAGAGTTTTGATGTGTAAATAGGTGGAAAACCTATATATATTGTGAATTAGCATGAATCAGGTGTTGGTGGAGCTATTTGAGGGGTTTTCATAGCAAAAACGGAGTGGAAGTGCCAAAAATCGAAGAGACGAAGTCGAGACCATGCGAACCGCCAAGAAAAGAGGTGGGTTCGACCTGTTGGAGGAGGGTTCGACCTCTCCAGTAGGTCGAACCAGTGTTGGAGAAGTGCAGGAAGTAGGTTCGACCACGACTCGAGGGGTTCGACCTGTTCATCAGGTCGAACCATGGTCGAACCAGTTCGTGAGAAGCTGGGTTCGACCACGACATTGGGAGTTCGACCTGACAGTTGGCCGAACCAAGAGTAGAAATTATCCAGTGATGAGGTTCGACCTGGGGTTCGACCAAGTCCTGAGAGGTTCGACTTGTTCAAGAGGTCGAACCAGTGCATAATTCTTCTAGTAGCGGAGTTCGACTTGGGGTTCGACCTGTGGCCAGTGGTTCGACCTGTTTGACGAGGTCGAACCTACATGCGGAAACTTACCTTATCCGAATTTTTCGAGGCCAAAACGCGTGGGATCACTTGAAAAGCCCATTCCAAGCCCTAGAGACGTGATTACAAGTATAAAAGGAGGCTTATGCAGTCCAAGAGAGAGAGCTTTTTATCGAGAATCATAAGGAGACGTGGATTGGAAGAGACAATCTTCCACCATCCGGA
This sequence comes from Pogostemon cablin, assembly GCA_023678885.1. Classification (NCBI taxonomy): domain Eukaryota; kingdom Viridiplantae; phylum Streptophyta; class Magnoliopsida; order Lamiales; family Lamiaceae; genus Pogostemon; species Pogostemon cablin. The sequence continues at coordinate 32,401,680 of CM042959.1, read as the reverse complement.
GGGCTGTGACAGAGCTCCGCTGGAGGTTCAAGTAAGATCGGTCCATCTAACCATGATTGTTCCTAGATCAATCATGGGCTAGAGCCGCTTCGGTAGTTCTAGGGTTATGAAGGTTTCATGAGTTGATTTATCTTTCGTGTGTATACTCCGTACAACACTACTCGTGGTTTATTTTATATAAGATAGTACTTTTTTAATCCATACTCATAGTCGTTTTGTGCATCAATAATCGTTGTGTAGAGTCTGAATACATAACATGGTTATTGGTTGAGTGCGTTCACTGTTGAGCAGGGTTTATTGTTATAATTCCAAGTGAAGGGATTCCGAAGTCTTATTAGAACTATCTTATATAAATACTTGTTAATTGAATCATATTCGAGTTAATAAGTAGGATAAAGAGTATAACTTTATAATACCTATAAAGGGAGATCAAATCGGGTTAGAGTACTAAGTGCACGGGAAATAATTGATTATGATAGTACCTAGAAGGGGGGGTAAAGTATACATCTTGCTCCGAGGATATTCACACGTGTCAAACGCTTATCTACTTGTGTCTATAGAGTAGATTTGCATGGGTTAGTGATGCGTCCATAAACCACAAGACAGAGTCGGACATTGACACACAAAAGTATGAATTAATGAATAAAACCGGATGACCTGACGAACTACCTATCATCTTACTTGACCACAACCTTCTATCTTTTCTTTTGTTATTTCGATTAATAGTTCCTACTCAATTTCAACATTATTATATTTCCAAATAGTCTTAGCATACTAGAGTATAATTGAATTGATATTTATCCGTCCCTTGGGTACGATAATAACTTGGTCACCTTCGAAACTACAATTGATATCCTTCACACTTGGGGATTAAAGTTGTGTGCTGAGAAAACACCCATCAAGTCACCCACTCATCTCGTTCAGCCTCCTTCAGTTTATCCTTCTCAGCTCTCAACCCCTTCGATCTTTCCCACTTCTTTTCGACTATAAGTTCAGTATTCTGCTATTTGGAAGGTACTGGAGTGTTCTGAACAACAGGTGTAGCATTTTGTATGGAAACCTGAGTCAAATGACACCGTTCGATCTCCGCTCGACCTGATAGATCTAGTCGAGCGGGTTGAAAATGGTCGAGCAGGGTACCTGTAATCTGGTCCTGGATGTTAAAATCCATAGACGTCCACTCGACCTCCGCCCGACCTAGATGGTTGGGTCGAGTGGATGCTTCTTGCTCGAGCGGATACCCTGTAATCTAATTTTGAATATTCTGCTCCACATGTGGCCGCTCGACCGTTGCTCGACTCAAGGGTTTGGTCGAGCTGTGGTCGAGCAGGATCTTTTCGTCTCTATTTTCATCCACCGATAACATTGGACCTTCATGCTGTGTTCCAGACCTAAATGTGATGGCATTATTTTCCAACATTTGTATCAATTGATTCACATTCGCGGCCATCCGCCCCATAATCAAAGTAAGGTCCTTCAACTGCTTAGATAAATCTGCATGATTAGCATTCATACTTGCTTCAATGTGGTCAACTCTTGCATCGTTATAGTAATGTGGTCAACTTTGCAATCTGCTTCAATTGGAACTCTAGTAGCTGGTTGTATTAGCTAGACTAGAGACGATCTCATCATCCCTATTCAGCTTCACCGCTTGATGTTCAACCTGCGCCATCTTGCTATGTACATAAGATCCTCTTACTCTTTCCATAGGCCAATCACGTGAATCCATAGAGATGTCTTCAAACAACTTTTCTGCTCTAAGTGCTATTTTAGATAACAGCGCTCTACCTGATGATGCATCAATAAGAATACGTGACTCACAATCCAATCCATAGTAGAAGATACTTATGTATTGAGCCTTAGACATCCCATTCTGTGGGCACCTTCTGAGCATATCTTTAAACCTGTCCCACGCCTCATAAAATTTCTCACCCTGATTCATAACAAATTGGGTAATGTCTTGCCTCATTCTTAAGATCCTGGAGGGTGGCATGTATCTCTCGAAGAACTTCTATTGTAGTTGATCCCATGTAGTGCAGTCTGCTGCATCAAGAGTCTCTTACCAAGCCTTCGCCCTATCAATCAAGGAAAACTGGAATAAGACGATCCACCTAGCATTATCATTAGCTCCAGCACCCTTTTAAGCATTTTCATAACCAAGAAATCTTTTAAGATGCTGATATGGATCTTCAAAACAACCTCCAGAAAAGGGATTCTTCTCTACCATGTTAATAAGAGCGGGATGCATCTCAAAATCATCATCTTCCCCCTTGCTCCTATCAACCCCATGTTACCAATCCCATAATTTGTGAAAATTTAACGTATGGAAATATTATCTAGATTCTGCCATGCTCTGGCCATGTTTAGCTCAATATGTTATTCATTTTTTTCCTTCCTCTCCTTTTCCTAGCGCACAAGTACCTCAGAAAAATTCAAGGTTAGATCGAAATAAATAATCACTAATAAAAGTCTTAATCAATTAGAAATAATAAAATTAATAATAACAGTCATCCCCGGCAACGGCGCCAAAAACTTGATGCGTATTTTTTTTTGCACGCAAAATTAATCTCCAAGTATTAAGGATATCAGTTGTAGCTTACGCAAGTGACCAAGTTAAATATCGAACCCAAAGGACGGCGTATTATCAATTTAATTATTTACTGAAATAATTAAGACAAAATGACAATTAAGTTTGAGCTTTGAATTATTAATCTACTAAAAAAATATAAAATAACAATTAAAACAAAATAAACACTAGAAGAATTACGAAAGTGGATCAAATAGGAGAATAAGTAGCTCTAGGATAATCTAGTTTCACTCATTAATCTCTCTTTCATGTATCAATGTCCGACTCTATCTTGTGGAATATGGACGCATCACAAAACTATGCAAATCTACTCTATAGACATAAGTAAATATGCGTGTAACACATGTGAATAACCTCGGAGCAAGATATATAATTTCACCCCTCTTTTCTAAGTACTATCAGTATCAATTATTTCCCCCTAGGATTAGTACTCTAACCCGATATGATCTCTCTTTATAAGTACTATAAAATTACTATCTTTGTCCTACTTATTAACCTGAATTCAATTCAATTAACAAATATTCATATAAGATAGATCTAATGAAGTTTCGGAGTCCCCTCACTTAGAATCATAACATGGAATCCTGCTCAACAGTGAACGCACTCAATCTATAACCAAGATATGTATTCAGACTCTACATAACAGTTAAAGATGCACAAAACAACTCTGAGTATGAATTAATAAAGCATAGTCTTATATAAAATAAATCCACAAGTAGTGTTGTGCGGAGTGTACACAAGAAAATTCAATTAATTCATAAAAATCTTCAAAATTCTAGATCTACCAAAATGGTTCTAGCTCATGATGTTGCGAAGAACAATCATGGGGATGGATAGCTCTTACCCATATGTCCGAAAAATTAGAAAGTAGAAGAAAAAAATTAGGAAAACCCTTGGTATAGAAGTCTCCTTCCTTCTCTCTTCCGTCTCTTCAAATCCTCTTGGTTCTCCTTCTTGATTCTGCAGACGAATCTTCACAGTGATGGATGGATGAAGGAAAGGATGTGGATGATGGTTGGGGGGTGATCCCCTCTTGTGGAGTGTAGGATGATTGTGTTGTTGTCACATATGAATAATGATGTGATCTGCATCCCCTTTTATACTTGTAAGCTCTCCTTATTTTCTTTGGATGGGTTTTTTATTGGAAAATACAAAAATACACGCTCTAGGAGGTACAAAATTACAAAAAATAGGATTTTGTGTCCCCGCTCGACCAAAATTCTCCAGGTCGAGTGGGATTGACTCAAGTCGAGCGGTATTATGCAGTCTCAATATTTCACGCATAACTTTCAAATACGAGCTCCGATTTGAGCGATTCTTTCACTCATGCGATCCTCTCTTCCTTTTTTTCTATCTATATAAATAACTTATAGAAAATCAAACATTTGAAGGTATAACAAGTCTTGAAAAGTGGTACAGTCGTCCTGAGTAAGAACAGCTTGCGCGACGTCACCATTTTGATCATAACTTTCTCATTTGGATTCCAATTGAATTTTTCCTTATGCCAAAACGATCCTCTCTTCTATAACTTTCCAATCATGTATCACACTTCCAGTTCAGAGCTCCACACAAACACAAAAAAATTACACAAGTTGGACATGTATTTTTCAGTATTCCTACACAAGTTGCACATTTCCTCCAACTTTGCACTTTTGATCATTTTTCCACCTAAAATACAATAAAACACCTCAAGTGCACCTTTTTCTCACATATATCAATTATAAGACACTTGTGCTAATATATGACAACAATTTCTATCAAAAAGGTGTTAAATTAGACACTAAAACACGCTTATTTTCACTCTCATCAACCTTATTATAAAAATAGATGATATTTTTATACTCCCTCTGTCCGCTTCTAAGGTATCCATTTTACTATTTTTGGCGTCCGCTTCAAAGGTATCCATTGCCCCTATTTAATAAAAAGTACACAATATGACCCACTACTTCCCTCTAATACAACTACCCACTTTATATAATTATTCTCCTTAATCAACGTGCAAAAAGCAAATGAATACCTTAGAACCGGATGGAGGGAGTAAAAATAACTAAAATAAAAAATACACAATATTTTCAATAATTAACAAAATAATCAATTTAATTTTAAAAAAAGAAAGGAACAAAAAGAAAAAATTAATTATAGGTACAAACTTTGTACTCATAATTACTGTAAGATACATTGATTTAAAAAATTACTCTCACATACAAAATATTAAAGTAAAATATCAAATATAACCCTAAACTCATATACTTTTAAACCACAAAACCCTAACCCTCACCCACCGCCGACCACCGCTGCCGTCGTCGGACCGTCGACGGCCAGTCACCGGATCATCGTCGGATCGCCGCTGGACGGTCGCCAGACCTCCACCGGAACACCACACTTTTTTGCTGCACACACTTTTTTACTGTACACACTTTTGCTACACACAAACTTTTGCTGCACACAAAAAATTTATGTGCAGCACATTGTAAGGGTAATATTGAAATATCACTATATATTTATGTAGTTAGTAAGTAATATTAATATTTTTGTATGTTTATATCTCATAATAATTAAGGATTGTTTAGTGTACCTAGTAGTAATCCTACGAACATAAAAAAATATTCCATAAATATTAAAACCGAATACATGCAGGATATAGCGGCCATCCTCCCCTTTTAAAAGTTACTCCTAATTCACGCGCATTTTCTTATGAATTTCTTATGATTCATAAGACGTTACAAAGACCTCCCCAACAAATTGGCCTGGTGATGCTTGTTTTGAAGTTGGGTGGAGTTTGAAAATTATGAAGGCAAAAGCTTGGGTGTGCTCGGGCATACGGGAGTACACTCCGTGTACCCTTTATTTTACAAGGCAACAACTTGTGTGTGCCCGGACGCATGGAAACAAACCCCGTCTGACTTTAAAATTTTGTGTTAAATTATATATTCTTTAGTATAAATATGTGTACCCTTTATTTTCTGAAGAAAAATAAAAAATATAATGAAAAGTGTATACCATTTAGAACAAAATGGTGTACCCTTATTAATTAAAGTGTATACCCTTTAGAACAAAATAATGTATCCTTATTCATAATACTAAATTTTAAAGGCGCACGGCATGTGCCGGGGCACATGCAAGCCTCACTCAATTATGATTTATGTAAAAATAATAGATAAAGAGAAAAATAGATAAGAGAGATAAATAGAAAATATGTATTAATTGAATATATATATATATATATTAATTTTTAAAATGTGAATGTGAATTTTGAAATCCAAACCAGAGTTTTAAAATCTGGAACAAATGAGTCGTCGCTAATTCAAAATGAGGGACCTATTTTGTGGCTAATTCAAAATGAGTCGTCGCTACATTGTTCCCAAGATTGAAACAGCCAAATTCTTGGGTCATCTTAATGGGTTCAGTACAGTACCGGTTGACCCACACGTTTCTCTATATATCATCAAAGAAGTGTTTTCATAATAGGGGCGGATCCACCGTGGAATAAGGGCACAGCTGTATCCCAAATTAAAAGATAACCTCCATATATTTATATGTAATAATTAGTGAAAATTGTCTATAGTTTAATGGGTTTGCAACTACATTTGTGGGAGAAGGTTGAGGGTTCGATCCCTTCTTAATTGTGGCCGTTCTTTTCCGTAGATATATTTATATTTTTTCTCTCTTCTATTTTAAATATATATATTTATATTAGTCTTATTATTTTTCTTATTTTCTTTTATACTTTAATTATTTTATTTTATATAAAAAATGTGTTTCTTCTAATATTATATACTACACCTTTTTTTTAATATATATATTTTATTTTAAATCTTGTGTTTCTTTATTTCTTCACTTACATAATTCACACAATATATTAATATTCATGTTTCATTGAATCATTTACATTTTTCTCACACATTTGTACTCATAAATTATTTATTAAATGAAAAAGTCGACGGTGTCAACAGTAATTATAATTTTTTATTTTGATTTATTTATTAAATAATTTTAAATATTAAATAATATTTCTAAAATTAGATACCGTACCCCCAATTTTAATTTCTTGGATCCGCCCCTGTTTCATATCTGGATCGGAGATCGAATTGGTGACCTTAACGATTTACGGTCGGACCGGTCCGACCGGACGGTTCAACCGGAAAAATAATAATAATAGATTTTTTTATACTCACTCCGTCGGCTTCTAAGTTATCTATTTCACTATTCATGGCGTTTGCTTTAAATGTATCAATTTTCTCTATTTAGTAAAAAAGTACACAATATGACCCATCACTTCCCTCTAATACAACTACCCACTTTATCTATAATAATAATAATACTCCTTAATCCACGTGCAAAAAACAAATAAAGACCTTAGAACTGTCCACGTGCAAAAAGCAAATGATTATCAAGAAACGGACAGAGGGAGTAATAGTTTATTGTTTTGTAATAATAATTGGATTTTAATTAATTTTACAAATTAGGCTCTCACTTATATCACCCCCTATGGGCCTTCAAATATAAGTTCACAATTGGACCCTCCACTTATATCCCCATCCACTTATATCACTCTCTTTTGACCTAATAGACGCCACCGCTCCTCTCTTATCTCAACAGGTGAAGAATTGTAGACTTCAAGACCATACAGATCTCTTCAAACTTCAACAATGGCAGCAAAAAACGTGAAGGATGCATGAATTCGTGAAAGCCTACACAGTCGGAAGCTCACATAAAGCGTTGCGTCCATCGCTGTCAGCTCATGTTTCGATCTGCTACCCACCTTTGATCTGCCATCCGATCTGTCGTCAGATTTAGTCACGTACAGCACGCCGTGAGTCTTGGAAAAAAATAAAAATTGACATTTTCCGATTGGCCGGTCCAAACCGATTATGACCGATTTTGACCGGTTTCTTCCGGTTAGACCATAAAAATGGTTATTGGGGGTATTTTGGACTGGTCCCGACACCTGTTCCCGATTGAATCGGTCGAACCAGCCGGTCCGATCCGATTTCCGATAACACTGCATCAAAGCAAGAGGAAGATTTTTCTTAATGGAACATACGACTTAGATCGGGATGATTGATGTACAAAACATCAAACTTCTCGGTTACACTGCTCGATATCCTTGCACTCATGTGCACACATATATAAATTTTTATTTAATGGAGTAGTGTATATATATATTTTTTCAATAATTTTATAATTTTTTACATTCAGTTTTTTATTAAAAAAAATAATAACAGAAAATTCTTTAATAAAGTGTCTACATTATTATTCATTAATGTATACTTCATCCATCCCGCATTAAGGTTTATATTTTACATTTAGGTTTGTTCCAAATTAAGTTTTGCATTTCATTTTTTATTTATCAAGTGTGATCCACACAAAACAATTAATTATTTCACATAAGACCCACACACAACACTGATATAACTACTTACTATACATATTAAAATAGGCTAAAACTTATGTGCCCTAGGGATACCGTGCGCCCAGATACCCTTTAGTATTAAATGATACTCCTTCTGTCTCGCCCAAATAACACTATTTTACTATATTGGGCGTCCCATCCAAATTGTATCATTTTCCCTTTTAGTAAAAAGGGTTCACCACTACCCATCATATCTTTTTAATACACCTACCCACCTTACATAAAATAATACTCCCTCCGTCCCGGCGTAAGAGGGTCATTTGTTTTTTGTATGTAGATTAAGGAGTATTATTATTTAAGGTGTAGTAAGTAGTTGTATTAGTGGGAGTGTGGGTCTCATATTTTAATTGTATTAGAGGGGATGTGTCGATCTCATGTATGTAAAAAAGGAAAGAAACTCTTTGGGTAGGACGACCAAAATAGAAAAATGGCCCTCTTATCCTGGGACGGAGGGAGTAATACTTTTTAATCTTCGTGTAAAAAGCAAATGATATTATTTGCCCAGGACGGAGGATTATACCTTTTAGTAAAAAATGTGTACCTTATATTTCTTGAAAAAAAAAAAATATTAAAAGTATATAACCTTTAGAACAAAATGTTATATCCTTATTAATTAAAGTGTATACTTTTTAAAACAAAATATTGTACCCTTCATACCTTGTGCACCTGGGGATACAAGACACCAACTCTTTAAAATATTAATTCCTTTGTCCCAAAAATAAATTCACACTACAACATAAATGACTTTACATAATACGCAAAAAATATTATCTAATAGTTTAATTGTTTTATTATAGACGATATATAATATTTTTAGGGGCAAATGACTTTACATAATACGTAAAACATATTATTTAATAATAGTATCACTTTTTATAAAATTAAAAAATAAAAGTGCAGGTGGATTTGATTCCATGACCTATGAGCTACAATGTATTTCATCTACCAACTTAACTAGTCAATCAATCTTAACAAATATTAAATACTATTTGTTTTATGATATATTTCAAGTTATTTATTTTTCTTTTTAAATAAAACTTTTATTATTAAATATTTTAACCATTAACATTAAGTAAAATATAATTTAAAATATTTTTCGTGATTAATATATACTCCCTCCGTCCCACTCAAAGAGTCTCTTTTTGCCATATTAGGACTCCTACCCAAAGGGTCCTCTTTCATTTTTTACACACATGGACCCACACACACCCTCTAATGCAATTAAAATATGGGGCCTACACTCCCACTAATACAACTACCCACTACAAATTAAATAATAATACTTTCTTAATTCAAGTGCCAAAAAACAAAAACTACCCTTAGTGTGGGACGGAGGGAGTATATTTTTAATTTTATAATATATATATATATATATATATATATATATATATATATATATATATATATATATATAATTTTAATAACGTTTTAATTAGTATTCATCTTATAAATATGGAGTATATTTTAAAATGATATGTTAATAATATATGTATATAGAAGTGTTACTTAAAAATGTTACTTATGTATAAGTGTTATATTATTGTGTTACTTTTGTAAAAGTGTTACGTAAAATGTGTTACATATATAAAAGTATTATATGCATGTGTTATACTCCCTCCGTCCCGAACTTATGTTCACCGCACTGTAGATACGGAGTTTAAGAAAAGTTACTTTTTGACCAACTTTATTGACTTTTTAGGGGTATTGTGGTATTTTTAGTTAATAAATAAATTATAAAGTATGTTATGTGTGTTAAGTAAGAGTGATATTTTTGAAATTAAGATAAATTTTGAGGTTGTTGGTTGATGTGAAGTTTTCTTTTTTGGGTGGTGAACATAAGTATGAGACGGAAGAAAACTGAAAGTGTAAATATAAGTGTAGGATGGAGGGAGTATATTATAAAAGTGTTATATATATGTGTTACTTATATAAAAAGTATTTCTAAAATGTTACATATCATAATAATTTTAAAAGTGTTACCATTGTGTGTTAAATAAATTTAAAGGATTAATATAAGGTGTTATTTAATGCTACTTTGTTGTAATGACACTTTCTATTTTTATATGTCCTATAAATAAGTTCACACCCCAAAATAAGAAAATATACATAAATCAATTACCCTACAACACATTTTAATTTTAAAATTACCACATTTTTACAACTCACATAACTTACTTTATAATTTATTTATTACCTAAAAATATTAAATTATCCCTAAAAGTAAAGTAAAAATCAATTTTTTCTTAAACTCTGTATGTACAGTAATCGTGAACTTCTCTTTTGGACAAATGTAGTATATCTTTTAATCTATGTGCAAAAAGCATAATACCTATCAAAATATTAAATTAAATCTCTTAATTTATGTAAAAAAATAAACGTAAATATTAATGCAGCGACGGAGAAAATATATTTTTATTTATAAATGTATTATTTTCTTAAAATAAGTATACATTATAACCGAGTGAACAAGATAATTAGTCTTCCTTTATTTCTCATGATAAAACTAGATCAACCGTGAGCCGCGGTCGGTAGAATACACCTACTCGATTTTTAAATACTCATGCTTCTCTCAAAAATAATTTTAGATAGTAAACTCTTAATTTATTAATTTAGACACATTACGTTCAAACACATTTCTAATACAATTAAAATATAGATCAACATATTTCACTAATATAACTATAATTATAAATAAAATAATAATACTCCTCAATTTACGTGAAAAAGAAAATTGATACGTTGACAATGGACAAAGGGAGGGAGTATTACATTTTAGTTTTTAAAATTCATATGAATTTTTAAAAACTATCTACAATTATTTTTTTATTTTGTACCCATTCATTTTATTGTTGATATCTTGTGCACCTATATATTATAGTAGTTTTATTCAATAATAATATAGATTCTCTCCATCCTATTTCAATCTTAATATATTTTTAATTTGGATGTCCCATTTCAATATTTACATTTACCTTTTTGGTTGATGAGACCTACACAAATTAATTATTTTTTTCTCTATGGGCCCATCCATCACACTAATACACCTCCATACTTTACATTAAAATATTATTTCTCTTTAACTCACTCACATTAAAATATTATTTTCTATAATCTTTTATGGAAAAAGTAAACGTAAAGTTTAAAACGGGACGGAGTGAGTATGTATGTCTTAATTAATAAATTACATTTTCATATTCAACTTTCCAGAAAATAAAAAAAAATAATAGAAAATTCACTTAATATTCAACTTTTCAGAAAATAAAAAAAAGTAATAGAAAATTCATTTAATATTCGCTAACCAACTGGATAAGTTCTTTTTTCATTCGTATATACTTCCTACATCCCGTTTTAAAGTTTAGTTTGTTTTTTCACGGAGATAAGGTATATACTACCTCCAGCCACTTACAATGTACACATTTCACTATTCCTGGCGTCCGCATCAAATGTATCAATTTCCTCTTTTTAGTAAAGAAAGTACATAATACGACCCACCACTTCCCTCTAGTACAACTATCCACTTTACCTATAACAAGTAGCTAACCCGTGCGTTGCACGGTATGTATTAGTTTTTTGTAACAATTTCATTTGATTTTATGATGTTTGAATAGAATAATATTTCTTTGAAAAACCCTAAATCCTAAAACCCTAAACCATAAAACTCTAAACCCTAAATCCTAAACCCTAAATTCATAATTATAGCTATTTAATTATTTTAATGGGTGACTGAGATTTGTTTAAAAAATAGATGGTCAGGATTGGATTTATTCCACCCTAAATTCATAATTATAATTATTTAATTATTTTAACGTGTAGATTTGTGAGCTTCTCTCTTTCGGTTTTGGTGTGGTTTGAATTTTGTTATCGTATTATTTCTTTATTTATGTTTTTTAATTATCTCATATGTGTTTAAGCAAACACCACCCTTTGGGTGGGATGGAGAGAGTATTTCTTAATTTGAAAAGTCATATATAATTATTTATTATTTTAATGGGTGGCTGAGATTTGTTTGAAAAATAGATGGTTAGGATTGAATTTATTCTACTTTTACGGGTTAATAATTATTTAATTATTGAAAAGTCGTAATTATAATTATTTAATTATTTTAATGGATGATTGGGATTTATTTATTTAAGAAATAGATGGTCATGATTTGACCATCTGCAAACATTATCCATAAACCCTAAAACCCTAAACCATAAAACCCTAAACCCTAAAACCCTAAATCCTAAACCCTAAAACCCTAAATTCATAATTATAATTATTTAATTATTTTAATGGGTGATTGAAATTTGTTTAAGAAATAGAAGGTTAGAATTGGATTTATTCTACCCTAAATTCATAATTTATAATTATTTAATTATTTTAATGGGTGGCTGAGATTTGTTTGAGCTTCTCTCATCCGGTTTTAGTGTGTTTTGAATTTTATTTTCGTATTATTTCTTTATTTATGTTTTTAATTATCTCATATGTGTTTTGTATGAAAATAATTACATAAAACTCTAAATCATAAATCCTAAAACTTAAAATCATAAGATTCATAATTATAATTATTTAATTATTTTATTGGGTGTCTGAATAGATGGTCAGGATTGGATTATTCTAATTTGAACTTTTATAATTATAATTATTTAATTATTTTAGTAAATGGCCCTAAATTCATAATTATAATTATTTAATTATTTTAATGGCTGACTGAAATTTGTTTAAGAAATAGATGGTCAGTAATTCTGCTATAATAATATCTCATTTCTTAATTTGAAAAAGTTATAATTATAATTATTATAATTATTTAATTATTGTAATATGTGACTTAGATTTATTTGAAAATTTTGAATATATTTAATATTATTAAAGTTTTATTAAATAATATCTTATTTCCAAATTTGAAAAGGTTATAATTATAATTATTTAATTATTTTAATGCCTGCTTGACTTAAAAATACTTAAATGCGGGTGGTTTAGCACCTGAATCCCAAATTATAGGAAGAACTTTAACTTAAGCAGTCTTAAATTTGGGCAGTTTAGCACCAGAATCCTAGATTATAGGTCGTATAAATTTTTTACTGTAGAACGCTTAATCCGGACGATTTAGAACCAGATTATAGGCCGTTCAAATTTTTAACTGTAGAACCCTTTATCCAGGCGGTTTAGAACCTGAATCCTAGATGTATTCTGTTCTTGAGTTGATTCTCGTTGAAGAATTCGAAGAACTATTCAGACAATTTTGAAGTCTTTGATCTTCTTAGAGAATCGTTCTAGGTGTGTTTGAAATGAATGGAGGAGGGCTCCTTATATAGGTGAAGGGTGATGAAGCTCCATATATAACTCACAATTTGATTGGTCAATGGATTATTTGTCCTAATCTGCGGGCTTGGGCCTTTCCATCCCTGCAATTTGATTGGTCTATTTAATATTATTAATTTTTTAATAAATAAAATCTTATTTCCTAATTTGAAAATATCATAATTATAATTATTTAATTATTTTAATGGGTGACTAAGATTTGTTTTAAATACTAAATTATTTCCTAATTTGAAAATGTCATAATTATAATTATTTAATTATTTTAATGGATGGCTGAGATTTGTTTTAAAATTAGATGGCTAGGATTGAATTTATTCTGAACCCTTAATTACTATAAGATACAAACATACAAAAATATTACTACTAACTACAAAAATATATAGTGATATTCTAATATTACCCCTACAATGTGCTGCACGTAAATGTTGTGTGCAGCGCGACGGCGGTGGTCCGGCGGTGGGTGGGGGTTTAGGATTTGTGGTTTAATAGTGTATGTGTTTAGGGTTATATTTGGTATTTTACTTTAATGTTTTGTATGTGATAGTAATTATTTTAAATCAATGTATCTAATAGTAATTAGGGATACAAAGTGTGTATCTATGAGTAATTAATCCTAATATATTTAATATTATTTAAATTTTAGTAAATAATATCTTATTTTCTGATTTGAAAAAATCATAACTCTAATTAGTTAATTATTTTAATGGGTGACTGCGATTTGTTTGAGGAATAGATGATTATGATTTGTACTAAATTATTTCCTGATTTGAAAAAATCATAATTATAATTATTTAATTATTTTAATAGGTTGTTGAAATTTGTTTTAGAAATAGATGGTCAGGATTTGGCCTCCATAAACCCTAACCCCTAAACCCTAAAACCCTAAACCCTATAACCCTAAATCCTAAACCCTAAACCATTTGATGGTTAGGATTCGATTTATATTTAATATTATTAATTTTTTAATAAATAATATTTTATTTTCTAATTTGAAAAAATCATAATTATAATTATTTAATTATTTTAAATGGTGGCTGAGATAATAATATCTTATTTTCTAATTTGAAAAAATTATAATTATAATTATTTAATTATTGTAATGTGTGACTTAGATTTATTTAAAATTTGAATATATTCAAATACTCCCTCCGTCCCATAGAAGTTGACACACTTTCCTTTTTGGTTTGTCCCACTAAAGTTAATACATTTCCTTTTTAATACATGGACCCACACAAAAAATAATTAATCTATTCTCATGGGCACCACATATCACCTCTAATACAACTACCCACTACACATTAAATATTATTTCTCTCACTTTACTTTACTCCACTTTACATTAAATTATTATACTCCTTAATCTCCGTGCCAAAAAAAAATTATACCAACTTCTATGGGATAGTGGGAGTAATATATTTAATATTATTAAAGTTTTATTAAATAATATCTTATTTTCGAATTTGAAAAGGTTATAATTATATTTATTTAATTATTTTAATGCGTTCTTGACGTAAAAATACTTAAATCTGGGTGGTTTAGTACCTGAATCCCAGATTACAGGAAGAACTTTAACTTAAGCAGTCTTAAATTTGGGCAGTTTAGCACCAGAATCCCAGATTATAGGCCGTTCAAATTTTTTACTGTAGAACGCTTAATCCGGACGGTTTAGAACCAGATTATAGGCCGTTCAAATTTTTAACTGTAGAACGCTTGATTCGGGCGGTTTAGAACCTGAATTCCAGATGTATTCCATTCTTGAGTTGATTCTCGTTGAAGAATTCGAAGAACTATTCAGACAATTCTAAAGTCTTTGATCTTCTTAGAGAATCGTTCTCGGTGTGTTTGAAATGAATGGAGAAGGGCTCCTTATATAAGTGAAGGGTGAGGAAGCCCCATATATAGCTCACAATTTGATTGGTCAATGGATTATTTGACATAATTCTGCGGGCTTGGGCCTTTCCATCCCTGCAATTTGATTGGTCTATTTAATATTATTAATTTTTTAATAAATAAAATCTTATTTCCTAATTTGAAAATGTCATAATTATAATTATTTAATTATTTTAATGGGTGACTAAGATTTATTTTAGATACTAAATTATTTTCTAATTTGAAAATGTCATAATTATAATTATTTAATTATTTTAATGGATGACTGAGATTTGTTTTAAAATTAGATGGCCAGGATTGAATTTATTCTACTTTTATATATATAGAGATAATTAGACGATCAAAAAGCAAATAAAGACCTTAGAATTGTCCTCGTGCAAACAACAAATGGTAACGTTGTAAGTGGCCGGAGGGAGTAATATTTTAATGTGTAGTGAGGTGAGAAAAATAATATTTTAATGTAAAGTGGGTAAGTGTATTAGTGTAATGTGTGGGCCCATGGAGAGATAAATAATTAATTTGTATTGGTCCCATCTACCAAAAAGGGAAACGTAAAGATTGAAATGAGACACTCAAATTGAAAATATATAAAGATTGAAATGGGACAGCTGGAATATACTTCCTCCGTCCCAGGTTAAGAGGATCATTTTTTCATTTTGGTTGTCTCACCCAAAGAGTCCCCTTTCCTTTTTTACACATATGGGACCCACACACCCCCTCTAATACAATTAAATGTTGGGACCCACACTCCTACTAAAATAACTACTCACTATACATTAAATAATAATACTCCTTAATCTACATGCCATAAAGCAAATGACCCTCTTAAGGAGGGACGGAGGGAGTATGCTTTTATTCATTTATAATTAATATTAGGGGTAGACTTGTTTGAGATAGTATTATGATGAAACTATTTCGTTTTTATGATTAATTTTAATTTTTTTATTAAATATGTTATCACTTTTATTTTAAAATATTATAACTTTTCATTTATATTATAAATTGTTTATGAATTGTTTACAACACTATTATCACTATTTAATAATTGAGTATCACTTTTTATTATATATATTATCATTACATATCCGTCTTACGCAAGTCATTTTATGAGACGGCGTCACACAAAATTTGCTTTAAATTAAAGTCAGAGTAAAAAGTTAAAATTACAACAAAAATCTATCCACTACTCATTAAAATATTACAATTTTAAATTTAGGTATAATATTAATCTAAAGTGAAAAGAATATAAATTGTCACTTACAATTTTCAAACCCAACGAAAACCTAAAATAGGCTTAAACAAACGTAACACATGAAAACATACATATGAAGTCTTGGACCCAAATTAACTGCCGGCACTTTCACATATCTATTCAGATAGCTCAAGTGGTAGAGGGGAGGATGGAAAGGTCTTCCAGCTGAGTTTGGTTGTTGTAGGGTGGGGGTTCGAATTCTGCCTTTGGCATAGATTTGACCCCTTGCAAACACAAGTTTAACAGTGAGCCCTCCCTATAAGCCACTTGAGGCACATCCTGCGATTTACCTCCTCCACCAATCCCCAGGGCAGGGGTGGTGGGGGCCCCTAATGGTGGGGTACACCGTATAGTAAACCAATTGGCCAAAAAGTCTTGGTCGTCTTCCCCCACGGCCCCACCATATTAATGGCCATTCATGCACATGGTTATATAAATGGATAATTAATTTTAGGGTAGGTCTTGCGTGAGACCGTCTCACGTGAGACAATTTTTCACTTTTTAAAATAGTTCTCACTTTCGTTATAAAAAGTTATCACTTTCGCTATAAAATGTTATCACTTTTTATTTATACTATAAATTGTTTATGAAATAACATTATCATTTTTCATCAATTTATTATCACTTTCTTTTGTAACGGTTATCACTTTATGGCCATCTCACGTAAGCCCTTACGTGAGACGGTCTCACACAAGTCTTTTTCTTAATTCTATATTTGAAAAGTACATAATTTATTTTATTCAGTTTATAATTTTTTTATTTATAAAATTATGAAAGGTAAAACATGATTTAATTTGTTAGATCATTAGGTAAAAATGTAGTATTACACTTACTCTCTCTTCGGCGGATATTTATTTCTTCACGTGGATTAATAAATATTACTCTCTCTATTCCCCCCAATGTCTTTATTTTTCATTTTTAGTGAAAGAACCCAGCACATGGCCAACCAGTTACTAGTAATACAACTACTCACTATCTATAAAATAGTAATACTCCTTAATCCATATGCAAAAAGCAAATGGGGACCGTTGCCCGGAATGGAAGTAGTATTATTTATTATGTAATTGATAGTTGTATTAGTAGGTATGCGAGCTCTCTATATTTTAATTATATTAGTGTGCATGAGTCTCATATATGTAAAAAAAGTAATAGAACTCTTTGGGCGGACGTCCGAAATGACAAAATGTGTCCCTTGCCCGTGGACGGAGGGAGTATAATTTTAAAAGTTGCACTAATTTACTGATTACTCTATAATATATGAAAAATTACTCTTTAAAAACACAAAATATTACTCTTTTGAATGAAAAATATTACTCCTCAAATTCTTGCACCATAATCTACCGATTATCCTTTAATAGACAAAAAATATTTCATTCGTCCCATAGAAACGTTTACGTATTTCAATTTTGAGCATTCCATAAATAGGTTTACATTTCCCTTTATAGTAAATGAGACCCACACAAAATATTTAAATATTCCATGGGGCTCACAACACTACACTAATACAACTACCCGTTACACATTAAAATATTATTTCTCTCACTTCAATACACATTAAAATACTATATTCCTTTTTCCCGTACAAAAAACAAACATAAACATTTCTATGGGACAGAAGGAGTACTAACTATAAGAAATTTTGGTTTTACCCACTCATCATATGTATGTGTAAAAGCTATTTTTGTGTAGCTAATGCATTTTACTCCCACATAAAATAAGTGTAAACATGTGTCACTATAATTGTGTTGATAAATATTTTTACTTACACATATAAATTATGTAGGTAAATCTTTTGCTTTTATCCACACATGTATGTGCAGGAAAATATTTATTTTATGTGTGATTATTTTTTGAGAATATATATAAAGAAATGTGGATTGTGAGTGAGCGTATATCGCCTCATTGCTCGATTTAAGGCCTCTTTATGAGTATCAATAGGTCGGTCCTTTAGTAGATTCTTCGTCAATAGGAGAAGCACCAGCAGTAGTATATATAATTGGGGTTAATAGTTGGTTCTTTTGCCGATCCATGCCTTCTTGATGAAGGGTCGAAATACCCCTAGAAATTTCAGAAGGCGTCTAATGCGTGTTCTCTGAAACCGATCTATTTAGAGCGAGGCTGGGCAGGATTGAATTCTCCGCAAATTCGGAAGAAAAAGAAGGCATGTTAAAAGCTGCGAACGCGTGAAATAAAGCCTTATAGCCATTTGGCTATATAAAATTTTCATTTAATTTTTTTAAATTATATATAAGTATAGAGAGGATATATTTCCAAAATAAGCTATTTTATCTAAATATTATCATAATTTAATAATATTTTTTAAGTAATATAATTTTTAATTTTTTAATTTTTAATTAATTAATTAATTATTATCGAATATAATGTCATATCATCACATGTTATTTTTTTTAACTACACATATTTTATGTGTAGCTAAATAACTTATTATTAGTCACACAATTATATCATGTGTGGGTATTCTTAATATCAAAATTAATCCGTAAAATTAAAATATTATTATTGATTTTTAGTGACACATTTTTAATGTCACAATAGACTTGTTACATTACCCACACATAAAAATATTATGTGTCACTTAGGATTGTAAGAACTTTATGGGACAAATGAAAAAGAAAAATGTAAAATTTTTATGGATGGAGTATATATTTATTGGCATTGACAAAGAGCAAATATTGTATGGGATCGTCTCATGGTGAATTATTTCAATATTTATATATCCAGCAAGTTGTTTATGAAATAGTTTATTAGACAAAAATTACTTTTCAACGATCAGTATAACTTTTAATTAAAAATAGGATTAATTACAGCAAAAGTACTGACCTTTACTTTGATTTAAAATTAGTCTAAACATTTAACAAATTATGAAAAAGTACTTTACTTTTGAGGTGATTTGCAAATCAAGCCTTCCGACAGCAGGAGAGCTGCCCGATGATGACATGACTTTCTTTCTGTTAATCCATCTCCCACATGTTAAAAAATACAGCGTCGTCTCAAATGGATCTCGAATCCCATTCCAGGGCATCAACTTACTCTCAGCACTCAGAGAAGATGTAATCACATAGAATGAATGACGCCAAAATCGATGAAGTCGATGATTCTAGATCGGAATAACAGATTTCCAACACCCAGCCATCGGTCTACTAGAACCAGCGAGAAAATATTATTAGGCAAATAAATCCAGTGAGAAAAGATGAACAAATTAAGTAAGTCACGAATTGAGTTCTTTCGGTGATAGAGCCGCTGGTAATTTCGACGGCGGCGATGGCGAAAGCCCACTAATAAAGAAAGAAGTTTTAGTCGAAGAGGGAAGAGTGAATCTCCATCAAGCCGAAGAAGCGACTGATAAACCCTGTGGTATCTTCAAACTCTCTCTCATCAATTCTCTCTCTCTCTCTCTTTCTTTCACATACACAACGACATAACAAGATTCACACACACTCACCTCACTTCTTACTATATCGCTCGAGACGTTGGAAGATGACTGAGCACTGCAGTTGTTTCCAGCGGTAAGAAGAAGTAAATCCTTGTATTTAATTACATAATAAAAACCCACCTTTTCATCTCTAACAATTGGAGTATTTAATGCAGCTCAATTGACGATTATTCTCGTAATAAAAAAAGAAATAAAACACAATTATGTTGACTGATGGTTGTTTTCTCAACACACAATTTTAATCCCCGAGTATGAAGGATATCAATTGTAGTTTCGAAGGTGACCAAGTTAAATATCGAATCCACGGGACGGATAAATATTACTTCAGTTATTTTTTAGCAATTATGACTATGTTGAGAATTGTAATTGTTGGTTTGTAAACTAA
The DNA here is from genome assembly GCA_023678885.1 of Pogostemon cablin. Lineage (NCBI taxonomy): Eukaryota > Viridiplantae > Streptophyta > Magnoliopsida > Lamiales > Lamiaceae > Pogostemon > Pogostemon cablin. The sequence continues at coordinate 32,381,395 of CM042959.1, read as the reverse complement.
GTAACGATTAAAATAGCAAATAAATAACAAGAACAAGAGAATAGTAGTTGTGATCAAATAAGATGATAGGTAGTTCGTCAGGCCATCCAGTTTCATTCGTTAATTCATACTTTCGTGTGTCGATATCTGACTCTTCCTTGTGGTTTATGGACGCATCGCTAGACCATGCAAATCTATTCTATAGACACAAATAGATAAGCTTTTGACACGTGTGAGTATCCTCAGAGCAAGACGTATACTTCACCTCTCTTTCTAGGTACTATCATAATCAATTATTTCCCGTGCACTTAGTACTCTAACCCGATTTGATCTCCCTTTTTAGGTACTATAAAGTTATACTCTTAATCCTACTTGTTAACCCGAATTCAATTCAATTAACAAACATTCATATAAGACGGTTCTAATAAAACCTCGAAATCACTTCACTTAGAATTATAACAATAAACCCTGCTCATTAGTGAACGTACTCAATCAATAACCATGGTATGCATTCAGACTCTACACAACGATTATTGATGCATAAAACAACTATGAGTATGGATTAAAAATGCACAATCTTATATAAAATAAACCACAAGTAGTGTTGTATGGAGTATACACACGGAATACAAATCAACTCATGAAACCTTCATAACCCTAGAACTACCGAAGTGGCTCTAGCCCATGATTGATCTAGGAACAATCATGGTTAGATGGACCAATCTTACTTAAATCTCAAGCGGAACCTCTGTCACAGCTCTCCTAATCTCCTCTTGCGCTTCACGATCTTACGCTCTCTAAACTCTCTTGTATTGTGTTGTTGGTGATGATTGGATGTCTTCCTTGACTGCATGAGCCTCCTTTTATACTTATAATCACGTCTCTAGGGCTTAGAATGAGCTTTTCAAGTGATCACACGCGTTTTGGCCTCGAAAATCTAGATAAAGTAAGTTTCCGCACGACGGTTCGACCTCAGCAAACAGGTCGAACCACTGGCCGCAGGTCGAACCACAAGTCGAACCACGCTACTGGAAGTATTCTGCACTTGGTTCGACTTCTTATACAGGTCGAACCACTCCGTCTTGGTCGAACCATGCTACTGGACAATTTTTATTCTCGATTCGACCAACCGTCAGGTCGAACACCCAACATCATGGTCGAACCCATCTTCTCACGAACTAGTTCGACCTGTTGGCAATTGGATCGTGCGGTTCAACGTGATCGTTAGGAAAATAGGTAAACAATAATCAGCGGAAGCAATAAAATATGTTTACCGTACTTCTGGGTCGATGTAGAGGATGAACAGCAGTGAAGAACACCTCTGATCTTCTACTGTATGTCCCAAAGTCAACTCTGGTGTTGGGTGGTCAACAATCCCCAGAGTTCTCTCATTCTGCTCTCTGTTTTCTCCCGTGTGTCAAAAGAGGCACAGACTCAGGGTTAACAGGAACTGAGATGACTTATATACTTGGGCTACAGCAGGGACCAGGAGGAGAAATTGGGCTGGGCCTCAATTGAATTTAATTAACCAAGCTTAGCCCAAAGCTTTTAATTAAATCCAATAATAATAATATAGTCCACTAAAATATTATTACTGCACTACCCGTCCAATCCTAAAATTATGTTCTGGGCTCCTTCTTATTATAAGCCCGATAGTCTCCCCATGTTTAAGATATACAATGTCCATTAATTAATTAAGTTACTGACAACTCAAATTAATTAATATCTCATCCGAGAGTAGTACCACTCAACCTTTTTATCATGCCGGAAATTAATCCACTTGCAAGATTTACATGATAAACCTTATGAGCTCCTCAAGGGGACATCATCAACCTATGACGGACATGGATTCCTTCTACAATCAACAGCACACCATAGATACAACACTACTTCCCAACTCACCGAGTTTGTTGATTTAATACTTATAAATCTCACCCATTGATGAATCAAAGAAATACATACTGCCCTACGTGTCGAGGTTATTGTATAGGGATTAAGAGCATGAACTTCCATAATAACAGAGATCAAGTTCTTCTATAAGTCAGTATAAGTCGAACGATCTCAGGCGGTCCTGCTCAATACACACAAATGCACTAATGTGATTCTATAGCCAAGACAAGCTAATACCAAACCACACTGCAACCATACCGATAGAGAGTCCCCGTCTATCTCAGTTGTGAGCATTTGTTTATACTTTGTAAGGAAACCGATAATATGATCTTCTGCGTGTTGTCGCACAACATATTATCTACAGTATAAAGTAAATGGACTATTGCATCATGCATATAAAATAAATTATAAGATGCAATCATTTGATCAATGATTCTCATTTCAAATATTGTTATGACATTGTTCATACTAAAGCTAGACTTTTAGTATACAATCCAACAATCTCCCACTTTTACTAAAAGACTATGCTGTCATGTCTTCTGCCATACATCTGATTCCTACTCCAACTACACGACCATTAAAAACTCTCGCCTTAAGGTCCTTGTAAATGGATTTACTAGGTCATCATCCGATGCAATCTAGGCGACAACAAACTTCCCCTCATCATACGATTTCTCGTAACAGGTGGTACTCGTGCTCCATGTGTTTAATTGCCTTATGGACTTGTGATTTCTTCAAGTTTGCAACTGGACCAATATCATCAATGTAAATTGTGATTACCTTGGGCAAACTTAGAAACACTTCAAAGTCCATCATGAAGTCTCTAGAGTCATATAGATACTTTGGCTGCCTTATAGGCTCCAATTCATCATCTTTCCATGATGGAGTCCGGAGTCTGAAATATATTTCTATATAACACTCCTCCACATTATGACTCTACTTCCTAAGATTAAACACATAACCTTTGAGGTGAATTTACTGCCGTCCAATCTGACTAAAAAATCCGAATCTACGTAATCCACAAGAAGCAGTGAATCTGCTCAGTAAGTCTACATATGATTTCCAGTCCTTCTCAGACACTTCATATATGTCTTACCACAGTTCATCATTCTTGTTCCGGGTTACGTTGATACCCACTGTTCATGCATCCAGCAAAACAGATATCCAATATTGTTCATAGCTTTCTTTAGATTAAGCTTCCTTATTCGCCGAAGCATAAGGAACCGCTTTCATCTACTTTATCTTCTTCTTGTGTCTCAAAGACACATTCACTTAGATAAATTTACATGCTAAACGAGTATGGACTGTATCATTTTATGAAACTTGAGATAAGCATAACATCCTTTCTTGTGATCCGTATTACCGTGACCAAAAGGATGTATTTTGCCTTTCTTAAGTCCTTCATCTTTACCGCTTTATAAACCGTACCCATACGGCTGATAATACTCTTTCATTGTCTCCAATGAGCAAGATACTATCTACGTATAGTACAAGAAACACCACCACGTTTCCGTCACTCTTTACAACACACAAGACTCATCCGCTCATTGATTTAAATCCATGCCACTGGATTACTTAATCAAAACAGATGCTTCACGATCTTAAAGCTTGCTTTAAGTCCATCGCTGGACAATTTTAAGCTTACTATCAAAATGCTATTAGTACTTTGCAATGAATTACTCTGGTTGCTTCACATAGATGTTTTCCTCAAGACTTCCAATCAGGAAAGCTGTCTTGACATCTATTTGCTGTTCCTCATAATTCAATATGAGTAGCAATCAATAAAAGAATCCGGATCAATTTAAGCATGGCTACCAGCGAATATGTTCCCTCATAATCGAACCATTTCTTTCTGAGTACATCTTTTCGCAACCAGCTTTGCTTCCAAGGTTTTCACCTTTCCATATGATCCTCTTTTATTTCCTTTGACCACTTGCAATGGCTTTTACACCATTTAGTGGTCATACAAGTTCCCAGACTTAATACAGAATCCATAGATTCTATTTCATCATACATTGCAACTTACTAAGATTCCGCATTTTAATCTTGTAGTGCTACGTCGTATTCGTGGGACAATACCATGTTTACTAGGGATCAAGTCTCAAGACTATGCCAAAACATATATTTATGGGTTGTCATACAACCCTCCCACTACGATAAGGCACTACATGTAATTGTGTATCAGACGTGACACGCGTTGCAGTTTACCTTGTGGTATATCCTCTTGTACACTTGGTACTTATACTTAGTGTTTTCCTCTCACTTCCTTTAGAACAACTTATACATGGGTTTGTGATTTATTACATAGTCCTTTTCCAAAAATCTAGTGATTGTATTAACAATCACCCTTCAATCTTTTAGACTAAATAAATCTCACTTTATTTTTCTAGGATGTCCCACAAACAGACAAATGTTTTACGAATTACTGTTTCTAGGGCATATCCATAAAATGAATTTAATTATTCAAAATAATTCATCATCTATCTAATCATAACCATAAGAGCCTTATTTCTTCTACCCACCACACCATTCAGCTGGGGCTCGCCCGGTGTAGTCAACTTGAGATTTAATCTCAACTTCTGATTATTAGTTCCTAACTATCCTAAGAGGTTTTTCATCATCACGATTGAATCGTAATGATATGATATATTTTCCATGACGCTTCACTGTACCAGCCTTACAATTCTTGAATTAATCAAAGAACTTAGACATGCAGTGCATCATATAAATATATTGGTTTCCAGAATAATCTTTGAATATTCATAACCACCTCTCGCCTGGATAATATTAGGTTCGCTTGAATCAGAATGAACTAATTCCAACATATATATCTTTGGCTCACTATGCCAAAACTGTGGAATAACAACACTGGAATAACAACGGAGAGTTCAAAATCCGTTGTTAAAAGAGCAAAATTTGATAAAGTTTGCACCCCCGTTGTTGTTGCACCAAGAGGGCGCGCATTGACAACGGGGAATTTGGTTCCGTTGTTATAACTCCGTTGTCAATCCAACTTATCAATTTTACTTTTATTTTTGAATTATTTTAAATTCTGAAAATTATTTGGTATAAATTAAAACCTTAGAATTTTTTAAGCTCTCAATTTCTCTCAATCGTTGCCCTAGCTGCATCCGCCGTCGTGGTTGCCTTCAAACCTTCGACTTCGACAGCGAGCACCGGCAACTCTCCAACACCGCCACCATTTCCGGTCGATAAGAAGAAGGACTCGTCGGAAGGACTGGTCTCCAACACCGGCGACTCTCTATTGCCATCGGCCTGCCGGTGAATCTCCATCACCCCTACCATTTCCGGTCGACAGGAAGGACTGGTACTCGTTTGCCCCCTGTTCTTCCCTATCCCGTGCCACCATAACTCGACTCAGCGAGAACCTGCTTCTTCTGCCTACTCAACTCAAGCCGTTCCCAAAGGTATATGAAGTCTTTCAAATGGTAATCCAAAGCCCTCCACATACTGGGCGTGATATTTCTGATAATTCAATTTTAACGATCCCCAAAGTTAATTTCCCTTCTTTGAAAATCTTTCCCTTCTTTGATAATTCAATTTTAACGCTCCCCAAAGCAGGGTACCACCACTCCTGCCATCCTCACTGCCTCACATGTGATGTTGGTGAAGACTTTCTTGTCATATAATTTTAAGATTTACAATTAAAATGCTGTTATGCTTTCAGGAATCTAAATTTTTGTCATCTTATTTCAGTTTATATCAGGCATTGGGAGGTTTTTCAAATTGATTGTCTTAGGGCTCTGTTTCTTTGTATGCTAAATGTTCTTTAGGTGGTAGAATTTCTTTGAGATATGCATTGAGAGTATTTGCTTTTTGCCATTTATTTCTGTACTACGATTTTAATTTCTCTCTAGTTACACTTAGCGCTTTAATTAGTTGAAACTACTGACAATTTGCATGCGTTCTACCTAGTTAATCCAAAGATTCAGCCTGGCATTGCTACACCTGTTGATGTATTTTCACATATTAGATAACATATATTAGCATCATGTAATTTTAGATTTAATTAGTGCTTTCAGTTCAAGATTTACCTCGTAATTTTTGGTAGTGTATTATAAAGATCAGACTGGAATGAAAGATATTTTGAGGAATTTAGTCATTCACCTCTCTGGTCGTGTCCTCGTTGTCTGTGATTTGTGTGAAAGATCATTGATGAACTTATTGGGTGAACACTTGCCTATGAACTATCAAGTACTGAACTTAATATTATTTAACTTCTTGTTAAGTATTATTTAATAGTAGGAAGAGCAGCAATTAGGTCTTGTTAGTTATAAGTTTATGAATATTAAAAGAAATACCGTTGAAATAAGTGAATAGGTTTTTTGTTATATAATTTGGAAAAGTTCTCTTTCAGTTTTTCTTCCATCTACATTTCTTGCTTACTTTTTAGTTTCTTTAAACTATGGCAAGTTCAATTCACTAAATGTTAGCATTTAGCCACCGGGGCTTGTGATTGTGCTTCTGAGTTTTTGCTGTGATTTCTAATTTCTGAACTGATGATGCTTCGACTCATTTATTTTTTTTTTGTGGAGAAAAATCAACTTATTAAGCGAAAGACTTGCATTAAAATCAACTTATTTCATGTCCAAAATTTTGTTAATAGTGTAATAGGAAAAAAGGATAAGTAGCAGAAAAAAATAACAATAAAAAATTAGGTTTTTAAAAATAAAAATAGGTATATTTGATAAGTAATTGGTGTGATGATGCTTTTTTTTTTAAAGCATATGGTTGTGAGTTGTTGGTTATACTATTGATAATTATATTATGGGAATCAATTATGCCCTTAATTATGATGATAAATAATTGGGAATGCATCCCACTTCAGAATATATATAATTTTAATTGTAATTAAAAGAATCTCTATGTGTGACAGTAACGTGCATTTGGATTAGGGTTTTTACTAGAAGTCGCGGAAGCCATGCTGATGTAACCTTGATGACGCTTTTGCGCATTTTCTTTGGCAACTTTGATATTTTATTTTATTTTATTTTATTTGACGTTTGATATTTTATTTTATTAAATTTATAATGCTCATTTCATAATTATGAACATTTTTGCATAGAATCTCCATTCTGATGTTATGTTGCATTCACATTAGGGTTCAAATGAAGTGGGGAAACTTTTGGTGGAGTACGAAGTGATCCTTCTATCACAGAAGACATATTTGATAGAGCATAAGTAAGAGATCAAAATCAGAATCGTTATTTAAAAGGTACCATTTGCTATCCCTTCTTTCAAGGATATGAATTTATTTTGAGGGTAATGCCAAATTGCACAATAAGTTGTTTAGCTTAACTAAATATGCTTTAGAATAATGAGAAATTGATTTTTTGCATGGGTTCCATTAGAAATTGTTATTAAAAAATGCATGAACTTATCTTATATTCAATTATGATGTCATGTAATTTACGCATGTGCCACATAGTTGGAATACTTAGGTGTAACTTGTCAATCTGTTCTTCATTTCTATCGTTTGGCAAATAACTTACAATTATTGGTTGGACCTATTAAGGATAATTACATAGGTGTGTTTCATTAAGAACTTTCAGTCCCAAAATTGATGGGAAGATTAAATGCCTTCTTAATGTGTTCTTCATTTTCATAGTTTGGCAAATAGGCATATTTAAAATATATTCAAATATATGGAAAAGGATTGGATATACAAGGATAGGAGGTCCGATGAGTACAAGACTGGGTTGGACTCTTTCATGCATTTTGCCAAACAAAATGTTAATAACCCGGATGCCATGTCATGCCCTTGTGTTTATTGTGGAAATGCAAAGAAGATTCCACATGCTCATGTGAGATCACACTTGCTTCTTTTTGGTATGGATAAAACGTACCACACTTTCGTGTGGCATGGAGAAACGGCCACAAATAGTCACCCAACATATGAAGATGCCCACAAAAGGACAGATGATCATTATTCTACAAGACAATCCTTTGATGATATGGTTCAAGCTGCATATGAGAGTGAGGACAATCCAGAAAAATTCACTGAGCTTTTAGAAGATGCCGAAAAGCCATTATATCCTGGCTGTTCTAAATTCACTAAGTTGTCGACAATTGTAAAATTATACAACTTGAAGGCGAAATATAGTTGGAGTGATAGAAGCATGACCGAGCTACTTGAATTGTTATGTGATATGCTCCCAGATCAAAATGAATTGCCTTCGTCACTGTATGAAGCAAAGAAAAGTTTGGCCACTTTAGGGATGGATTATCAAAAAATCCATGCTTGCCCTCAAGACTGCATCCTATATCGAAAAGAGTTCAAAGACCATACAAGTTGCCCAACTTGTGGTAAGTCTAGGTGGAAGGTTTTGGACAAAGGCATAATAAAAGAAGGAGTCCCCGCAAAGGTGTTATGGTACTTTCCACCTATTCCTAGATTTCGTAGGATGTTTAAAAATAAAGAGCTGGCCAAAGATCTGACATGGCATGCTAGCACTCGAGCAGAATGTGAAGGCTCTCTAGAGCATCCTGCGGATTCACCTTGTTGGAAGACTGTGGACACACTATACCCTGAATTTGCTGATGACTCAAGAAATCTTCGATTGGCCTTGTCAGCTGATGGGATCAACCCTCATGGTACTATGAGCTCCACATATAGTTGTTGGCCAGTTATGTTAATCACATACAATCTTCCTCCTCAATTGTGCATGAAGAGAAAATTTATGATGCTCACACTGTTGATTTCGGGTCCTCGGCAGCCTGGAAATGACATTGATGTCTACCTAGCACCCTTGATTGATGATTTAAAAAGCTTATGGGAAGGTATCCAAGCATATGATGCATATAAGGCTGAGGGTTTCCTCTTAAAAGCTGTCTTGTTATGGACTATCAATGATTATCCAGCGTACGGCAACCTGTCAGGCTGCACAGTGAAAGGATATTGTGTGGGCCAGTGTGGTATAGGTGGATGTATCCATTTGAAAGGTACATGCGGGTACTGAAGAGTTATGTACGTTGTCGTGCGCGGCCTGAGGGGTGTATGGCCGAGGGTTACATTGCGGAAGAGGCAGTGGAGTTTTGTTCAGATTTCCTTGCAAATGTGCACTCAATCGGTATTCCATCTCAAAATCAAAGAAATGATGAGCTCACAAAACCTTTATCAGCTGCTTCCGCATGTACTCTCAATAGGGAGGAGTTAGTACAAGCTCATCTCCATGTGTTGACAAATGATCTTGAGATAGACCCTTACGTCGAGTATGTTGTCCTATTCATATAAATTTTCAGAGCTATATCTTATTATTCGACATGCTAATTACTTAATGAATACATCGTTTAGGAAGCACCTTGCGCATATTCGAGCAACGTATGGAGTGAAGGGCAAGTCTGAAAAATGGCTTCAGGAGAAGCACAACAAGTTGTTTATCAATTGGTTACATGAACTTGTGAGTTATACATAAACACAATTACTCTCAATCATGTATTGTAGTACATTCTAATTCTTTCTCGAATTGTAGGTTGATCTAGAGAATGAAAATTCTAGCACACAGATTTCACAACGTTTAAAATCCCTCGCTCGTGGCCCTATGAGATCTGTTTGTAAGTATGATAGCTACCGTGTAAATGGGGTTATCTATTATACAAAAGAATTCGATAATCATCAAATGGTGCAAAATTCAGGAGTAAGCATAGTGGCAAAGACCATGCAAGTTTCAAGTGCTAAAGACAAGAATCCAGTTGTGTCTGACATGATCTTTTATGGATACATTGATGAAATATGGGAACTAGACTACATACACTTTCGAATTCCGATTTTCAAATGTACTTGGGTAGATAATAGAAATGGGATCAAAGTAGATGAATTCGGATTCACCTTGGTTAACCTAAACAAAGTTGGATTCAAAGATGTTTCTTTCATTTTGGCTAGTTTGGCAAAGCAAGTCTTTTACATTGAGGACCCATTGGATTCTGCATGGTCTATTATGCTTTCGACTCCCACTAGGGATTTCTTTGAGTACACTACACGTGGTGAGCTTGAAGACAATGCAATCAACCACTTTTCATTTAGTAAAGGGCTTAATCAGTTAGATACAACTGCAATAGATGAAAATGATCCACCACTTGTACGTGAAGGAGTTGATGGGATTTGGATTGACCGCCCTAATGTTTGATATTGTTGGTACTTTTTATATTATGCATATTCTTTCATAGTTCTTCATTTTCTGCTATATTACGTAGAATCATATTAACTCTTATATGTTTTTATTGTTTTACAGGTTTAGATATAAAATGAGAGGTCAGAAAAGGAATAAAGTAGATAAAAGACAACAAAACAAACTTGCTGATGATACTTTAAAAGACGGTGCTGATGGAAAAAGAAAGGGAGCTCTGAATGATGAAGATAAAATTGAAGAAGCTGAGACTGGATCTCATAGTACTCAACCAAATAGCAAGCGACATGTTGTTCGACGAGGAAAGACTGTGATGCACAAATTGACGATAAATAGGGCAAAGGGGGTTAAAAAATAGGTATTGTTCAACAATGTAGGTAATCCTGTTGGGGAGAATGCTAAGGAAATGCAAAGCTATATTGGAGTGCAGACTCACGAACAAGTTAGTATAAAATACAACAGTTGGAGTGAAGTTCCAACGACTGTAAAAGACGGCATATGGGATACTGTAAATGTAAGTTGCCTACAATCAATTTGTATGTCTTTTGATTAAAAATTACCTTTTTTTTAATTTTTTGTACCGTCATTTAAATTATCTTAGCAGTTTCCTTGATTTGGTTATTTTTACTTGTTTTTTAAGTTCACATTCGTGGTTGATCCTAAATGGAGGAAAGGGTGCCTAAAATCGGCTGCAGCGAAATGGAGACAGTACAAGAACAAATTGACACAATATGTTATAAAAAATGTTGGAACTCCCGATTTGCACACCCCTCCCAAAGGAGAAGATATTGACCCGACTGATTGGTCACGTTTTGTAATTTCTCGCTTATCAGATCAATTCAAGGTATGATTTATATTGATGTATTCTTAATGTGGTAAAATATTATCTAATTTATTCTCCCTGTATAGAAAACTAGTGAAGACCATTCAAAGTTGAGAGCTCTAAACAAGTATCCACACCATATGGCACGAAAAGGTTATGCTAATCTTGCTGAGGAGAATGTAAGTAGACAATATTATATGTATGTGAAGTATATCATTGTAATTATATTGGTATACGTGCTAATGTTGTTTTCATGAAGCCCTCGTTATTGACGGGAGATGATGAGGTTGATCGAGCCACACTATGGTCTGAGGCGAGGAAAAGCAAAGATGGAACATACCACAGTGAAGATCTGAAGGAAACTATTTCAAAAATTGTACGTAAAAATTTATTAAAATTAGCTCCTATTAATCTTCATGGTTTGTCTTGCGAGGATAACTCTTAAATAATTTGTGATGCAAGTATGCATTGTTGTAATTTGGGTACTCTCTTCATTATATTATAATAAATTGTATGAATTACAGACCCAATTTGTAGAGAGAAAAAAATCTGCTGGAGATTCCAATTTGTTCCACTCTTTAGAAGATATTCTCGAAAATGCACTTGACTCCAAAGAACATGCTGGGCGTGTTAGAGGTGTTGGAGGTCATGTCACTCCATCGACCTACTTCAACATTGGAAAAGGAAAAAAAGTTGATAAAGCGCTATTAGCAAGACAAGAACGATTCATCATGGCTCAAGAGATGCGCTTGCGAAAGTTGGAAGAAGAATTTTATAATAATCGTGAAGGCAAAGGCGGTTGCTCAACTAAAGGTATTCGTCCTTGTCCAGAGGGAGAAGAAGACCCGCTTATGCTCAACGATGATGATGATGATGTAAGGATTGTCAACAAGGGTGTAGCTTTCAAGGTAAATATGGTCTTGTTTACATAGTAAAATTAAATGTTTACCATGCCGAAAACTATTAATTAAGTATAATTTATTGCAATCTGTAGGCTTGCAAAAAAAAGAAAAGGGATGAAGAGATTGAAATGGATACATTAGATCCCGATTCCGTTCCTCTAGAGTTGTATGTCCTATATTGCTTCTTTAACTTTCCACACTGTAATAAGGTGGTGAACATCCAATTGGATAAAGACCTATTTGGTCATGAGCGTGATCTCCACATCCACCTTGAAGATGTTGTTCCATTCTGTAAATTAAAGCCAATTTCGTACACTTGCATTGTTGTTTTCATGTGGTATAGTTCATGAATTCCTATTGTTCAATATTATTTCGATATTATATTTAATAGTTACCTCATTCTAATCTAAATTTTGTATTCTTAGGTACTTGTACAAAAGCTATCCTCATAAATTGGTTGACGAAATCAGATTCGTAGATCCCTATGCCATTGGGTTTCAACCAACAACTGCAATGGATGATGCGATTGAAAGCAGAGCTCGTTATCTTTCCAAACGATTCAACGAGATTCTAGATGACCAAATTTGTGTGGAACCATGTAACGTTGGGTAAATTCAAGTTAACTTATAATTCAGTTTTGTGGTTTTTTTATTTTTTATTATTATTTCACTTTATAGAATATTACATTATCTTGTGCATGTACGTAGTGAGCACTGGATTCTCACGATAATAGATCCACTCAAAGAAGAAGTTTGTTTATTAGATCCTTACTATAATGGGATTCATGACGCCGTTTGGAAGCAAGTAGTTGAATTGTAAGTTATTAACTAAATTAATTATTACTTCATTTAATCTTATCATATAAATGTGTAGAATTATGAACCAAATAAATAAATTTTAATTGCAATGTAGGGCTTTGAAAATGTTTAATGCAAAAGTGGATGCGGGTAAGAAGGGTCGGAAAAAGATAACTTGGAAAGTGATAAAGGTAAGATTGAAATTGTTTAATATTAAGCATGTAATTGTTATTGATTCACGCCTATTACATTTATCATAGGCGCCAAAGCAACCTGACGGGAGGCAATGTGGTTTTTATGTGCTTCGCTACCTATTAGATTTAATGCAATTTGATGGAATAGTGAACATTGAAATGATACAATCAATTGTAAGTAGCCTTATTATATTTATATTATTTATTAGTCTCATGATACTGTGGTATAAATGCTTACTTAATTTTGTGCCCCATAGTTCATTGGAAAAAATTACAGCGAAATGGATATCGATGAAGTGCGAAAAGAGTGGGCTTCATGCATCCAACAACACATGTCAACGACTCGTCTAGGAAGAGGTAAACATTGTAATATATCTTGTAATGAGAATAATAACTTATACGATTGTGCTAACCTTAGCTTATGTCTTCTTTACCAGCCTTACGAAAAGACTAAAGTGTGTCTAAGGAAAAGGAAAACATGATGAACGCTTTGTTGTTTATGTTTATGGGAAGACGGTATTTGTCGATCATGGATACATTATGAAGTATTTTAATTGTTGTTGGTGAATTGTATTGGTTAGAGAGATGTTGGGATGTTATATTCGAACGTATTGATGTTGGTTTTTGTATTTGGAGTTCAATTACTTTCGAATGCATTGATGTAATTGAATTAGTTATGTTGTATTGAAGATCAGGGATTATGACTATTTTAATTATTAAACAGGTTAAAATTTTGATAATAACAACGGGGATATAGCATACGACAACGGGCATAAACCGTTGTCAAAGAGAGCTATGACAACGGGGATTGCCCGTTGTTAAAAAGAACAATATTTTTAAAATTAATCTACAACAACGGGGATAAAACTAACAACAACGGTGATAAACTGTTGTTATATAGAATTTACGACAACGGGCAAAATTTCGTTGTTAAAAGTAAGACCCTTTAACAACTCCTGGATTAACAACGGAGATTTCGAGCTACAACAACGGTTAATCTGCGTTGTTAAATTAATCTACAACAACGGGGATAAAACTAACAACAACGGTGATTCACCGTTGTTAAAGAGCACTTACAACAACGGGGAAAATGCCGTTGTTAAAAGAATGACATTTTAACAACTCCCGGATTAACAACGGATATTTTGAGGTACAACAACGGGTAATCCCCGTTGTTAAATTAATCTACAACAACGGGGATTCAATTAATGACAACGGGGATTCCCCGTTGTTAAAGCTGACATACGACGACGGGTCATAAACCGTTGTTAAAGGGTAGGTACCTTTAACAACTCCCGGATTGACAACGGAGATTTTGAGGTACAACAACGGGTAATCCCCGTTGTTAAATTCGTCTACAACAACGGGGATTCAATTAATGACAACGGGAATTCCCCGTTGTTAAAGATGACATACGAAGACGGGTCAAAAATCGTTGTTAAAGGGTAGGTACCTTTAACAACTCCCGGATTGACAATGGATTTTATTAGCAACAACAACGGGGATAATCCGTTGTTAAAAATGCCCTACGACAATGGGTATTTCACCGTTGTTAAAAGTCCAAACTTTTAACAACTCCCGGGTTAACAACGGAGCTGCAGGGGCTACGACAACAGGGATTCTCCGTTGTCTTTCCACAGTTTTGGCATAGTGGCTCTATACCCCACAGCCTTGAAAAGACAGTTAATCATTTTTACTTCCAAGCAAGACTCGCAAGTCCGATAGTTTCCACTTCAGATAAACCTTACGGTCTATCGGCTATCAACTTTTGAATCCTACTCAAGTAAAATGAATTAATCTTAGACGCCAAATGTATGTTTAGTTCATTTCCGAAGGTTCCTTTCTCTTACTTATATTAGAAGATGCATTATTTAACTACTTTTTATTGCATCTGTGGGATGTACATGATTCAAGAGTATACTTTTTATCCACCAACGAACTTTAACGGGTTATAACCTCATTCCTCATTACTATGACCATGTCATTTAAATGAAATGAAGTGTCCATCCATTAATGCATAGAAACCGAAATTAAATTCTTTCTATGAAACGTACGAAAAGATAATTTCTCATAATCAATCGTTTATTCTTATCATGAGATAAATAAACAACTCCCACTGCAATAGCCACTACCTTTGTAGTTTTACCCATGTTATTAACAATCTTATCCTTACTAAGTTATAAACATTTAGTGATTCCAGTATCTACACACTTCGTTTCAGTAGATGCCATCACTAATCATGTTTAAACCATTAGTAAATAAAATATTAAACTTGTTCACATCATGATGAAAAATGGCTTTCTTTTGCCACATGTTTTGTTAGAAGTTTCCCACCATATACAACCTTTCGTATTTCAAGTAGAACTTGCTCAAAACATCCAGACAAATTGTGAAGAATAAATTGATTTAGGTTTCCCTTTCAATTTCTATTCCAAGCTCTTCCAATTCATTCATCAATTTAACCATGATCTTCTGCCTTTTTAATTTTCTCAAGTATCCGAAGAGTTACATGAGATCATCATATTTCTATGAACCTCTCATCTCTTCACTAGAGACTTTAATAGGCATCATGAGACGTCCTTTGTGAGAATACACATGTATTTTCTTAAGCAGTAATTTTCAAAACCAAGATTCTTTTCTAATCATCTAATTTGGACAAGTAAATATAATGTCTTTTAGTTAATAATTAGTGAAATAAAACCATTCGAAATTCAGAGAATCACAAATAAATTTACCGATCAAATCTTCGAATTTTATTCTTTTATATCGATTCCCTCAAAACAATATAAAATAAAATTCACCGACATCTCAAGCACCGTGAGTCTGCAAGCCACGATAGTGTGGGCGTTTACAAACCCGAACATTTACAAGAGAAGGTTTTACCCATTAATTTCATTTGTCAACCTAACTTTATGACAAAATAATTAATAGTCGGTTCCTCTTTAGCTATGCAAATAAAAGCAGTGACTCCGATGGGGAGGATACTTATTATTTACATCTAAGTGTACACCATTATTTGACCCCAAGTCCGCGGCCCAAGCTTGTGTGCCTTACAGATGGAGAAGTACACACGCGCTCGTATAACTTCCTACAGTCATCAATTACAATTTTGTACCAGTGAACCGCATATAAACTCATCCGATAGGGAGGAAGGTCTAAGCCAACGCGCAAGTTCATATGCATCACATTACAAACGTAATTATTTAATGAAGTCTGTTCCAGCAATCCATGAATAAACTCATCCGATGGGGAGGAAGGCTCTAATGCCGACGCGCAAGTCTATTCACATCGCTAACAAACCAATAATGGAGGCCGCGGGAATTTATTACCAATCCCCTCTCCCACTTAGTTATTTAAAACCGAGGGTTTTAACATGCATATAATATTCCAGAATAAAATATACAACTTAGACATGATTCTATTAACAGCAATTTAAATAAATAATTCACATAGAACATGCCTTTCATATATAACAATTAATTGTCAAGATAAAATAATTAACTCAGTTATATATCATAATTAATTGTATAATATGTTGGATCAATTAAATGGGTCTAGTCTACCCAAGCATCAATAGCATAAAATGAGCAGCCCATTAATTAATTAATTATACCCATTTACCCTGCCAATTTCTGCATGAATTAGCCCAATCCAAAATATGACCCAACATTATTCCCACAATTAATTAAATAATTAGCCCAGCAGCCCATGGTCCATTTAATTAAAATTGGGCCCAAAACCACAGCCCAAAACCATTTAATTAAAAAAAACAGCCATAAGTGCAAGCCCAACAACCCATTAGCATTTAATTAAATATGGGCCCAAAGGAGACAGCCCATAACCAAATAAAAAAAGGTTTGAGGCCCAGCAAGATATGAAAATGAATAGGCCCAAAAGCCCAATCACTCTGCTGCCCTAAATATCCCAGCCGCAACGTCCGTAGCAGCATTCACGCAGAGCTCTCACCGGCGACTTGGTACCGCTGCTGCCGGAGGTTACGCCTCAACCCACCGGAGTCGCTCCGTCAGCCGTCCAGAAATGAGCCTCCAGGCAGAACATCTGCCGTCAGCCCAACCTGTGCACCCGATTGTAACCACCGGAAGGCGTCGGCTGTTGGCAGGCCCGATCGATGTCGAAAGGCAATACCATCAGCACCACCGCGGAGCCCCCAGCCTCGCCGGTCGCCCGATAAAATGCGCCGACAACCACCATCAGACATGTGGTGTCGCTGCCTCGCCTCATCAGCACTTCTCCGCCGCCGCTGCTGCAACACCGTCGGTCATGGGCTGAATTCTACTGTGAATTACCACCGTGAATTACTTCCAGTCGAAGCCACACTATTCTCAATCATCAATCACTCATTTCAACAGACCCGATCTGTAAAGGGTTGCAGACTCAACGGGATTGAGCTTCAGAATAGCTCGGAATCGTTTCATGACTCGCTGGGACTCACACTGGACTTGAACAGAACCTTCAAGGGACTCACCTGGAACGCCGCTACTCGTCTGACACAGCCGCCGTCTCCCACTGGAAAAAGGTCCAGCGAACGCCATTACCGTGTACAGTCGATCGACGAGCCATTCGCAGACAAATCCCAAGCGTCGTTCATCCTGCTGGAACATCAAGCAGCTGCAGCCTCCGCTGTACGTCTACCCAGGTCTCATCGTCAGTATCCCCTGGTCACATCGCCTGTCCAGCGATGCCCTTTCGGTGCGAGAAATCGATGCAGGGCGTACATCACGACCAACAGCCGTTCTTCGTCCAGCCACCACCGCAACAGCATCCGTCGCTAACACTCATCAGCCTTTCTTTCTTCAGACACCATCATTGATGCCAACCGACCACAATATTCTCACGATGGAATAGACGTGTGTGAATCGTGCAGTGATTAATAAAACAACATTCTTTTCCATTCTTATATTTCAATAAGGACAATCACGAGAAATAGAATAATACAAACTCTTATTCATGCTTTCTATCATGCGATAATTGAAACACGATAAGCACAAAAACATGCGATTACATCCAGATCAAAATAATTAATCTTATAATCACATAAACCCCAACCTTACAGTTCATGTTTCACCACGAAACCAACGCTCTGATACCAATTGTTGGCAATTGGATCATGCGGTTCAACGTGATCGTTAGGAAAACAAGTAAACAATAATCAGCGGAAGCAATAAAATATGTTTACCGTACTTCTGGGTCGATGTAGAGGATGAACAGCAGTGAAGAACACCTCTGATCTTCTACCGTATGTCCCAAAGTCAACTCTGGTGTTGGGTGGTCAACAATCCCCAGAGTTCTCTCATTCTGCTCTCTGTTTTCTCCCGTGTGTCAAAAGAGGCACAGACTCAGGGTTAACAGGAACTGAGATGACTTATATACTTGGGCTACAGCAGGGACCAGGAGGAGAAATTGGGCTGGGTCTCAATTGAATTTAATTAACCAAGCTTAGCCCAAAGCTTTTAATTAAATCCAATAATAATAATATAGTCCACTAAAATATTATTACTGCACTACCCGTCCAATCCCAAAATTATGTTCTGGGCTCCTTCTTATTATAAGCCCGATAGTCTCCCGATGTTTAAGATATACAATGTCCATTAATTAATTAAGTTACTGACAACTCAAATTAATTAATATCTCATTCGAGAGTAGTACCACTCAACCTTTTTATCATGCCGGAAATTAATCCACTTGCAAGATTTACATGATAAACCTTATGAGCTCCTCAAGGGGACATCATCAACCTATGACGGACATGGATTCCTTCTACAATCAACAGCACACCATAGATACAACACTACTTCCCAACTCACCGAGTTTGTTGATTTAATACTTATAAATCTCACCCATTGATGAATCAAAAAAATACATACTGCCCTACGTGTCGAGGTTATTGTATAGGGATTAAGAGCACGAACTTCCATAATAACAGAGATCAAGTTCTTCTATAAGTCAGTATAAGTCGAACGATCTCAGGCGGTCCTGCTCAATACACACAAGTGCACTAATGTGATTCTATAGCCAAGACAAGCTAATACCAAACCACACTGCAACCATACCGATAGAGAGTCCCCGTCTATCTCAGTTGTGAGCATCTGTTTATACTTTATAAGGAAACTGATAATATGATCTTTTGCGTGTTGTCGCACAACATATTATCTACAGTATAAAGTAAATGGACTATTGCATCATGCATATAAAATAAATTATAAGATGTAATCATTTGATCAATGATTCTCATTTCAAATATTGTTATGACATTGTTCATACTAAAGCTAGACTTTTAGTATACAATCCAACACGACCATGGTTCGACCTGATAGACAGGTCGAACCCCTTGAGTCGTGGTCGAACCCACCTCCTGCACTCTTTCAATGCTGGTTCGACCTGCTGGAGAGGTCGAACCCTCCTCCAACAGGTCGAATCCACCTCTCTCCTTGGCGGTTCGCGTGGTCTCGACTTTGTCTCTTCGATTCTTGGCACTTCCACTCCGATTTTGCTATGAAAACCACTTAAATAGCTCCACTAACACCTGATTCATGCTAATTCACAATATATATAGGTTTTCCACCTATTTCCACCTCAAAACTCTCCAAAACTAGCAAAAAACACGATGCCAAACTTGTGAATTTACACACTCATCAAACCCCCAAACTTACATGTTGCTCATCCCGAGGCAACCAAATCAAACCACAGGAGTCGTGTATAATTCACCAAGATCAAGTACAACACATATCACACATGCAACTTCATTAAATCAAACAAGTATTAATTGCTTCATATATATCACTCATGCAAAACCAATCCAATAACACACCATTCCGAGTACTAAGTAATTTAGCTCACAAGATAAGTATTTATTCTCTTTCACTCAAGTGCGTGAGGCACTATATAGGTTAATATAAACACTCATATCAATCCATATTCACGCGTAACCATAAGCTTGGCAAAGGTCTCAAAAATCAACTTATAATCAACTCTTCACTAGGATCACAAAGGACTTATTTTTAGGTTGTAATGTTGGCTCTTTGGAAAAAGGTAGGAAAATTTAAGTAAAGTGACTTAAGACACTAGTAGAGAGTTACCTTGGAGGTTCTTGATTTCTTATTCTTGCTGCAATATCTCCTCCAACTTCTCCTCTTCTTCTCATGGATTTTCCTTCTTTTCCGTGCATCAACATCATCTCTTTAGACAATTCGGGTACCGGTTTCAGGCACTACCCTTCTTCTCATGTATAGGCCATCAGCTGCTAAGCTTCATGCACCATGTATAAACAATCGGGGTACCAGTTTCAGGCACTATCCCTAAACAAGATTTAACCATATTCTTTTCAGCCAACCATATTCTATCTTCCTTTTTCTTCTTGCAACACTTACTCACCTCAACTCTCTCTACCAATGAATAGGTTAATCAAGGCTCAAGTAAAGGTTTATAAGGTTATTTACTTCGGCTACCAAAGAAAAAGCTTTTAACGGCTCAACAGGGCATCCAAAGGTTAATAAGATCATTAGGAAGGACAAAATTTGGCTAAGTAACTTAATCACAAAATAATGGCCTAAGATCATGTCCTAGCAATTTATCAATCATAAGTCTCACACAAGACTCTAAGCCAAGTTCTAGAATACGTTCATATGAATGATCCTCTCAAGAATAAAATATCATGATCAAGCATGATTATCAAGGCTCAAATCCTCACATAGATAAATAGAATCCTAAGTACTCCTCATAGCACATAATTAAGATCAATTCCACAAGAATTCAATATACTTATCAAATTATACATGCTTTTCATCAATAGAAATTAACACATGAACATATGAATGCACAAAATCAATAAGCTCATACCCAATCAATCATACAAGTTTCTATCAATCGATATCACTTATACATTCCACTCACGCATGAATTACAACCCAACCTGTAAAGATAAAAAGAAGAATGGAAACAAGATGAATCGGAGAAAACCAAAGAAAACCTGAAAAACTACTCTTCCGGAGCATCATCATCCTCATCATCAAGTCTCCGCTCCACAATCCGGTGCAGATCACCGATGTGCTTATCCAAGTAATAAAGTCGATCACCCAACTTACCAATTTTCTCATTTAAGGCAGTGTACCTCTCATTCAGCGTAGCGTAGTTGGTGTTGGCGAGTGTGAGCTGTCGGTTCGTCTCCTGCTGGCTAGCAATGATCGCGACCACCTGCTCATGAATAAGGTGGAGCTGCTCCCGTGTATCATTTGGGATAGCCCTTGCCGCTGCGGTGCTGGCTCATGCTGAGGTGCGTCGTGCTGCACTTGCATCTCCTCATCCTGCTGCTCCTCCTCTAGATGCTCCTCTTCGGGCTGCTGTGGTGGACGAAACTCTCCTTGATCAACAATCTGCTGTAACTCTGCCATCCTACCATCCGCACACATCTGCGATATAGTCCTCCAATCACCACCCGACTTCACTGTCACGGATAAGGCATTGTGTCCGAGAGAATCCATCAACTTGTTCCTCGCCACCCGAATAGTTGTCAAGTTGCTCACGTCGAAGGAGAACATGAAATCGAAGGTCTTGAGTCCCCTCGTGAAGAACCAGTCTCCATCTCTGAAATGGGCAAATCCTCCCTTCACGCATGTAAACATCGCCAAATCGGGCTCTCCTCTAACTAGTGTGATGCCAGTGAAATCCAAGTTATAATGCTCAGCCACGATCGTCAGTAACCCTCCAATATTCACCTTTTGAAACCCAATGGTCCTGAATCGATGTAGCTATGCAATGAAATAAGCTTGAACATTGAACTGCACCCCATTTAGCATACACCACAAGGCGTAAAGCTCTCCTCTGGACACACACTCCCCTCTGAGCAGGCGAACAACGTGTTGCTCAAGACACGGTCTATGTACCTCAAAACTGGATTCTTTATTGAGGAAGCACGAGCCTGTTTGATCTTGTAATCTCCAATCTTGATGAGTGATATTTTCACCTAAATTTTAGTATCTTTTTATGTGAGTTTTCGTATATTTTTATCCGTATTTGTGTTTTATTTGATTGTGTTTTGTGTTTTTATTGAAATGTGTGTGAATGAGCTTAAACCTACGCATTTCACTTTTTATTGGATGCTAGAGATGATAAGGAAGGCATAGAAAAAGCGGATCTCAATTCGGAGTTGAAACGAGGAAGAACGAGCCAAAACAGTGAAGCAGACAGCACAACACGGATAGCCGAGCCCGGAAACATGACCCGTGTCCAGTGCAGAAACGCGGGCCGTGTACCAAACACGGGCCTGTAACGAAAGCCGTGCACGGACACCAGATTACACAACACGGCCACCCCCGTGGCCGTGTGCAGAGCACGAGCCGTGTAGGTGTAAATTCTGTAAAAAATCAGAATCCTTCTAGAAGCTTCCCAAGGGATATAAATACCCAATACTTCAATTTTGGATCAGATTTTGGCCAGGGTTTCGACTGTTCACATAGATCACACACCATTTTCTCCATTTTTCACCTTTATCTTCATCCATTCTTTATCACCCATCTACACTTGATCCCCTCCATCAAATCCACCATTCAAGTGATCAAGGAAGCAAGGGAGAGTGAGATCACAAGAAGAAGAAGGAGATCTCCATTGAAGCACTTCAAAGGGGGAATCTAATTCTAATTTTTGTGCATTTCTTTATAGATTGATCATGGTTTGTAAGGATCTTAATGTCTATGTTAATTTTCTTATGGATATGAGAGGCTAATCTCCTTTGTGAGATTAGCTCCATGATTGGTGTTGGATAATTTAGTATTTATGCAATTGGATTTTAATCTTGAATGGGTTTTGTGTTATTTCTATCATTAATTGTTTATTGCTTGATTTATATGATGACATGTGTGATTAATTGTCATGGGCATGTAATGAGATTGAGAAATCAATTATGTGTTTAGGATAGTTCATTGAATCATTTCATCATACACTTCATATGCATTATAGGTTGTGAAGAGATTGAGAAGTCCTTCATAATTTAGAACCCTTTGATAGAACATTTGATTAGCTTAATCGAGAGGTTGGTTGATTAAATGAGGAGACCCAAACAATTAGTGAATTCATAGTACCTTAAAAGGGAATATTGCTTATGATTTAGTACCTAATTAGGGAACTCATAGTGTAATTAGTACCTAGTGGGAGGTGTTTGCTATTGTCTCGATCCTATGTGCGTTTGGGAGCCTTGTTGAGGGCCTGCATCCTATCCATCTCGAGAGAGAGTTTAGGTGGAATTAGTGATCGTTTCTATACCTTGTCCATGAGAGATTAGAATTAATTGCATAATTACTTAATTATCTATGTCATGATTGTTGTTAATCTCATCCTTGCATCATTTGAAACCCATCTTATCTTTGCATTCATTTTATCTTTATTTCTTGCTTTAGCATAATTGCATTCATTTGCTCCTATCCGCTCCTTTCCGTCGTCCTTATAAAATCACGATAAGCTTGAGATCGCTTAAACTCTAGCACGTTCCTCCCTGTGGTTCGATAATTTCTTTAATTGGTCATACCCACTATATTATGGCTAATCAAATCTCCCCTGTGATCTCCCTCCAAAACCTATTAGCGTTGAATGCAGCATTCTCCAAACGAGGGATCCCCAAAGGTGTCTCAAACAGCTCATTAAAATCCTCAGACGTCCATCTCCTACTCACTCCACCTAGCTGAAACGTACACTGATACGGGTACCCAAACGGGTCCTTCACCATCTCAAATGAGCAAACTACTTCTGCTGTAACATGAAAGTACGTCGGCCTCTTTAATTCCATAAAACTCCAGATACCCACTTGATCGAACATCCAGAAGATGTCATCCCCGATTCTCATTGTCCTCATCGCCTCATCATCTTGGTATCGAGTGCGAGCTATCTTGTCTGAGACTTCTTCCCACTTTTATTTGATCGCATCCCAATTTTGCATTTGAATCTTGAAGGTTTTGGATAAACGATTTGTAGCCTCAGCTTCTTTGTCACCGTATCAACATTCGAAGGCCTGTCATGCCTCTTCTTTGATCTTTCTTCCTCTGCCTTACCTTTACCTTTACTTGATCCTTGTACCTTTCCTTTAGTCTTGCCCATGGTTAACAATCAACAATTGGCACACAACACTCAAAACACGCGATTGAAGCCCTAATTCGCAACCAAAATCGCCCAATTCCGCGCCCAAATCAAGAATTAAGAGTGTAGTGTTGTGTAATCGATGCAAAATCAAGTGTAATTGACGAATATGTACAAAGGTGTAGAGGTTCGGGGAGGGTTCGAGGTTTGGTGAAATTA
Organism: Pogostemon cablin; assembly: GCA_023678885.1. Classification (NCBI taxonomy): domain Eukaryota; kingdom Viridiplantae; phylum Streptophyta; class Magnoliopsida; order Lamiales; family Lamiaceae; genus Pogostemon; species Pogostemon cablin. The sequence continues at coordinate 32,357,362 of CM042959.1, read as the reverse complement.
AAAAGTGATTGAACCTTTCTGAAAAATCAAACTTAAATCGCGTACCTGACTAGGTTCGACCTCGGGTTCGACCTGCGGAACAGGTTGAACCACAAATGACGAGGTCGAACCTACCTTCTGGACAACTGCTCCTCTTTGTTCGACCTGGGTTCGACCTTCTGAACAGGTTAAACCATTCTTGTTTGGGTCGAACCGATCACCTGAAAAATAGAGTGCTCTGAACGGACTGGTTCGATCTCGGGTTCGACCTTCTGACATGTCGAACCATAACGGCTTAGGTCGAACCACCCTACTGTAAGTTTTAGGTCACCGAGTTCGACCTTGGTTTGACCTGTTAGACAGATCGATCCATCAATGATGAGATCGAACCACCTCACTGGACGATTTTCTGTGTCGGTTCGACTTTCTCTGCTCGGTTCGACCTCCTGGCATTGGTCGAACCTACCCTGGCTTTGGTCGAACCACCCTTCTAAGCTTCAAAATTTAGTTTTCTTCAATCCCTACACACTTTAAACTTCAATACGAATCATTAGGTACCAACTAGAGCACAACTTCATCAAAAATTGTTCCACAAAATATTATTCATGAGTAACTCCGTAAAAGAAAACACAACCAAAACCCACTAAACATTAGGCAAGTTGTAAAAAATCGTTACATTAAAATCAATTAAAATTTTAAATATGGCGCAAAAACCAACTCCCCTAACAAACATCACAAAGAAAAAATTATACTATCGGTGCTTATTGAGGTAAGTACATCACACCCCCCCAAACCTAGTAGAAACTACAGTCGAAACTAAGTTTGCAAAGAGATGTAATTGCCGATAAGTAAGCACTTCAAATATAAAAATTTCTTACACACACGAATGAAATAAAATAATAAAACAGGAGGGAAAGCCCCCAACAGGCGCTCATATTTAACGTCGGAGAGTCACGACGGTACCAACTCAGATCAAGGTATCCAAAAAGATGACACAAACATCATCCGGCGACCTATAATGCTTCAAGCGATGTCCATTCGCCGCAAAAATGTCTCCATCCTTATCAATAAGCTCAAAACTCCCCCCTCCTAAGGCTCGATGAATCATGAATGGTCCCGTCCACTTCGACCTCAATTTGCCTGCAAAAAGCTTTAAATGAGAGTTAAAAAGTAATACCTCGTCTCCTTGCTTGAACTCCTTGTACGAGATCTTCGAATCATGCCACCTCTTAATCCTTTCCTTGTAGATCTCTGAATTCTTGTACGCACGACTCCGAAACTCATCCAAAAGATTGATGTGAGTAATCATCAACTCCCTCACATACTTGAGTGTCAAGTTCAAGCTTTGCAAAGCCCAAAACGCTTTGTGTTGAATCTCTACAGGTAAGTGGCACGGCTTCCCATAGACAATCTGATACAGTGACATATCTAACACCGTCTTATACGCAGTCCGGAACCCCCACACGACATCATCGAGCTTCAAAGCCCAATCCTTTCTATTGGTTCCGACCACCTTCTCCAGAATCTGTTTGACTTGACGGTTAGAGACCTCCACTTGCCCATTCGCTTGAGGATGATAGGGTGTAGTAACCCTATGCTTAACATCATACCCTTTAAGCACCTTCTCAAGAAATTTATTGACGTAGTGCGTACCTCCATCACTAACAAGTGCTCTAGGGACTCCAAAGCGGGCAAAGATATGCTTCTTCAAGAAAGATATAACAGTTTTCGAATCATTCAAGCGAGTAGGAATCGCTTTCACCCACTTAGAAACATAATCCACTGCAAGTAGAATGTAGAGAAATCCATTAGATGGGGAAAAGGCCCCATAAAATTGATAACCCACACATAAAAAATCTCGACCACTATGCTCGGCTTAAGCGGCATCTCATCTCTCCTACCGATATTCCCCATGCATTGACATCTATCGCAAGATGTCACATAGGTCTAACAGTCCTTGAACAACGTAGGCCAATAAAGAGCGGACTGAAGTACCTTGGCTGCTGTCTTTTGAGCGCCGAAGTGCCCCCCGTTAGGTTGTGCATGGCAAAACTCGAGAACACTCTCCATCTCCATCTCGGGCACACACCTACGGATGATAGAATCCGTGCAAATCTTGTACACAAACGGATCATACCATATAAAAGTCTCAACATCCCTCTTGAATTTAGCAAGTTGATATCGGTTGAGATCCCTTGGAATTTCTCCCATAGCAATATAGTTAACATAATCCGCATATCATGGATCAACTCCTTGCGCAGCAACCACACACGCCCGCTCAGCCCCTTTAACAAATACGGCCATGATCTTTTCATCTGGGAATATTTCCTCAATATACTCGAAAGAATTATCACAATGTTCCCTAGTCTCCAATCTCGAAAGGTGATCCGCCAACACATTATCAGAACCTTTCTTATCCCGGATCTCCATGTCAAACTCTTGAAGTAGAAGAATCCACCTTATGATCCTAGGCTTCGTCTCCTTCTTCTCCATCAAGTATCGAATCGCTGAATGATCCGTGTACACAATAGTCTTCATGCCAACCAAATACTAACAAAACTTATCGAATGCGTACACAACAACCAAAAACTCCTTTTTAGTCACCGTGTAATTCTTTTGTGCCGCATCGAAAGTCTTACTTGTGTAGTAAATGGCGCAGAACTTCTTCTCCTTCAGCTGCCCAAGCACCACTCCAAGTGCTACATCACTTGCATCATATATTAGTACAAACGGTTGAGTCCAATCCGGTGTGATCAAGATAGGTGCAGTGATAAGCGCCTCCTTCAAAACTTGAAAAGTTGTTAGACATTCTTCATCAAACACAAAAGGAACATCCTTTTCAAGTAAATGAGATAAGGGCTTGGAGTATTTTGAGAAGTCTTTTATGAATCTCCTGTGAAAACCCGCGTATCCAAGGAAGGACCACACTCCTCTTTCATTGGTCGGTGGTGGAAGCTTCTCAATTGCCACCAATTTAGCACGATCGACCTGCAATCCTTTGGCTGGAAAATGATGCCCAAGAACAATCCCATCATTCACCATGAAGTGGCACTTCTCCCAATTCAAGACAAGATTAGTCACTTGACATCTCTTCAAAACAGTAGCTAGGTTAGACAAACAAACATCAAAGGAGGAACCAAAAATAGAAAAATCATCCATGAACACCTCCATGATCTTCTCTATCAACCCATCGAATATTGCCATCATGCATCTCTGAAAAGTAGCAGGTGCATTACATAACCCAAATGGCATTTTTCGAAAAGCAAAGGTCCCGTAGGGGCAAGTAAAATGGTCTTTTCTTGATCCTCGGGGGCAATCATGATTTGGTTATACCCCGAGTATCCATCCAAGAAATAATAAAACTCATACCCTGCAAGACGATCTAACATTTGATCCATGAATGGAAGAGGAAAATGATCCTTACACGTGTTCTCATTCAACTTCCTATAATCTACACATGTACGCCATCCCGTAGGAATCCTTGTGGCTATCGCTTCTCCATCCTCAGCTTTTACTACAGTCATTTCCCCCTTTTTAGCAACTACATGCAATGGACTCACATGGGGACTATCACTAATAGGATATATGATTCTAGCATCCAACTACGTAAGAATTTGCTTCCTAATCACCTCTTGAATCGCGGGATTAACCCTCCGCTGATTCTGAACACTTGCCTTGGCCTCATCTAACAATCTTATCCTATGCATGCAATACGAAGGACTAATTCCTTTCAAATCCTCAAGAGACCAACCAATCACAGATTTATACTTCCTAAGAACATTCAATAACTCCTCAAGTTGATATTCATCAAGAGAAGAAGATACAATTACCGGATATTTTTCATTGTCGCCAAGGAAGACGTACTTCAAGTGTTCCGGCAAAAGTTTCAACTCCTCTTTTCTCATTTCCATCGGAGAGCTCTCGTTATCTAAAGGCAAGTACTTCCTAGTCCACTTGACTTCTTCCACCTTAGTTCTTTCCGATTCAAACCTGTCATCACCCAAAGCAAGTAAGTTTTCAAGAAATTCAATACATACCTCGTTGGAGAGTCCGTCAAGCTCCGTAGTGGGATAAGTAAGAGACTCCATCAAACATGTCTCAAGAGGATCCTTTGACAGGATCAGAGACATATCCTCCTTCACAATCTCCTACACCATGTCAATACTATAACACTGCGACTCCATGGGCATCTTCATTGCTTTGTCCAAGTTGAAAAAAACTTCTTCTTTGTCCATCCGCAATCTAAGCTCTCATTTTTGAACATCAATCATAGCTCCAGCAGTAGCAAGGAAAGGTCTCCCCAAGATTAAAGGGATATTATCCTTGTCATCTTCCATCTATAGCACAAGAAAGTCCACATGAAAGACTAGCTTCTCCATTTTGACGAGAACGTCTTCAATTATACCTTTTGGAAACATCATCGACCTATTCGCCAATTGGAGAACCACTGTTGTAGGGGTCAACTCCCCCAAACCAAGCCCCTGAAAGATGGACAACGGCATCAAATTGATGCTTGCCCCTAGATCGCACAAAGCTAGCCGTGCCGGCCCCTTTTCGATTTCACATAGAATAGTGAAGCTCCCCGGATCCTTCATCTTTTGCGGCAGCTTCCTTTGAATGATTGAGCCACAATTTTCAGATAAATTCACCATTTCAATTTCGGTTAAGCTCCACTTCTTCAACAATATGTCTTTAAGAAATCGGGCATAGTACGGCATCTCCATGATTGCCTCTGAGAAAGGAATGCTCAAGCTTATCTTGTTCATTATCTCTGAAAACTTCTTGAACTTCTCTTCCAATCCCTTCTTCACAAGCTTGTAAGGAAATGGTGGAGGTATCTTTGTGTTGGAAATCCCCCATTCATCACGATCAACCTTCTCCGCTTTCTCCTTTTCGGCTCTCAATCGCTTGGCTCTCTCCCACTTTTTCTCAGCTATTATCTCTATACTTTGCTCATTCCAAACTATTGCAGTAGCATTAACATCATCGAGAGTGTTTGGAGTAGCAACAGGTAACTTCTGGATGGGTTTGACCAGGGTTCGACCTGTGGAACAGGTTGAACCAGGCACGTACTGGTCGAACTGCTCTTCTAGATAACGGCTCTCTTTTTGAATTTGAGGTTCGACCTGGGTTCGACCTGTTGAGTAGGTCGAACCACGGCCACCTAGGTCGAACCGACCTACTGTACTCCTTTCGCCCTCCGGTTCGACCAACGTTTGACCTGTTTGATAGGTCGAACCATGTTCGTCGTGGTCGAACCGTTGCTGCGACAAAATAGAGTGCTCCAAGTTGTGCGGTTCGACCTGGGTTCGACCTGTTGGATAGGTCAAACCATGATTGATTTGGTCGAACCAGTGTTCTGGAAAAATAGAGTGCTCCGAATTGTCAGGTTCGACCATGGTTCGACCTGTATGCCAGGTCAAACCATCTGCAGTTTGGTCGAACCGATGCTGCGATGCCTCCTGATCGTGTCCAGTGCGTTGGTTCGACTTTTCCTGTATGGTTCGACCTTCAATGTTGGTCGAACCATGGTCGAATCTTGCCTTAGACATGTCCAAATTTGATTCCGGCCTCATAGGTCCCTCGTACTGCGTTCTCGACCTCAATGTGATGGCGTTGCAGGACCTTGGATTCTCAATACTTTGCGACGGGAACTTCCCCTTCTCAAGAGTTTAAGTAAGCTTGTTAACACTTCCTGCCATCTCCCCCTTCAGCAATGTAAGGTCCTTCACCTGCTTAGATATAACCTCATGGTTTGCATCAATTTTCTTTTCAAGATTGGCCTCAAGGCGGTTCACTCTTTCATCATTCTTGGTCATATACCCGTTCACAGTATCCTCAAAATCCGGTTTCCCTTCTTCCACCTTAGCACTCGGATCAACACCCATCGGAGGTTTAATCACATTATTCGGATTGCTCCATGAGAACTCCGGCCTCCTAGGCTATTGATAACCACCCTGGGGACCACGATTATTAAAAGTTTCCTCGATAGTTCCCTTGGTAGTTCTGGTTTCCTTGATCGGGATACCTAGTCCCATGAATACTTTGACCCATGGCATAGTGTGCCTCTTCCAACTCCTCTTGGATTGGTCCATCATTCTTCAACTCCTGCTGCTTGATCGGTACGCGCTGAGATAATTCGCTGATTTGCTTCTGTTGGGATTCAAGTAGCTTGTTGATATTGGACAAGCTAGAGACGATCTCATATTCTCTACTTGTTTTCACCATTGCTTGTTCAACCTTAGCTACCTCCCAAGGACATAAGTACCTCTAACTCTATCAGTTGGCCAATCCCTCGAATTCATCGAAATATCTTCAAACAACTTTTTGGCATCTGCGGATGACTTTGTAAGCAATGCTCCATTAGAAGAAGCATCCAATAACACTCGTGAATCACAGTCCAATCCATTGTAGAATATACTGATATATTGAGCTTTAGATAGCCCATGTTGAGGACACTTCCTAAGCATGTCCTTGAATCTATCCCATGCTTCATGAAAATTTTCACCTCCACCGATAGCAAATTGGTTAATGTCTTGCTTCATCTTAAACACCTTTGAAGGTGGCTTGTACCTCTCCAAGAACCTTAACTGCAGTTGCTACCAAGTGGAGCACTCAGCTGCGTTGATAGTATCGTACCAATCTCTTGCCTTTTCAGTAAGCGAGAATTTGAACAAGAGGATCTTCCTAGCATCTTCATGTTCTCCTGCGTCTTTTTGAGTACTTGCATAGCCCAAGAACTTGTTCAGATGCTGCTGCGGATCTTCGAAAGACCCTCCTGAAAAGAAGTTCCTTTTTATCATGCTAATAAGAGCGGGATGAAGATCGAAAGCTGAATTAGTTCCCCTCGCTTCTTGAAGCCCAAAATTTCCAGCCCCATTATTTCTGAAAACCTCTCGGATGGCTAGATTATCCAGATTCGCTGCCATGTTGACTGTCCCTACTCCCGAATTAACTTCAGTTGTAGCTTCAATCGTCTGCGAATTCTGCTCGTCAACTTCAACTTCAAAATTCAGAGCTTTAGTTGGATCAATAGTCTTTGCCTTGCTCTTCATCTTCTTCTTTTTCTTTCTTGACGATGCTCCGATCTCAGGATTATAGGATTCAAGTTCACCTTTCTTTGATCTCGTGAGCATACACCTAAAAAGAACTAGAATTAAAACAGCAAAACAAGATAAATAGCCCTAATAAACTAGAAATAACAAAAAGATATTTTAAGCCATCCCGGCAACGGCGCCAAAAACTTGATGGTTGTTTTCTCAACACACAATTTTAATCCCCAAGTATGAAGGATATCAATTGTAGTTTCGAAGGTGACCAAGTTAAATATCGAATCCACGGGACGGATAAATATTACTTCAGTTATTTTCTAGCAATTATGACTATGTTGAGAATTATAATTGTTGGTTTGTAAACTAAGTAACGATTAAAATAACAAATAAATAACAAGAACAAGAGAATAGTAGTTGTGATCAAATAAAATGATAGGTAGTTCGTCAGGCCATCCAGTTTCATTCGTTAATTCATACTTTCGTGTGTCGATGTCTGACTCTGCCTTGTGATTTATGGACGCATCGCTAGACCATGCAAATCTATTCTATAGACACAAATAGATAAGCTTTTGACACGTGTGAGTATCCTCAGAGCAAGACGTATACTTTACCTCCCTTTCTAGGTACTATCATAATCAATTATTTCCCGTGCACTTAGTACTCTAACCCGATTTGATCTCCCTTTTTAGGTACTATAAAGTTATACTCTTAATCCTACTTGTTAACCCAAATTCAATTCAATTAACAAACATTCATATAAGACGGTTCTAATAAAACCTCAGAATCCCTTCACTTAGAATTATAACAATAAACCCTGCTCATTAGTGAACGCACTCAATCAATAACCATGTTATGCATTCAGACTCTACACAACAATTATTGATGCATAAAACAACTATGAGTATGGATTAAAAACGTACAATCTTATATAAAATAAACCACAAGTAGTGTTGTACGGAGTATACACACGAAATACAAATCAACTCATGAAACCTTCATAACCCTAGAACTACCGAAGTGGCTCTAGGCCATGATAGATCTAGGAACAATCATGGTTAGATGGACCAATCTTACTTAAATCTCCAGCGGAACCTCTGTCACAGCTTTCCTAATCTCCTCTTGCGCTTCACGATCTTACGCTCTCTAAACTCTCTTGTATTGTGTTGTTGGTGATGATTGGACGTCTTCCTTGACTGCATGAGCCTCCTTTTATACTTGTAATCATGTCTCTAGGGCTTGGAATGGGCTTTTCAAGTGATCACACGCGTTTTGGCCTCGAAAATATGGATAAGGTAAGTTTCCGCACGACGGTTTGACCTCAGCAAATAGGTCGAACTACTGGCCGCAAGTCAAACCACAGGTCGAACCACGCTACTGGAAGTATTCTGCACTTGGTTCGACTTCTTGTATAGGTCGAACCACTCCATCTTGGTCGAACCAGTGGTCGAACCATGCTACTGGACAATTTCTGCTCTCGATTCGACCAACCGTCAGGTCGAACCCCCAACATCGTGGTCGAACCCATCTTCTCATGAACTGGTTCAACCATGGTTCGACCTGATAGATAGGTCAAACCCCTTGAGTCGTGGTCGAACCCACCTCCTGCACTCTTTCAATGCTGGTTCGACCTGCTGGAGAGGTTGAACCCTCCTCCAACAGGTCGAACCCACCTCTCTCCTTGGCGGTTCGCATGGTCTCGACTTCGTCTCTTCGATTCTTGGCACTTTCACTCCGATTTTGCTATGAAAACCACTTCAATAGCTCCACTAACACCTGATTCATGCTAATTCACAATATATATAGGTTTTCCACCTATTTCCACCTCAAAACTCTCCAAAACTAGACAAAACACGATGCCAAACTTGTGAATTTACACACTCATCATTGACATTGATATCCAAGTGTGAATTGGATGGTCCAGTGGCACACAACATAGGTGAAATCATCGGAAATCAAGGGGTTGCTAATGAGAGTGAAAATAAACGTATTTTAGTGTCCAATTTAACACCTTTTTTATGAAAATTATTGTTATATATTAGCACAAATATCTTATATTTAATATATATGAGAAAAAAGGTGCATTTGAGGTATTTTATTGTGTTTTAGGTAAAAAAGGATCAAAAGTACAAAGTTGGAGAAAATGTGTAACTTCTGCAAGAATGTTGAAAAATGCATGTCAACCTTGAATAATTTTCTTTTTTTTGAGGTCAAAACTAGAAGTGTGATAAATTCTTGGAATTTCAGAGAAGAGAAGATTGTTTTAGCGTAAGAAACACCTCAATCAGAGTCCAAACGAGAAAGTTATGATCAAAATGGTGACGTCGCGCAAGCTATTCCTGCAAAGCACGATTGTGCCACGTTTTAATGACTTGTTATGCCTTCAAATATTAGACTTTTTGTAAGTTCTTTATATCTATAGAAATACAAGGAAGAGATGATCGTGTGGGTGTAAGAATTACTAAAATCAGAGTTTTTATGTGAAAGTTATGTGCGAAACTGTGAGACTGTGCATGCAGCTCGAACGTAGCTCAACCAAGCCATTTTGGTCGAGCTACAGTAGGCAAGTCTAGCTGGATGAGAAGATGAAGCTTCAGTTTGTAGACACACAACTCTACCATAGCTCGACCAAGGCCTTCCAGGTCGATCAAAACTACTTTGGTCGAGCTGGGACACAGACATCCAGATTTGATAATTTTACACCTCAAGTACATGTTTCTGCGTATTTTCACAAAAAAACCCATCCAAGGACCATAAGGAGAGCTTACAAGTATAAAAGGGGATGCAGATCACACCAAGTAAAAAAATAATCCTACACCCCACAAAGGGGATTACCCTACAAACCATCATATCCATCATTTCCTCCATTCATCCATCACTGAGAAGATTCATCTATTGAATCAAGAGGAGAACCAAGAGAAGGATTAAAGACAGAGAAAGGTGTGATGATGCCCACATCTAGGATTTCATTTGTTTTCTAATTTATCTTTTATTTTCCAGATGTATGGGTAAGATCCATCCAACACCCATGATTGTTCTTCGCAATATCATGGGCTAGAACCGTTTTGGTAGATATAGAGTTTTAAAAGTTAATATAAATTAATTAAACTTTTGTGTGTATACTCAGTACACCACTACTTGTGGATTTATTTTATATATGATTGTGCTTTCTTAATCCATATTCACGGTCATTTTATGCATCTTCAACTGTTATATAGAGTGTAAATATATATCTTGGTTGTTGATTGAGTGCGTTCACCACTAAACAGAGTTTATTGTTATGATTCTAAGTGAGGGGACTCCAAAACATCATTAGAACTGTCATATATGAATGTTTATAAATTAAATTGAATTCAGGTTGATAAGTAGGATAAAGAGGTTAATTTGAGTACCTATATAGGGAGATCATATCGGGTTAGAGTACCACTCCTAGGGGGAATTAATTGATACTGATAGTACCTGTTTGCCTAGTTTTGTGCACTCACGAGCAAGAATACTCGATCGTTGTAGTAGTATATCCCAAGAAAAATTATCAATCCAATAAGGAGTTATATTCGTACTAGCAAAATACGTGAGCTCATGTTCATTGTTGTTTTTGTTAAGATGATCGGGGTTTTGAGATTGATTAACACTAAAACAAGTAGCAAGTAAATAACAATATCAAATAAGTAGAATGACAAGTAAAGAAAATGGATGCTAAAGTTCAAATATGAAAAACATGGGATTAGAAACATCCAAGCATACTCGATTCATATTATCATGCAAACGGAATTCAACTCAATTGATGTAGACTAAGGGTGATCACGATTGTATCCTAAGCTCCCTTTCGGGTTACAAAGGTTGTTGATCCATTTTAGACACCCAAAAGCACTTAAGATCAAAGCCCACATTAACCCCTTCCATCTAGGTACTAGTTAGATTAAACTCTCCCTTTTTGTGTACTAAGGCCAACGATTGGATTGGTTCCCCTCATTGAATTCAAATATCCTTTCGGTCAAACCCAAACTCAATGTCTATTCATGCCTTCCTAATACTATAGAGGGTCGTTTCTGTCTCACTCCAAGCAATACATACATGAACATCATGATAGCATTTAATTACCACAAATAATCCATTGATCAACAATCCATTAAACCAATAAACATTCATGAATAACAAACCATGCCATCATAACATCAAGACAATTAAACTCCATGAATAGAAATCAACATCAATTAAATCAAAAACCAATTTAATCCACATGATAATATAAATCTAATATGCTCTTCATGTTCCTAATCCCACTAGAGGGATTAGCCTATCATAGTAAAAGTAACAAAACAATTAAATGATTCATTACAATTACCCATAGTCTAAGATCTAAAGAAATACAAAATGAATGGATTCTTCCCTATCAATTTCTTGAAGAGAATCTTCTATTCTTCTTGATCTCCACCTCTAGCTCTTGATTTTGAAGTCTTTAGCACCAAAAATGGAAGAATTGATGGGTGGATGAAGATGGATGAAGATGATGGTGGAAAATGGAAGAAATGGTGTGTGAGGTGTGTGTAGATGATAGGATTTCGGATTCTCCTCTACAAAGTGTTGAAATGGGGTCTATTTATACCCCATATGGGCCTTCTAGAAGATTCCAGCAATTTCCTGCGTTTTTGCACCAACACGGCTCGAGCTCCGCCGCACGACCCGTGTTCTAACACAGCGCACGCCTCGTGCGCAGCACACGGCCACAGGGGTGGCCGTGTTGTGTTTTCTGACGTTTGCGCACGGCTTTCTCGACAGGCCTGTGCGCGGTGCACGGGCCGTGTTTCTGTACTCAGCACGGGGCGTGTTCTGTACTCGGCCACAGGCGTGGCCGAGTTGGCGTTTCGGGTGTTACCGCACGGCCATGCTGACAGGGCCGTGCGCTGTACACGGCCCGTGCGCGTGCTGCCCTACTTCCCCTTTTCACTGTTTTGGCTCGTTCTCCCTCGTTTCAACTCCGAATTGAGATCTGCTTTTTCCTACATCTTCCTTATCATGTTTAGCATCAAATAAAAAGTGAAAATCTTAAATTTAAGCTCATTCACACACATTTCAATAAAAACACAAAACACAACCAAATAACACATAAAATACGGATAAAATAATACGAAAACACATATAAAAAGACACTAAAATATAGGTGAAAATAGCTCTAATCAACCCCCCAAACTTAAGGTGTTGCTCGTCCCCGAGCAACGAAAATGACAAACCAAAAAGAGAAATTTTCACCTAGAAAAAGACTAAATGAACATAAGCAATAACATATCGTTAGCAATAATAACTACAAACTATGCTAAGTCATCCTACAATATTAAAATCATGACATGAGAAATTAATAAGTTCAATCAAAAGAGAGTAATAGTGTAATATAGTCCCTTTTAGTCCAAGCCTCATAATGTATATCGATGTCTCTCAACACTCTTTTGAACTCGGATAAATAACACTCATTAATCGATTGGCTCGACTCGCTATAAGCTTGCTCGCGGACTATATTCACAAACCACCAAAGTTTCAATTAATGATCAAAAAGGTCTTTAATTAGGATGTAATGATAGGCTCTTTGGTAGGGTAGGAAGTATATGGATAAGAGTGACTAATCATGTGTAAGTAATCAAAGAGATGGCCAATTTCCTCAACTTCTTCACTTTCTTTTCTTCCTTGCTTATCTTTATAAATATCAAGCACTATTCATTAACTTCCCTAGGATTGAGTTTCTTTTGTTGCATGCTTCCTTTCTTTGAATTTTGTTTACTTGAGCATTTTGATGTTGATTTGCTCCTTTCTTACTTTGAGGTTGCATGTGCATTCTTGTTTTGCTCTTTTCATTATTTTTCTTGCTTGTTTACCATGTCCTTTTTCTTCTTTTGCTAATCAATCAATCCTTTCTAGCTACCATCTCCTCAATCACCCACACAAAGGTATATATAAGCTTGAATGGGTAATTAAGGCTTGTAATGTGCTAAATTCACAAGGAATAGGCTTATAGGCTCAAAATGGTTAACTAAGGATGATGTTCTTGGTAGGGAACATATATGGCAATGACTATAATAACAAGGATGGCCTTAAATCATTTCACCAATCTCCACTAATCGGGCTCGTTCCTATAGTCCTTGAGCAAGTTCTAACTTGTCAAACACAACCGATCCACTCATGAAGAAATACCATGTATGCATGGTTGAGGCTCAAATGCTCACCAGCTTGTGCTCGGACCTTAAGGAACTTATTACACCACATTCATCTCACAATTGAACAAGTTAAGTAAAACATGTCACAATTTGAAAGTGTAGAGATTCTTAATCATAATTTGTCATCACTTATCACCACAACCTATCATCACTCACATTCAAAAATGACTCACGACATCCCTAAACAAACCAATAAACATCCCAAGACAAGAATGAAAATACACAAAACATACAATTAAGAACTCAACAAACAAGACACAACAAAAACACAAAACACGCAAAAACACAAAATACCATCATCCATAAGAAAATTAAGCACACATTCATCCCAACCTTTATTGAAAAGGAAATCCTAATATACGAAAGTAAACCTCCCACAAACATAACAAATGAAGTAGCATGCTAGTCACAACAATCCAAATCAAAATCAAATTATTTCAAGTAATAAAATGATAAGGTGTAGAGTACTCCCTCGATAGGCATTTGGTAAGGAAAGCGTTAGCTCCAAGCTCCATCATGCTTCTAATACCTCTCATTCATGCTCAAACACTCAACAAATACCATTATTCCAACAATTTCATTATAAATATGGACTATCATGCACTTCAACACCACCAATCATGCCAAAATCAACCCAAACTCATGAGAAAAATTTTAAAATTTGTCCAATTTTACAAGAATCATACTCAAGTGGTGAGTCACACCACACACTCTCCCCCCAAACTTAAATCGAAACAAGAGTTGAGACTTAAGTTTGCAAAAAGTGGTGAGACTTACCCTTGTAGTTTCCATTGATGATCTTCTTGTAGAGAAGTAACCGCATCCACACGACTCAAGCTATGCCCACCACGCACTATCATCCCCCCAAACTTAACTCGAGACAAGAGTCACGAATTAAGTTTGCAACAAATGTTGGAACATATCAACTTGAATCCATGAAGCATTTCTCTTTTCTTCAATGTGCATTTTTCTCCATGAGCACAATCAACCTACAAGGCCAAAACAAACGAACAACAAAAACAAAGCAATAAAGATAGTGATGGGGTGCCTCCCATCGAGCGCTAAGTTTAACATCTTCAAGCTAGACGAATTTTGAGGTCATCTTTCAATTAGAGTATCCACAAAGAGGGTCTCCCTTTGTGATGGATCCAGATAGTGCTTCACACGATAACCATTGACCAAGAACTCTCCCCCGTTCTCATCCATAACCTTTAGAGCTCCCCCGTCAAGTACTTCCTTTACCACATAAGGTCCTCTCCATTTGGACTTCAACTTGCCCGGGAAAAGTCTTAGTCGAGAATTGAATACCAATACCTTCTCACCCTTTTCAAAGCTCTTCTTCCTCAAACGAGCATCATGCCACCTCTTGGTTTTCTCCTTAAAAATCCTTGAGTTTTCATAAGCATTTTCTCTAAATTCCTCAAGCTCATTCAATTGTAAGAATCTTACCTTCTTCGAAGCTTTCATGTCAAAATTCAACTTCTTAATGGCCCAATAAGCTTTATGCTCTAACTCCATGGGACGATGGCAAGACTTACCATAGACAATTTGAAAAGGAGACATACCAAGAGTGGTCTTGAATGCGGTTCGAAAGGCCCACAATGCATCATCAAGTTTATTTGACCAATCCTTTCTACTCACACTCACTGTTTTCTCCAAAACTTGTTTGATTTGTCGATTAGAAATTTCAGCTTGACCATTCGTTTGAGGGTGATATGGAGTAGACACTCGATGCTTCACTCCATAAGTCTTGAGAATGTTCTCCATGAGCTTATTTATGAAGTGACTACCCCCATCACTTACCAACACTCTAGGTACTCCAAATCTTGTGAAGATATGCTTCTTTAGAAACCCCATGACTACTCTAGCATCACTTGTTCTTGAAGGTATGGCCTCAACCCATTTCGATACATAGTCAACCGCCAATAGGATGTATAGGAATCCATTGGATTGAGGAAATGGTCCCATGAAATTGATGCCCCACACATCAAAGATCTCCACTTCTTGAAAGCTCTTAAGGGGCATTTCATCCCACTTGGAGATTCCTCCCATCCTTTGACAACGATCACAACACTCTACAAATTTCTTACAACTCTTGAACAAAAATGGCCAATACAACCCCGATTGTAAGACTTTTGCAGCGGTCTTTTGAGATCCAAAATGGCCTCCACTAGGTGAAGAGTGGCAAAACTCCAACACACTATTCCATTCTTCCTCGGGCACACATCTTCGCACAAGAGAATCATTGCACATCTTGTACAAGAATGGATCATCCCACAAGTAACTTCTAACATCATGAAAGAACTTCTTGGATTGATACTTATTAAGCTCATAAGGCCTCCTTCCACTAGCCAAGTAATTCACATAGTCCGCATACCACGGGCTTCCTTCTTGCTCCACTAAAGCTTCAATTTGATAGCAATCACACTCCAAGATTTCTTCATCGGGAAAAACCTCTTTGATTAACTCATAAGTACCTTCACAATGCTCCCTCGACTCTAACCTTGAAAGATGGTCGGCTATCACATTCTCCGTGCCCTTCTTATCTCTCACTTCAATATCAAATTCTTGAAGAAGTAGTACCCATCTTATCACCCTTGGCTTTGCATCCTTCTTTGCCATGAGATACTTGATAGCGGCATGGTCGGTGTATACAATAGTTTTCGTTCCTACCAAATAAGGACGAAACTTATCAAATGCGTATACTACCGCCAAGAACTCTTTTTCGGTAGTAGTGTAGTTCCTTTGAGCCGCATCAAATGTCTTGCTTGCATAGTAAATGGCTCGGAATTTTTTCTCTCTTAGTTGCCCCAAAACCACTCCAAGAGCTGCGTCACTTGCATCACACATCAATATAAATGGCTCCTTCCAATCGGGGGTGATTAAGATGGGTGATGAAATCAAAGCTTCCTTTAGTACCTGAAAAGCATTTAAACAATTATCATCAAACTTAAATGGCACATCTTTTTCAAGGAGATGAGATAGAGGTTTAGAAAATGAAGAAAAATCCTTGATGAATCTACGATAGAACCCGACATGACCAAGGAACGATCGTACTCCCTTCTCATTTGTTGGCGGTGGAAGCTTCTCTATAGCAACAACTTTGGCTCGGTCAACTTGCAATCCCTTTGAAGAGATGTGATGTCCAAGTACAATGCCATCATTTACCATGAAATGACATTTCTCCCAATTCAACACTAAATTAGTGTCTTGACATCGCTTCAAAACAATAGCAAGGTTAGACAAACAATTATCAAAAGAAGAACCAAACACCGAAAAGTCATCCATGAAAACTTCCATTATATCCTCAATTAATCCTTCAAAGATTGCCATCATACACCTTTGAAAGGTGGCCGGTACATTGCAAAGTCCAAATGGCAATCTTCGAAAAGCAAATATTCCATAAGGACAAGTGAAAGCGGTCTTTTCTTGGTCTTCGGGTGCTATGAGAATTTGGTTATACCCGGAATACCCATCAAGAAAGCAATAAAACTCATATCCGGCCAACCTATCCAACATTTGATCCAAGAAAGGTAAGGGGAAGTGATCTTTACGTGTGTTTTCATTAAGCTTCCTATAATCAACACACACACGCCACCCCGTCACCGTCCTAGTGGCAATGGCTCATCTTTATCGGTTTTCACTATAGTCATACCCCCTTTTTTAGATACTACATGCAACGGGCTCACATAAGGGCTATCACTAATAGGAAAGATCATATCCGCATCTAACCACTTAAGAACCTCTTTTTTTACCACTTCTTGCATGATAGGATTAAGTCTTCTTTGGTTTTGAACACAAGCTTTCCCTTCATCCTCAAGTCTTATCTTATGCATGCAAATTGTTGGACTAATTCCCTTCAAATCATCAATACACCAACCAATAGCCGACTTATGCTCTTTAAGGACATTAAGCAATTTATCAAGTTGACTAGAAGTTAGAGATGATGATACAATTACCGGATATGTCTCACTTTCACCAAGGTAAGCATAAGCAAGATGATCGGGTAGAGGCTTCAACTCCACCTTCTTTTTCTTTTTCTCTTCTTGCTCGAGTGGATCTCTAAGTGGTAAGAACTTTTCATTTCCCCTTGATATGGCGGCTGCAACCTCTTGAGCTTCACTACAATCACCTAGATCAAGCAAACAATTAATCAATTCTTCATTCAAATCAAGAGAAGTAGTAGAAATATTAGAAAGAGATAGAGAATTGCTCAAGCAAAGTTCAAGTGGATCCTTGGTTACAATGGAAGGCCAACTCTCCTCGACACTTCCCTTTACAACATCCACACTTTTACATTCTTCATCATTCATTGGATATTGCATGGACTTGTGTAGAGAGAATACCACTTCCTCATCATTAACCCTCAACTTCAATTCTCCTTTGTAGACATCAATAAGAGCTCTCCCGGTAGCAAGAAACGGTCTCCCAAAAATCAATGGCACATTTTCATCCTCCTCCATATCTAGAACAACAAAATCCACCGGAAAGACGAACTTATCAACTTTCACCAGCACATCTTCAACTACTCCTTTTGGATGTGTCATAGATCGATCCGCCAATTGAAGTGTGATGTAAGTTGGCTTTACTTCACCTAATCCAAGCTTCTTGAATATGGAGAGAGGCATTAGATTAATGCTTGCACCGAGGTCACAAAGAGCCTTGTTCTTCTTGTTCTTTCCAATTTCACATGGTATAATGAAACTACCCGGATCCTTCAATTTTTGTGGAAGTTTCCATTGTAGAATGGCACTACACTCTTCGGTTAGATTAACCGTTTCATTGTACACAAGACTTCTTTTCTTTCCCATGATGTCCTTCAAAAAACGAGCATAATGAGGCATCTGATCCAAAGCATCGGCGAAAGGGATATTGATTTGAATCTTCTTGAAGATTTCAAGAAACTTTTTGAACCTCTCATCCAAACCTTTCTTCAAGAACCTTTGAGGAAAAGGAACCGGTACTTGAGTCTTGGGTATTCCCCAACTATCTCTTTCAACTTCAACTTCCTTTTCCCTTAACTCCTTTGCCTTCTTCCACTTTGGAATTCTCTCTATCTTCTCTTCATCTTTCTTTTGCTCAACAATTTCTTTTCTCTTACTTACTTCCTCCATTTCAATCTCTTCTTGCACCAACCCTTCTTCCACCTTGCTTTCCACTTCCCTTTCAATGACAATACTATCTTCTTTAGGCATAGGAGGTTCCTCATACTCTTTTCCATTTCTAAGAGTGATAGATTTGCAATCTTCTTTAGGATTAGTTACCGTGGTAGATGGAAACTTTCCTTGTTGGTGTTGAGATCCCACGGAAGAAGCAATTTGACCCATTTGATACTCAAAAGCTCTCATCCTATTGTCGGATTTCTTCTCATTTTCCTCCATTCTAGCCTCCATCTTTTTCATGAATGTTAGCAATGTCTCTTCCACCGATGCTTTCCCCTCTCCATTTGGTGGTTTAGCACTCGGATCGAATCCCGGAGGATATGACACGGCGGCTTGAGGATTAGAGTAAGAAAGATTTTCATGCTTCCTCGGAGCTTGATAATTTCCACTTGATTGATTGAAATTGCTTCCCCGAGCTTGTCCTTGATATCCTCCTTGAAAATTACCTTGATTAGAAGGATAATTACCTTGGAAATTCCCTTGACGTTGAAAATTTCCTTGATAATTTCTCCTATCTAAGTAGGCAACATCCTCTATACTTTGCATAACATGGCTCTCATCATTCACAATAGCACTTGTGCTTCCCCCTTGAGTTACTCCTTGAGTGATCAAATTCAATTGTTTTGTTAAAGCTTGAATGCTCTCATTGAATTCTTTCATTCCCTCACTTTGGAACATATCACTCTTCACTTTGCTCACACTCTCCACTTGAGCTACCTTTCCAAATGCATAACCTCCCATTACTCGCTCGGAAGGCCATTGGTAAGCATTCATCGCAATGTCTTCAAAAATATCCATGGCTTTCATAGCATCCACTCCAAATATAGACCCTCCGGATGAGGCATCTACATGCATCCGATTTTGTTGATTCAACCCTTGGTAAAAGAAAGCCACTTGTTGATTCTCATGAAAATCGTGTTGAGGACACTTTCGGAGCATCTCTTTGTAGCGTTCCCATGCTTTATAAAAATTTTCATCCGGAAGTTGCCTAAATTGAGTGATAAGGCTTTTCAATTGGAGCGTCTTTGAAGGAGGAAAGTACTTGTTTAGGAACCTTTGCTCAAGATCTTCCCATGTATTACAACTTCCCAAAGGAATTGTATTGTACCATGCTTTAGCCTTGTCTCTTAAAGAAAAAGAGAACAACCTCATTCGAATAGCATCCTCCGATACTCCCTTCATCTTGACGGTATTTGCAACCTCCAAGAAAGTAGATAGATGAGTGTTCGGGTCTTCAAGAGGACCTCCCCCAAACTGATTTGCTTTAACCATATTGATCAATCCGGTCTTGATTTCATAATCATTAGCTTGAACCGGAGGAACCATATTGTGCACGGCCCTCGGTTGGAAGTAATCCCGAATTGCTCTAGGCCTTGGCAACTCTTGTTGTTGAAATATCCTTTGAGCTTCTTGATTGGCAAGCAATTGCATATACTCTTGATTTTGAGCAAAGAAATTCCTCATTATCTCCGCTTGATTCTCTTGCACTCCTTCTTGTACCCCCCTTTGATCTTGTAAAGGATCTTGGGGTGGGTCATAATCAACATTGTCTCCCCGTTGATTCTCCATATTTTTTTCTTTTCTAGCTTTACGCCTCTCTCGCTTCCTTTGTCGTGCGGTCCTTTCAATCTCCAAATTCAAAGGAATGATCGATTGATTTCCCTTTGATCTTGTGATCATAAAACACCTACGAAAAGGCAAAGAGTGAGACCACAAACAACAATAATAAATAAAAGAAAATAAAAAGAATCCTTATCAAGAACAACTAAAACAATAACACAGTACTCGACTAGTCCGTCAAACTCCCCTTTGGCAACGGCGTCATTTTCTTGTTTGCCTAGTTTTGTGCACTCACGAGCAAGAATACTCGATCGTTGTAGTAGTATATCCCAAGAAAAATTATCAATCCAATAAGGAGTTATATTCGTACTAGCAAAATACGTGAGCTCATGTTCATTGTTGTTTTTGTTAAGATGATCGGGGTTTTGAGATTGATTAACATTAAAACAAGTAGCAAGTAAATAACAATATCAAATAAGTAGAATGACAAGTAAAGAAAATGGATGCTAAAGTTCAAATATGAAAAACATGGGATTAGAAACATCCAAGCATACTCGATTCATATTATCATGCAAACGGAATTCAACTCAATTGATGAGACTAAGGGTGATCACGATTGTATCCTAAGCTCCCTTTCGGGTTACAAAGGTTGTTGATCCATTTTAGACTCCCAAAAGCACTTAAGATCAAAGCCCAACATTAACCCCTTCCATCTAGGTACTAGTTAGATTAAACTCTCCCTTTTTGTGTACTAAGGCCAACAATTGGATTGGTTTCCCTCATTGAATTCAAATATCCTTTCGGTCAAACCCAAACTCAATGTCTATTCATGCCTTCCTAATACTATAGAGGGTCGTTTCCGTCTCACTCCAAGCAATACATACATGAACATCATGATAGCATTTAATTACCACAAATAATCCATTGATCAACAATCCATTAAACCAATAAACATTCATGAATAACAAACCATGCCATCATAACATCAAGACAATTAAACTCCATGAATAGAAATCAACTTCAATTAAATCAAAAACCAATTTAATCCACATGATAATATAAATCTAATATGCTCTTCATGTTCCTAATCCCACTAGAGGGATTAGCCTATCATAGTAAAAGTAACAAAACAATTAAATGATTCATTACAATTACCCATAGTCTAAGATCTAAAGAAATACAAAATGAATGGATTCTTCCCTATCAATTTCTTGAAGAGAATCTTCTATTCTTCTTGATCTCCACCTCTAGCTCTTGATTTTGAAGTCTTTAGCACCAAAAATGGAAGAATTGATGGGTGGATGAAGATGGATGAAGATGATGGTGGAAAATGGAAGAAATGGTGTGTGAGGTGTGTGTAGATGATAGGATTTCGGATTCTCCTCTACAAAGTGTTGAAATGGGGTCTATTTATACCCCATGTGGGCATTCTAGAAGATTCCAGCAATTTCCTGCGTTTTTGCACCAACACGGCTCGAGCTCCGCCGCACGACCCGTGTTCTAACACAGCGCACGCCTCGTGCGCAGCACACGGCCACAGGGGTGGCCGTGTTGTGTTTTCTGACGTTTGCGCACGGCTTTCTCGACAGGCCTGTGCGCGGTGCACGGGCCGTGTTTCTGTACTCAGCACGGGGCGTGTTCTGTACTCGGCCACAGGCGTGGCCGAGTTGGCGTTTCGGGTGTTACCGCACGGCCATGCTGACAGGGCCGTGCGCTGTACACGGCCCGTGCGCGTGCTGCCCTACTTCCTCTTTTCACTGTTTTGGCTCGTTCTCCCTCGTTTCAACTCCGAATTGAGATCTGCTTTTTCCTACATCTTCCTTATCATGTTTAGCATCAAATAAAAAGTGAAAATCTTAAATTTAAGCTCATTCACACACATTTCAATAAAAACACAAAACACAACCAAATAACACATAAAATACGGATAAAATAATACGAAAACACATATAAAAAGACACTAAAATATAGGTGAAAATAGCTCTAATCAACCCCCCAAACTTAAGGTGTTGCTCGTCCCCGAGCAACGAAAATGACAAACCAAAAAGAGAAATTTTCACCTAGAAAAAGACTAAATGAACATAAGCAATAACATATCGTTAGCAATAATAACTACAAACTATGCTAAGTCATCCTACAATATTAAAATCATGACATGAGAAATTAATAAGTTCAATCAAAAGAGAGTAATAGTGTAATATAGTCCCTTTTAGTCCAAGCCTCATAATGTATATCGATGTCTCTCAACACTCTTTTGAACTCGGATAAATAACACTCATTAATCGATTGGCTCGACTCGCTATAAGCTTGCTCGCGGACTATATTCACAAACCACCAAAGTTTCAATTAATGATCAAAAAGGTCTTTAATTAGGATGTAATGATAGGCTCTTTGGTAGGGTAGGAAGTATATGGATAAGAGTGACTAATCATGTGTAAGTAATCAAAGAGATGGCCAATTTCCTCAACTTCTTCACTTTCTTTTCTTCCTTGCTTATCTTTATAAATATCAAGCACTATTCATTAACTTCCCTAGGATTGAGTTTCTTTTGTTGCATGCTTCCTTTCTTTGAATTTTGTTTACTTGAGCATTTTGATGTTGATTTGCTCCTTTCTTACTTTGAGGTTGCATGTGCATTCTTGTTTTGCTCTTTTCATTATTTTTCTTGCTTGTTTACCATGTCCTTTTTCTTCTTTTGCTAATCAATCAATCCTTTCTAGCTACCATCTCCTCAATCACCCACACAAAGGTATATATAAGCTTGAATGGGTAATTAAGGCTTGTAATGTGCTAAATTCACAAGGAATAGGCTTATAGGCTCAAAATGGTTAACTAAGGATGATGTTCTTGGTAGGGAACATATATGGCAATGACTATAATAACAAGGATGGCCTTAAATCATTTCACCAATCTCCACTAATCGGGCTCGTTCCTATAGTCCTTGAGCAAGTTCTAACTTGTCAAACACAACCGATCCACTCATGAAGAAATACCATGTATGCATGGTTGAGGCTCAAATGCTCACCAGCTTGTGCTCGGACCTTAAGGAACTTATTACACCACATTCATCTCACAATTGAACAAGTTAAGTAAAACATGTCACAATTTGAAAGTGTAGAGATTCTTAATCATAATTTGTCATCACTTATCACCACAACCTATCATCACTCACATTCAAAAATGACTCACGACATCCCTAAACAAACCACCAAACATCCCAAGACAAGAATGAAAATACACAAAACATACAATTAAGGACTCAACAAACAAGACACAACAAAAACACAAAACACGCAAAAACACAAAATACCATCATCCATAAGAAAATTAAGCACACATTCATCCCAACCTTTATTGAAAAGGAAATCCTAATATACGAAAGTAAACCTCCCACAAACATAAAAAATGAAGTAGCATGCTAGTCACAACAATCCAAATCAAAATCAAATTATTTCAAGTAATAAAATGATAAGGTGTAGAGTACTCCCTCGATAGGCATTTGGTAAGGAAAGCGTTAGCTCCAAGCTCCATCATGCTTCTAATACCTCTCATTCATGCTCAAACACTCAACAAATACCATTATTCCAACAATTTCATTATAAATATGGACTATCATGCACTTCAACACCAACAATCATGCCAAAATCAACCCAAACTCATGAGAAAAATTTTAAAATTTGTCCAATTTTACAAGAATCATACTCAAGTGGTGAGTCACACCACACACTCTCCCCCCAAACTTAAATCGAAACAAGAGTTGAGACTTAAGTTTGCAAAAAGTGGTGAGACTTACCCTTGTAGTTTCCATTGATGATCTTCTTGTAGAGAAGTAACCGCATCCACACGACTCAAGCTATGCCCACCATGCACTATCATCCCCCCAAACTTAACTCGAGACAAGAGTCACGAATTAAGTTTGCAACAAATGTTGGAACATATCAACTTGAATCCATGAAGCATTTCTCTTTTCTTCAATGTGCATTTTTCTCCATGAGCACAATCAACCTACAAGGCCAAAACAAACGAACAACAAAAACAAAGCAATAAAGATAGTGATGGGGTGCCTCCCATCGAGCGCTAAGTTTAACATCTTCAAGCTAGACGAATTTTGAGGTCATCTTTCAATTAGAGTATCCACAAAGAGGGTCTCCCTTTGTGATGGATCCAGATAGTGCTTCACACGATAACCATTGACCAAGAACTCTCCCCCGTTCTCATCCATAACCTTTAGAGCTCCCCCGTCAAGTACTTCCTTTACCACATAAGGTCCTCTCCATTTGGACTTCAACTTGCCCGGGAAAAGTCTTAGTCGAGAATTGAATACCAATACCTTCTCACCCTTTTCAAAGCTCTTCTTCCTCAAACGAGCATCATGCCACCTCTTGGTTTTCTCCTTAAAAATCCTTGAGTTTTCATAAGCATTTTCTCTAAATTCCTCAAGCTCATTCAATTGTAAGAATCTTACCTTCTTCGAAGCTTTCATGTCAAAATTCAACTTCTTAATGGCCCAATAAGCTTTATGCTCTAACTCCATGGGACGATGGCAAGACTTACCATAGACAATTTGAAAAGGAGACATACCAAGAGTGGTCTTGAATGCGGTTCGAAAGGCCCACAATGCATCATCAAGTTTATTTGACCAATCCTTTCTACTCACACTCACTGTTTTCTCCAAAACTTGTTTGATTTGTCGATTAGAAATTTCAGCTTGACCATTCGTTTGAGGGTGATACGGAGTAGACACTCGATGCTTCACTCCATAAGTCTTGAGAATGTTCTCCATGAGCTTATTTATGAAGTGACTACCCCCATCACTTACCAACACTCTAGGTACTCCAAATCTTGTGAAGATATGCTTCTTTAGAAACCCCATGACTACTCTAGCATCACTTGTTCTTGAAGGTATGGCCTCAACCCATTTCGATACATAGTCAACCGCCAATAGGATGTATAGGAATCCATTGGATTGAGGAAATGGTCCCATGAAATCGATGCCCCACACATCAAAGATCTCCACTTCTTGAAAGCTCTTAAGGGGCATTTCATCCCACTTGGAGATTCCTCCCATCCTTTGACAACGATCACAACCCTCTACAAATTTCTTACAACTCTTGAACAAAAATGGCCAATACAACCCCGATTGTAAGACTTTTGCAGCGGTCTTTTGAGATCCAAAATGGTCTCCACTAGGTGAAGAGTGGCAAAACTCCAACACACTATTCCATTCTTCCTCGGGCACACATCTTCGCACAAGAGAATCATTGCACATCTTGTACAAGAATGGATCATCCCACAAGTAACTTCTAACATCATGAAAGAACTTCTTGGATTGATACTTATTAAGCTCATAAGGCCTCCTTCCACTAGCCAAGTAATTCACATAGTCCGCATACCACGGGCTTCCTTCTTGCTCCACTAAAGCTTCAATTTGATAGCAATCACACTCCAAGATTTCTTCATCGGGAAAAACCTCTTTGATTAACTCATAAGTACCTTCACAATGCTCCCTCGACTCTAACCTTGAAAGATGGTCGGCTATCACATTCTCCGTGCCCTTCTTATCTCTCACTTCAATATCAAATTCTTGAAGAAGTAGTACCCATCTTATCACCCTTGGCTTTGCATCCTTCTTTGCCATGAGATACTTGATAGCGGCATGGTCGGTGTATACAATAGTTTTCGTTCCTACCAAATAAGGACGAAACTTATCAAATGCGTATACTACCGCCAAGAACTCTTTTTCGGTAGTAGTGTAGTTCCTTTGAGCCGCATCAAATGTCTTGCTTGCATAGTAAATGGCTCGGAATTTTTTCTCTCTTAGTTGCCCCAAAACCACTCCAAGAGCTGCGTCACTTGCATCACACATCAATATAAATGGCTCCTTCCAATCGGGGGTGATTAAGATGGGTGATGAAATCAAAGCTTCCTTTAGTACCTGAAAAGCATTTAAACAATTATCATCAAACTTAAATGGCACATCTTTTTCAAGGAGATGAGATAGAGGTTTAGAAAATGAAGAAAAATCCTTGATGAATCTACGATAGAACCCGACATGACCAAGGAACGATCGTACTCCCTTCTCATTTGTTGGCGGTGGAAGCTTCTCTATAGCAACAACTTTGGCTCGGTCAACTTGCAATCCATTTGAAGAGATGTGATGTCCAAGTACAATGCCATCATTTACCATGAAATGACATTTCTCCCAATTCAACACTAAATTAGTGTCTTGACATCGCTTCAAAACAATAGCAAGGTTAGACAAACAATTATCAAAAGAAGAACCAAACACCGAAAAGTCATCCATGAAAACTTCCATTATATCCTCAATTAATCCTTCAAAGATTGCCATCATACACCTTTGAAAGGTGGCCGGTACATTGCAAAGTCCAAATGGCAATCTTCGAAAAGCAAATATTACATAAGGACAAGTGAAAACGGTCTTTTCTTGGTCTTCGGGTGCTATGAGAATTTGGTTATACCCGGAATACCCATCAAGAAAGCAATAAAACTCATATCCGGCCAACCTATCCAACATTTGATCCAAGAAAGGTAAGGGGAAGTGATCTTTACGTGTGTTTTCATTAAGCTTCCTATAATCAACACACACACGCCACCCCGTCACCGTCCTAGTGGCAATGGCTCATCTTTATCGGTTTTCACTATAGTCATACCCCCTTTTTTAGATACTACATGCAACGGGCTCACATAAGGGCTATCACTAATAGGAAAGATCATATCCGCATCTAACCACTTAAGAACCTCTTTTTTTACCACTTCTTGCATGATAGGATTAAGTCTTCTTTGGTTTTGAACACAAGCTTTCCCTTCATCCTCAAGTCTTATCTTATGCATGCAAATTGTTGGACTAATTCCCTTCAAATCATCAATACACCAACCAATAGCCGACTTATGCTCTTTAAGGACATTAAGCAATTTATCAAGTTGACTAGAAGTTAGAGATGATGATACAATTACCGGATATGTCTCACTTTCACCAAGGTAAGCATAAGCAAGATGATCGGGTAGAGGCTTCAACTCCACCTTCTTTTTCTTTTTCTCTTCTTGCTCGAGTGGATCTCTAAGTGGTAAGAACTTTTCATTTCCCCTTGATATGGCGGCTGCAACCTCTTGAGCTTCACTACAATCACCTAGATCAAGCAAACAATTAATCAATTCTTCATTCAAATCAAGAGAAGTAGTAGAAATATTAGAAAGAGATAGAGAATTGCTCAAGCAAAGTTCAAGTGGATCCTTGGTTACAATGGAAGGCCAACTCTCCTCGACACTTCCCTTTACAACATCCACACTTTTACATTCTTCATCATTCATTGGATATTGCATGGACTTGTGTAGAGAGAATACCACTTCCTCATCATTAACCCTCAACTTCAATTCTCCTTTGTAGACATCAATAAGAGCTCTCCCGGTAGCAAGAAACGGTCTCCCAAAAATCAATGGCACATTTTCATCCTCCTCCATATCTAGAACAACAAAATCCACCGGAAAGACGAACTTATCAACTTTCACCAGCACATCTTCAACTACTCCTTTTGGATGTGTCATAGATCGATCCGCCAATTGAAGTGTGATGTAAGTTGGCTTTACTTCACCTAATCCAAGCTTCTTGAATATGGAGAGAGGCATTAGATTAATGCTTGCACCGAGGTCACAAAGAGCCTTGTTCTTCTTGTTCTTTCCAATTTCACATGGTATAATGAAACTACCCGGATCCTTCAATTTTTGTGGAAGTTTCCATTGTAGAATGGCACTACACTCTTCGGTTAGATTAACCGTTTCATTGTACACAAGACTTCTTTTCTTTCCCATGATGTCCTTCAAAAAACGAGCATAATGAGGCATCTGATCCAAAGCATCGGCGAAAGGGATATTGATTTGAATCTTCTTGAAGATTTCAAGAAACTTTTTGAACCTCTCATCCAAACCCTTCTTCAAGAACCTTTGAGGAAAAGGAACCGGTACTTGAGTCTTGGGTATTCCCCAACTATCTCTTTCAACTTCAACTTCCTTTTCCCTTAACTCCTTTGCCTTCTTCCACTTTGGAATTCTCTCTATCTTCTCTTCATCTTTCTTTTGCTCAACAATTTCTTTTCTCTTACTTACTTCCTCCATTTCAATCTCTTCTTGCACCAACCCTTCTTCCACCTTGCTTTCCACTTCCCTTTCAATGACAATACTATCTTCTTTAGGCATAGGAGGTTCCTCATACTCTTTTCCATTTCTAAGAGTGATAGATTTGCAATCTTCTTTAGGATTAGTTACCGTGGTAGATGGAAACTTTCCTTGTTGGTGTTGAGATCCCACGGAAGAAGCAATTTGACCCATTTGATACTCAAAAGCTCTCATCCTATTGTCGGATTTCTTCTCATTTTCCTCCATTCTAGCCTCCATCTTTTTCATGAATGTTAGCAATGTCTCTTCCACCGATGCTTTCCCCTCTCCATTTGGTGGTTTAGCACTCGGATCGAATCCCGGAGGATATGACACGGCGGCTTGAGGATTAGAGTAAGAAAGATTTTCATGCTTCCTCGGAGCTTGATAATTTCCACTTGATTGATTGAAATTGCTTCCCCGAGCTTGTCCTTGATATCCTCCTTGAAAATTACCTTGATTAGAAGGATAATTACCTTGGAAATTCCCTTGACGTTGAAAATTTCCTTGATAATTTCTCCTATCTAAGTAGGCAACATCCTCTATACTTTGCATAACATGGCTCTCATCATTCACAATAGCACTTGTGCTTCCCCCTTGAGTTACTCCTTGAGTGATCAAATTCAATTGTTTTGTTAAAGCTTGAATGCTCTCATTGAATTCTTTCATTCCCTCACTTTGGAACATATCACTCTTCACTTTGCTCACACTCTCCACTTGAGCTACCTTTCCAAATGCATAACCTCCCATTACTCGCTCGGAAGGCCATTGGTAAGCATTCATCGCAATGTCTTCAAAAATATCCATGGCTTTCATAGCATCCACTCCAAATATAGACCCTCCGGATGAGGCATCTACATGCATCCGATTTTGTTGATTCAACCCTTGGTAAAAGAAAGCCACTTGTTGATTCTCATGAAAATCGTGTTGAGGACACTTTCGGAGCATCTCTTTGTAGCGTTCCCATGCTTTATAAAAATTTTCATCTGGAAGTTGCCTAAATTGAGTGATAAGGCTTTTCAATTGGAGCGTCTTTGAAGGAGGAAAGTACTTGTTTAGGAACCTTTGCTCAAGATCTTCCCATGTATTACAACTTCCCAAAGGAATTGTATTGTACCATGCTTTAGCCTTGTCTCTTAAAGAAAAAGAGAACAACCTCATTCGAATAGCATCCTCCGATACTCCCTTCATCTTGACGGTATTTGCAACCTCCAAGAAAGTAGATAGATGAGTGTTCGGGTCTTCAAGAGGACCTCCCCCAAACTGATTTGCTTTAACCATATTGATCAATCCGGTCTTGATTTCATAATCATTAGCTTGAACCGGAGGAACCATATTGTGCACGGCCCTCGGTTGGAAGTAATCCCGAATTGCTCTAGGCCTTGGCAACTCTTGTTGTTGAAATATCCTTTGAGCTTCTTGATTGGCAAGCAATTGCATATACTCTTGATTTTGAGCAAAGAAATTCCTCATTATCTCCGCTTGATTCTCTTGCACTCCTTCTTGTACCCCCCTTTGATCTTGTAAAGGATCTTGGGGTGGGTCATAATCAACATTGTCTCCCCGTTGATTCTCCATATTTTTTTCTTTTCTAGCTTTACGCCTCTCTCGCTTCCTTTGTCGTGCGGTCCTTTCAATCTCCAAATTCAAAGGAATGATCGATTGATTTCCCTTTGATCTTGTGATCATAAAACACCTACGAAAAGGCAAAGAGTGAGACCACAAACAACAATAATAAATAAAAGAAAATAAAAAGAATCCTTATCAAGAACAACTAAAACAATAACACAGTACTCGACTAGTCCGTCAAACTCCCCTATGGCAACGGCGTCATTTTCTTGTTTGCCTAGTTTTGTGCACTCACGAGCAAGAATACTCGATCGTTGTAGTAGTATATCCCAAGAAAAATTATCAATCCAATAAGGAGTTATATTCGTACTAGCAAAATACGTGAGCTCATGTTCATTGTTGTTTTTGTTAAGATGATCGGGGTTTTGAGATTGATTAACACTAAAACAAGTAGCAAGTAAATAACAATATCAAATAAGTAGAATGACAAGTAAAGAAAATGGATGCTAAAGTTCAAATATGAAAAACATGGGATTAGAAACATCCAAGCATACTCGATTCATATTATCATGCAAACGGAATTCAACTAAATTGATGAGACTAAGGGTGATCACGATTGTATCCTAAGCTCCCTTTCGGGTTACAAAGGTTGTTGATCCATTTTAGACTCCCAAAAGCACTTAAGATCAAAGCCCAACATTAACCCCTTCCATCTAGGTACTAGTTAGATTAAACTCTCCCTTTTTGTGTACTAAGGCCAACGATTGGATTGGTTTCCCTCATTGAATTCAAATATCCTTTCGGTCAAACCCAAACTCAATGTCTATTCATGCCTTCCTAATACTATAGAGGGTCGTTTCCGTCTCACTCCAAGCAATACATACATGAACATCATGATAGCATTTAATTACCACAAATAATCCATTGATCAACAATCCATTAAACCAATAAACATTCATGAATAACAAACCATGCTATCATAACATCAAGACAATTAAACTCCATGAATAGAAATCAACATCAATTAAATCAAAAACCAATTTAATCCACATGATAATATAAATCTAATATGCTCTTCATGTTCCTAATCCCACTAGAGGGATTAGCCTATCATAGTAAAAGTAACAAAACAATTAAATGATTCATTACAATTACCCATAGTCTAAGATCTAAAGAAATACAAAATGAATGGATTCTTCCCTATCAATTTCTTGAAGAGAATCTTCTATTCTTCTTGATCTCCACCTCTAGCTCTTGATTTTGAAGTCTTTAGCACCAAAAATGGAAGAATTGATGGGTGGATGAAGATGGATGAAGATGATGGTGGAAAATGGAAGAAATGGTGTGTGAGGTGTGTGTAGATGATAGGATTTCGGATTCTCCTCTACAAAGTGTTGAAATGGGGTCTATTTATACCCCATGTGGGCCTTCTAGAAGATTCCAGCAATTTCCAGCGTTTTTGCACCAACACGGCTCGAGCTCCGCCGCACGACCCGTGTTCTAACACAGCGCACGCCTCGTGCGCAGCACACGGCCACAGGGGTGGCCGTGTTGTGTTTTCTGACGTTTGCGCACGGCTTTCTCGACAGGCCTGTGCGCGGTGCACGGGCCGTGTTTCTGTACTCAGCACGGGGCGTGTTCTGTACTCGGCCACAGGCGTGGCCGAGTTGGCGTTTCGAGTGTTACCGCACGGCCATGCTGACAGGGCCGTGCGCTGTACACGGCCCGTGCGCGTGCTGCCCTACTTCCTCTTTTCACTGTTTTGGCTCGTTCTCCCTCGTTTCAACTCCGAATTGAGATCTGCTTTTTCCTACATCTTCCTTATCATGTTTAGCATCAAATAAAAAGTGAAAATCTTAAATTTAAGCTCATTCACACACATTTCAATAAAAACACAAAACACAACCAAATAACACATAAAATACGGATAAAATAATACGAAAACACATATAAAAAGACACTAAAATATAGGTGAAAATAGCTCTAATCAACCCCCCAAACTTAAGGTGTTGCTCGTCCCCGAGCAACGAAAATGACAAACCAAAAAGAGAAATTTTCACCTAGAAAAAGACTAAATGAACATAAGCAATAACATATCGTTAGCAATAATAACTACAAACTATGCTAAGTCATCCTACAATATTAAAATCATGACATGAGAAATTAATAAGTTCAATCAAAAGAGAGTAATAGTGTAATATAGTCCCTTTTAGTCCAAGCCTCATAATGTATATCGATGTCTCTCAACACTCTTTTGAACTCGGATAAATAACACTCATTAATCGATTGGCTCGACTCGCTATAAGCTTGCTCGCGGACTATATTCACAAACCACCAAAGTTTCAATTAATGATCAAAAAGGTCTTTAATTAGGATGTAATGATAGGCTCTTTGGTAGGGTAGGAAGTATATGGATAAGAGTGACTAATCATGTGTAAGTAATCAAAGAGATGGCCAATTTCCTCAACTTCTTCACTTTCTTTTCTTCCTTGCTTATCTTTACAAATCTCAAGCACTATTCATTAACTTCCCTAGGATTGAGTTTCTTTTGTTGCATGCTTCCTTTCTTTGAATTTTGTTTACTTGAGCATTTTGATGTTGATTTGCTCCTTTCTTACTTTGAGGTTGCATGTGCATTCTTGTTTTGCTCTTTTCATTATTTTTCTTGCTTGTTTACCATGTCCTTTTTCTTCTTTTGCTAATCAATCAATCCTTTCTAGCTACCATCTCCTCAATCACCCACACAAAGGTATATATAAGCTTGAATGGGTAATTAAGGCTTGTAATGTGCTAAATTCACAAGGAATAGGCTTATAGGCTCAAAATGGTTAACTAAGGATGATGTTCTTGGTAGGGAACATATATGGCAATGACTATAATAACAAGGATGGCCTTAAATCATTTCACCAATCTCCACTAATCGGGCTCGTTCCTATAGTCCTTGAGCAAGTTCTAACTTGTCAAACACAACCGATCCACTCATGAAGAAATACCATGTATGCATGGTTGAGGCTCAAATGCTCACCAGCTTGTGCTCGGACCTTAAGGAACTTATTACACCACATTCATCTCACAATTGAACAAGTTAAGTAAAACATGTCACAATTTGAAAGTGTAGAGATTCTTAATCATAATTTGTCATCACTTATCACCACAACCTATCATCACTCACATTCAAAAATGACTCACGACATCCCTAAACAAACCACCAAACATCCCAAGACAAGAATGAAAATACACAAAACATACAATTAAGGACTCAACAAACAAGACACAACAAAAATACAAAACACGCAAAAACACAAAATACCATCATCCATAAGAAAATTAAGCACACATTCATCCCAACCTTTATTGAAAAGGAAATCCTAATATACGAAAGTAAACCTCCCACAAACATAACAAATGAAGTAGCATGCTAGTCACAACAATCCAAATCAAAATCAAATTATTTCAAGTAATAAAATGATAAGGTGTAGAGTACTCCCTCGATAGGCATTTGGTAAGGAAAGCGTTAGCTCCAAGCTCCATCATGCTTCTAATACCTCTCATTCATGCTCAAACACTCAACAAATACCATTATTCCAATAATTTCATTATAAATATGGACTATCATGCACTTCAACACCACCAATCATGCCAAAATCAACCCAAACTCATGAGAAAAATTTTAAAATTTGTCCAATTTTACAAGAATCATACTCAAGTGGTGAGTCACACCACACACTCTCCCCCCAAACTTAAATCGAAACAAGAGTTGAGACATAAGTTTGCAAAAAGTGGTGAGACTTACCCTTGTAGTTTCCATTGATGATCTTCTTGTAGAGAAGTAACCGCATCCACACGACTCAAGCTATGCCCACCACGCACTATCATCCCCCCAAACTTAACTCGAGACAAGAGTCACGAATTAAGTTTGCAACAAATGTTGGAACATATCAACTTGAATCCATGAAGCATTTCTCTTTTCTTCAATGTGCATTTTTCTCCATGAGCACAATCAACCTACAAGGCCAAAACAAACGAACAACAAAAACAAAGCAATAAAGATAGTGATGGGGTGCCTCCCATCGAGCGCTAAGTTTAACATCTTCAAGCTAGACGAATTTTGAGGTCATCTTTCAATTAGAGTATCCACAAAGAGGGTCTCCCTTTGTGATGGATCCAGATAGTGCTTCACACGATAACCATTGACCAAGAACTCTCCCCCGTTCTCATCCATAACCTTTAGAGCTCCCCCGTCAAGTACTTCCTTTACCACATAAGGTCCTCTCCATTTGGACTTCAACTTGCCCGGGAAAAGTCTTAGTCGAGAATTGAATACCAATACCTTCTCACCCTTTTCAAAGCTCTTCTTCCTCAAACGAGCATCATGCCACCTCTTGGTTTTCTCCTTAAAAATCCTTGAGTTTTCATAAGCATTTTCTCTAAATTCCTCAAGCTCATTCAATTGTAAGAATCTTACCTTCTTCGAAGCTTTCATGTCAAAATTCAACTTCTTAATGGCCCAATAAGCTTTATGCTCTAACTCCATGGGACGATGGCAAGACTTACCATAGACAATTTGAAAAGGAGACATACCAAGAGTGGTCTTGAATGCGGTTCGAAAGGCCCACAATGCATCATCAAGTTTATTTGACCAATCCTTTCTACTCACACTCACTGTTTTCTCCAAAACTTGTTTGATTTGTCGATTAGAAATTTCAGCTTGACCATTCGTTTGAGGGTGATACGGAGTAGACACTCGATGCTTCACTCCATAAGTCTTGAGAATGTTCTCCATGAGCTTATTTATGAAGTGACTACCCCCATCACTTACCAACACTCTAGGTACTCCAAATCTTGTGAAGATATGCTTCTTTAGAAACCCCATGACTACTCTAGCATCACTTGTTCTTGAAGGTATGGCCTCAACCCATTTCGATACATAGTCAACCGCCAATAGGATGTATAGGAATCCATTGGATTGAGGAAATGGTCCCATGAAATCGATGCCCCACACATCAAAGATCTCCACTTCTTGAAAGCTCTTAAGGGGCATTTCATCCCACTTGGAGATTCCTCCCATCCTTTGACAACGATCACAACCCTCTACAAATTTCTTACAACTCTTGAACAAAAATGGCCAATACAACCCCGATTGTAAGACTTTTGCAGCGGTCTTTTGAGATCCAAAATGGCCTCCACTAGGTGAAGAGTGGCAAAACTCCAACACACTATTCCATTCTTCCTCGGGCACACATCTTCGCACAAGAGAATCATTGCACATCTTGTACAAGAATGGATCATCCCACAAGTAACTTCTAACATCATGAAAGAACTTCTTGGATTGATACTTATTAAGCTCATAAGGCCTCCTTCCACTAGCCAAGTAATTCACATAGTCCGCATACCACGGGCTTCCTTCTTGCTCCACTAAAGCTTCAATTTGATAGCAATCACACTCCAAGATTTCTTCATCGGGAAAAACCTCTTTGATTAACTCATAAGTACCTTCACAATGCTCCCTCGACTCTAACCTTGAAAGATGGTCGGCTATCACATTCTCCGTGCCCTTCTTATCTCTCACTTCAATATCAAATTCTTGAAGAAGTAGTACCCATCTTATCACCCTTGGCTTTGCATCCTTCTTTGCCATGAGATACTTGATAGCGGCATGGTCGGTGTATACAATAGTTTTCGTTCCTACCAAATAAGGACGAAACTTATCAAATGCGTATACTACCGCCAAGAACTCTTTTTCGGTAGTAGTGTAGTTCCTTTGAGCCGCATCAAATGTCTTGCTTGCATAGTAAATGGCTCGGAATTTTTTCTCTCTTAGTTGCCCCAAAACCACTCCAAGAGCTGCGTCACTTGCATCACACATCAATATAAATGGCTCCTTCCAATCGAGGGTGATTAAGATGGGTGATGAAATCAAAGCTTCCTTTAGTACCTGAAAAGCATTTAAACAATTATCATCAAACTTAAATGGCACATCTTTTTCAAGGAGATGAGATAGAGGTTTAGAAAATGAAGAAAAATCCTTGATGAATCTACGATAGAACCCGACATGACCAAGGAACGATCGTACTCCCTTCTCATTTGTTGGCGGTGGAAGCTTCTCTATAGCAACAACTTTGGCTCGGTCAACTTGCAATCCCTTTGAAGAGATGTGATGTCCAAGTACAATGCCATCATTTACCATGAAATGACATTTCTCCCAATTCAACACTAAATTAGTGTCTTGACATCGCTTCAAAACAATAGCAAGGTTAGACAAACAATTATCAAAAGAAGAACCAAACATCGAAAAGTCATCCATGAAAACTTCCATTATATCCTCAATTAATCCTTCAAAGATTGCCATCATACACCTTTGAAAGGTGGCCGGTACATTGCAAAGTCCAAATGGCAATCTTCGAAAAGCAAATATTCCATAAGGACAAGTGAAAGCGGTCTTTTCTTGGTCTTCGGGTGCTATGAGAATTTGGTTATACCCGGAATACCCATCAAGAAAGCAATAAAACTCATATCCGGCCAACCTATCCAACATTTGATCCAAGAAAGGTAAGGGGAAGTGATCTTTACGTGTGTTTTCATTAAGCTTCCTATAATCAACACACACACGCCACCCCGTCACCGTCCTAGTGGCAATGGCTCATCTTTATCGGTTTTCACTATAGTCATACCCCCTTTTTTAGATACTACATGCAACGGGCTCACATAAGGGCTATCACTAATAGGAAAGATCATATCCGCATCTAACCACTTAAGAACCTCTTTTTTTACCACTTCTTGCATGATAGGATTAAGTCTTCTTTGGTTTTGAACACAAGCTTTCCCTTCATCCTCAAGTCTTATCTTATGCATGCAAATTGTTGGACTAATTCCCTTCAAATCATCAATACACCAACCAATAGCCGACTTATGCTCTTTAAGGACATTAAGCAATTTATCAAGTTGACTAGAAGTTAGAGATGATGATACAATTACCGGATATGTCTCACTTTCACCAAGGTAAGCATAAGCAAGATGATCGGGTAGAGGCTTCAACTCCACCTTCTTTTTCTTTTTCTCTTCTTGCTCGAGTGGATCTCTAAGTGGTAAGAACTTTTCATTTCCCCTTGATATGGCGGCTGCAACCTCTTGAGCTTCACTACAATCACCTAGATCAAGCAAACAATTAATCAATTCTTCATTCAAATCAAGAGAAGTAGTAGAAATATTAGAAAGAGATAGAGAATTGCTCAAGCAAAGTTCAAGTGGATCCTTGGTTACAATGGAAGGCCAACTCTCCTCGACACTTCCCTTTACAACATCCACACTTTTACATTCTTCATCATTCATTGGATATTGCATGGACTTGTGTAGAGAGAATACCACTTCCTCATCATTAACCCTCAACTTCAATTCTCCTTTGTAGACATCAATAAGAGCTCTCCCGGTAGCAAGAAACGGTCTCCCAAAAATCAATGGCACATTTTCATCCTCCTCCATATCTAGAACAACAAAATCCACCGGAAAGACGAACTTATCAACTTTCACCAGCACATCTTCAACTACTCCTTTTGGATGTGTCATAGATCGATCCGCCAATTGAAGTGTGATGTAAGTTGGCTTTACTTCACCTAATCCAAGCTTCTTGAATATGGAGAGAGGCATTAGATTAATGCTTGCACCGAGGTCACAAAGAGCCTTGTTCTTCTTGTTCTTTCCAATTTCACATGGTATAATGAAACTACCCGGATCCTTCAATTTTTGTGGAAGTTTCCATTGTAGAATGGCACTACACTCTTCGGTTAGATTAACCGTTTCATTGTACACAAGACTTCTTTTCTTTCCCATGATGTCCTTCAAAAAACGAGCATAATGAGGCATCTGATCCAAAGCATCGGCGAAAGGGATATTGATTTGAATCTTCTTGAAGATTTCAAGAAACTTTTTGAACCTCTCATCCAAACCCTTCTTCAAGAACCTTTGAGGAAAAGGAACCGGTACTTGAGTCTTGGGTATTCCCCAACTATCTCTTTCAACTTCAACTTCCTTTTCCCTTAACTCCTTTGCCTTCTTCCACTTTGGAATTCTCTCTATCTTCTCTTCATCTTTCTTTTGCTCAACAATTTCTTTTCTCTTACTTACTTCCTCCATTTCAATCTCTTCTTGCACCAACCCTTCTTCCACCTTGCTTTCCACTTCCCTTTCAATGACAATACTATCTTCTTTAGGCATAGGAGGTTCCTCATACTCTTTTCCATTTCTAAGAGTGATAGATTTGCAATCTTCTTTAGGATTAGTTACCGTGGTAGATGGAAACTTTCCTTGTTGGTGTTGAGATCCCACGGAAGAAGCAATTTGACCCATTTGATACTCAAAAGCTCTCATCCTATTGTTGGATTTCTTCTCATTTTCCTCCATTCTAGCCTCCATCTTTTTCATGAATGTTAGCAATGTCTCTTCCACCGATGCTTTCCCCTCTCCATTTGGTGGTTTAGCACTCGGATCGAATCCCGGAGGATATGACACGGCGGCTTGAGGATTAGAGTAAGAAAGATTTTCATGCTTCCTCGGAGCTTGATAATTTCCACTTGATTGATTGAAATTGCTTCCCCGAGCTTGTCCTTGATATCCTCCTTGAAAATTACCTTGATTAGAAGGATAATTACCTTGGAAATTCCCTTGACGTTGAAAATTTCCTTGATAATTTCTCCTATCTAAGTAGGCAACATCCTCTATACTTTGCATAACATGGCTCTCATCATTCACAATAGCACTTGTGCTTCCCCCTTGAGTTACTCCTTGAGTGATCAAATTCAATTGTTTTGTTAAAGCTTGAATGCTCTCATTGAATTCTTTCATTCCCTCACTTTGGAACATATCACTCTTCACTTTGCTCACACTCTCCACTTGAGCTACCTTTCCAAATGCATAACCTCCCATTACTCGCTCGGAAGGCCATTGGTAAGCATTCATCGCAATGTCTTCAAAAATATCCATGGCTTTCATAGCATCCACTCCAAATATAGACCCTCCGGATGAGGCATCTACATGCATCCGATTTTGTTGATTCAACCCTTGGTAAAAGAAAGCCACTTGTTGATTCTCATGAAAATCGTGTTGAGGACACTTTCGGAGCATCTCTTTGTAGCGTTCCCATGCTTTATAAAAATTTTCATCCGGAAGTTGCCTAAATTGAGTGATAAGGCTTTTCAATTGGAGCGTCTTTGAAGGAGGAAAGTACTTGTTTAGGAACCTTTGCTCAAGATCTTCCCATGTATTACAACTTCCCAAAGGAATTGTATTGTACCATGCTTTAGCCTTGTCTCTTAAAGAAAAAGAGAACAACCTCATTCGAATAGCATCCTCCGATACTCCCTTCATCTTGACGGTATTTGCAACCTCCAAGAAAGTAGATAGATGAGTGTTCGGGTCTTCAAGAGGACCTCCCCCAAACTGATTTGCTTTAACCATATTGATCAATCCGGTCTTGATTTCATAATCATTAGCTTGAACCGGAGGAACCATATTGTGCACGGCCCTCGGTTGGAAGTAATCCCGAATTGCTCTAGGCCTTGGCAACTCTTGTTGTTGAAATATCCTTTGAGCTTCTTGATTGGCAAGCAATTGCATATACTCTTGATTTTGAGCAAAGAAATTCCTCATTATCTCCGCTTGATTCTCTTGCACTCCTTCTTGTACCCCCCTTTGATCTTGTAAAGGATCTTGGGGTGGGTCATAATCAACATTGTCTCCCCGTTGATTCTCCATATTTTTTTCTTTTCTAGCTTTACGCCTCTCTCGCTTCCTTTGTCGTGCGGTCCTTTCAATCTCCAAATTCAAAGGAATGATCGATTGATTTCCCTTTGATCTTGTGATCATAAAACACCTACGAAAAGGCAAAGAGTGAGACCACAAACAACAATAATAAATAAAAGAAAATAAAAAGAATCCTTATCAAGAACAACTAAAACAATAACACAGTACTCGACTAGTCCGTCAAACTCCCCTTTGGCAACGGCGTCATTTTCTTGTTTGCCTAGTTTTGTGCACTCACGAGCAAGAATACTCGATCGTTGTAGTAGTATATCCCAAGAAAAATTATCAATCCAATAAGGAGTTATATTCGTACTAGCAAAATACGTGAGCTCATGTTCATTGTTGTTTTTGTTAAGATGATCGGGGTTTTGAGATTGATTAACACTAAAACAAGTAGCAAGTAAATAACAATATCAAATAAGTAGAATGACAAGTAAAGAAAATGGATGCTAAAGTTCAAATATGAAAAACATGGGATTAGAAACATCCAAGCATACTCGATTCATATTATCATGCAAACGGAATTCAACTCAATTGATGAGACTAAGGGTGATCACGATTGTATCCTAAGCTCCCTTTCGGGTTACAAAGGTTGTTGATCCATTTTAGACTCCCAAAAGCACTTAAGATCAAAGCCCAACATTAACCCCTTCCATCTAGGTACTAGTTAGATTAAACTCTCCCTTTTTGTGTACTAAGGCCAACGATTGGATTGGTTTCCCTCATTGAATTCAAATATCCTTTCGGTCAAACCCAAACTCAATGTCTATTCATGCCTTCCTAATACTATAGAGGGTCGTTTCCGTCTCACTCCAAGCAATACATACATGAACATCATGATAGCATTTAATTACCACAAATAATCCATTGATCAACAATCCATTAAACCAATAAACATTCATGAATAACAAACCATGCCATCATAACATCAAGACAATTAAACTCCATGAATAGAAATCAACATCAATTAAATCAAAAACCAATTTAATCCACATGATAATATAAATCTAATATGTTCTTCATGTTCCTAATCCCACTAGAGGGATTAGCCTATCATAGTAAAAGTAACAAAACAATTAAATGATTCATTACAATTACCCACAGTCTAAGATCTAAAGAAATACAAAATGAATGGATTCTTCCCTATCAATTTCTTGAAGAGAATCTTCTATTCTTCTTGATCTCAACCTCTAGCTCTTGATTTTGAAGTCTTTAGCACCAAAAATGGAAGAATTGATGGGTGGATGAAGATGGATGAAGATGATGGTGGAAAATGGAAGAAATGGTGTGTGAGGTGTGTGTAGATGATAGGATTTCGGATTCTCCTCTACAAAGTGTTGAAATGGGGTCTATTTATACCCCATGTGGGCCTTCTAGAAGATTCCAGCAATTTCCTGCATTTTTGCACCAACACGGCTCGAGCTCCGCCGCACGACCCGTGTTCTAACACAGCGCACGCCTCGTGCGCAGCACACGGCCACAGG
Organism: Pogostemon cablin; assembly: GCA_023678885.1. NCBI lineage: Eukaryota > Viridiplantae > Streptophyta > Magnoliopsida > Lamiales > Lamiaceae > Pogostemon > Pogostemon cablin. The sequence continues at coordinate 32,316,389 of CM042959.1, read as the reverse complement.
GGTGGCCGTGTTGTGTTTTCTGACGTTTCCGCACGGCTTTCTCGACAGGCCTGTGCGCGGTGCACGGGCCGTGTTTCTGTACTCAGCACGGGGCGTGTTCTGTACTCGGCCACAGGCGTGGCCGAGTTGGCGTTTCGGGTGTTACCGCACGGCCATGCTGACAGGGCCGTGCGCTGTACACGGCCCGTGCGCGTGCTGCCCTACTTCCTCTTTTCACTGTTTTGGCTCGTTCTCCCTCGTTTCAACTCCGAATTGAGATCCGCTTTTTCCTACATCTTCCTTATCATGTTTAGCATCAAATAAAAAGTGAAAATCTTAAATTTAAGCTCATTCACACACATTTCAATAAAAACACAAAACACAACCAAATAACACATAAAATACGGATAAAATAATACGAAAACACATATAAAAAGACACTAAAATATAGGTGAAAATAGCTCTAATCAGTACCTATAAAGGAAGGTAAACTTATATCTCTTACTCCAATGTTATTCATATGTGTTACATACATATTTACTTATGTCTATAAAGTAGATTTGCATGGCTTAATGATGCGTCCATATTCCACAAGACAGAGTCGGACATTGATACACGAAAGAAAAATTAATAAGTGAGACCAGATTACCCTAAAACTACCTATTCTCCATTCTTGAGTCACATTCGTATTTTTCTAGTGATTAATTTATTTTATTTTCTATTTTAGTAAATTGTTTAGTAGTTTAATAATTAAATCCTAAAACTTTATTGTCATCTTGTCTTAATTAATTTAGTTAATAATTAAATTGATAATACGCCATTTTTTGGGTTCGATATTTAACTTGGTCGCTTGCTTAAACTGTAATTGATATCCTTAATACTTGGAGATTAATTTTGCGTGCAAAGAAAATGATCATCAGTCGTCGGCGCCCTTACGGCTGCAGTCGTTGTTAGCAAAGAATTCCATTTCATCAATTGTGTGATCTTGATAGTTGAGATTTGTGGAGATAGGGTTTATAAAGAATTGGATGGTGCTGGTCGGGGGTGGATCTGTAGTCCATGGGTGAAAGTACATGCTTAGGGTGGAGATGGGTGTGAGGGGTTTGATGTTGATTAAAGGAGGGTCCACTTGGATTGGCATTAATAGAGAGGATGGAAAATTACTGAGCATTAAAGAGGGTAAGTAAGACTAAGACTTTAATTTTTTTACTTTTGGAATGTGATCTTTGACGTGTGGAATGTAATCTGGCAATAAAGAGAGACACATCAGCATCGGACAACTCTCCAGCTGTTCGAAAGCTTGAGTTGCAAATCACCTCAAAAGTGAAGTACTTTTTTATAATTTGTTAAATGTTTAGATTAATTTGAAATCAAAGTAAAGGTCAGGACTTTTGCTATAATTAACCCTTAAAAATATTATTATTTTTTTCATCTCATAAAGTCATAATGTAAAACGATCTCATACAAGGTTTTGTCATTGGCAAAAGGATTACGTAGAACTATTCCACACAATATTCTCATAAAATCTTATGGTTCATTTACTATTTTGTCATAGAGTTTAATCTTTATATTTGAGATTTAATGTTAATTCTTTTACATTACAATTGTATATTAACTCTTATAATTAATATAAAATTTTATTCTTGTGGTTTATGATGTATTGATTCTATACAGTGATTGATTTAGAATTTACGATAGGGGGTCAAATTAAAAATAATGGAGATCACTTGTGTGACATCGTTTTTACAGTTTCTTAAATAGTTATAACTTTTTATGAAATATATTAATAAGTTTTTATTAAAAAATATTATCACTTTCTATGTATATTATAAATTGTTTATCCACCTCATGAAAATCTTTCCGTGAGACGATTTTCAGAGTCCATCAGTAAAGTCTAAACATATTAGTTTCGATAATTTTTAGAATTTTAAAGAAAATAAAATATTGTATTCACCAATGATGGAAGATATGAAAAGATGTAGTCAAACTTGAACTCCCGACGTCAACTTCTTTAAGTGAGAGGCAAACCACTTGGGTACTCACACACTCAGTGACACATACCTTATTTTGATAGGTGAGGTAAGATAAGGTGGTATATATAGAATTGAGATTTAAATGAAGATAAGTATTCATGATATGAAAAATGAACATTGTTTGATAGGATGTATTAAAATTAACATATAAAAGTTTTATGATATTTAATAGGAGATAAAAGAAATAAAATAGATGTCAAATTACTTTTATAGCCTTTATATTTTTAAATGCAAATTTAAGTAGAAAATTTTCCAAAAAAATTATCCACTCATCTTCCCTGTGTATGTTCTACCGTCTCCAGAATGAACATTGAAAATTTGACAACTCAATATAAAATTAAAATGACCAACTTTTACTTAAAATTTATTAACACATACGATCATTCCAAATCAACGCAACAAATTTGTAACGCCCTGGGTTACGCTATGGGGTTGGGACGCTACTAGATATACAATTTTCAATATAATACTGAAGGGGTCGAGAATGTACAGCGAAAATAATATAAAAATTCCCAAAGCGATAACATAATGAAGCATAATTTGCATAGAGATTCTTTTACATAATAACGTCTACTCTCCCGAGTAGAGTTGAATATTCAAAATAAATACATTCAGATGATATATCTGAAATAAAGTACTAACAAAATACTAAAAATTTAAGTCATAATATAAAGTCCTCTAAGGGCTTGGAACATCTGCAAGAGTCTCTTCCTCTTCTAAACCTTATTTTGAAATTCAATAAAGGGTGAACATCTAAAATACATTCAATATGTTAACTTAAATGATTGCACCGTTAAAAATAAATATGCATGCCAAATATACCATAAAATGCAACATATGCCAATTAAATAAAATAATTTTTGCACATTGTCGTTCGATAACTAAATGAAAATATTTTAGACCGAACCATCATCCGATAACTTGTGTTAGTTGGTATATGTGCATCGAATCGTCATTCAATACGAGTATTAGTAAATTTGAAATATTTTTAGTACCGAACCGCCACCCGATAACTTGTGTTAGTTGGTATATGTGCATCGAGTCGTCACCCCGTACAAGTGTTAGTAAGAAAATATTTGTCATCGAACTAAAAGCACGTGCACATAACACATAACATGACATAAAAGTTACACATATCTCATTTTAACATAGCAATCATGACATAAAATGTAGCATTCTATGAAGACTAAAAATTACTCCACCTTAAACTTTCCAGTAAATAGTACGTTTGATTAGACTTGCTCTTCGGTATCAGGTATGCCTGCAAGGGTATACTAAACTGAGTTCTACTTATAATAATAATTCCTATTACTTAAACTAAAATTTTAATATTATTATATAATTAAAATAAATTAATTATTAACTTAAGAAAATAAATAAAATAAGTTAATAGAAATACATATTTTTTAATATTTTAATAATAATAATTTAACGATCATAGTTTACAACTATAGTTATAAATTTTAACATTAAAAATATGGATATAAATGATATTAATTTTATTAAAACATATATTAAATAAAGATTTTGTACCTAAAATAATAATAATAAATAATAATAAAATTATAATTAATATTTAATATACAAAAGTTAAACTAAAATTAAAATATATAATAATAACAGGTGAGTTTTGAAATCAACTGCCAACCTCACCGTCGGCATTACATTTCGAAACTCTAAAAAATTCATTTGTTTATTAATAATAATATATTTTATTATAAATTGCAATCAAGTCCTTACATTATATTAAATTCTCATTTAAACTTACCCAAAACTTTAACCTTATTATAAAATGACCCAACTTGAGTTATACAACTCCGTTTGAAAATCCGAATGCACGTATGGAGTCCCCGCAAGACGAGGGTCACATGCATGCTAATTTTTCATGAAAATAACGAAGTTTAAAGGGGACAAAATTTTAACTTGAAGTGGGTGTCTTCCTATTTTTTTCATTTCACGTCCAAACTTAAAACTAATTATATGTTTGTGATCCTTGTGAGGAGGGCTTCAAAATGGTCTATAATATCAAAGTTATGTCACACCGAAATAAAATATACCATTAAAGGGTTAAAAGCTTCGACAGAGCTTTTCTTACTCATACGAAATCCATTTCGCAAAAGAGTAATATATATGGAATCTATGCTTCGAGACGATCATTACGATATATAAGATGATATAAAAAATTACAAAAAGGATGATAATAAAAGAGTCAGTGTATGCTTGATATATATATATATATATATATATATATATATATATATATATATATATATATATATATATATATATATATATATATATATATATATATATATATATATATATATATATATATATATATATATATATGCGTGTGTGTGTATATGTGTATGTGTGTGTGCACGTGTGTGTGCTCATATATATACATATACATATATACTTATGCATGTATGCACTCACCTCACCTCTCCCGTAAATCTCTCCCGTAATTCTCCACTAACAGTGGTAAGAAGACAAGTATGTATATATAGATGAGGTAATTAGGTTAATTAGATAAAATTTTTACTGTATAACAAATCAAATCTCCTCCACTTGTATATTCAAGCTTATCTAATTGTCCACATCAGCCTTTTTTTATCAAGTAAGAAAATTTTTATTATTATAAATATACTATTACTTAATAATATATATATATATATATATATATATATATATATATATATACATAAATAAATAGATAAATATGGTAATTATTGCAGGTGTTATATCCACCCCTACTAAAATAAAAATTTCGTCCTTGAAATTTCACTACTATGTAAGAATAGACCCGAAAATTTATTTGTATGTCATCTTCGCGTTCCCACATTGCTTCATCTTCATTATGTCGTCTCAATGGACTTTGACTAAAACAACTTCACGATTCCTCAACTTATGAATTTTTTTATCAAGAATGGTGATAGAAAATTCCTCATATACCAAGTTGTCGTCGATTGCTATAACCTTGTGGTTAACAACGTGGCTTGTATCAAATACATATTTTCGTAGCATGGATACGTGAAATACATCATGTACTCCAGCTAGTTCAAATGGTAAAGCTAATTTGTATGTGAACTTGCCAATTCGCTCCAAAATCTCGTAAGGCCCAATGTATCTTGGCTTGAGTTTTCCTTTCCTCCCAAAGCGAGGGTGAGACTTTGAGAAAAACTTTATCTCCTTGCTAGAACAGCAAATCTTTGCGTCTCTTATCAGTGTAGGACTTTTGTCGATTTTGCGCGGTCAAAATTCTTCTTCTGATCTTTTCAATTGCTTCCACTGTCTTTTCTACTATTTTTGGTCCTAGAACTTTCTTCTCTCCAACTTCATCCCAATAGATGGGAGATCTACACTTCCTTCCGTAGAGTGCTTCATAAGGGGCCATGCCTATCGTGGCTTGAAAACTGTTGTTGTAAGCAAACTCTATCAGTGGTATGTATTTTTCTCAACTTTTCCTACAATCTAGGACGCACGCCATCAACATGTCTTCTAATGTTTGAATAGTCCTTTCAGACTGACCATCGATTTGCGGATGGAATGCCGTGCTAAACTTAAGCTTTGTACCCATCGTGTTTTATAAGTTGTGCTAGAATTTTGATGTAAACCTTGGATGTCAATCAGAAACTATAGAAACTGGTACACCATGTAATCTGACAACTTCTTCTAGATAGATTTGTGCAATCATATCCATTCCATGAGTCATTTTCACTGGAAGAAAATGCCCTGGCTTGGTCAAACGATCCACTATCACCCATATAGCTTGATTACCTCGCACTGATCTTGGTAATCCAGTAACGAAATCCATTGTAATATGCTCCCATTTCCACTGAGGAATCTCTAATTGCTTTAAGAATCCTGAGGGTTGTTGATGCTCTACTTTTACTTGTTGACAAGTCATACACTTTTGGATAAACAAGCCTATATCTCTCTTCATATTTGTCCACCAAAATGCATTCCTCAAGTCTTGGTACATCTTAGTTCCTCATGGATGTACTGTGTATGGAGTACAATGTGCTTCTGAAAAAATCTTTAATAAGATTCTCATTTTTAAGAAAACATAATCTTTTTCCAAAGATGAGTGTCCCATCGTCTGTGAGATCAAACCCCTTTCCTTCTCCAATCTTCACGCGTTCCTTAATTTTCCTGAAAAATTCATCTCCATCTTGAAATTCCTTAACTCTATCTCTTAAGGAGGGTTTAATCAGTAATGCAGATAATACTGCTTTAATGTTACTTGGAGGTATAACGACTTCCAAACTCATCCAAGAGAACTCGGCCACCAATAATTCTTGGTTTGTTATATAGCAGGCTTATTCCCCTTTTCCTTTTCTGCTTAATGCATCTGCCACCACATTTGCCTTCCCTGGATGGTACAGTATTGTACAATCATAATCCTTGACTAATTCCAACCATCTCCTTTGCCTCATATTTAATTTCTTCTATTCGAAAAAATATTTTAAGCTCTTGGGATCCGTATAAATTTGACATTTTACTCCATACAGATAATGTCTCCAAATCTTCAAGGCATGTACCACCGCTGCCAATTCTAAATTATGAGTTGGATAATTCTATTCATGGATCTTGAGTTGTCTTGACGCATAGGCAACTACTTTATTATGTTGTATCAGAACACATCCCAATCCTTGCGTTGAAGCATCACTATAGATGACAAATCCTTTTGTCCCATTAGGAATTGTCAGTACAGGTGCAGTGACCAATTTCTGTTTAAGAAGACTGAAACTATTTTCACACTCTTCTGTCCAATAGAACTTAACTTCTTTATGAGTTAACCTCGTCAAGGGCCCGGTAATTTTTGAAAATTCCTAAATAAATCTTCTTTAATATCCAGCCAATCCAATAAAACTCTGTATTTCTACTACTTCTACCTTGGCCGAATCCACCTTGATTCCTTGGGCTAACACAATGTGTCCAAGAAATACAATTTTGTCTAGCCAAAACTCACATTTCTTGAATTTGGCATACAACTTTTCTTTCTTAGTGTCTCTAGAACAATTCTCAGATGTTCTTCATATTGTTCCCAATCTCTAGAATACATTAAGATATCATCAATGAACACGATCACGAATTTATCCAAATATGAGTGGAAAACATGATTCATCAATTCCATGAAAATTGCTGGTGCATTGCTTAGTCCAAAATGCATCACCACGAACTCATAATGCCCATAACGTGTTCTAAAAGCAGTCTTTGAAGTGTCGCTTCACTTGATTCGCACTTGATGATATCCAAACCTCAGATCTATCTTGGAAAACATGCTAGCACCGCCCAATTGATCAAATAGATCCTCAACCCTTCGTAAAGGATACTTATTCTTGATGGTAAGTTTATTCAGTTCTCGGTAATCGATACACATCCTAAACGAACCATCTTTTTTCTTTACGAACAAAACATGTGTTCCCCAGGTTGTAACACTAGGGTGTATGAAACCCAAACCCAAGAGTTCTTGTAATTGGATCTTCAATTCTTGTAACTCCTTTAGTGCCATTTGATAAGGTGCTTTTGAGACTGGTGTTGCTCCCGGTACCAGATCGATTGTGAATTCTACTTGCCTTTCGGGTGGCAAGCCTGGTAAGTCTTCTAGAAATACATCTTCGTATTCCCGCACAATAGGAACATCCTCTATGCTCATTTTTCTACCTTAACTTTCCACGATACGCACTAAGAATGCTTGACATCCATCTTTCTTTATCATTTTGATTGCTTTCATTGCAGTTATAACTCGCGGTATCACTCCAGCTTTAGCTCCATGAAAAGTAAACTTCTCATATCCTGGGAGTTGGAATTGTACTTCTTTTTCACGACATCTAATTACAGCATGATTAGCTCTAAGCCAATCCATCCCTAAAATTACATCAAAATATTTCATTTCAATTACGTGAAGGTCTGCAAGTAGGACTCTGTCATTCATCCCTATCTTCACATTCTTACACAACTTCATGGTTCGGATGGAGTTACCCGAAGGTGTACTAACCTCAAGAGTTGATTTGTGTAACTCCTCACAATTATTTTTTACTTTCTTATACATCTTAGTAGATATGAATAAATGAGTGGCTCCCGTATCAAAAAATATAAGAGCAGGGGTTCCAAATACTGATAACATACCTACCATTGTTTCTGGTTCTTCTTCAGCTTCTTGCTGTGTCATAGCATATGCACGTACTGGTCTAGCACTCAATCCTTCTGCGGCTTTAGACTTTGGGCATTCTAGTATGGTGTGTCCCATTGACGACATCGATAGCATATTCTAATTCCATATAAGCATGCTCCAAGGTGATTCTTTCCACATTTTAGGCAGATAGAATTTGTTCTGAGTGGCGATGGTCCTAATACACCTCCGATTTTTATTTTATTATTCTGAACCTTATGGTTTCCTTTTCTGATCAACAGTCATTCCCACTTGTGCTTTGCAGGTATCTCCATCACCTTTTTATTCTGGTTATTATTATTTTTCTGTCGAGACTCAATTTCTTGAGCTCTGGATAATGCTTCTGCAAAAGTCATTGTTCATTGTCCTGCCAAAGATAGTGTTGATCTCAGATCACAATTCCTTTTCAAATTTCTAGATTTCTTCTCCTCCGAGTTGACAAGATGTGTGGTAAATCTGGAGAGTCGATTGAATTCTCTTTCATATTCAAAAACACTCATTGTTCCTTATTTTAAGTGCAGAAATTCACTTTCTTTTTCATCTCGGAATGACTGAGGCATGTAGTTTTGAATGATCACATTCTTAAAGTCTTCCCATGTCATCCTTCCCTTCTGTTCAGGTGTCTTGGTATGTCTGTAAGCCTCCCACCAGAAACAAGCTTCACCCACAAACTGAAAAACAGCACACGCAATTTTCTGTGCATCAGTGCAATCGAGATAGGTGAAAATCTTATCCAATGACTTTAACCATTTCTCAGCTTTTGCGGAGTCCTCCGTTCCATTGAATGTTGGTGGATTGAAATGTCGGAATTGTTCAATTACCAAAGCTGGCTCATTTCTAAGAATATTTTTGGTTTTGTGGTCTTCTCCGTCTCATAATCTGATAAAATTGTTATAGTTATAATAGTACTTCAATTAAACATAACAAATAAGATACTTAAATATATAAACATTTATATCCACAAAATTGTGCCATTAAGACACTCAAAACATCACTGTTTTAATCATACATCAGTAGATTATGCATCATAAAGTACTGTCTCAAAAGGCCTATCAAATGCAACATCTAACATACATATATATGCATACTACCCACTTAAGTGTCAAAAGGTTCCTACTATAGGAACATGTCGCTACTGCTATAATAAGAGTCATAACAGGCCTAAGTCAGTGTAGTACTAGTCTGTCTAATTAATCACTTCCCCATCATCCCTGGGTCCATCCTCTCCAGGCTCCACGGGTGCGGCTGGAATCTCCTCCTGAACAAATGCCAGAACTGGAGGAACAGGTTGCCTGTGGCTCAGAAGCCAGACATGGAATATACATGCACTGTAAGCTATGTAGTCTACCACGGGAGGTCCAGGTGGAATCACAAATATCTCATGGTATATGTTAAGTGCATTGTCAAGTCCAGGACTCTGGTATAGTGTTAATCAAGAGGATACAATGGCCAGAATCATCCATCTCACGATTTCCTTGGGTATCTAGGAGTTGCATAAGTGATATCTCACTAATGTGTGTCCCCAAGTCTTGTTCTTCAGTCCGTCCCCAAAGTTGCACCCTGAACTTTCTTTGAGCGCTAATCTTGTTAATGTCCATCTAATTTACAAGTTAAAAATCCATTCTAAGTTTATTTAATATTAAAGAACTTTAAATATTAAAATAAACATGCCAGGAAATCTTATAGTGTAATGATGTCATAATCTAAGGAAATGAATTATCCTATGGATGTAGTATTATGACCTAAGTTAGGTACTTGAGCAAGTCTGATATTGACTGCTCTGATACCACGCTGTAACGCCATGGGTTACGCTATGGGATTGGGACGCTACTAGATATATAATTCTCAAAATAATAATAAAGGGGTCGAGAATGCACAGCGGAAATAATATAAAAATTCCCAAAGCGATGACATAATAAAGCATAAGTTGCATAGAGATTCTTTTACATAATAACGTCTACTCTCCCAAGTAGAGTGGAATATTCAAAATAAATATGTTTAGATGATATATCTGAAATTGATCGTCGTTGAATTCACCTAAATTTTAGGTTGTTTTGTGTTTGTTTTATTTGTTTTCGTGTTGTATTTTATTTCTTTTGTGTTAGAAAAGGTGGAAAATATACTTCTAACGTCAAAATATGCACATACAGGTGTCAAGATGGAGAAAATGAGCAAAAGCAAAGAAAATGGTGCAGAAAGAGTTAAGAATAGTACACAAAAATTCGACCATCATCATAAAAATTCTATCGAATTTTTGTGCAGAATCAGGGGAAAAAAGGGCAATGGAGGCTGAGCACACTGACAGAGAAATTTGACCAGCAGCATAAAAATTCGATCGAGTTTTTCTACAAAATTACAGAAAAATTCGACGTCCCTCACAAAAATTTGGTCAAAATTTTGTGAAAATAGCCACATATCTAGAAAATTAGTTTTAATTCCCATTTTGGCTACTTTTTCTCCAAGTTTGGATTGGAGAATCAATCCTAACCTCCATTTTTGTGAGACACACACTCTACACCATTTCCTACACACACTACCATCTCCACCCAAATTTCACTCTATTTTCTGCACCATTTTCACATTTTCATCCATCAATCTTCATGTTTTTCACTCATTCATCACATATCTAAAAGGAAGAGAGGCATTTGGAGGGAGGAGAGCATCTTGAAGGAAGAAATTCAACCCAACTAATGAAGGGAAGATATTTTGCCTTTAATGTGTAATTTCTTTGTTTTATTTGCAACAATGAATTTGTGTAAGCATTTTGATGATGTTTGTTGTTGGCTAGACCTTTTGTGAGGCTAGCCACTTGATGGATTAGGGATTTATGGATTTGTTGAATTTTAGATGGTTTAATTGATGTGATTTTTGGAATTTCTTACTTGATCTTTGATTTGCTTGATTTGTATTATAATATGTGTGGTTGAATTCTCTATTTGTGATATTAGGATGACCATTCCAATATTGTGATTAGGGTTTTGATTGAATCATGTTATAATATGAATTTTGTATGTTAGTGTGTGAAGAATGTGGTCACATCTTTATATGCTTAGAACATTCATGTGAGAACATTTAATTGGTTTATCATATTTGATTGATTAATTGAGTGAGGAGACTAATCTTGTTATCATAGTACCTTAAGGGAACTTAATCACCTTAGGCAAAGGGATTAGGGGAACATTTGTGATTACTTCTATTCCAATGATCATTGATATTTGCCATTTAAATTTAACAAGTACATGTTGTGTCCTTAATCTTGAATGTGGTTAGTCTTACTTCACTTTAGATTGATCTACATCTATTTCATTTTCATTTTGGTTACTTGATACTTTATTTGATCATCTTTAGTTGATAATTATTTTTATTTGCTACTTGCTTAGATAATTTGTGGTTAATTTGCTCTTTTCAATTTTCAAAGCTCAAAATCCGATCACTCCTATAATGTATGATTGAAAACAAATACGGATACACTCTTGATTTAAATCTCCCTTTATTCGATATTTAAACTTGGCCACTCACTACAGACGATAAGATACACTTACCTTGTTAATTTTAAACCAAAATTGAGTCTAAGTTCATGGTGCCGTTGCCGAGGGAGAGATTAAATCTTGGGAGTAACGAGTTTGCATTAAATTAGCTTTACTAGGAGTACTTTTACTTACTTTCTTTTTATTTGCTTTTATTTTATTTGTTTTGTGATCTAACTTGGTAAATCTTGTAGGTGTATGCACATTCGTTCGAAGTGTCAATCTATTGAGCCTTTGGATTTGGAGTTAGAGGCTACCTTACGAAGAAGGAGAGATTTGCTATATCCAACAAAGGAAGAAATGGATCACGGATAGGAAGAACCTAATGGCAATGGGGTCAATGAAGAGGGGGATGGACAAAATTTCCAGCATGGTGTGGAAAATGCACATGGTGTTCATTTAGTGAATCCGGAGCTTATGCAACAAGCAAATTTCCACCAAGTGCACTTGCACAATCATTAGTTGCAAGCCATTATACAACAATTGCTAGCACAACAAGAGGTAAGGAATAATCCACAAGTTCCTCCGATAGTACAACAACCTCAAGTTCAAGGGCATAATGGAGTCGGCATGAATATTAGAGATCACTTTCTACCACAAGTGGGAAATTATGCTATGGACTGCCATTAAATGTCAATAATTTTGAGATTAAAACGGGGTTGATTAATATGGTGCAAGCGAATCAGTTTGGGGGTGGTGCAATGGAAGACACAAATGCTCACTTATCTCAGTTCAAGGAGTTAGCTAATACCATCAAGATCAACGGAGTGAGTGAGGATACTATCAAGATGAAGCTCTTTTCCTTCTCATTAAGGGATCGAGCTAAGGCTTGGTATAATACTATACCTCCGGGATCTTGCACTACATGGAGAGAGTTAGCTCAGAGGTTCTTGAACAAGTTCTTTCCACCATAAAAAATGTTACATCTGAAGGGCTTAATCATATAGTTCAGGCAATTGCCTCTTGAAATCTTTAGTGAGGCATGGGATCGCTTTAAGGAGATGCTTCAGATGTGTCCACAACATGGGTTTCCATTGGATAAGCAAGTAGGGATTTTCTATGCTGGATTGAATGGAGGTTCGAGGATACTTGTTGATACTTCATCGGGAGGATCTGTATTGGAGCAAACACCGGAGAGGGCTGTAGCTATTTGTGAAGAAATTGCTTTGAACTCATGACAGTGGCCTTTGGATCATCTGCATGGATGTATGAGATGGAAAGGATAGCAAAGATGAAGGAAGTGTGCATGAAACAAGTGGAAGCACCGAAATAAGACGTCACTGAAAAGGCTGTCTCGGAGATACTCAAGAGGATGAATGCTAATTTACAAGTGCCTTAGAACTCTATGCCTATGCCCATTATGAGTCAGTCATTTCCAAGTTCAAATTTTAGTTGCATACATCTAAAATGCCTCAACAAGGTATGACCTCCAACATGGGATTTCAAGAATCTTGTGGACAACCCGAGGTGTTACTCGAGAAAGTTGCCTTCATGCAAGGAAGGAACTTCAAAGGAACTATGGAGGAAATTTTGGACACCAAGGAGGAGGTTATCCACCAAGACAAGGAGGATTTGGCCAAGGAGGTTTTGGTGAAAACTTTAACCAACCTCGTAAGTTTGAAAATTTATCTTATGGAAATCAAGGCAACGCTCTTACTCTTCCACCGGGGATCAAAGCAGGAGAGAAAGCTCCACACAGTGAAGGAAAGGCTACGGTGGAGGACCAAATAGGTAAAATGTTTAAACTTTGAAGTATGAGCGAGATGAGAGGAATTTGGAAAAGGAGGAAAGAAGGTAAGAGAAGGAAGTGAATGATCGGAGATTTAAAGCATTAGAGATGCAAAGAGTCAAATGGCAAGTGAAAAGGGGGATGTTCATCAACCAGGGAAGTTTCCGTCTACTACTGTCACTAATCCTAAGGAGCAATGCAAGGCCATCGTACTTCGAAGCGGAACAAAGTATGATGCACTTCCAATGCCAAAGGAAGTGGAGGGGGTAGAATGTGAACGAGAGCCCATGGTAGTTGAGGATGAAGAAGGAATTGAGAAAGGACATGAACTTGAGAAAAATGATGAAGTAACCCCCACACTTGAGGAAGAAGTAGTGAAGTCTCCAAAGAAGTGGGAAAGAAGCAAGGAAGTTAAACGGAAGGAGATGGAAGAAAACTTTAGAGGGATGAATGGGGAATTCCTAAATTACCAGTACCAATCCCATTTCCTCAAAGATGCTTGAAGAAAGGCTTAGATGAAAAATTTGCAAAGTTTGTGGAAATGCTAAAGAAGATCCATATCAATACCCCTTTTGCGGGTGCCCTTCTACAAATGCCCAATTATGCAAAATTTTTGAAGTATATATTGGCAAAGAAGAGGAGCTTACGTGATCATGAAACGGTGAATCTCACGGAGGAGTGTAGCGCCATATTACAAAAGAAGCTCTTACCTAAGTTGAAAGATTCGGGTAGTTTTACTATACCATGTGAGATGGGGAAGCATGAGAGCTACAAAGCTCTATGTGACTTAGGTGCAAGTATCAACTTATTGCCTTTGTCGATTTTTAAGAAATTGGGCATTGTAGAGGTCAAGCCTACATCGGTCACTCTTCAATTGGTCGATAGGTCTATGACGTATCCAAAGGGAATTGTGGAGGATGTCTTGGTATAGGTTGGCAAATTTGTATTCCCTGTTGATTTTGTGGTTTTAGATATGGACGAGGACTCAAATGTTCCATTAATTCTTGGACGTCCATTTCTAGCCATGGGGAAGGCCTTAATTGATATGGAGAAAGGGGAATTGACCTTAAGGGTTAATGAAGAAGAAGTGGTATTCTCATTGAAAGAGGCTATGATGTATCCTAAGGGGAACGAAGAGTGTAGACGAGTAGACGTGATGAAGGATCTTCTAGAAGAGCATCTACATTGTTTCCATTCCAAGGATCCTTTGGAATCCATAATGAGCCACTCTTATTCCTTTGATTTATCTAATTCTCCTTGTTATTTTAATGATGATGAAATAATTGATGATTTGCATTGCTTCAATTCTTGTAGTGAACTCACATTGGAAGAAGCAAGGGAAGTGCTAGAAAAAAAGCTTGAAGAGGACCTCAAAGAAAAAGAAAAAGAAGAGAAAAAGGAGGAGTTAAAGCCTTTACTGGAGCACTTGAAATATGCGTACTTGGGAGAAAATGACACTTATCCGGTAATTATATCTTCATCCTTAAATGATTTAGAATTGGAGAAGTTATTGAGAATCTTAAGAGAGCATAAATCCGCCATCGGTTGGTCCATTAAGGACTTAAAAGGTATATGCCCCTCTCTATGCATGCATAAAATTCATTTAATGGAATAGGATAACTCTTGTGCAAAGCCAACGTCGGCTCAATCCTATAATGCAAGAGGTAGTAAGAAATGAAGTGTTGAAGTGGCTTGATGCGGGTATCATTTTTCCAATTAGTGATAGTCTATACGTGAGTCCTTTGCATGTGGTGGCAAAGAAGGGTGGTATGACCATCGTGAGATCTGATACGAATGAGACAATTGCCATGATGACTGTCACCGGTTGGAGGGTTTGAGTGGATTATCACAAACTTAATGATAACACCTGTAAAGACCATTTTCTACTCCTTTCCATTGATCAGATGCTTGATAGAATAACGGGATATAAGTATTATTATTTTCTCGATGGTTACTCGGGGTACAATCAAATTTTGATAGCCCTAGAAGACCAAGAGAAAATAATATTTACTTGTCCCTATGGCACCTTTGCATTTAGGATGATGCCATTTGGTTTGTGTAATGCTCCAGCCATATTTTAAAGATGTATGATGGCCATTTTGGGTGGGTTGATAGAGAATATCATGGAGGTTTTCATAGATGATTTCTCCATTTATGGTTATTCATATGATTTGTGCTTGATTAATCTATCTATTGTTTTGCAGCGTTGTGAGGAGACAAACCTTGTGCTTAATTGGGAGAGATGTCATTTTATGGTCACTGATGGAATCGTGTTAGGGCACCAAATTTTGGAGCATGGCTTGAGAGTGGATAAAGCAAAAGTCATAGCCATAGAACATCTTCCTCCTTCCGCTAGTGAGAAGGGAGTTAGATCGTTCTTAGGCCATGCGGGCTTCCACGCTGCTTTATTAAAGATTTTTCAAAAATTGCTAAGCCACTATGTAAGCTTCTTGAAAAGGATACTAAATTTAAATTTGATGAAGTTTGTCTTTCTTCGTTTCAGGTACTTAAGGAGGCTTTGATTTCATTTCCCATACTTGTAGCAACGGATTAGAGTGTACACTTTGAGTTGCATTGTGATGTAAGTGATCAAGCTATTGGAGTGGTGCTTGGACAAACAAAGGAAAAGAAGTTTAGAGCAATTTACTATGCCTTTAAGACATTGAATTCTTTCTAAGTGAACTACACAACTACGGAAAAGGAATTTCTAGCGGTGGTCTATGCCTTTGAAAAGTTTCGCCCCTACTTAGTTGGTACTCGAACGGTAGTATTCAATGATCATGCAGCCATCAAGTATCTAATGAACAAAAAGAATGCTAAGATAAGATTGATTCGATGGGTATTACTTCTACAAGCGTTCGATATGGAGATTAAAGACAAGAAAGGGTTTGAAAATGTGATAGCGGATCACTTATCAAGACTTGAAAGAGAAGAGGGGATGAAGATTTGACTCCGATTGGTGATAGATTTCTGAATGAGGAGATCCTTAAGGTAGAGATTGACCAAGTGTTTGCTCTCATGGTTAGTTAGTCTCCTTGGTATGCCGATTATGTGAACTATCTTGCTTGTGGCATTCGACCACGCTTCTTAATGAGTACAAGTTGAAGAAATTCTACATGAAAGTGAAGAAGTATTTATGGGACGAGCCATTCTTGTTTAAAACTTGTACGGATTGAGTTATTCGGAGATGTGTGTCCAATGAGGAGATTAAAGGGATTCTAAAGTTGTGCCATTCGTCTTTTCGTGGTGGGCATTTTGGTCACCACAAAACGGGAGCAAAGGTTCTTCAATTAGGATTTGTGTGGCCCACCTTATTTGGAGATGCTAAGAATTTTTTGGATAGTTGTGATAGATGCCAATGTGTTGGAGAAATAGGAAAAAGGGATGAGATGCCTATAGCTTTGAGGATTGAAGTGGAAATTTTTTATGTATGGGGCATTGACTTTATGGGCACATTTCCTTCCTCTCAAGGGTATTTATATATCTTGTTGGCCATGGATTACATGTCCAAATGGGTGGAGGCGATCCCCACAAAGACTAATGATGCTTTTATTGTTCAAAAGTTCTTGAAAAGGAACATATTTTCTCGATTTGGAGTCCCACGAGCTCTAGTAAGTGATGGAGGCACACATTTTATGAACAAGTTGATGGAAGGGCTTTTGAAGAAGTTTGGAGTCAAACACCGGATTGCCACACCTTTTCATCCCCAAGCAAATGGAATGGCAGAGGTTTCAAATTGCCAAATCAAGCTAGTGTTGGAGAAGACAATTAATGGGGAAAGAAAGATTGGGTGGAGAAGCTCGATGATGCCTTGTGGGCATATCGAACGGCATTCAAAACTATCTTAGGTGTTTCTCTTTACCAATTGGTGTATGAAAAAGCTTGGCACCTTCCCGTTGAGTTGGAGCACCGTACTTTATGGGCAATTAAAAAGCTCAATATGGATGAGGAGGAAGCCGGACAAGCAAGGTTGTTGAAGATGGTAGAGTTGGAAGAGTTTTGTGAAAAGGCATATGAGAACTCAACCATTTACAAGGAGAACGTGAAAAAGTGGCATGAAGCTAAGTTGAAAGATAAGACATTTGCTCAAGGAGATAAAGGCTCGTATTTAATTCAAGACTCAAATTATTTTCAGGGAAGCTAAAGTCTAAGTGGATGGGTCCATTTGAGGTGTCGGAAGTTCAAGGAGGAAACACATTGAAGCTCAAAGGGCTAATGATGAGTTCGTCGTAAATGGGCATCGGGTTAAGCATTACCTATCTCCTTCTCGAAAGGAGATAGTGTATGTGGACACCCTTTCTTCTTAAACTCATCATGATATCTAGTAGAGTAGTTTTTTTTTTCATGTGTTGTTTGTATTTTTGGTGGTGTAGGTTGATCATGCTTGTTGAGAGAGATTAAAGAATTGGATTACGAGAAGCGCTACGTTGGATGCTTCGAGGGTAAGTCCTACCACTTTTTGCAAACTTAAATTCTTCACTTATGTTTCGATTTAAGTTTGGGGGAGAGTGTGTGGTGTGACTCACCACTTGAGTGTGTTTCGTAGTTTGTGGTTGCTCGTTGTACATTTGATAGATTTCTCGTAATTTGTGGTTAATTTTAAAATTTTTCTTGACAAGCATGATTGTGTTTTTGGAGTATTTTTGGTGTATGTTTTGATCTATAGCTTGAGTTTTTAGGTACATTTAATTATATATGATGATATGTTGGATAAATATTGAGAAAACAGGGGAAGAAAATTTTTTGGTGATTCTAGCAGAAAAATTCAACCTCTGCACGTCAAATTTTCCTTACGGTATGTTTTGCAAATTTGGGCACATATTTATGAAAATTCGATCGAATTTTCGTAAGGCTGCTCGAATTTCTCTGAAGTTGACCAGCGCGTGGAAAAGTCAACGAACTCATAAAAATTCGACCCCCGCAGAAAAATTCGATCGAATTTCTGTGAGTAATAGGCCAGGTAAGCGTAAGTTGGGCTGCATAAAAATTCAGCCTACTGCACATTTTTTCATTCGAATTTTTATGTCAGTAGGGCAGTTTTTAAAACCCGACTCCCTGTTCTTCTCCCACACTCTTCACACTGATTTCTTTCTTCCTCACGCACTGCACACACACATCAAGCCCTAATCTCACTGGAAATACAAAGTTGGGCCTTGATTTTCACTCCATTTCAGTCTAGTTTCAACCCTTTTGAAGAGAAAATGGTAAGTTCTTCTCTCTATTTCATACTTGCTGAAGGTTTCATGTGTATTTTTGAATATTTAGTGAGTAATTGCAAGTATATGGGTAGGAGTTCATGACTAGGGATTCATTGCTTAAGAAGGGGTGGTGGATTGTTTGAATGTTGGGCTGAAATTTTGGTTGAACTGTGAAGAAGTTGAGTTAGGGAAAAATGTGAAAAGCATACTAATTTTGTTCAATTTGTGATTTTTGTGTTGAAATTAAGTTAGATGCATGTTGTTCTTGAGCTACATGTGAACTGTATGGAGAGATTGGGCAAATTTGGGTGTGTTTACGTGTGTTGTAGTTGATACTTGGAATTTATGTCCACAAGGTGTTTGTTAAATTGTCTCAATAAAAATTTTTGTGCATTTTGAGCCTGACACTTGAGGAATGTGATTGATAAGATTGGGAATGTGCTATGTGAGAAGTGTGTGAATATTTTCATGAAATTTGAGTTGAAATTGATATGTGGGAAATTTTCCAAATGTGCTAAATTGTTGAGGAGTGAAGCATGAACATGTATCAAGCTTGTGTGGAGAGTATCAGAAGAAGAATGGTCAAACAAATGCCAAAGGTGGAGGATGCTTGCTCCAAAAATAGAAAAAAAAAGATGGTTAGATCCACGATGCATGAAAGTGATGGAAACCCAAAATGAGGTTCTTGGGATGATGAGAAGAGTCGGATTGGATTGGTTCACCACGAGATGGCCTGAGATATACAGAGGGCTCACTTCAGAGTTCTTGGTGACTCTAGAAGTGAAGAATTATGCAAGATTTTCATTCCCAAGGATAATGAAGTTCCGGCTCAAGAATACTGAGTATACTTTCGCATCAAAGGACATGAATGGATTCTTTCACAACCCTAAGAAAGAATTACTAAATGACTGGGAGATGAGACATGACTTCAATGAGTAAGATTTCTGGCACTCTATCATGCATTGACCCCCACTTAAAAGGCCACTGAAGTATGATACATCCGGCTCCAGAGCAGCATAGATAAGGAACCCAACTACATAGAGAAATTTTTAGCACACACCCTATTTGGGAGATCAGAGGGTTCATGTGTAGGGAAGAAAGAGTTGAATGTCCTCAGCTGCATTTTAGAGGGAGAAAATTTCAGTGCTGGAGCATATTGGATATCCATTGCTAAGAGGGTTGTCAAGCACAAGAGCCCTCAGAAAATTATGATAGGATGGTTGGTAACTATAATAGCAGAGGGACTTGGCTTGGACGTGACAGATCAAGGGCTCATTCGTGGAGCAAATCTGGATGTGGAGAGTATGTAGCGGGCTCGGGTGATAGAGAAGATAGGGTGATTGTATTTCCGATGGCTGAGTTCTTCCTACTACGGCCTACCATTCTTACGACGATCTACCCTAAATGCCCAGAAGGAAATCTTGCACTCATTGGTCTTGATCATTATAAAGCTCTCCAGAAGTTCCTTACAGACAATGCAGAACATCTGTTAGGGAGACATGTGAAGGATACAGAGATGGTTGAGGATCCTGAGTTGGTCCCATAAAATGAGAAAGCACCTCGTACTACCTTCGAGCATGGAGAGAGCTCACAGACAGCAGCTCAGCAAGGAGTAGAAGGAGATGATTGTAGTAAGTGGAGGACTGAGATCAGACAGATACAGAGGCATCAACATAGGACAGACTTCGGGATGGACAACATGGAGATGAGCATGCAAGACATGGAGGAAATGATGATATGGATGTATAATCAAAGCATCCCTCAGGATCCCCGTGTGTTCCAGCCTTAGCCCTAGTATATCCTACCTCAAGAGTATGAAGATGCACCTGATGAAGTAGGTGAGGATGAGGACGCCCAGGTGATTTGTGAGAATGAGGACACCGAGGAGATCAGTGAGGATAAAGATGGCAATGACACCGAGGAGTCCTAGGAGCCAGAGTCAATGCATGCTCGATCCTCTTGCTTCCTCTCTCTCTCTCACTCTCACTCTCTCTCCCTATCTATCTCTTTATCTATCTTTAAATTATGATTTGATTTGACTCTGGTTGAATTGTATTCTTAAACTCTTGCTGTGGTTATTTGGTTGTTTGTTTTGGTTTGGGATTGTGGTAGACATTGGATTCAATCGGGTTGTAATAGGATTTCTAGATCTTGGGATGTATGGATGTTTTTGTTTCTTTTTTCGTGTTGTTCTTTTCTTTTTTTTTATTTCTTTCTTATTTCTTGCTATTGAGTTGTTTGTTTTGTTTTGTTTGTCTTTGTGTTGTGGGGTAGATTTTCTTTCTCATTTTATTTTTCTTTGGATTGGAAATATGGGTGATGATATAATGCTTTTAAATGCTTAATGATTGATTTGATTAAATGGTTGAACTCTATGATGTTGAAACATGCAAGGAATAACTCGTTCAAAGGGAAAATGGTAAAAGGGTAATGTGCCCTTAAATATCGAGAAAAAAACAAGTAAGGTTTGAGCCTCAACTGGGTACTCACATACGGTATGTAATTTCATTTAGAGTGGGTCAATCATGCTTTAGACAAACTAGAATTTGCTTGCAGACTTTCGGAACAAGCCCGATGAACGGAAACATCTAGAAATGATCTTAGGCCATTTTTGATCAAGCTACTAGCCAAATCATATCCTACCCTACAATATTCCCTTGAAAACCACTTTGAGCCTTAAGTCTTTTCTTTGATTAAAAAGCTCATTACAAGCCTAATAAATCCCACTTTTGGCCTTATAAAAACCTTTCGTGTGGGTGATTAAAGAGTTGGTTTTAAGTGAAAAGAAGTGAAGAAAATCATAAGAAAAGGGGTAAAGATGAAAAGAGAACAAGAAGAAAGTTAGTGAGTTGATAAAGGATGGAAGGAAGTGATGCTCTTTAAAAAATATAAGGCATGCTCATATTCTAGAAAAAGCAAGAGCTAAAGAGCCACTTCCAAGGCAATGAGAAATGAGTGGATCTACTAAAAGAAAAATCTCTATGTGGATAAAAAGAAAAATAAAATTGAGGAGCTAACATGATCACTCAAGTGTTAAAGTGAAAAGAAAGGGGAAGGAATTTGGAGATAAAGCAAGAATGATATCAATAATGATTGAGGATCATCTCTTTGATCGCCTTCACAACAATGAGTCACTTTTATCTAAATTCACCATACCCTACCAAAGAGCCATACTTTACATCCAAATGAAAGTCCTTTTCGATCTTTATGTTGAGTTTTGGTGGCTTGAGAAGGGTAGTCCGTTTGCAAACTTATGGTGAGTCAAATATGATTGG
Source organism: Pogostemon cablin (assembly GCA_023678885.1). Lineage (NCBI taxonomy): Eukaryota > Viridiplantae > Streptophyta > Magnoliopsida > Lamiales > Lamiaceae > Pogostemon > Pogostemon cablin. The sequence continues at coordinate 32,294,470 of CM042959.1, read as the reverse complement.
TCAATGAGTGCATTATCCCTACATACTTCAAAGAGCGTTGAGTATTCTTCATACTCCCATAAGATTTGAGATCAAAGGGTAACATTACTTCGCTTCCTTTGACTTTTGAACTTGTTAACCTTGTATGCGATTGACATTATTCATGTTGAGCTATTTGATTAAGTTAGTTAAAGAGGATTGATTGTGGTATATTATTACTTATGTTTTCATGATTCCTTTTCCTAGGTGAATTCCCCTCCTAGTTCTTTTCTTTCGTTTTATTGTTCAGGGACGAACAATGCTCTAAGTTTGGGGGGTTTGATCGTCGTTGAATTCACCTAGATTTTAGGTTGTTTTATGTTTATTTTTTTATTTTCATGTTGTATTTGGTTTCTTTTGTGTTAGAAAAGGTAAAAAATATACTTCTAACATCAAAATATGCACATACAGGTGTCACGATGGAGAAAATGAGTAAAAGCAAAGAAAATGGTACAGAAAGAGTTAAGAATAGTAAACTGACACAAAAATTCGACCATCATCACAAAAATTCTATCGAATTTTTGTGCAGAATCAGGGGAAAAAAAGGGCAACGGAGGCTGAGCACTCTGACAGAGAAATTCGACCAGCAGCATAAAAATTCAATCGAGTTTTTCTACAAAATTGCAGAAAAATTCGACGTCCCTCACAAAAATTCGGTCGAAATTTTGTGAAAATAGCCACATGTCTAGAAAATCAGTTTTAATTCCCATTTTGGCTGCTTTTTCTCCAAGTTTGGATTGGAGAATCAACCCTAGCATTCATTTTCGTGAAACACACACTCTACACCATTTCCTACACACACTACCATCTCCACCCAAATTTCACTCTATTTTCTCCACCATTTTCACATTTTCACCCATCAATCTTCATGTTTTTCACTCACTCATCACATATCTAAAGGAAAGAGAGGCATTTGGAGGGAGGAGAGCATCTTGAAGGAAGAAATTCAATCCAACTAAAGAAGGGAAGATATTTTGCCTTTAATTTGTAATTTCTTTGTTTTATTTGCAACAATGAATTTGTGTAAGCATTTTGATGATTTTTTATGATGTTTGTTGTTGGCTAGACCTCTTGTGAGGCTAGCCACTTGATGGATTAGGGATCTATGGATTTGTTGAATTTTAGATGGTTTATTTGATGTGATTTTTGGAATTTCGTACTTGATCTTTGATTTGCTTGATTTGTATTATAATATGTGTGGTTGAATTCTCTATTTGTGATATTAGGATGGTCATTCCAATATTGTGATTAGGGTTTTGATTAAATCATGTTATAATATGGATTTTGAATGTTAGTGTGTGAAGAATATGGTCATATTTTTATATGCTTAGAACATTCATGTGAGAACATTTAATTGGTTTATCTTATTTGATTGATTAATTGAGTGAGGAGACTAATCTTGTTATCATAGTACCTTAAGGGAATTGAGAGTGAGATCCAATCTTTTGTGCTTGAAACTTGTATTGAGTTGAGAACCTAATCACCTTATCCAAAGAGATTAGGGGAACATTTTTGATTGCTTCTATTCCAATGATCATTGATATTTGACATTTAAATTTAACAAGTCCATGTTGTGTCCTTAATCTTGAATGTGGTTAGTCTTACTTCACTTTAGATTGATCTACATTTATTTTATTTTCATTTTGGTTACTTGGCACTTTATTTGATCATCTTTAGTTGATAATTGTTTTTATTTGCTACTTGCTTAGATAATTTGTGGTTAATTTGCTCTTTTCAGTTTCTCAGAATCCGATCACTCTTATAAAGTATGATTGAAAACAAACACAGATATACTTTTGATTTAAATCTCCCTTTGTTCGATATTTAAACTTGGTCACTCACTACAAACAATAAGGTACGCTTACCTTGATCAATTTTAAACCAAAATTGAGTCTAAGTTCAGAAATAAAGTGCTAACAATATACTAAAATTTAAGTCATAATATAAAGTCCTCTAAAGGCTTGGAACATCTGCAAGATCCTCTTCCTCTTCTAAACCTTATTATGAAAATCAATAAAGGGTGAGCGTCTAAAATACACTCAGTGAGTTAACTTAAATGATTGCACAGTTAAAAATAAATATGCATGCTAAATATACTATAAAATGTAACATATGCCAATTAAATAAAATAATTTTTGCACATTGTCGTTCGATAACTAAATAAAAATATTTTAGACCGAAACGTCATCCGATAACTTGTGTTAGTTGGTAAATGTGCATCGAATCATCATTCAATACGAGTATTAGTAAATTTAAAATATTTTTAGTACCGAACCATCGCCCGATAACTTGTGTTAGTTGGTATATGTGCACCCAGTCATCACCCGTACAAGTGTTAGTAAGAAAATATTTGTCATCGAACTAAAAGCACACATAACACATAACTTGATATATAAGTAACATGTATCATATTTTAGCATAGCAATTATGACATAAAATGTAGCACTCTATGAAGAGTAAAAGTTACCCCACCTTAAACTTTCCAGGAAATAGTACATTTGACTAGACTTGCTCTTCGGTATCAGGTATGCCTGCAAGGGTATACTAAATTGAGTTCTACTTATAATAATAATTCCTATTACTTAAAATAAAATTCTAATATTATTATATAATTAAAATAAACTAATTATGAACTTCAGAAAATATAAATAATTACTCCCTCCGTCCCGAAAAAGTTTGCGCCCCTCTTTTCGGCGCTAAGATTAATAAAGTGATGACTTTTAGGGGTATAATGGTATGTATTTGTAATAAATAAATGATAAAGTATGTTAGGTAGAGATGATTATTTTGTAAATAAAGTGTATGGGGAAGGGTGATCGTTTTTTACTTTTTACTTTTTTGGAATGTACAAACTTTTGTGGGACAGCCCAAAATGGAAAGTGTGTCATGTGAAAGGAGACGGAGGGAGTAATTATTAAATAAAATGGGTTAATAGAAATACATATTTTTTAATATTTTAAAAATAATAATTTAACGATCATAGTTTACAACTATAGTAATAAATTGTAACATTAAAAATATGGATACAAATGACATTAATTTTATTAAAATGGATATTAAATAAAGATTTTATACCTAAAATAATAATAATAAATAATAGTAAAATTATAATTAATATTTAATATACAAAAGTTAAACTAAAATTAAAATATATAATAATAACAAGTGAGTTTTGAAATCAACTGCCAACCTCACTGTCGGCATTACATTTCGAAATTCCAAAAATTTTATTTGTTTATTAAGTAATATTTTTTTTATAAAAAATTGCAATCAAGTCCCTACATTATATTAAATTCTCATTTAAACTTATCTAAAACTTTAATCTTATTACAAAATGACTCAACTTGAGTTATACAACTCTGTTTGAAAATCTGAAGGCGCATATAGAGTCCTTGCAAGGTGAGGGTCAAATGCGTACCAATTTTTCATTAAAATAACGAAGTTTAAAGGGGACAAAATTTTAACTTGAAGTGGGTGTCTTCCTATTTTCTCCATTTCACATCCAAACTCAAAGCTAATTATATGTATGTGATTCTTGTGAGGAGGGCTTTAAAATGGCCTATAATATCAAAGTTATGTCACACCGAAATAAAATATGCTATTAAAGGGTTAAAAGCTTCGATGGAGTTTTTCTTACTCATACGAAATTCATTTCACAAATGAGTTATATATATGGAATCTACGCTTCGAGACGATTATTATTATATATAACATGATATAAAAAAAATTACGAAAAGGAAGATAATAAAAGAGTCAGTGTGTGCGTGATATAATATATATATATATATATATATATATATATATATATATATATATATATATATATATATATATATATATATATATATATATATATATATATATATATATATGTATATATATATGTGTGTGTGTGTGTGTGTATGAACTCACACGCGTGCACACACACACAATGTGTGTGTGCAAGCGTGTGAGTTCATATATATACATATACATATATACTTATGCATGTATAAACTCACCTTACCTCTCCCGTAAGTCTCTCCCGTAATTCTCCACTAAGGCGAGGGTCACATGCATAACAATTTTTCATTAAAATAACGAAGTTTAAAGGGGACAAAATTTTAACTTGAAGTGGGTGTCTTTCTATTTTCTTCATTTCACGTCCAAACTCAAAACTAATTATATGTATGTAATCCTTGTGAGGAGGGCTTCAAAATGGCCTATAATATCAAAGATATGTCGCACCGAAACAACATTAAAGGGTTAAAAGCTTCGACGGAGTTTTTCTTACTTATACGAAATCCAATTCACAAAAGAGTTACAAATACATATATACTTATGCATGTATGAACTCACCTCACCTCTTCCATAAGTCTCTCCCGTAATTCTCCACTAACAGTGGTAAGAAGACAAGTATGCATATATAGAGGAGGTAATTATGTTAATTAGATAATTTTTTTACTGTATAACAAATCAAATCTCCTCCACTTGTATATCCAAGCTTATCTGATTGTCCACATCAGCCTTTTCTTATCAAGTAAGAAATTTTTTATTAGTATAATATACTATTCCTTAATATATATATATATATATATATATATATATATATATATATATATATATATATATATATATATATATATATATATATATATATATATACACATAAATAAATAAATATGGTAATTTTGTGGGTGTTACAAAATTCATAGAGAAAAAAATGTAACAAGAGATCATAGAAAATCATTACAAATCAACCCATCAAATTTACCAAAAATAAAAATAAAAAAGATCCTAGTAAAAATATCACAAAAATATGAAACAAAATCAATTGCCCAAATTAGGGATTGAATAGTCATAGAAATGTCATCTCAACTTCTTATACAAAACCAATTTATTTCTTCTACATCTAACAAACAGAGTATCTTTCTATATCCTCCCAACTGTTGTCACTAAGCTCACAAACAAGGACTTTGGCATAGATAGAATCAGAGTATGAAGGGTAACAAAGGGTGAATTTATTTTCAATTAAAATCAATTATCAGAAGAAAAGAAAGAAAAATAAATTAATCAAAAATCTTGTGAGGGAGAACACAACATCTCACAGCCTGCTAACAGTGAAGGTTTTGACCTATGGTAATGGGTCAATGCCGACGGAACGATGGGTAATAGCGATGAGTGATGGCATGGGCAGACTACTCAGAGTGGGTTGGGCGACTACAACGCTAGACAACACTGCAAATTAGAAAAGAGCAGCTTATTAGGGAATGGATAGACAAGGCAGATGAAGAATACCGATTCTGCAAATTCAGATGGAAATCAAACCTTAGAAAAGAGTCCATCAGCTTCGTATGGATCGAAGAAAATGGAGGTGATTTTGGTAATTACCCTCTCTTGTCTTGATTTACTGTAGAAGGAATAATAGTAATACTACGGTTCACACCCTATAATTTATGTAAAGAAAACAGTATATTTAAACGGGCGTCCCTTTTTTACATGGCCCATTAACAATATTTAATGGACTTTTAAACATGTTAAAAGCCTATGTTATTCACATAAAATGCTCATATTAATGCCTATCAAATGAGGCCTATAGTAATTTTTTTAAAATCTCAGGGCCCAGTGTCCCCCTTAACCCCTATATAGGTCCATCCTAATTCTATATTTAGAGTTTCTCATTAAGCTAGAATTTTCTTTTCAAATTATAAATATACTATAACAAAATACCCGTGCAATGCATAGAGATAATTGTTTCAACATTACGTCATATTTATGAATGAAATATATTTATATCATGTACCCCAAATAGAAATTATGAATACAAAGCATCCAGAAAAAAAATTATCTTATATTTTAAATTAATTAATTAATCAGCACCTCACACACTTCTAAATACATCTCTAAAGATATAATTCTTGCATATTGATCAGCACATGATGTCAATCATCTCCAATAAAATTTTTAGACACTTCTTGCTCATTGATCATAATGACTGAAAAATAATCTCTTTAAAAATAGTCCAGCAATTCCTAATTAATGATTACCCCAAGCTCAGGTAAACATACATGTGCATTGCATGGACATCGTTGTTCTAAAATTATAATATTTATTAAAATAATTTTTTTCATGTATCGTGAACATGATGCAAAACTTTAAGGTATATACAATATATTGCCAATAATTGAAAAATTACTAATTAAATAATAGCTCACACATTCATAAATACATAAGTTTATGCTTAAATAAAATTAAAAATAGACAAATACCCCTAATATAATTATTAGAGGTGGGAAAAATTGCATACAAAATATTGATACCCAGCTGAAATTTTTTGTATATATTTTTCCATTGGTACAGAGTATTTGGTATATCGATTTTCGGAATCCCAAAATTCTGGTAAATTTTAATCCTATACCGATACCATACCGATATTTAAATCATATTAATTTTTCAATAAATACCGATTTATATCAAATATTTGATATATCGTTTCATACTGAAAAATAGGTATTAAAAAAAATCAATATACCGATTCATAGCGGAAAAAATAAATTAAATAACAAAACAAAATATTCTAACACATTTTATATTATAATCAATGGACATCAACTACTAATTTATTGAAAATATGTATATAAATTTATTTAATTTTTTTATATATTTTAGGGTTAACTACAACAAAAGTCTCAACCTTTTCGCGAATTGCGGATTAGTCAAAAATTTTTAGTATTTACAAATAAGTTCTCAACCTTTAACTCATTTTGCAAATCAAGCCACCGTGCATATGAGGACCTGCCTGGTGGCTGACATGTAATCTTTCTTCCACGTCGCCTTCCACGTGTACAAAACAACATCGTTTCAATTTTCCACTTGTTAAAAATTTAATTGTATGAAAAGTCCCAACCTTTTCGCTGATTGCGAATTAGTCCAAACTTTTGAATATTTGCAAATAAGTACCCGACTTTAAGCCCGTATTTCAACTTGAACCATCGGGCAACTGGAGGGTTGCCCGAACGCTGATGCGTTACTATATATGCCAAGTTACTCTAAACTTGTTAAAAAAACGACGTCATTTTAATTTTTTATTGTATATTGAAACAACAATTATCATATAGATCATTTATTCAAAATTTAAAAGTTGTCTGGAACAACCCCTCACATGGAGGATTTTGATGGATGATGTTACTATGTGATATATGATGACATTCTTTTGGATATAAATTAAATTTTAATTTAAAAAAATCAAAATGACGGTGTTTTATTAATAAGTGTAGAGTGACTTGGCATATACAGTGACACATCATCGTCCGAGAAGTTCTCCAACTATCCGGTAGTTAGAGTTGCAATACGGGCTTACAATCGGGTACTTATTTATAAATATTCAAAAGTTTGGACTAATTCGCAATCACCAAAAATGTTGGGACTTTTCATGCAATTAACTTTTTAATAGGTGGAAGGCTGAAACGACGTCATTTTGTACATGTGGAAGATGACATGGAAGAAAGATGACACGTTAGCCACCGGGTAGGCCCCCCAACGTGTCATCTTCAGAACGCTCTATAATGATGTGTAATTTTATCATTTTTTTATTTTTTAAATATTTTTATTTTTATATTTTCCTCATTTACTTTCAATTAATTTCCTTATTTTATATTTTTCTCTTTGAATAATGTATGAATATCTGATCGTAGTCATTTTCACCTAAATTTTAGGGTCTTTATTTGTGTATTTTCGGATGTTTTTATCCATATTTTTATTACTTTTGGTAGAGTTATTGTTATTTTGAGGAATATGGTATAAATTGATAGAATTGTATAAATGAGCTTAAATATATGTAAAATAGGTCAACAAATGGACAAAAACAGAGTCGGGAGCGAAAAGGAGATGGAAGAACAGGGAATGTTGGTACACGGGCCGTGTGCGAAACACGGCCCTGTACCCAACAGCTGTGTAGTGTCATCAGAACTCGCTACTTGCCCAGGAGGATGGTCATGTGCTGGTGCACGGGCCGTGCGCTATCGCATGCCTCTTGTGCGGAGCACGACCCTGTAAGAAGAAGTCGTGCATTGTCGTCAGAAAATGCTACACGGCCATGACCATGGCCTTCCAGCGTAGCTCGAGCCATGTCCAGAGCACGCACAACATGCCGAAGTAGGTGTGCCCTACACGGGCCGTGTGCTGCTGCACGGGCTGTGTAGTTGCAAAATCCTGTGTAATTTTTAGAATATTCTGGAAGCTTCTAGAAGGACCATAAGTGATATAAAATCATGACTTGTGCGAAATTAGAGGGGGAATTCATTAGAGATCAGATTAGAGCAGTTACACACACTAAAACACCACATTTCCTCATATAGTAGATCCACAATCCATTTCTACCATCTAGATCCATCAAAACACCATTTGATCTATATTTTCAATCCATAAAACCTTCATTCCATCCATCCTATCACCATTTGAGAAGATTGGAGCATCAATTGTGGAAGAAGTTGATCAATTGAAGAGGAGGAAGGCTTTTCTTATGCAAGGAAAGCAAATCTACTTTACAATTGTTAATTTTCTTCTTATTATGGCTCAAATGGAGTAAAGCTTGATTTGTATTGAATTAATTACCATGTTTAGTGGCTAGTTTTATAGTAGGGCTAGTCATATAAGTGGTTGAGGTGAAGAGTTAGATATGTAAACTTGAGTAGTGATTTGAATTGATTTGTGGATTTTCTTCTATGATATATCAACCATGTTTCATTTCAATGTATGTGTGATTAAATTCTCTATTCATTATATTAGGATGACCATTCCAATGTTGTGAGTGAAGTTTTAATTGAATCATATATTGAGTTGTGCATGCATGTTAGTATAAGGGGAGGTAAGACATACCCTCCTTAGGCTTAGAACATTCATAGAGGGACACTTAAGTAATTGAGTGAAAAGAACCAACTTATGATCATAGTACCTTAGGAGAATTGAGATTAAGACCAATCTTAGGAGGCTTAGGCTTGTAAAAGAGTCGAGAACCTAGTTACCTTGGCCATATGGACTAGGGGTAAATTTGTTATTGCTTTTAATCCACAAGTTAATGAGAATTGCTATGAATGGCTTTGCATATCTAGCTCAAGTCTCAACTATAAGTATGATTAGGCTTGCTCTCTTCTCAAGTGTATTCTACATCCATTCCATTAGTCATTTGTTCGTTACTTGATCATTTACTTAGCTAGTTTACATTCTAGTTATTTGAGTAGAATCTTAAGCATTAGTTTTAATACCAAACCTTCAAACATATTATCTTTACAAAGCATAAATCGATGAACAATTCGGATACTAGCCAATGTTTGCTTTCCCTTGGGACGACAATCTTATAAATTTTTCACTTGGTCACGCGTATACAACAATGATAGAGTACACTTGCTCTTGACATTTAACTAAAAATCCGACTAAGCTCATGTCGCCGCTTGCCGAGGAAATGTTAAACATTTGGCTGTAACGAGTTTGAAGTTGATTAGTTTTGATAAGGATTTCTTTTATTTGTTATTTGTTTACTTGTCTTGGTTGTTTTGAGAGCTAACTTGGAATTTCTTGTAGGTGCATGCGAACTCGTTCAAGGTCTCAATCCATTGAACCTTTGAACTTGGAATTGGAAGCTACCTTGAGAAGACAAAGAAGAGGAGTGTTAGAACCTATGGAGAAAAATATGGAAGAAGTAAGGGATAATGCAAACATGGTTGATAAAGGAGGATACAATAATTCGGAGTTTGTGCCACAAGTTTATGCTCAACAAATGTACTTGCAAAATCAACAAATGCAAGCTATTATTCAAAACTTGTTGGCACAACAAGAAGCAAGGAATAACCCTCCGGTGGTGCAAAACCAATCCTGTGGAAATGGACATAATGGAGGTGGAATGAACATTCGAGATCATTTCCAACCTCAGTTTGGGAATTATGCTATGGGGCCGCCATTAAATGTTAATAATTTTGAGATCAAGACGGGATTGATCAACATGGTGCAAGCGAATCAATTTGGTGATGGTACTATGGAGGACCCAAATGCTCACTTAGCCCAATTTACGGAGTTAGGAAAAACGATAAAGATAAATGGGGTAAGTGAGAATGTGATCAAAATGAAGCTTTTCTCGTTTTCATTGAGAGATAAGGCTAAGGCTTGGTATCATACTAGACCACTGGGATCCTACACCACATGGAGAGAATTGACACAAAGATTCTTGAGCAAGTATTTTCCAACATCAAAGAGATTCTAAGGAAGTGTCCACAACATGGATTCCCCGAGGAGCAACAAATAGGATTTTTCTATGCCGGTTTACACGGAATTGAAAGGATTCTTATTGATGCTTCGGCGGGAGGTTCAATTTTGGGACAAACTCCGAAAAGAGCAATTGCCATATGTGAGGAAGTAGCTTTGAATACGAGTCAATGGCCCATGGATCGTGCACCGGGAATGTATGAAAGGGAAAGGAATGTTAAGATGCAAGAAGTGTGCTTGCAACAAGTGAAAAAGATGGAAATGCCTAAGGAAGATGTGACCGATAGGGCAATCACAGAGATTTTAAAAAGGATGAATGCTAGCATGCAAATGTCTCCAAATTCTATGCCGGTGGTGAATCAACAAATATTTGCAAATTCTCAACAAGGCATGACTATGCCTAATTTGGGTCCATCTTCTCAAAGTTATCAAATGCCTACCTCTATGCCTCAACAAGGTATGTCCTCTAATTTTGGAATGCAAGATGCATGGTGTTCACCGGATATGATGCTTGAGGAAGTTGCCTTCATGCAAGGAAGGAACTTCCAAGGAAATTATGGTGGAAATTTTGGAAGTCATGGAGGAGGATATCCACAAAGGCAAGGAGGATGGGGCAAATAAAACTTTCAAGGGAATTTTAATCAACCTCGTAGGTATGAGAACTTGTCTTATGGAAATCAAGAAAATGCACTTACTCTACCACCGGGTATTAATCCGGGGAAGAAAGCTCCAAATGGTGAAGGAAAGGCTACAAATGAAGATCAATTCACAAAAATTTTTGAATTTATGAAGCAAGAAAAAGAGGTGAATGATAAGAGGTTTGATTTCAAAAAACAAGAAAAGGAGTTGAATGAGAATCGATTCAAGGCTTTGGAGACACAAATGAGTTAAATAGCAAATGAAAGGGGGGATGTTCATCGGCAAGGGAGATTTTCGTCTACAACCATTACCAATCTGAAGGAGCAATGTAAGGCAATTGAACTTCGTAGTGGAACAAAATATGAAGGGCCTTCTATGCCGACAAAAGTGGAGGAGGTAGAGTGTGAAGTTGAGCCTATGGAAAGCTTGGATAAAGAAGGGAAAGAGAAAGGAGTTGACATTGTCAAAAAAGATGAAAGTACCCCTATACTTGAAGAAGAAAAAGTGACATCTCCAAAGAAGTGGGAAAGATGTAGAGAAGCAAAATGAAAAGAGAGAGGAGATGTTTGAAAGGGATGAATGGGGAATTCCAAAGTTGCCCATTGCAATTCCGTTTCCACAAAGGTGCTTGAAAAAAGGATTAGAAGAGAAATTTACTAAGTTTGTTGAAATATTGAAGAAGATACATGTGAATATTCCTTTTGCGGAAGCTTTATTACAAATGCCCAACTACTTAAAGTTCTTGAAGGATATATTGTCAAAGAAAGAAGCTTGGGAGAATTTAAAATGGTAAATCTTACGGAGGAATGTAGTGCAATATTGCAAAAGAAACTTCCCCCTAAATTGAAAGATCTGGGGAGTTTCACTATTCCATGGGAGATGGGAGAGCATGAGAACTACAAAGCCTTATGTGATTTGGGAGCTAGCATTAACTTGATGCCATTGTCAATCTTCAAGAAGTTGGGTATTGATGAGGTCAAGCCGACGTCGGTTACGCTTCAATTAGCCAATCGATCATTGACGTATCCGAAGGGAATTGTGGAAGATGTGTTGATCAAAGTTGGCAAGTTTGTATTGATTTTGTGGTATTAGATATGGATGAAGATTAAATGTTCCATTAATACTTGGCCATCCATTCCTTGCCACGGGAAAGCATTGATTGATGTGGAGAAGGGAGAGCTTACTTTGAGGGTAAATGAAGAAAAGGTGATACTTTTATTGAGAGAGGCTATGAAGTATCCCAAGAACAAGGAGGAATGTAGAAGATTGGAGGTTGTGGATAACATTGTTGAAGAGCATATGTACCATCTTCACTCCAAGGATCCGTTGGAAATTATCATAAGCCATTCTTACTCAATTGAATCTTTAAAATCTAAATCCTCTTTTTGTTTGGAAAATAATGAAATGATTAATGATTTACATGGTTTAAATGCTTGTAAGGCACTCACGAATGAGGAAGCAAAGGAAGCAAAGGTTGAAAAACTTGATGAAGGACAAAAGGAGGAAGTACAAGAGAAGAAGAAGGTGGAATTAAAACCATTGCCGGAGCATTTAAAGTATGCTTACTTGAAAAAAGATGAAACATATCCGATAATCGTTTCCTCTTCCCTTAATGATCTAGAATTAGAAAAATTGCTAAGAGTCTTAAGAGAGCATAAATCCTCTATTGCTTGGAGCATTAAAGATTTGAAATGTATTAGTCCATCTATGTGCATGCATAAGATTCATTTGATTGTTGATGATAAGTCTTGTGTTCAAAACCAAAGTAGACTGAATCCTATAATGCAAGAAGTGGTAAGAAAAGAGGTATTAAAATGGCTTGATGAGGAAATAATCTTTCCAATAAGTGATAGTCAATATGTAAGTCCTTTACATGTAGTGGCAAAAAAGGGTGGTATGACAATTGTGAGATCCGATACAAATGAGACCATTGCAACTAGAACTATTACGGGTTGGAGAGTGTGTGTTGATTATCGTAAATTGAGTGAAAACACTCGTAAAGATCATTTTCCATTGTCATTCATAGACCAAATGTTGGATCCTCTTACGGGGCATGAGTATTATTGTTTTCTTGATGGTTACTCCGGGTACAATCAAATATTGATTGCACCAGAAGACCAAGAGAAGACAACTTTCACATGTCCTTATGGTACATTTGCATTTAGAATGATGCCGTTTGGTCTATGTAATGCCCCTGCCACTTTTCAGCATTGTATGATGGCTATCTTCGATGGTTTGATTGAAAATATTATGGAGATATTCATGGATGACTTTTCTATGTATGGTGCTTCTTATGATATATGCTTGACTAATCTCATTGTGCTGTTGCAGAGGTATGAAGAATCAAATCTTGTACTAAATTGGAAAAAATGCTATTTTATGGTGACAGATAGAATTATCTTAGGGCATCATATCTCAAAGCATGGTTTAAAAGTTGATAGAGCTAAAGTGATAGCCATAGAACGTCTTTCTCCTCCTACTAGTGAGAAGGGGATGAGATCATTTCTAGGTCACGCGGGCTTCTATAGACATTTTATTAAGGATTTCTCAAAAATTACTAAACCTCTTTGTAAATTGCTTGAAAAAGATTGTCCATTTCACTTCAATGATCAATGTTGTGTATCATTTCAGGTGCTAAAAGATGCTCTCACTTCATCACCAATACTCATCACCCCGGATTGGAGCTTGCAATTTGAATTGCATTGTGATGCTAGCGATCAATCCATCGGAGTGGTGTTGGGCCAAACAAAGGAGAAGAAGTTTAGAGCAATCTATTATGCCTCAAAGACTTTGAATGCATGCCAAGTCAATTATACCACCACGGAGAATGAATTTTTAGCCGTAGTGTATGCTTTTGAGAAGTTTTGACCATACTTGGTTGGAACACAAATGATTATTTACACGGATCACGCGGCTATAAAATACCTTATGAACAAGAAAGATGTTAAACCTCGTTTAATCCGTTGGGTGTTGCTTTTGCAGGAATTTGATGTGGTGATCAAGGATAAGAAAGGCGTGGAGAATGTGATCGCGGACTATTTGTCTAGATTGGAAAATAGAGGTGAGAATGAGGATGTAAAGCCAATTGGGGATGAGTTCCCGGATGAAGAAATTTTGCTATTGGAGGTTGAGCAAGTATGCTCTATCATTATGAATGTGTCGCCTTGGTATGCCGACTATGTTAACTTCATTGTTTGTGGAATTGAGCCCACATTGCTTAATGAGTACAAGGAGAAGAAGTTTCATGTTGAAGTGAAGAAGTATTTGTGGGATGAGTCATATTCTTTTAAAATTTGTAATGATGGAGTGATAAGAAGATGTGTGGCCGAAGAAGAAGTATTGGGAATTCTAGAGCTTTGTCATTCGTCTTTGTGTGGAGGTCACTTCGCTCATCAAAAGATAGGGGCTAAAGTTTTACAATCGGGGTTCTATTGGCCAACATTGTTTAAAGATGCAAAGAAGTTTGTGGCTAAGTGTGATATATGCCAAAGAATAGAGGGAATAGGAAAGAGAGATGAAATGCCCATGACCTTGAGAATTGATGTGGAAATATTTGATGTATGGGGCATCGACTTTATGGGACCATTCCCCTCATCAAAAGGATATTTATACATCTTGCTAGCCGTGGATTATGTGTCAAAGTGGGTGGAGGCAATCCCCACTAAGACAAATGATGATTTGATTGTGCAAATGTTCTTGAAAAAGAATATTTTTGCTAGGTTTGGAGTTCCAAGGGCTTTAGTGAGTGATGGAGGATCATACTTTGTCAACAAGTTGATGGAAAGTTTGTTAAAGAGATATGGAGTGAAGCATCGAGTGGCTACACCATACCACCCTCAAGCAAATAGTTTGGCGGAGGTTTCAAACCTCCAAATCAAGTTAGTTTTGGAGAAGACCATCAATGGAGGGAGGAAGGATTCGGACAAGCTTGATGATGCCTTATGGGCTTATCGGACGGCTTTTAAGACCATCCTTGGTGTATCACCGTATCAATTGGTTTATGGTAAAGCTTGTCACCTCCCCATGGAGTTGGAACATCGGGCATTGTGGGCTATCAAACGCCTCAATATGGATGAAAGGGAGAGTGGTCAAGCGAGGTTATTGAAGTTAGTTGAATTAGAGGAGTTTAGAGGAAGAGCATTTGATAACTCAATCATCTACAAGGAAAATATGAAGAAATGGCATGATGCTAAAGTGAAGGAAAAGACGTTTGTTCTAGGAGATAAAGTTCTTGTATTCAATTCAAGGCTTAAGTTGTTTCCCGAAAAGCTCAAGTCTAAATGGATGGGGCCATATGAAGTGTTTGAAGTGTTGAATGGACATACATTGAAGCTCAAGGGTCCGAATAATGAGTTTGTGGTAAATGGTCATAGAGTGAAGCATTACCTATCTCTTTCTCAAAAGGAGATAGTGTATGTGGATACTCTCTCTTCCTAAACTTCTTTGTTTGTTTGTAGAGTAGTGTAGATTTTATTTTCTTTTTGTTGTGTTTGTTAGTTTTCTTGTAGATTTGGTATGAAGGTGGTTAAGCTCATGAGAAATGCATAAGATGAAGGACAAGGATGCTAAAGATGGAATGATGATATATGCCTCACCACTCTTTACAAACTTAAATTTTAACACTTGTGTTAATTTAAGTTTGGGGGGAGGTTGCGTGGTGGCCATACTTGATCATACGAAAGGAGAAAGATGCACAAGAGTCATCGGGGGAAAAGTTCATGAAGAGGTACATCTCACCACTTTTTGCAAACTTAATTCGCAACTTGTTTCGATTTAAGTTTGGGGGGAGAATGTGTGGTGTGACTTATACCTTGTTTATGCTTGTTTGTGATGGATCATGTCTTGTGTTGTCTTGCAAAATGGTCAATTTTGAAAATTTCTCATGAGTTAGTTGAGTTTTTTAGTATATTTGGTGGTGTTTTTAGTGCATTTCGCGTGAATGATATTGAGAAGTGTTTGAGCATGAATAGG
Organism: Pogostemon cablin; assembly: GCA_023678885.1. Classification (NCBI taxonomy): domain Eukaryota; kingdom Viridiplantae; phylum Streptophyta; class Magnoliopsida; order Lamiales; family Lamiaceae; genus Pogostemon; species Pogostemon cablin. The sequence continues at coordinate 32,278,606 of CM042959.1, read as the reverse complement.
GTGTGTGAAAAGTGGAAAAATAGGGCAAGAATGAAGTGAAGTATGAAAAATGGAGAAATAGGGCAAATTACTACACGAGCGTGCTCCGCACATGGCCCTATACCAATTGGCCGTGTAGCGTCATCAGAAAATGCTATACTGCCAGAAGGAAGGCCGAGCTCTACAGCTTGAGCCATGCAGAAGAGCAGGTACACGGGTCGTGTTTCGTACACGGCCCTGTAACAACAGGCTGTGCAGGAGCATCAGAACACGCTACACGGTCTTACTTAAGGCCGTGCAGGTCTTCGTCCAGTTTTTTTTAAAAAAGGCTGTTCCGTACTCATTCCTCGAGTCTTCTCCCATCCATACACACCCAATTCATTCTTCCAAGCACACAAATCTTCCACCCAGGTTAGTTTTGAAGGATTGTGAGTGAAGTTTATCAATTTTGCACATCAAACACACTTCTCCTCATCCAATTGTCGAAAGGTATGACTTTCTTGAACCCTAACTTGTGAATTTTATTATGAATTGATTGAAATGATCTATGGGCTTTGTTAAAATGTGAATTGTATGACTTATTAAAGTGAGTATCATACATGTTTCAATTTGAAATTTTTAAATAAAGTTGAATTAGGGTTCATGAAGAATAATTTGGGGATTCTGTGAGAGTCATGTGTTAAATAATTGTGTTGTGCTAATTGATGAATTACAATGAGTATGGTGTTTATTTTTGATGAAATAGACCTAGATATTGAGGATTTGGACATAAGGTTATGTGAATTGTATGTTGAAAGAGATGTTTAAACTTTGTGCATACCAAGTGTTCGATGAAATGTCTAAGAGAGAAATTTGTTGGAATTTGAAGATATTGTGTGAATGTTGTTTGATGGTAATGAAACTTAGAATTCATATGTTGGATAGTGCTTAAAATCTGTCATGAATCATTGTTAGTAAGATGAATGTTGGTGAAGTGCTTAGTTTAAATTGACATAATAATGGGGTGAATGAGTATGTTGATGCATATGTAGGTTCTATACTAAGTTGAATAACTAGGATAGAATTTATAAGATGCATTCACATTCTTATTTAGTTAATTGGTTATAACTTGAGCATTGTTGTTTCGTAGATGGCCGAGAGGAGAGTTAGACCCAGGAATGAGGACTTCATTGTGATAACTGATCCTGCAGAGTTGGCTAATTTGGATGCGAAGTTGACTATAGAAGGAGTACATCTGGATAATTTCAGGGTTGAGTTTGAGGATTATTCGGGGAAGTAGGTGCTCCGTTGGCAAACATTGGCTCCGAAGATCAAGCCTACTCGTTTCCAAGATACGGAAATGATGAGAGGACTAGGACTCGAGGAGGATTTGAGAAAGCTATTCCGTTTTGCTAAGATGGAAGCATTCTTTTACAAGAGGCCACCAACCTACTTCACTTAACTGCAGAATTCATGAGCACGTTGCAAGTCAAAAAGGATCGGAATGGGTTTCCTATTTGGGTGACATTCCAGTTAGATAATGTATTGAGAGAAAAGGTTCCCCTGGTTGTGTTGAATGAGTGTTTTGGTTGTCCACCATGTCGGAACCATCAAAGTTTTTATGAAGGAGGTGGTTTTAACTAACAAGAATGGTTGAAGGGCTTGGTGAACGATGGGACAGAAAGAGCAGGATACGTCCCTAGTGCTTCAAAAGGGACCGCAATCCAGAATCCAGTGATGAGATACTTAGAGAAAATTGTCTCAAACACCATTTTAGGGAGGTTTGAAGGTGGAGCTGTTGGAGAGAAGCAGCTTTACATCATGTTTTGCATCTACAATGAGCGACCATTGAATGTTGTAGCACACTTTGTGCAGAATGTGAAAAGAGTTGCTAAGAGACAATCATCTCAAGGTCTAATGCTAGGAGGGATGATCACTATGATAGCTCAAGGATTGGGAGTTAATGTGTCAGATATGGAGAATCGAATGGTGAGTGAAGGGCTGAACTACCAACAATTGATGCGGATGGAGTTCTTGACCGCGGTTGGGAACCAATACTGTCTGAGGCAGGAAAAGGGAGCTCCATTTCCCTTGCCAACTCCAGAGCTCACCACGGTCTACACTCGAAGGAAGTGTGCCAACTTGGCAATGGCGAGTGCTAATCACTCAAGAGTCGTGAGAGCTTTCTATAAGAGAAATCGTGATGAATTGGAAGAGGTCCTAAGACAGTTGAGAGTGGAAGAGAACCTCAAGCTAGCTAACTTGAGAGCCGAGCCAATGCCAATAGAAGGAGATGAACAAGGAGGACAACCGGAGCAGGTAGAGTTTGAGGAGCAAGGACCTAATCCACCACAGTTCGAAGAAGAAGAAGAGCAACAGCCGCTAGTGGGACCTGAGCAAGGGAATGATCATTGGAATTACATGATGGATGAGGTTTGAGATATGAGGCACGTACAGCAGATGTATAGGGCACAGATTAGGGAGATCCGAGAGGTTCAGCAAGAGCATGGAAGGCATATTAAGGAGCTCAGAGCTAGACAACGTCGGAGGGAGTATTATGAGGAGTGATCACGAGTGCATGCTAACAACATGGAAGAGATGATAACGATGATGTTCAACTTCCAGTTCCCCGGATCGCCTCGTGCATACATCCCATGGAATGCCTATCATCCACCTTCGCCTCAAGAGCAATGAAGGGAGTATTTTGAGTGCTTGGCACTTTTGTCCATTCATCTTAGTTATTGTTAAACTTTTGGAAGAATGTTTGATTTGCTTTGATTGGATTGTACTTAAATTGTTTGTTTTGGGAGGTTTCGTATTTTGGGTTTATTTTATTTTTTAGTTTTATGTGTTTCTCTTTTAGTTGTTTTGGTATTTTGATTTGATTTCTATTGTTTGGATGTGATGGGAATTTGAATTTTATCACTATGGATGCGAATTAATGTGTTGATACTTTTTGACGGATGATTTGGTTTATGCATGTTATATGTTTTTGTATTGTTTGGTTATTCTTTGACCATTGAGTTATGTTTGTGATATTTTTATTCTTGTAGGAATGGTTTGGTGGTATGTTTTGGGAAGGAGTTGAGTAATTTTTTAATATGAGCTATAATGCATTGTTCGTGATAAGTGATGGCAAGCATGTTAATGGATTCTACTTATTGAAATTATGACATGAATTATATAATTTGTTCAATTTTGAGAAGTATGAAGGGTAATTATGTTTCTTTTGGTCCAAGCAAAAGCTTGTGAGACTTGAGCCTCAATCGTGCCTCCATGATTAATTCTTGATAAGAGGACCGGTTGAACTTAGATAAACTAGAACTTGCTCATGGACTATAGGAACGAAGCCCGAATGGTTGAAATTTGTGAAATGATCTTAGGCCATCCTTGATGAATGAGTCATAGCCATAAATTTTCTTAGCAAAAATATTATCCCTAGTAAGCCACTTTGAGCATATAAGCCTAATTCTTTGTAATTTAAGCACAATACAAGCCTTTAAAATCCACTTAAGCCTTAAATATATATCTAAGTGTGGGTAATTGAGGAAATGATGGTTTACAAGGTTTGATGTGAGGAATGTGCTAGAAAAGAAAGGAAGTGATAAACAAGCAGGAAAAGGATGAAAAGAGCTCAAGAAAAAATGTACATGTGACCTCAAAGACAAGAGAAAGGAGCAAATCAACAAAAATATGCTCGATGAATGTAAAAGTCAAAAGAAAGGAAACACGCAAATCAAAAAAAGTTCAAAAAATCCAAGGAACGATAATGGATAGTGCTTGTGATTAAAGAAGAAAGTAAAGGAAACTTGAAAGAGAATAAGTTGGAGAAAAGTATCATCTTTTTAATTACTTACACTTGTTTAGTCACTATTATCCATAAGTTTCCTACCCTACCAAAGAGTCTAAATATTATATCTAAAAGATAAAGACCTTTTTTATCACTTTTTGAAATTAGGGTGGCTTGTGAACATAGTCCATGAGCAAGCCTATGGTTAGTCGGTTTTAACCGGTTGATGAGTGATGGTAAAAAACCTACCCTAAAGAGTATTGATTGAAATTTATAACCTATGAGAGGCTTGGATTGAAAGGGACTTGATTACTCTTTTGTCATTCTTAAGATTGAACTTGTTAATCTTTCATGTTATAAGTTTGATTATGTAGGGATACTTAATGTGATTTTTGTAGTCCTTATTACTTATGATGTGTTGTTGCCTATGTTCCTTTAGTGTTTTCTTAGGTGAAAATTACTCCTTTTGTTTATCATTTTCATTGTTCGAGGACGAACAATACTTTAAGTTTGGGGGATTGATCGTAGTCATTTTCACCTAGATTTTAGTGTCTTTATTTGTGTATTTTCGGATATTTTTATCCGTATTTGTGTTACTTTTGATGGAGTTATTGTTATTTTAAGGAATGTGGTATAAATTGATAGAATTGTGTAAATGAGCTTAAATATATGTAAAACAGGTCAAGAAATGGACAAAAACAGAGTCAGGAGCGAAAAGGAGACGGAAGAACAGGGAATGTTGGTACATGGGCCGTGTGCGGAACACGGCCCTGTACCCAATAGACGTGTAGTGTCATCAGAAGTCGCTATCCCCAGAAGGATGGCTGTACGCTGGTGCACGGGCCGTGCGCTGCTGCACGCCCCGTGTGCGGAGCACGGCCCTGTAAGAAGAAGCCATGCATTGTCATCAAAAAATGCTACACGACCATGACCATGACCGTGCAGCGTAGTTCGAGCCGTGTTCGGAGCACGCACCACATGCCGAAGTAGGTGTGCCATACACGGGCCGTGTGCTGCTGCACGGGCCGTGTAGGTGCAAAATCCTGTGTAATTTTCAAAATGTTTCGGAAGCTTCTAGAAGGTCCATAAGTGATATAAAATCATGACTTGTGCGAAATTTAGAGGGGGAATTTATTAGAGATCACATTAGAGCAGTTACACATGCTAAAACGCCACATTTCCTCACATAGTAGATCCACAATCCATTTCTACCATCTAGATCCATCAAAACACCATTTGATCTACATTTTCAATCCATAAAACCTTCATTCCATCCATCCTATCACCATTTGAGAAGATTGGAGCATCCATTGTTGAAGAAGTTGATCAATTGAAGAGGAGGAAGGCTTTTCTTATGCAAGGGAAGCAAATCTACTTTCCAATTGTTAATTTTCTTCTTATTATGGCTCAAATGGAGCAAAGCTTGATTTTTATTGAATTAATTACCATGTTTAGTGGCTAGTTTTATAGTAGGGCTAGTCATATGAGTGGTTGAGGTGAAGAGTTAGATATGTAAAACTTGAGTAGTGATTTGAATTGATTTGTGGATTTTCTTCTATGATATATCAACCATGTTTCATTTTAATGTATGTATGATTAAATTCTCTATTCATTATATTAGGATGGTCATTCCAATGTTATGAGTGATGTTTTAATTAAATCATATATTGAGTTGTGCATGCATGTTAGTATAAGGGGAGGTAAGCCATACCCTCCTTATGCTTAGAATATTCATAGAGGGACACTTAAGTAATTGAGTGAAAAGAACCAACTTATGATCATAGTACCTTAAGGGAATTGAGATTAAGACCAACCTTAGGAGGCTTAGGCTTGTAAAAGAGTCGAGAACCTAGTTTCCTTGGCCATAGGGATTAGGGGTAAATTTGTGATTGCTTTTAATCCACAAGTTAATGAGAATTGCTCTGAATGGCTTTGCATATCTAGCTCAAGTCTCGACTATAAGTATGATTAGCCTTGCTCTCTTCTCAAGTGTATTCTACATCCATTCCATTAGTTATTTGTTCGTTACTTGATCATTTACTTAGCTAGTTTACGTTCTAGTTATTTGAGTAGAATCTTAAGCATTAGTTTTAATACCAAACCTTCAAACATATTATCTTTACAAAATATAAATCGATGAACAATTCGGATACTAGCCAATGTTTGCTTTTCCTTGGGACAATAATCTTATAAATTTTGCACTTGGTCACGCGTATACAACAACGATAGAGTACACTTGCTCTTGACATTTAACTAAAAATGCGACTAAGTTCAATATCTTTATTTCTAATATACTTATTATGATTTATTTATTTTAGTATATTAATTGCAATCAATTATTAAATCTTTCAATATAAATAAATAAATTAGTGTCCAATCAAATCATATATGAAGGGAAAAAAAGAGAATATTATATAATATTCTCTCTTATCCCACCTATAAAATTTTCTTTTTGTTATTCATTAAAAACGCGCATTCTTCTTTCTTACCCAACCGATAAATTTGTCTTTTTGTTATTCATTAAAAACATACATATTCGATTCTCATATATGAAAGGAAAAAAAGAAGAAAATATTGCATAATATTCTTTTTTACCCAACTATAAATATCTCTTTTTGTTATTCATTAAAAACACATATTCAATTCTCCAAGACGAATAAGAGCTTTCTTCAAGTTCCTCTAGAAAATCGATTCAAGTCAGTTACAAATTAATTTCAGTGGAGCTATTCAAGTAAAGAATAGTACTTCCTCGTCCACTGTCATTCTATCAATTTTACCATTTTGGGCCGTACATCCTTAATCTATTGATGAGAGTGAAAATAAGCGTGTTTTAATATCCAATTTAACACCTTTTTGATTGATATTGTAGTCTTATATGAGCACAAATATCTTATATTCAGTATATGTGAGAATTATGTGCACTTGAGGTGTTTTATTGTATTTTAGGTGGAAAAAGGATCAAAAGAGCCAAGTTTGAGAAAAGGTGCAATTTGTGCAAGAATGCTGATAAACGCATGTCGAACTTGTGTAATTATTCTGCATTGATGTGGAGCTCTGAATTGAATTTATGATATATGGTTGGAAAGCTACTGAAGAGAGGGTCATTTTGGCGTAAAGAACATCCCATTCGGAGTCCGAACGAGGAAGTTATGAGCAAAGTGGTGACGCCGCGCGAGCTGTGCCGAACAGAATTGCAGTACTACATTCCATGGCCTGTTACATATTCAATTCTTGGAGTTTTTGTTATTTCTTTATATGTATAGAAATACAAGGAAGAGAGGATCGTGTGAGCGTAAAAATCACTCAATTCGGAGGTCGGATGTGAAAGTTATATGTGAAACAGTGAGACTGCGCAAGCTGATTCCGACCGGTTCGACCACGACAGGTGGGTTCGACCTGAGCATCCGGTCGAACCAAGGTCGAACCAGATGGTGGAAAAACAGGTTCGACCACGACATGTTTGGTTCGACCTGTAGGGGTTTGGTTCGACCTGTTTGGGAGGTCGAACCGTGCTTCGGGAACTTACCAAATCCGTATTTTCAAGGCCAAAACGCGTGGGATCACTTGAAAAGCCCATTCCAAGCCCTAGAGACGTGATTACAAGTATAAAAGGAGGCTCATGCAGTCAAGGAAAACGTCACCAATCACCGAGGAGAGGCCACAACATACAACACCCCACAAGGGGGGATCATCCCCCGTCCATCATCCACTTCCTTTTCTTCATCTATCCATCACTTTGAAGATTCATTTGTGGAATCAAGAGGAGAACCAAGAGGAGGATTCAAGACGGAGAAGGACATGAAGACGCCATATCTAGGGTTTATTCATTTCCTAATTTATCTTGTATTTTCCAGACATCCGGGTAAGATCTATCCAACCCCCATGTGTGTTTCCTACAACATCATGGGCTAGAGCCTTTTTGGTAGATCTAGGAGTTTTGATGGTTTTATGAATTAATTGATCTTCTATGTGTAAACTCCGTACAACACTACTTGTGGATTTATTTTATATATGATTGTGCTTTCTTAATCCATATTCACGGACGATTTGTGCATCTTCAATTGGTATATAGAGTCTGAATATATATCTTGGTTGTAGATTGAGTGCGTTCACCGCTGAACAGGATTCCATGTTATGATTCTAAGTGAGGGGACTCCGAAGCTTCATTAGAACTATCATAGATGAATACTTATTAATTGAATTGAATTCGGATTATTAAGTAGGATAAAGAGGATAACTTTATAGTACTTATAAAGGGAGATCATATCGGGTTAGAGTACCAATCCTAGGGGGAAATAATTGATACTGATAGTACCTAGAAAGGGGGGTGAAATTATATCTCTTGCTCCGAGGTTATTCACACGTGTTACACGCATGTTTACTTGTGTCTATAGAGTAAATATGCATGATTTAGTGATGCGTCCATATTCCACAAGGTAGAGGCGGACATCGACACATGGAAGGGAAGTTAATGAGTAAAACTGGATTATCCTAGAGCTACCATTCTCCTACTTGAACCACTTTCGTATTCTTTGAGTGGTACTTTATTTTATTTGTTATTTTAATTATTTATTTATTAGTTTAATAATTCTAAACCTCCAACTTAATTGTCAAATTGTCTTAATTAATTTAGTAAATAATTAAATTGATAATACGCCGTCCCTTGGGTTCGATATTCACTTGGTCGCTTGCTAAGCTGCAATTGATATCCTTAATACTTGGGGATTAATTTTGCGTGCAAAGAAAACGCGCATCATCTATTCATTTCCCTTTTTGGACTATGGGACCCACACCCTCCACTAATACAAATAAAATATGGGACCCACACCCTCCATTAATACAACTACCTACTACATATAAAATTCACGTGCAAAAAGTAAATGGATACATTGAGGATGGACGGAGGAAGTATTTTTCAAGAAGAACAAAAGGATGAATTCAAGTATTTGAAACAATTCAAGCTAGACTAATATTTTTCAAGAGGAACAACGATTAGTATTTTTCAAGAGGAACACGAAGATCGATTCAAGTATATGGAGCGATTCAAGTAGAGAATAATATTTTTCAAAAGGAACAAGAAGATGGATTCAAGTATTCTTTAAGTAAAGAATCGATTCAAGTATTTTTTTCAAGTGGAATAACTGAAATCGATTTAAATCTTCTTTCGAGTGATTCAAGTATTTTTCTAGTAAAAAAATCAATTCAATTATTTTTCAAGTGGAATAAGTGGAATCGATTTAAGTCTTCTTCAAATTGAATAAGATGTTGTACTCCTATAATTTGATTTGATTTTAATAAATAATATTAGAAGCGAGTTTGTAAATATTTTTTAATCTTCGAATTTGAATATATTAATATTTTTATGTTTTATTTATTCATATATATCTTAATTATTCAATCATGACATATGAATTATAGAATTTATTATCTTTAATTGTTTATATAATTTAAAACTAAGGAAATTAAGCTAAAAAAATAAAGATAATAAATTCATTATATTATTATATGACATTAATTATTCATTATAAAAAATAGTGTAATAATTAAATGATTCCGCATAGTAATAATTATTCATTATATATAACTCTTTTTAATGAATGATGATTCACACAATATTACAGAATTGGTGTTTTCTAATCTTTCAATTGAATAGATTCGATCACTTTATGTTTGAATCTGTGTTCCTACTAAATCAATTTTCGATCCAGTTATAAGAACACTATATGTGTAACATTGAATCTTTTTATTCAAGGTAAAATAACTTGTGTACCCTGTGTACACACGCTAATCCTTGCACTCACATTTAATTCATGTACACTTGTTAATAAATATATGTACATTAATTAATGCATTAAAACTTATTCAATTTGTTAATGTTTTTTTTTTTGTATTTAATGCAAAAATTAATGGTCTAGTTAAAAAAAAATACATTCATTAAGAAACATATATACATTATTAAAAAAAATAATATAAAATGAGTGCATAGAATATCAATTTTTTTCCAAAACCTAATCAACATTCAGGATTTTTGGGTTGTGAAGGAAAATGGTAAAAAGAATTGGAATAAAAGTTGATTTTAATCACTAGATTCCTCCCAAAAGTGAGATAAATAGATGGTGTCGGTGAAAAATTGGTTTGTAAGAATTATTAATAATCATAATGAATTATTAAATCATCAATTTAATTGAGGGTTACAAATTTGATTTTGGAGGAATTATATAGTGCCACATTAATATATGTTAGAGCAAATAGTAGTAGTGTATTCTTAATTCCTAAACCAATTTTTGATGAGTGAGAAATTGATACATAAATTTGAATATTTAAATTGAATATTAAATTGAACTTGGTTGTCTTGAATCTTGGGTATTGAAGCTCGCTTATTTTTTGTGGGTTAAAAGTTAATGATGGGCTACACTTGGACCAAATCTAATAAAATTGTAAATCCTATAAGACTTAACACAGCTAACGTGTACAAGTTTAATAAATCTAGACATATATATTCATTGAATTTGGACGTGCTATAACCTCTTGTCAAGCTTACTATAATGAATCTTCAATCAGGCTTCCAATTAGTGTGAGTCAAAGGATCACAATGACAAGTGAATAATTTTGGATGCCAATATAATCCTCAATCACATCAATCATTTATACGACTGATTGCTAAATTATTTTTGAGAAGGTGGAGGTGGTGTACATAAATATAGCTCATCCTATACATCTCAATCATACCCCATTTGCTTCTGCATGATACATATACACAAGCATCACAATCCAGCCTCCGTTTACCTAGTTTGTCAGAGTTGCAGACTATTAGTGTTGTCAGTGCCAGAAACAGCAAGTTGTTTTACCTTTGGGGAGAAGACATTCAAAATTGAAGCACTACTAGAGTGTTTCTTGTCGTAGGAAGATGACTCATCGACTCATCTCTTTCACAAAGAAGATTTGAAGACCCCTCTTCTTCTACTCCTTTTATTTTATAATCTTTTGTGCTTCTTCCATCCCATTTTCATCTTCTCATTCCCTATAGATATACAAATTTAAAAAAGAAACTCTTTGAGGACAGTGTGGTATTTTTGGGTAATAAATAAATTGTAAAGCACGTTATGTGTGTAAATAAGGGATGACAAATTTAAAATTAAAGTATGTTGTAATGATAGTAGTTGAATGTCATTTTCTTTTATGAAAATACGAAGTTGAAGTCGAGATAAACTAAAATGAAAAGTGTGACATAAATATTTTAACAAGTAAGAAAGAAAAGACATCGATTCTTACATCAGTCCATACATTCATTGAGAGTCAATAATCTGCATCCGGGAACCGCCATGGAGTCGTGTAGACAAAAGTCGATAGACAAGGCAACGCTTATCCCTTCACCCATTCTTATCAGTATTTGGTGTCGAACTCAGAGTTATTTAATTTCTTTATTTTTTTTATGACAACGTAAATTTCTAGATTCCAGGGTTGTACGAGTAACTTGGTATTGGATTGTTTTAGTGTGTGAACCCTATGTTTAATTCCAGCATGTTATTTATTTTATGTGTGTGATTTCTTTACACGTTTAATTGCTTAGCTACCAATTATTCGTACTAGTTTATTAATCCAAAAGGCAAAAGTTGAGGGTAAATATTGATTGCTTCACACTCATAACACATCTAGTAATCGTATGTTATTGTGAAATAAACGGTGTGAGAGAATTTAATCCGATAAATTTATTAAGAGTTAATTGATGTGATATTTACATTACTGTTATATTCGTTGATAGATCTACTTGTGATTAGATTCAAAAGAATTAATTACATAAAATTCAGATTGCTTTAGGAAATTATGCTAGAATTGAATATTGAGGTTCCATCCATTACATGACAAGCCAAGTGAAAGTGTAATTACCTAGAATTGCTTTTATCATTCTAATTTTTATCCTTATAATATTTTTCATCAATTGTTGAGTCCAATAATTGCATACGTCTCATTCATAATTCATTTAATACTTTGTTGGCTACTTCATATTCATACACACTCTTATTTTTCTTATTCTTGGACAAGTATTTAGTTAATTAGATTTTGATTCAATCTCTGTGTATTCGATGCCTTACCTATCTACTTGCTACATATGTCTCTTATACTAGTGAAATATATTGTCGTTTGCAAATTAGTGAGTGGTAAACTTTGTGTTGCAAATATATGCAATCAAGTTATGGCGTCGTCGCTTGAGGATTGAATTTAATTAATTAATTTTAATATAAGTTTGTTGAATAAGTATTTAATTTTATTGTTATTCATACGAGCTTAACTTTATTAATTTTACTGCAGGAGTTTATGATAACTAGATCACAAGCAAGAGAACAGGATCCACCAGCTGATCCACCACAGGATGATCGAAATGGTGTGGATAATCGGAATGAACAAGACATCCAACTACTTCAGAATCAAGGTGTACCAGTCCTACCAAGGTCTATCAGACATGCTTTTATACCTGATGGAAATCAGAGACAGGGATGTTGGATTGTATATTAAAAGTCTAGCTTTTTATATGAACAGTGTTTTAACAATAAATTTGAAATGAGAATCACATGATCAAATGTTTTGCATATTACTCCCTCTGTTCCAGACTTATGTTCACGGGTACTGTAGATACGGAGTTTAAGAACAGTTGCTTTTTGACCAACTTTATTGACTTTTTAGGGGTATTGTGGTATTTTTAGGTAATAAATAAATTATAAAGTATATTATGTGTGTTAGGTGAAAGTGGTATTTTTGAAATTAAGAGAATTTTTGAGGTTGTTGGTTGATGTGAAGTTTTCTTTTTTTAGGTGGTGAACATAAGTGTGGGACGAAAGAAAACGGAAAGTGTGAACATAAGTATGGGATGGAGGGAGTATAATTTATTTATGTGTTATTGCAAAAGTTCACTTACTTTATACTGTAGATAATATGGTGTACGGCGTTGCATGGAAGATCATACTGTCAGCTCCTTATAAAGTATAAACAGATGCTCACAACCAAGATAGACGGGGAAAATCTATAGGGATGATTGTAGTGTGATTTGGTATTAGTTTGTCTTGACTATAAAATCACGTTAGTGCACTTTATGTGTCAATAGTAGGACCGTTTGAGATCGTTCTACTAATATTGACTATATAATAAGTATAAATTGAATGATCTTAGTTATTATGGATGTTCGTGCTCTTAATCCCTATACAATAACCTCGACGCGTAAGCCAGTATTTATGTCTTTGATTCATCAATGAGTGAGAATTAATTATTAAATCAACAAGCTCTGTGAGTTGAGAGATAGTGTTGTCTCAATGATGTGGTGTTGATTGTAGAAGGAATCCGTATCCTATTAAATAGGTTGAAGATGTCCCCTTGAGGAGCTCATAAGGATTATCATGTAAACCCTGAGGTGGATTTATTCCGGCATGATAACAAGTTTGAGTGGTACTACTCTTGAATAAGATATTAATTAATGGAGTTGTCAGTAACTTAATTAATTAATGAGCATTGTATATCTTAAACATGGGGAGACTAACGGGCTCATAATAAGAAGAAGCTCATAATATAATATGGGATTAGAGCGGCAGTGCAGTAATAATATTTTAGGGGACTATATTATTATTGGACTTAAGTATAAGTTTAGGGCTAAACTTGGATACTTAAGCCCAATGGAGGCCCGACTCTAATTTCTCCTCTTGGTCCCTGTTGTAGCCCATATATAAGTCATCTCAACTTATTTGGGAACCCTAATTGATGCCTAAAACACGTTAGACTAAGGGAGGAAGCAGATTGAGAGGATCTTGAAGATCGTTGCCCACACGAAATCAAGATTGGACTTGGGAATACTGATGAGTGATATTTTCACCTAGATTTTAGTATCTTTTTATGTGAGTTTTCGTATGATTTTATCCGTATTTTATGTGTTATTTGGTTGTGTTTTGTGTTTTTATTGAAATGTGTGTGAATGAGCTTAAAACAGTGAAAGAGGAAGCAGGGCAGCAAAAACACGGGCCATGTACAGCGCACGGCCCTGTAAGAAGTGGCCGTGTGCCGACATCAGAAGATCCAACACGACCACCCTGTGCCGTGTTATAGCACACGAGCCGTGTTGCAGCACACGAGACGTGTTGCGTAACACGGCCCTGTCCAGAATGGCCGTGTGATAGCAACATAAGACACAACACGACCACCTTATGGCCGTGTTGCGTCGCACGACTCGTGTCGTGTCTGGGATCAGAAAAATCAGAATCCTTCTAGAAGCTTCCCAAGGGGTATAAATACCCCTTTATTCAACAATTGAGAGAAGATCCAAAATTCCACCCTTCCACACACACATCACACACAATTCTCTTCATTTTTCACCTTCACCTTCATCCATTCTTCATCATTTGGATCTACAATCATCCAACCATCAAAATCATCATCCAATTGAAGAAAAGAAGCAAGGAAGAGAGGAAGATAACAAGAGAAGGAAGGAAATCACCATTGAAGTGACATCAAGGGAGTTTCCATTCATTTCTTGTATTAAACCTCATAGTTTCATCATGTTTTGTAAGGATCTTAATGTCTATGTTCATTTCCTTCTTAATATGGTAGGCTAATCTCCCTTGTGAGATTAGCAACATGATAGTTGTTGGATAATTTTGGGGATTTGTGTATTTGAATTCATATGTTGATTGGATCTATGATTTTCTATCATTGATTATTAATTGCTTGATTTGTATTGATGATTTGTGTGTTTAGTTGTTCTAAATATGTGATTAGATTGAGAAATCAATTATATGCTTAGGATAATTGAGTGAATCATTTCATCAAACACTTCATGTGCATTATAGATTGTGAAGAGATTGAGAAGTCCTTCATAGTTTAGAACCCTTTGATAGAACATATCATTTATTAGATTGAGAAGTCAATAAATTATGTGAAGAGACTCTCATTTAAGCTTAGTACCTAGTTGGAATTGTTTAAGTGAGAACCAATCCATTGAGCTATTTGATATTCATATCCTATCCATCTCGAGAGGGAGTTTAGGTGATCTTAGTGTTGGCCCTTAGTCTTCAATCCATGACACATATGAATTTGATACATAATTCCTAGAATTTCCACTTCTTAATTGTTGTTAATCTCACTTTTAATCAATTTGGTAAACCACTTTCCATCCATCCATCTTATTGATTGATCATTACTTACTTTGATCACTTGTCATTTAATTATTTGCAACCAATCCTATTGATGATTCGTCTCTATAAAATTACAACAAACGTGAGATCGCTTAAGCACTAGTGCCTACCTCCCTTGGGTTCGATAATTTCTTGAATTGGTCATTCTCCACTAAACTATGGCTAATCAAATACAACAAAAGATCAAGAGGTTATTTTCTTTAGCTGTTCTTCTTCAACATACCCTGATGAAAGGTAATACAGTTTTATATTCTTGCTTCCGCTGATGTAGAACTGCATGGAACCCTAACGGTTCACGTTAACCAAATGATCAAACTCCAATAATTAGTATCAGAGCTTCGGTTTTGTGGCTAAACGTGACATGTTAGGCTAGGGTTTATGTGCCAAACGTGGACTAGGGTTTAAAAAATTATTATTTTTTGTTGAATACTCTATCCGGGTACGTTGGTATGATTATCGTCGATATGTAGGTGTACGGATGTGTGGCGACTGCCTTCGACGTATACGGTGGTGGTAAGAAATGGCAGCAAGGCACTGGAAAGGCGAACACACAGTGCTGGAAAGGCTTGCGCACTACAGGAGCATCGGGCAAGGATGGAGGCGTACGGATGGTACTTGATTATGGGCGATGGGTGCACGGGGTGAGCAGGCTATGCACACGGCGTCGTGCATAAAGCTGGGTATGATGTTGGGCACGAAGCTCATCGACGAGTGTGTTGACATGTGGTGCACACGGCATGGAGTTCTTATCGTGTGAGGGAACATGCGAGCATATGGAGCGACATGTGAGTGTGCCCAGCTGCGTGCTTGGCGTGCACCGTGGCGTGGACAGAAATTATGGTAGCATGCTTGGCGCCAGGCGTGGGCACTCGTCGAGCACTCGGTGATGGGTGTGTCATTGAGAAGGGCACTCCGAGGATTGCGTAGTGCCAAGCATATGGCCGGGTGCATGTGCAACGTGCACGATAGCATGTAAGGTTGTGTGCGGATCAACGTGTGATGCCCATAATGGCGTGCTACAGCGATCGGAGGCACACATGTGGATGCGCAAGGTAGCATGCTAAGGGCGCTTGGAGCATGTTGGCCTTGCCGTGTAGGATGCCCAGTGGCACGCGGATATGGTCGGCATAGGTGATCCGTGCTGGAAATTCTATTTTTCAGATTAGGTTTCGGGGTGCTACCTCGATCCCCGTCTGCGTTGTCCACATTCATGCTTGGTGGCGAACAATCGAATTCACTGATATATAACTGTTATAATTGATGGAATGTCTGATTATTGTTATATATGTATGCATGATTCTCTGTGATTTATTGCCTTATGTGCTGTAATAGGAGCTTGCTAGGATGCGTATTTTATTGTTGAATATTATATGCATGTAAAAACCCTCGGTGTTAAATAACTAAGTGGGAGAGGGGATTAGTTAATAATTCCCGTGGTCTCCATTTTTGGTTTGTAAGTGATGTGGATAAACTTGCGTATTGGCTATAGTGCCTTCCTCCCCATTGGATGAGTTTATTCACGGATCACTGTTACAAACTTATTTATGATGATTGTAGAAAGTTACCCGAGCGCGTGTGATCTTCTCCATCTGAAGGGACATAACCTTGCGCAATAGACTTGAAATAAAATAATGGTAAATACTTAGGTGCAAATAATAAGTATCCTCCCCATCGGAGTCATTGCTGTTATTTGCATGGGTAAAAAGGAATTGATTATTAATTATTTTTTCATAAAGTTAGGTTGACGAATGAAATTAATGGGTAAAACCTTCTCTTGTAAAATTTTAGGTTTGTATACATCCACACTTTCGTGGCATGCAAATTCACGGTGCTTGAGATGTCGATGAATTTTATTTTATATTATTTTGAGGGAATCAATATAAATGGATAAATTCTAAGGATTTGATCGGTGTATTTATTTACGTGAATCACTGTGTTTTCAAATGGATTTATTTCACTTATTGTTAGCTAAAAGAAATCATATTTACTGGTCCAAAATTAGATGATTAAAAAAGAATCTTGGTTTTAATTCTTACTGCTTAGAAATATAAATGTGTTCTCACTAAAGGATGTCCTATGATGCCTATTAAAGTCTCTTGTAGAGAAATGAGAGGTTAGTAGAAATATGATGGTCTCATGCGACTCTTCAGATACTTGAGTAAGGAAGAAAGGTGATGAGCATTTTCGTTGCACGCAAAATTAATTCTCACGTATGAAAGAATATCAATTACAGCTTAACCAAGCGACCAAGTTAAATATCGAACCCAAAGGATGGCGTATTATCAATTTAATTATTTACTAAATTAATTAAGACAAGATGGAAATAAGATTTGAGAATTATTATTAATTAACTAAATTACTAAAATAAATAACAATTAAAATCCAATATCACTAGAAGAATACGAAAGTGGATCAAGTTGGAGAATAAGTAGCACTATAATCTGGGATTCAGGTGTTAAACTGCCTGGATTTAAGCCTTCTTAAGTGAAATGACCTATAATCTGGGACTCAGGTGCTGAACCGCCCAGATTTAAGCGTTCTTAAGTTAAGTTCTTCGACGTTCTTCGTGAAGTTAACGACATTCTAATATATTAAACAACGTTCTTCACCAAAAATCTTCAAGAATCAACGTTTAATTCGAGTAAAGTCACAACCTCCAGATTAACGTTATAAATCCACGAAGCCGAGTTTGGACAAGCTTCAACCGAAGATCCAACTCAACACACTCAAGTCAAAGTCAAGTTAACAAGTCAAAGTCAAAGCCAAATTGGTTCGAGAGAAGAATCAGAGGATTGATTGAGATTGTTTCCTAAATTCTCAAGTTTAATCCATCTGGATTATTATTATAATTCAATTTATATTTAATTTCTTATTAATACAAAATTTGTTGTTACAGCAAGTAATAGAGCACTTTTCATGGTAAGCAATATCCCTCAAGTACACATAGAACTTCATACTACAATATAACGCAAGTACACTCCCTTCATCAATTTTAAAAACATATGAATTTCAAGCACAATTTAAAAATATAAGCACACATGTAACACAAAACCAAAATCTCAATCCTTCCACTCTCATGAATTAAACGCACACATAAAAATGGAATAAGAAAACGAGGGCACCTGATTTTTCTTCAACATATGCACGAGCTCCTCGAGTTGTTCAACTCGATCGGTCAAAGCCTCAACGTAGAACTCATCTTGCCACTCTTTTACCTTTTCTATCATCAAAACTCAAACGCACCTCATTATCACAGGATTCATCAATAATAAAATAGGAGACACCAGAAAAATCAACGAGATGAAAAATTAAAAACTCAACCACTAACACTAGGAAACACAAAAAACAACACACGAAATATTAGGTAAGTTGCAAAAAGTTGACATACCAAACCGGTTAAAGTATTAATATGCCGCAAAATATCAACTCCCTAACAAACAAACAACCTACAAAAGAAAAAAAGTATACCCTTGGTGCTCATAAGACAAGGTAAGTACATCACACCCCCCCCAAACTTAGTTAAAACGTAAGTCGAAACTAAGTTTGAAAGAGATGTAATTGCCAAAACGTGAGCAACTCAAATATAATAACTCTTCACTCACACAAAAGAAACACGAAAGAAATAAAATGGAAGGGCGCGCCCCCAATAAGTGCTCATGTTTAACGTTGGAGACTCACGATGATATAAAACCTTTGTAGACTACTTGATCAGAGGGCGGTCTTCTCGCATCCTCACCTTCAAATACTTTCTTTCCCTCTTCTTGTCAACACTCAGAACCTCACCTTTCTTGGTCACAAGTATATGATCCTCAGAATCTTCTTCCTCCCATGGCTGTCTAGACTCCTTATTATCAATCTTCCATTCAAATTCAGAATCATCTGTTCTTTTAAAATCAAGATTAAACAAGTTAGAAACCACATCTATGCTCTTGCTGTTGGATTGTATACTAAAAGTCTAGTTTTTTGTATAACAATGTTATAACAATTAATTTGAAATGAGAATCATATGATCAAATGATTGCATCTTATAATTTATTTATATGTTCGATGCAATAGTCCACTTACTTTATACTGTAGATAATGTGTTGTGCGACAACACGCGGAAGATCATATTATCGGTTTCCTTATAAAGTATAAACAGATGCTCACAACCGAGATAGACGGGGACTCTCTATCGGGATGGTTGTAGTGTGGTTTGGTATTAGCTTGTCTTGGCTATAGAATCACATTAGTGCACTTGTGTGTATTGAGCAGGACCGCTTGAGATCGTTCGACTTATACTGACTTATAGGAGAACATGATCTCAGTTATTATGGAAGTTCGTGCTCTTAATCCCTATACAATAACCTCGACACGTAGGGCAGTATTTATTTCTTTGATTCATCAATGGGTGAGATTTACATGTTATTAAATCAACAAACTCGATGAGTTGGGAAGTAGTGCTGTCTCTATGGTGTGCTGTTGATTGTAGAAGGAATTCGTGTCCGTCATAGGTTGATGATGTTCCCTTGAGGAGCTCATAAGGATTATCATGTAAATCCTGCAGGTGGAATTCATTCCGGCATGATAATGAGGTTGATTGGTACTACTCTTGGATGAGATATTAATTAATTGAGTTGTCAGTAACTTAAATTAATTAATGGATATTGTATATCTTAAACATGGGGAGAATAACGGGCTCATAATAAGAAGGAGCCCAAAATGTAATTTTGGGATTGGAAAGGCAGTGCGGTAATAATATTTTAGTGGAATATATTATTATTATTGGACTTAAGTATAAGCTTTGGGCTAAGCTTGGATACTTAAGCCCAATGGAGGCCCAACTCAATTTCTCCTCCTGGTCCCTGCTGTAGCCCATGTATATAAGTCACCTCACCTTATCTGGAACCCTAATCTAATTCATTATTCACGTGTGATGAGGGTTGAGAGCCGATTGAGGAGGTCTCGTAGATCATCGCCCACACGACGTCGAGATCGGACTTGGGACATACGGCAGAAGATCAGAAGGTAGTTTGCTGCTGCTGTCTGCCACCTTGCTAAATTTATATAAACTCGTATAGTGCTCAGAATTTGATGATCAATATACTGACGGAAAGCTGTTGAAGAGAGGATCGTCTGAGCACAAAGATTATTCAATTTCGACATCAGAAGAGGAAGTTATGGCCATTCTCGTGGGACTGCACAGTCTGCCAGCGAGAATCCTTCATCTTCTACATACCCCGGTGAACGGTAATCGTTTCTATAATTTATTGCTTCCGCTATGATAGAAACGCATGGTATCCTAACGGGTTACGTTAACCAAATGATTGAACGCCAAAAATTGGTATCAGAGCTTCGGTTTCCTGGTGAAGCGTGACACGTTAGGCTAGGGTTTATGTGACTAATTTTTCAAAATTAGGATCGCATGTTTAGGGTTTTGGTTTTACTGCGCAAACCATGAATATCCCTATGTGAAATATACCCTATATCATATATGTTCGTCGTTGGTTGTGTGTGAGAGGATTCGACGAAAACTGTTCGTCAATTTCACATGGAATGAAGAAATTGAGAGAAAATCCAGCGCAGTGATATTGCAGAGGCAATAACTGGAGTTTCAACCATCGGATCAGGCTAAATTTTGATCAGCACGTTCGGATTTTGTGGATGTATATTCTGAACAGTGAAGATCGTATTTGGAGCTTTGTGTTGTCGGGAATATGCCAAAAACAGAAGAAGTTTGTGGGCGATTCTGTTCTGCGCAGTCGAGGGAATAGAGTCGTTTCTCAGAAAATAACCGTTGGATCGACCTGTAATTTGGACAGCATGTTCAAAACCCACAGGAGTAGATTCTGGACGGTGGAGATTGGATTCCCAGGTCCTACGGTTGCGAACCCTGAACGAAAGTTGGTGTAGTTTGATGTTGCGCATTGGGCTGAACTTGGTTCCGTGCAAGTAGGCCCTTGGACGAGCAACAGTTCGAGCGGATTTGCATCAGGTTCGATTGGTCTACATCAGGTTCGATCAATGCTGTACCAAGTTCGAACGGATTTGCATCAGGTTCGATTGGTCTACATCAGGTTCGATCGATGCTGCACCAGGTTCGAGCGGATTTACATCAGGTTCTATTGGTCTACATCAGGTTCGATCGATGTTGCACCAGGTTCGAGCGGATTTGCATCAGGTTCGATCGATGCTGCACCAAGTTCGAGCGGATTTGCATCAGGTTCAAGTGGTCTGCATCAGGTTCGATCAATAATGCACCAGTTTCGAGCGGATTCACATCAGGTTCGATTAGTTTGCATCAGGTTCAATCGACTCTGCACCAGGTTCGAGCGGATTTGCATCAGGTTCGATTGGTCTGCATCAGGTTCCGCGTGGTGGAGCAGGCTACGGGGAGGTCGATCCCCATCGCATTTGTCCACATTCGTGATTGATGGCGAACAATCGAATTCGCTGTTATATAACTGTTATAATTTATTTATTAATTGATTATTGTTATATATGTATGCATGCTTTCTGTGATTTACTGCCTTATGTGCCGTAATAGGAGCATGCTAGGTTGCGTATTTAATTTTTGAATATTATATGCATGTAAAAACCCTCAGTTTTAAATAACTAAGTGGGAGAGGGGATTGGTAATTAATTCCCGCGGCCTCCATTATTGGTTTGTTAGCAATGTGAATAAACTTGAGCGTCGGCATTAGAGCCTTCCTCCCATCAGATGAGTTTATTCATGGATATTGCTGGAACATGCTTCTTTAAAATTATGTTTGTAATGTGATGCACATGAACTTGCGTGTAGGTATAGACCTTCCTCCCTATCGGATGAGTTCATGTGCGGATCACTGTACAGACTTATAATTGATGACTGTAGGAAGTTATCCGAGCGCGTGTGTACTTCTCCATCTGTAAGGCACATAAGCTCGCACAATAGACTTGGGGTCAAATAATGGTGTACACTTAGGTGTAAATAATACGTATCCTCCCCATCGGAGTCACTGCTTTTATTTGCATGGCTAAAGAGGAACCGACTATTAATTATTTTGTCATAAAGTTAGGTTGACAAATGAAATTAATGGGTAAAATCTTCTCTTGTAAATGTTCAGGTTTATAAACGTCCACATTATCGTGGCTTGCAAACTCACGGTGCTTGAGTTGTCGGTGAATTTATATTTTATATTATTTTGAGGGAATCAATATAAATGGATAAATTCGAAGATTTGATCGGTGTATTTTTTTATGATTCTCTGAATTTCAAATAGTTTTATTTCACTTATGGTTGACTAAAAGAAATTATATTTACTTGTCCAAATTAGATGATTAGAAAAGAATCTTGGTTTTGAATTTTACTGCTTAAGAAAATACATGTGTGTTCTCACAAAAGATTATCATGATGCATATTAAAGTCTCTAGTGAAGAGATAAGAGATTCATAGAAATATGATGGTCTCATGTAACTCTTCGGATACTTGAGTAAGTTAAAAGGCAGTAGGTCATGATTGAATTTGATGAATGAATTGGAAATACATGGAATAGAAGTTGAAGGGAAAACCTAAGTCAATTTTATTCTTCATAATTGCCTAGATGTTTTGAGTAAGTTTCTCCTGAATTACAAGAGGTTGTATATGGTAGGAAACTTCTGACAAAACATGTGATAAAGGAAATACAATTTCATAAAAGGAGTGAACAATGATAGAATCTTACTTGCTAGTCGTTGAAGCATGATTAGTGATGGCACCTACTGATACGTTGTGTAGATACCGAAATCACTAAATATTTATTACTAAGTGAGGATAAGATTATTTTATACATAGGTAATACTACGAGAGTAGTGGCTGTTGCAGTGGGAGTTGTTTATTTATCTTACGATATGAATAAACGTTTGATTTTGTGAAATTATCTTTACGTACGTTTTCATAGAAATAATTTGATTTGGTTTCTATGCATTAATAGATGGATACTCCATTTCATTTAAATGACATGGTCATTATAATAAAGGATAGAGTTGTAATCTGTTATGGTACGTTGGTGAACAATTTGTATACTCTTAAATCATGTATATTCCACAGATGTAATAAATAGTAATTAATAATGCATCTTCTGATCTTAGTAAGAGAAAGGAACCTTCGGAGATGAACTAAACATGCATTTGGCGTCTAAGACTAGATCATTTTACTTGAGTAGGATTCAAAAGTTGATAGCAGATGGACCGTAAGGTTTATCTGAAATGGAAACTATCGGACTTGCGAGTCTTACTTGGAAGTAAAAATGATTAATTGCTTTTCAAGGCAATGGGGAGTAGAGCCAAAGACATATATGCTAAAATTAGTTCATTCTGATTTAAGCGATCCTAAGATTATTCAGACGAGAGGTGGTTATGAATATTCGTCAATCGATGACTATTCTAGATACCGATATATTTATTTGATGCACTGTATGTCTAAGTTCTTTGATTAATTCAAGAATTGCAAGGCTGGTACAGTGAAGCGTCATGGAAAATATATCAAGTCATTACGGATTAATCGTATGGCGAGAACCTCTTAGGATAATTAGGAGTTATTAATCAGAGGTTGAGATTAAATCTCAAATTGTTTACACCGGGCATACCCCAGCTGAATGGTGTGGTGGATAGAAGGTGTAGCACTCTTATGGAAATGATTAGATGGATGATGAATTATTTGGAATTACTAAATTCATTTTATGGGTATGCCCTAGAAACAGTAATTCGTATGAATGTTTGTCTGTTTGTGGGATATCCTAGAAAAATGAAGGGTGATTTATTTAGTCCAAAAGATCGAAGGGTGATTGGTAACACAAACACTAGATTTTTGGAAAAAGACTATGTATTAAATCATAAACCCATGTATAAATTGTTCTAAAGGAAGTGAGAGGGAAAAACACAAAGTATTAGTACCAATTGTGCAAGAGGATATACCACAAGGTAAACTGCAACGCATGCCACGTCTGATACATAATTGCATGTAATGTCTTATCGTAGTGAGAGGGATGTTCGACAACCTGTTTGATACATGTTTTGGGAGAGTCGTGAGACTTGGTCCCTAGCAAACATGAAATGGACCCACAGATACGACGAAGCACTACAAGTTAGAAATGTCAAATCCTAGCAAAGTGCAATGAATATTAAAATAGAATCGATGGATTTTAAATTAGGTCAGGATGCTTGTTGAACCGCTAAATGGCGTAAAAGCCATTGGAAGCGGGCATGCAAGAATAAAAGAGGATCATAGAATAAGGTGAAAACCTTGGAAGCAAGCTTGTTGCGAAAAGGTATACTCAGAAAGAAAGGGTTCGATTATGAGAAAACATGTTCGCCGGTAGCTATGCCTAAGTTGATCCGGACTCTTTTATTTGTTGCCACTCATATGAAATATGAGGGATAGCAAATAGATGTCGAGACAGCTTTCCTGATTAGAAGTCTTAAGGGAAACATCTATGTGAAGCAACCAGAGTGATTCATTGCAAAGAGCTAAGAGCATTGTGATAGTAAGCTTAAAAGTGTCCATTCATGGACTAAAGTAAGCTTCAAGATCATGAAACATCCGTTTTGATGAGGTAATCCAGTGACATGGATCTAATCAATGATCGAATGGGTCTTGTGTATTGAAAAGAGTAATGGAAACGTGGTGGTATTTCTTGTACTATACGTAGATAGTATCTTGCTCATTGGAGACAATGAAAGATTATTGTCGGGCGTATGGGTATGGTTGATAAAGCGGTATGAGATGAAGGACTTAAGAAGAGCAAAAATATCCTTTTGATCACGGTAGTACGGATCTCAAGAAAGGATGTTATGCTTATCTCAAGTTTCATATAATGATACGATCCTTACTCGTTTAGCATGTGAATTTATCTAAGTGAATGTGTCTTGTGACACAAAAGTAGATAAAGAAGATGAAAGCGGTTCCTTATGCTTTGGCAAATGAGGAAGCTTAATTTAAGGAATGCTATGCACGAGATTGGATATCTGTTTTGCTAATGGCATGAACAGTGGGTATCAACGTAACCCGGAACAAGAATGATGAACTGTGGTAAGATATATACTTATGTACCTGAAAAGGACTAGAAACTATATGTGGGTTTACCGAACAAATTCACTGATTCTTATGGGTTACATAGATTCAGATTTTTCAAATCAGATAGGGACGACAGTAAATCCACCTCAATGGTTATGCGTTTAATTTTAGGAAGTAGAGTCATAATGTGGAGGAGTGTTATATAGAAATATATTTCAGACTTCGGATTCCATCATGGAAAGATGATAAATTGGAGCCATGAGGTAGCCAAAGTATATGTATGACTCTAGAAACTTCATGATGGACTTTGGTGTGATTCTAAGTTTGCCCAAGGTTATCACAATTTATATTGAAGATATTGGTGCAGTTGCAAACTTGAAGGAATCACAAGTTCATAAGGAAATTAAACACATGGAGCGCGAGTACCATCTATTACGAGAAATCGTATGATGAGGGGAAGGTTGTTGTCACCTAGATTGCATCGAATGATAACTTAGTAAATCCATTTACAAGGACCTTAAGGCGAGAGCTTTTGATGGTCGTGTAGTGGGAGTGGAAATCAGATGTATGGCAGAAGACATGACAGCATAGTCTTTTAGTATAAGTGGGAGATTGTTGGATTGTATACTAAAAGTCTAGTTTTTTGTTTAACAATGTTATAACAATTAATTTGAAATGAGAATCATATGATCAAATGATTGCATCTTATAATTTATTTATATGTTCGATGCAATAGTCCACTTACTTTATGCTGTAGATAATGTGTTGTGCGACAACACGCGGAAGATCATATTATCGGTTTCCTTATAAAGTATAAACAGATGCTCACAACCGAGATAGACGGGGACTCTCTATCGGGATGGTTGTAGTGTGGTTTGGTATTAGCTTGTCTTGGCTATAGAATCACATTAGTGCACTTGTGTGTATTGAGCAGGACCGCTTGAGATCGTTCGACTTATACTGACTTACAGGAGAACATGATCTCAGTTATTATGGAAGTTCGTGCTCTTAATCCTTATACAATAACCTCGACACGTAGGGCAGTATTTATTTCTTTGATTCATCAATGGGTGAGATTTACATGTTATTAAATCAACAAACTCGATGAGTTGGGAAGTAGTGCTGTCTCTATGGTGTGCTGTTGATTGTAGAAAGAATTCGTGTCCGTCATAGGTTGATGATGTTCCCTTGAAGAGCTCATAAGGATTATCATGTAAATCCTGCAGGTGGAATTTATTCCGGCATGATAATGAGGTTGAGTGGTACTACTCTTGGATGAGATATTAATTAATTGAGTTGTCAGTAACTTAAATTAATTAATGGACATTGTATATCTTAAACATGGGGAGAATAACGGGCTCATAATAAGGAGCCCAAAACGTAATTTTGGGATTGGAAAGGCAGTGCAATAATAATATTTTAGTGGAATATATTATTATTATTGGACTTAAGTATAAGCTTTGGGCTAAGCTTGGATACTTAAGCCCAATGGAGGCCCAACCCAATTTCTCCTCCTAGTCCCTGCTGTAGCCCATGTATATAAGTCACCTCAGCTTATCTGGAACCCTAATCTAATTTATTATTCACGTGTGATGAGGGTTGAGAGCAGATTGAGGAGGTCTCGTAGATCTTCGCCCACACGACGTCGAGATCGGACTTGGGACATATGGCAGAAGATCATAAGTTAGTTTGCCTCTGCTGTCCGCCACCTTGCGAAATTTATATAAAATCGTACAGTACTCATAATTTGATGTTCAATATACTGACGGAAAGCTGTTGAAGAGAGGATTGTCTGAGCACAAAGATCATTCAATTCCGACATCAGACGAAGAAGTTATGGCCATTCTCGTGGGGCTGCACAGTCTGCCAGCGAGAATCCTTCATCTTCTACATACCCTGGTGAACGATAATCGTTTCTATAATTTATTGCTTCCGTTATGATAGAAACGCATGGTATCCTAACGGGTTACGTTAACCGAATGATCAAATGCCAACACTTGCATGATTGAGTCTCAATTGGCATTATCACTACTTTATCAAGAGAGAAAACCACATCTTCATTATCCATCTGCAGTCTAAGCTTCTCGGCTCTCAATCTCTTGGCTCTTTCCCACTTCTTTTCAACCATAAGCTCAGTATTTTTCTCTTTTGATGGCACTGGAGTACTTTGAACATCAGGTTAAGCGTTCTGCATAAAAACTGAAGTTGGTGGCTGTTGCTCGACCACAGCTCGACCAGAATGGTCTGGTCGAGCTAGAAGGTTCTGGTCGAGCTGGGTCCCTGATAGCGGAAGCTGTCTGTTCAATTCAGAGGGTTGTGGCTCGACCAGTGAAGTCTGGTCGAGCTGGAGTGTGTTGGTTGAGCTGAAGCCCTATAAGCAGAACCTATCTTTTCGGATCAACAGTACGTGGCTCGATCGTAGCTTGATCAAGAATGTCTGCTCGAGCTACAGTAGTTTGTTTGAGCTGCGAGTTAAAAAACAGAGTGTTGTTTCTCTATTTTTGGCCGTGTTGCTCGACCATAGCTCGACCAAAAAAGCTGGTCGAGCTGCGGTCAAGCTAGCTTCTGCTGCCTTCATTCTCGCACACCACTTCATCGGACCTTCATATTGCATCCCAGATCTCAATGTGATGGCTTTGCACTCATTCTGTTCGTTATGCCTAGAGATAGGAACATTCATTTCTCCAACATTTGTGTCAATTGATTCACTTTCCCGACCATATGCCCTATTATCAAAGTAATATCCATCAACTGCTTAGATAAATCTGCATGATTAGCATTCATAGTAGCCTCGATGCGGTCAACCCTTGCATCATTCCTTGCCATATATCGATTGAAGGTATCTTCAATAATTGTCTTCACTTCTCGCTGCTGGATACTAGGCCCCTTTTGTGTCAACTTTGTAATATGCTTCTGCTGGTACTCTAGTAGCTTGTTGATGTTAGCTAGACTAGAGACGATCTCATCATCCCTATTTACCTTGACGACTTGATGTTCAACCTGAGCCACCTTGCTCACTACATAAGTTCCTCTAACTCTCTCCGTAGGCCAATCACGTGAATTTATAGATATGTTTTCAAATAACTTTTCTGCTTCAAGTGCTATTTTAGATAACAGCGCTCTGCCTGATGATGCATCAATAAGAACACGCGACTCACAATCCAATCCATAATAGAAGATGCTTATGTACTGAACCTTAGACATTCTATGTTGTGGGCACCTCCGAAGCATATCTTTAAACCTATCCCACGCCTCATGGAATTTCTCACCCTGATTCATAACAAATTGGGTGATGTCTTGCTTCATTCTAAACACCTTAGAGGGTGGCATGTATCTCTCTAAGAACTTCTGCTGCAGTTGGTCCCATGTAGTGCAATTCGTTGCATCAAGAGTTTCATACCAAGCTTCTACCCTATCAATCAAAGAGAACTTGAATAGGGCGATTCATCTAGCATTATCATTAGGTCCAGCACCCCTCTGAGTGTTTGCATAACCAAGGAATCTTTTGAGGTGCTGATATGGATCTTCAAATTGACCTCCAAAAAAGGGATTCTTTTCTACCATGTTGATAAAAGCGGGATGTATCTCGAAATCATCATCTTCCCCCTTGTTCCTATCAATCCCATGTTGCCAATCCCATAGTTCATGAAAATTTCACGGATTGCAACATTATCCCGATTCTGCCTTGCTCCGGCCATATTTAGCTCAGTGTGTTATTCCTTTCTCTTCTTTTCCTAGTGCACAAGTACCTCAGAAAAATTCAAGGTTAGTTAGAAATAAATAATCACAAATAAAAATCTTAATCAAACTAGAAATAATAAATTAATAATAATTGTCGTCCCCGGCAACGGCGCCAAAAATTTGATGAGCGTTTTCTTTGCACGCAAAATGAATCTCCAAGTATGAAGGATATCAATTGCAGCTTAAGCAATAAACCAAGTTAAATATCGACCCCAAAGGATGGCATATCATCAATTTAATTATTTACTAAATTAATTAAGACAAGATGACAATAAGATTAGAGTATTATTACCTAATTAACTAAATTACTAAAAATTAAATAACAATTAAAATCAAATTAGAAGAATACAAAAGTGGATCAAGTAGGAGAATAGGTAGCTCTAGGATAATCTAGTTTCACTCATTAATTTCCCTTTCGTGTATCAATGTCAGACTCTGCCTTGTGGAATATGGACGCATCACTAAACCATGCAAATCTACTCTATAGACACAAGTAAATAAGCGTGTAACACATGTGAATAATTTTGGAGTAAGAGATATAATTTTACCCCCTTTCTAGGTACTATCAGTATCAATTATTTCCCTGGCCAATTGGTACTCTAACCCGATATGATCTTCCTTTATATGTATTATAAAATTACTCTCTTTATCCTACTTATTAACCCGAATTCAATTCAATTAAGAAGTATTCATATATAACAGTTCTAATAAAGCTTCGGAGTCCCCTCACTTAGAATCATAACATGGAATCTTGTTCAGCAGTGAACGCGCTCAATCAACAACCAAGATATATATTTAGACTCTATATAACAATTGAAGATGAACAAAACAAACGTGAATATGAATTAAAAATGCATAATCCTATATAAAATAAATCCACAAGTTGTGTTGTGTATGAAGTATACATACGAAAGTTCAATTATTAATTCATAAAGACCTTCAAAATTCTAGATCTACCAAAAAAAGCTCTAGCCCATGGTGTTGTAGGGAATACACATAGGGGTTAGATAGATCTTACCTATATGTCAGGAAAATACAAGATAAATTAGAAAATGATAAAATTTCTAGATGTGGGCATTGTCGCATCCTTCTCTATCTTGAATCCTCCTCTTGGTTCTCCTCTTGATTCAGCAGACGAATCTTCAAAGTGATGTATGGAGGAAGGGATGGATGTGGATGATTGTTGGTGTTGGATTGTATACTAAAAGTCTAGCTTTAGTATGAACAATGTTATAACAATTTATTTGAAATGAGAATCATTGATCAAATGATTGCATCTTGTAATTTAATTATATGAATGATGCGATAGTCCATTTACTTTATTCTGTAGATAATATGTTGTGCGACAACACGCGGAAGATCATATTATCGGTTTCCTTATAAAGTATAAACAGATGCTCACAACCGAGATAGACGGGGACTCTCTATCGGTATGGTTGTAGTGTGGTTCGGTATTAGCTTGTCTTGGCTATAGAATCACATTAGTGCACTTGTGTGTATTGAGCAGGACCGCCTGAGATCGTTCGGCTTATACTGACTTATAGAAGAACTTGATCTCTGTTATTATGGAAGTCCGTGCTCTTAATCCCTATACAATAACCTCGACACGTAGGGCAGTATGTATTTCTTTGATTCATCAATGGGTGAGATTTATAAGTATTAAATCAACAAACTCGGTGAGTTGGGAAGTAGTGCTGTATCTATGGTGTGCTGTTGATTGTAGAAGGAATCCATGTCCGTCATAGGTTGATGATGTCCCCTTGAGGAGCTCATAAGGTTTATCATGTAAATCTTGCAAGTGGATTAATTTCCGGCATGATAATAAGGTTGAGTGGTACTACTCTCGGATGAGATATTAATTAATTTGAGTTGTCAGTAACTTAATTAATTAATGGGCATTGTATATCTTAAACATGGGGAGACTTTCGGGCTCATAATAAGAAGGAGCCCAGAACATAATTTGGGATTGGACGGGTAGTGCAATAATAATATTTTAGTGGACTATATTATTATTATTGGATTTAATTAAAAGCTTTGGGCTAAGCTTGGTTAATTAAATTCAATTGAGGCCCAGCCCAATTTCTCCTCCTGGTCCCTGCTGTAGCCCAATATATAAGTGAACTCAGCTTCCTGGAACCCTTAGATTATTCCTGCGCCTCTTTTGGTGAGAGAAGGGAAGAGAAGCAGATTGAGAGATCCTGCAGACTGTTGCCCACACAACAGCAGGATCACACTTGGGACATACAGTAGAAGATCAGAGGTAGTTCTCTGCAGTTCATCCTCTACACCAACCCAGAAGTACGGTAAACAAGATTTATCGCTTCCGCTATATTTGTTTGCTTTGAAATCCTAACGATCACGTTTGGACCACACGATCCAATTGCCAACAGTTGGGGGGTAATTCCCCCTTGTGAGATGTAGGATGATTGTGTTGCGGTCTTCTTTTTGGTTTGATATGCATCCCCTTTTATACTTTTAAGCTCTCCTAAATAATGGACCTTGGATGGGATTTTTTAGACAAAAACATGTAGATACACACACTGGGGGTGTAAAAATCGTACATATCTGAAAATTCGTGACCTAGCTCGACCAAAGTTATTCTAGTCAAGCTGGAAGGCTTTGGTCGAGCTACGGTCAAACTGTGTGTTCGTAAGCTGGTTCTCGTCTAGCTAACTGCTGTAGCTCGACTAATATGGCTTGGTCAAGCTACGGTCTAGCTGCATGCGCATTCTCACCATTTCGTGCAAAACTTCCACATCCAAACTCTGATTTGAGTGATTCTTGCGCTCATGCGATCCTCTTTTCCTTTGATTTCTATCCATATAAATAACTCATAAAACTTCAACATTTGAAGGTGTAACAAGTCATGAAAAGTGGCATAGTCATGCTGAGTAGGAACTGCATGCGCGATGTCACCATTTTCATCAAAGCTTTCTCATTTGGACTCCGATTGAGGTGTTTCATATGCCAAAATGATCGTCTCTTATGTGGCTTTCCAACCATAAATCACACTTCCAGTTTTGAGCTATATAAGAACACCGAAAATTACACAATTTGAACGTGCATTTTTCAGCATTCTTGCACAAATTTTACCTTTTCTCCAACTTGGCACTTTTGATCCTTTTTCACCTAAAACACAATAAAACACCTCAAACGCACTTTTTTCTCACATGTATTGAATGTAAGACATTTATGCTAATATATATCAACAATTTTTATCAAAAAGGTGTTAAATTGCACATTAAAACACGCATATTTTTACTATCATCAAAAGGCAAGAGGTCATGATTAACTTGATGAATGAATTGGAAATACTTGGAGTAGAAATTGAAGAAGAAACCCAAGTCAATTTTATTCTTCATTTTTTACCTAAATGTTTTGAGCAAGTTCCATCTTAAATGCAAAAGGCTGCTTTCGGTGGGGAACTTCTGACAAAACATGTGGCGAGGAAAGCTATTTTTATCATGATGTGAACAGTGTTTGTATCTCATTCACTAATTGTTGAAGCATGATTAGTTATGGCATCTACTGGCACGTTGTGTGTAGATACCGGAATCACTAAAAGCGTGTAACTAAGTGATGATGAGATTATTGAGTACATGGGTAAGCTACGAAAGTAGTGGCTATTGCAGTAAGAGTTGTTTATTTATTTTATGATAGGAATAAATGTTTGATTTTGAGAAATTATCTTTACGTACGTTTTCATAAAAAGAATTTAATTTTAGTTTCTATGTTTCTACAGATGAATACTCTATTTCATTCGAGTGACATGTCATTATAATGAAGGATGGAGCTATAATCTGTTGTAGTACTTCGGTGGACAATTTGTACACTCTTAAATCATGTTTATCCCACGGATGAAATAAATTGAAATGATAATGCGTCTTCTAATCATAATAAGAGAAAACCTTCGGATATGAACCAAACATACCTTTTAGCATCTGAAACTAAGTCAAGATTAATTGCTTTTTCAAGGCAAAGGGGTGTAGAGCCAAAGATAAGTTGGGATTGGTTCATTCTGATTTATGCGGTCCTAAGACTATCCAGACGAGAGGTGGTTATGAATATTCGTCACTTTACGTGATGATTTTTCTAGAAATAGATATATTTATTTGATGCACCGCAAGTCTGAGTACTATGATTAATTCAAAAAGTGCATGGCTCATGCGGTGAAGGGTCATCGAATTTATATCAAGTCATTACGATTTAATCATGGTGGCGAGTACCTCTTAGGATAGTTTAGGAACTATTTATCAGAGGTTGGGATTGAATCCCAAGTTGTCAACACAGGGCAAACCCCTGCCGAATGGTGTGGCAAAAAGAATGAATAATACTCTTATGTAAATGGTTAGATAGATGATGAGTTATTTGGAATTACTAAATTCATTTTATGGGTATACCCTAGAAACAACATGTTGAATTGATGATTGTCTGTTTTGTGGGATATCCTAGAGAAATGAAGGGTGATTTATTTAGTCCAAAAAGATCAAGAGAGTGTTTGTTAACACGAGCACTTGATTTTTGGAAAAAGTACTATGTAATAAATCACAAACCCATGTATAAATTGTTCTAAATGATGTGAGAAGGAAAACACACAGTGCAGTACCAATTGTACAAGAGGATATACCACAAGTAAACTGCATCGCATGTCACATCTGATATACAATTGCATGTATTGTCTTGTCGTAGTGGAAGGGTTGTTCTACAATCCGACAGATTTATGTTATGGAAAAATAGTAAGACTTGGTCCCTAGTTAACATGAAATCAACCCTTGGGTGCGACGAAGCACTACAAGATAATAATGCAATATGTTAGCAACTTGCAATGATTTCTAAAATAAAATGTATGGATTCTAAATTAGGTCTGGGTGCTTGTAGAACCGTGAAGTGGTGGTAAAGCCATTGGAAGTGGCTTTACAAAATAAAAGAGGATCAGACGGTAAGGTGATACTTTGAAACAAGGCTTGTTGCGTAAAGGTACACTCAGAAATAAGGGTGAGTTCGAGTATGAGGAAACCTTTTCGCTGGTAGCTAAGTTTAAGTCGATTCGAATTCTTTTATTTATTACTGCTCAAATTGAATTATGAGGTATAACAAATAGATGTCAAGATAACTTTCGTGATTGGAAGTCTTGAGGAAAATATCTATGTGAAGCAACCAGAATGATTCATTGCAAAGTGCGAAGAGCATTTTGAGTGCAAGCATAAAAGTGTCCATCGATGGACCAAATCAAGCTTTAAACTCAAAGTACATCTGTTTTGATGAGGTAATCTAGTGATATGAATTTATTCAATGCGCAGATGTGTCTTGTGTATTGAAAAGAGTGACCGAAATATGGTGGTATTTCTTATATTATACGTAGATGGTATCTTGCTCATTGGAGACAATGAAAGAGTATTGTCGGGTGTATGGGTATGGTTGATAAAGCAGTATCATATGAAGGATTTAAGAGAAGCAAAATATATTCTTGCGATCATGGTGATACGGATCACAAGATAGAATGGTGTGCTTATCTCAAACTTCATGAATTAATACAATCTTTACTCATTTTAGCATGCAACTCCTAGAAAGTTTTTCAACTTTTTGGAAACGGAGTGACTTTATCTAAGAAAATGTGTCTTATGATACAAATGAAGATAAAGGTGTTGAAGGCGGTTCTTTATGCTTCAGCGAATAAAGAAGCATAATATATTGAATGCTATGCATGAGAACGGATATCTGTATTGCTAATGGCATGGTCAGTGGGTATCAAGGTAATCTGGAATAAGAATGTTAAACTGTGGTAAAACATATATTTATATACCTGAAAAGAACTAAAAATTATGTGTGGGCTTACCGGACAGATTCACTGCTTCTTGTGGGTTACATAGATTCAGTTTCCCAAATCAGATATGGACGACAGTAAATCCACCTCAAGGTTATGTGTTTATTTTGGAAGTAGAACCATAATATGGAGGAAAGATGATGAATTGGAGCCTATGAGGCTGCCAAAGTATCTGTATGGCTCGAAAACTTCGTTAATGGACTTGGATGTGATTTCTAAGTTTGCTCAAGGTTATCAAAATTTATTGTGATAATAATGGTGTAGTTGCAAACTTGAAGGAATCACTAGATCATAAGGCAATTAAACATATTAAGAGCAAGTACCACCTGTTACGAGAAATCGTATGATGAGGGGAAAGTTGTTGTCGCCAAGATTGCATCGGATGATAACCTAGTAAATCCTTTTACAAGGACTTTACAGTGAAAGCTTTTGATGGTCATGTAGTGGAAGTGGGAATCATATGTATGGCAGTTGACTAGTGTGATTTGGTATTAATTTGTCTTGACTATAAAATCACATTAGTGCACTTTGTGTGTATTGAGCAAGATCGCTTGAGATCGTTCGACTTTTACTGACTATATAGTCAGTATAATTCGAACGATCTCAGTTATTATAGAATTTCATGCTCTTAATCCCTATACAATAACCTCGACACGTAAGTCAATATTTATGTCTTTGATTCATCAATGGGTGAGATTTAATTATTAAATCAATAAGCTCTGTGAGTTGGGAGATGGTACTGTCTCTATGATGTGATGTTGATTCTAGAAGAAATCAGTGTCCTATTAAATAGGTTGATGATGTCCCCTTGAGGGGCTCATAAGGATTATCATGTAAACCCTGCAGGTGGATTTATTCCGGCATGATAACAAGGTTAAGTAGTACTACTCATGGATGAGATATTAATTAATGGGGTTGTCAGTAACTTAATTAATTAATGGGCATTGTATATCTTAAAAATGGGAAGACTAACGGGCTCATAATAAGAAGGAGCCCATAACGTAATATGGGATTAGAGCGGCAGTGCAGTAATAATACTTTTGTGGACTATATTATTATTATTGGACTTAAGTATAAGTTTTGGGCTAAACTTGGATACTTAAGCCCAATGGAGGCCTGACTCTAATTTCTCCTCCTGGTTCCTGTTGTAGCCCATATATAAGTCATCTCAACTTATTCGGGAACCCTAATTGATGCCTAAAACACGTTAGAATAAGGGAGGATGCTGATTGAGAGGATCTTGAAGATCGTTGCTCACACGACGTCAAGATTGGACTTGGGAATACAACAGAAGATCAAGAGGTTGTTTTCTGCAGCTGTTCTTCTTTAACATACCCTAGTGAAAGGTAATACAATTTTATATTCTTACTTCCGCTAATGTAGAACTGCATGGAACCCTAATGATTCTCGCTAACCAGACGATCGAACGCCAACAAGGGAGGGATTGCACCAAAACATCATAATGATCGGCATGTGCAGAAATATAATATTAATCCAACTCTGATCAATATGGTGAATAATAAGGTCTACCATATGAGAATCCATACACACACTTATCAGAATTTATGGAAATATGTGATATGATGTATAACAGCAGGGTCGCACAAGAGTATAATTATTGCAAGCTTTTCCCATTTTCTCTGAGGGATAAAACGAAGAGTTGGTTACTATCTCATGATCATCCGTTAGCAAATTGAGAGGAAACAAAGTAAAAGTTTTTGTTGAAATATTTCCCTCCAAGTAAAACAATGAGGTTGAGAGTTCTGATATCACAGTTCAAGCAATATGGTGATGAGTTATGGTATGAAGCTTGGGATAGGTATAAGGAGCTCATGCAATCATGCCCAAAGCATGTATTCTCACCTGACGATCAAATATGGTACTTCTACCAAGGTTTAGATGGAAGCACTCGTCCAATGGTGGATACATTAGCTGGGTGAGCATAGCATACCTAGACTCAAAAGCAGCATTTGATTTTATAGAAGAAATGGCTGCGAAAAACTATCAGTGGCCAGGTGAGAGAAAGATCTTAAGAAGGGTAGCAAAAGTGGATGATTCAGATACAACGAAAAAGTTGGACACCAAACTGGACACCATCATGAAGCTGTTGACCAAATCAGACCGTACCTCGACATAAGAGATAGACCCTTAACAAGAATAAACTGCATGTATCAGAGACAGAAACTATAACAACTTTAGAGGAAATAATTCGGGAGGCTATATTAACCCATCATGGAGGACTCAGAGAATCTGTCTTATGGAAACCAAAGGAACACCTTGCAGCCTTCTGTTGGATTTTCAGTCACTAACAAGGAGAAAAAATGACTGAAATCTTAGAAGGAATTTCAAAGAAGTTGGATAAGCTTGATGTATTGGAAAGAAAGCAAGAAGTAGATAAGAAATCCGTAGATGCTAGGATGAAAGGGATGGAGGAGATCATAGTACAGCTTGGGAAGAAAGTGAAAGTCAAGAAGATACAAGAGGACAGTTTCCAGGCGATACTCAAACTCATCTGAATGAGTGCAAGGCAATAAAATTGCTAAGTGGAACATCATATGAAGGCCCAAAAAATACCAGATGAAGAAAAGAATGAAGTTAATGCCAAGTCTCGCCAGCCAAGGGATGAACGAGATGAAGACGTTCTTGAAGGAGAAACAAGTAAAGATGAACTGCAGGAGCCTCCACAACTCCAAAAAGGGGCTGAGAAGCCAAAATCTGATTCTAACTTGCCTCTTTTAATTAAGCCTATTCATGTTCCTAATCCTTTTCCTCAAAGATTTATGTGATTTGGGTACAAGTATAAACCTAATGTCTCTGCCTTTTTTCCAGAAATTGACTTGGGTGAAATAAAACCCACTTCAATTAGAATGCAATTGGCGGACAGATCTATAGTATACCCTCTTGGAGTGCATGAAGATATGTTAGTGATGGTTGGAGATTTTATATTTCCAGCAGATTTCATCATCATGGACATGGAAGAGGATGATATACCCATCATATTGGGAAGACCATTTTTAGCGACTGTGAGAGCTATCATTGATATGCAAAAGGGACAATTGACTTTACGTTTTAACGATGAGCGTATTTCAATTGATATTAATAATGTGATAAAAAAAATGTTAAAAGTGTAGATTTGATAGATGGAATTATTCATGAGGAAGAAATTGAACAATGCTCATTGATTAAATCCATCCACTCATCTATTGATCTCATTGAACACTGTGTTGTGAATTCGATTTCTTCTTTAGTTCTTGATCTTAATGTTGAAGAAAAAGAAGCAGCTTACACTCTTGATTATGCAGGTTAAATTCCAAAGTCGGCAAGGGTGCAATTTCAATTGAAGGAGTTACGAGGAGATGGGAAGGAGACACCTGAGGAACCTCCAAAACCAGAGATGAAGCCACTCCCGCCAAACCTAAAGTATGTGTATTTAGGGGAACAAGAAACAAATCCAGTAATAGTATCTTCTGACTTAACTCCTGACTAACTTGAAAAATTACTTCTTGTGTTAAGAAAGTAAAGATTGTATTGGATGGACTTTGTCTGATTTAAAAGGTATAAACCCCACTATATGCCTATGGTCAACGCTCCGCCGGTAGCCCCTGTTTTGTCCTTACATTTGACCCTAAGCCTGGACTGCTGACTTCCATAAACATTTCGTCAACACAGTAACGCAGCTTGGCGGCGCCAGTAGTTAGCATTCCTTTTCCTTAATTCTTCTTCTTCTTAATTTCGTGTTTTTCCTATAGCTATTGACATAGTGCTCTGTTAAATTGATGGTTGCTTTAACAGTACAGATTGCATCTCCTTTCATACATGTTGAGTTACCATAATATGAATGTCTTAGTAAATTTGTTGGATCTCTGAATTATTTATGTTTTCAACTTGTTATAAATGTTAGACTAATGAGTTCTTTGCTTACTTTGAACTGTACGAAATTTGACAACTATGGTTTCTGATTAGGAATAAATGTATAATTTGTGTTCTTGTCTTGATTAATTCCTATTTAAAATTACTTGCATTCAACCTAATTGGTACTTTTCTTTTTGATTCAATGATAAGATTCTCCTTTTGAGTTAAGAATAATCTTACCTAGTTTTTATTTTAATTTCTCTTTGCATTTTTTTGCTGCTTGTCTTGTTGAACAAAGTGGGGGTCACAAATACATGAAAATTTGAGCGAGTATTTTAAAAATCATAGAAATAAATTGATTAAATTCCTATTATTTTGATAACTGATTTTTTTATTAGATAACTGAGTGTCAAAAATAGAGTAAAGAATAATATTTTTCTCATGTTTAATAGAGCTTTGCTTGAGAAAGCACCCATTATTCTGTGATGTCCAGACTGCAATCAATTGGTAAATTAAAGCTTAAAATTTTTCCTCATAAATTTCTTTGATTCCCTTTGATAATCATTGCTTAATAGATTGTAGCCTAGATGATTATAAGCTAAAGTAATATTCAACAAAGTTTAACAACCAACTGAATGATGAAAATTATGTTCACACCATCATAGTTATTGCATTTAGTGCATATGGGTCACAAGGGTGATTTCTTAATTGGAATTTTTCCATTTCAAAGATAATAATAATGATGATGGGCACTGGCATAAACTACGCTTCTTGAGTGTATTTTTACGCTTAATTTTTCTTCTCTATGATTGCTCATCTCATCACTAGATAGATGAGGACATATTGAAAAGAGGAAACTTGTGGGCTTTTCTCTAGTTTTAAGGTTTTGGAGGAAATTAGAGTGGTATTAGAGCTGAATGTGTATGAAATAAAGCAACAGCGCTTTTCATTTATTATAGTACGTGTTTTCTTGCAATTATGACACTTGAGTAATGCACCACACTATCACACCTTTCTTTTGTTGTAGTTTCATTTTCTTGGCTTCCTTCCTCTTACTATGAACTGAAATAGATGGGTGGGAGTGGTGTGGTGTCATTTGACTCATATTTATAATTTGATTTTCTCTTTTTATTTGGTTTTAAAATAGTAGCTAACTGAGTTAGATTATGGAGATTATCATTTTCTTAATTATTTTCCTTTTTAATTTGCATTCTGAGTTGTTGATCGATCTTATTCCCTTTAATGCGGGACATATGTGTAGCTAACTGTGATGGAGTGGATGTATCAATCAAAAGATGGCTTTACATCACAAAGTGGTTCTAGCCCATGACCCTTCGAAGAACGTTCATGGCGATTGGATAGATCTTACACGTAGTCTTGAAAATTACAAGAAATATTAAGATGTGAAATAAACCCTAGATGTGGGCGCCGCCGCTTCTCGCTCCGTCTTGAATCTTCAATTGGTTCTCACTTGATTCTGTTGGATTGTATGCTAAAAGTCTAGCTTTTTGTATGAACAATATTTTGACAATATTTAAAATGAGAATCATGTGATCAAACGTTTGCAATAATGTTGTTGCAAAAGTCCATTTACTTTATACTGTAGATAATGTGGTGTGCGGCGTCACACAGAAGATCATATTATCAGCTCCTTATAAAGTATAAACAGATGTACACAACCGAAATAGACGGGGACTATCTATCAGTATGGTTGTAGTGTGATTTAGCATTAGTCTGTCTCGACTATAAAATTGCACTAGAGCACTTTGTGGGTATTGAGCAGGACCGCCTTGAGATCATTCGGTTTATACTGACAATATAATAGAACTTGATCCCTATTATTATGGATGTTCGTACTCTTAATCCCTATACAATAACCTCAACACGTAAGTCAGTATTTATTTCTTTGATTCATCAATGGGTGAAATTTAAATGTTAAATCAATAAGCTCGGTGAGTTGGGAGATGGTGTTGTCTCTATGGTGTACTGTTGATTGTAGAAGTTATCTATGACCTAATGGAATTGGTTGATGATGCCCCATTGTGGAGCTCATAATGATTATCATGTAAACCCTGCAGGTGGATTGATTTCAACATGATAATAAAGTTGAGTGGTACTACTCTCGGTAAATATATTAATTAATAGAGTTGTCAGTAACTTAATTAATTAATGAACATTGAATCTTAAACACTAGGAGATTAACAGGCTCATAATAAGAAGGAGCCCATAACTTAATTTGGGATTAGGGTGGCAGTGCAGTAATATTTCTTTAGTGGACTGATTTATTATTATTGGACTTAAGCATAAATTTTGGACTAAACTTGGATACTTATGCCCAATGGAAGGCCCAACCCTAATTTCTCCTCCTGGTCCCTATTGTAGCCTATAAATAGCCAATCTCAACAGTCCGGATAATCTAGACTTACACACCTAAAGGAAAATTTATAGTATTGTAAAACTTTTAGTGTATTAATTTTAATATGAACATTAGAGTGGATTGTCTAAAATTATATATAAGATTTTTAAAATCATGTGAAAGAGAGATTGACTGTGGATTGAGTTCGTCTTGGTGATTGTTGCCCACACAACGTCAAGACGTGGCTTAGGAATATAACAGAAGATCGGAAGATCGTTTGTTCATGCTGTTCAACCTCTACATCAAACCCTGGTGAAAGGTAATTCAATTCTATGATTATGCTTCCGCTACGATAGAATTGCATGGAACCCTAATGGTTCACGTTAATCAAAAGATCCAAATGCCAACAATTAGTATCAGAGCTTCAATTTTATTATGAAGCGTGAAACGTTAGGCTAAGGTTTATCTGCCAAAGGTGAAAGGGTTTAAGTATATGTCATGTTATGCTTGTATACCCTATTCGGATACCATATAGGTGGTTTAGAATATTAATTGTTATACTTGGATACCCTAAATGTTTGACGGTGGTATAATGCGACGGATCACGGCTAATGAATGACTTAGGGCGCAAGTAATCCAGCTTGTTGCGTAAGGCATCGGTTCAACAGCTGGAGTGTCGGACAAGACTTCCTATTTAGTGGCGATTTAATTCGTGATATATAACTGCCATAATTGATTTAATTATCTATTATTGTTATATATGATTGCATGTCGATATCGATGATTTCGATAATCTGGTCGATATCGACAATTTTGATAATCTGGTCGATATAGATGATTTCAATAATTTGGATGATATCGACGGTCGATTTCAAAGTTTTAAAATTTTGATTATCTGGAAGTTTAGAAAATTTGATAATTTGAAAATTTTTGAAAATTTGGTAATTTGGAATTTTCAAAATTTTGATAATCTGGAGATTTTTGAAAATTTGATAATCTGGAAATTTCGGAA
This sequence comes from Pogostemon cablin, assembly GCA_023678885.1. Taxonomy (NCBI): domain Eukaryota; kingdom Viridiplantae; phylum Streptophyta; class Magnoliopsida; order Lamiales; family Lamiaceae; genus Pogostemon; species Pogostemon cablin. The sequence continues at coordinate 32,236,887 of CM042959.1, read as the reverse complement.
ATTTGATAATCTGGCGATTTTTGAAAATTTGATGATCTGGATATTTTTGAAAATTTGATAATCTGGAAGTTTTGAAAATTTGATAATATGGAAGTTTTCAAAAATTTGATAGTCTGAAAGTTTTTTAAATTTTGATAATTTGAAATTTTCAAAAATTTGATAATCTGGAAATTTTCAAAAATTTTATAGTCTAGAAATTTTGAAAATTTGATACTCTAGAAATTTCAAAATTTTGGTAATCTGGAGATTTTCGAAATTTTGATAATCTGGAATTTTTTTAAAATTTGATAATCGGGATATTTTTAAAATTTTGATAATCTGGATATTTTTAAAAAATGTGATAATCTGGAAGTTTTCGAAATTTTGATAATTTGAAAGTTTTTGAAATTTTGATTATCTGAAAATTTTTGAAAATTTGATAATCTGGAAGTTTTTGAAAATATGATAATTTGGACATATCGATATCGATAGTTTCAAATTTTTGATAATTTGGAGATTTTTAAAATTTTGATAATATGGAAGTCTTTGCTCACATTCGTGCTTGGTGGCGAACAATCGAATTCGCTTATATGTAATTGCCTAATTAATTTAATATTTGATCATTGTTATATATGTATGCATGATTTTCCATGATTTACTGCCTTATTTGCCGTAATAGGAGCATGTTGCGTATTTTCTTTTGAATATTATATGCATGTAAAAACCCTCTTGTTAAATTACTAAGTGGGAGAGAGATTGGTTAATAAATCCCGCAGCCCTCCATTATTGGTTTTGTTATGTGGTGCAAGTAAGCTTATGAGTTGGCTATAGTGTCTTCCTCCCCAACTGATGAGTTTTATTTGTGGATCACTGAACAAGTTTCTTTAAATAATTATTATTTGTAATGTGATGCACATAAACTTATGAGTCGGCTATAGTGTCATCCTCCCCGATGGAAGAGTTGATTTGCGGATCACTGGTACAAACTTATAATTGATGATTATAGGAAATTATCTGAGCGCATGTGGACTTCTCCAATTGTAAGGCACACAAGCTTGGATAACGTACTTAATATCAAATAATGGTACACACTTAGGTGCAATTGATATATATCCTCCCCAACGGAGTCACTGCTATTATTTTGCATGGCTAAAGTACAACCAACTGTTAATTATGGTGTCATAAGGTTAAATTGACTTTTGGAATTAATGGGTAAAACCTTCTCTTGCGAATGTTAAGGTTTGTATACGTTCACACTAACGTGGTATGCAAATTCACGGTGCTTGAGACGTCGGTGAATTTATTTTATATTATTTTGAGGGAATCAATATAAATTTTAAATTTGAAGTGTTTGATCGGTGTATTTATTTACGTGATTCTCAATATTTTCAAATGGTTTTATTCCACTTAATGTTAACGAAAAGAAACATATTTACTAGTCCAAAATTAGATGATAAGATAAGAATCTTGATTTTAATTCTTACTCCTTAGGAAAACAAATGTGTTCTCACAAAGGATGTCCTCTAGTGCTTATTTAAAGTCTCTAGTGGAGAGAGGGGTTCATAGAAATATGATGGTCTCAAGAAACTCTTTGGATACTTGAGTAAGTTAGAAAGGCAAGAGATCATGGTTAACTTGATGAATATGTATTAGAAACACTTGGAGTAGAAATTGAAGGGGAAAACTAGGTCAATTTATTCTCCATAATTTGCCTAGTTGTTTTGAGTAAGTTTCACCTGAATTACAAGAGGTTGTATACGGTGAAAAACTTCTGACAAAACGTGTGGCGAAGGAAAGCCATTTTCATCAATAAATGAACAAGGTTAGTATCTTATTCACTAGTTGTTGAAGCATGATTAGTGATGGCGTTTACTGACACGTTGTGTGTAGATACCAGAGTCACTAAATGTTTATAACTAAGTGATGATGAGATTATTGAGTACATGGGTAAGCTACAAGAAGTAGTGGCTGTTGCAGTGGGAGTTGTTTATTTATCTTATGATATGAATAAATATTTGATTTTGAGAAATTGTCTTTACGTACGTTTTCATAGAAAGAATTCGATTTTAGTTTCTATATTTTATGGATGGATACTCTATTTCATTTTAATGACATAATCATTGTAATGAATGATGGAGCTATAATTTGTTGTGGTATGTTAGTAACAATTTGTACACTCTTAAATCATGTGTTCTCTCACGATGCAACGTATAGCAATTAATAACACGTCTTCTAAATCTAATAAGAGAAAGGAACCTTTGGAAATGAACCAAACATTGTTTTGGCATCTAAGACTAGATCATTTTACTTGAGTAGGATTCGAAAGTTGATAGTCGGTGGACCGTTAGGTTCATTGGAAGTGGAAACTATCTGACTTGCGAGTCTTGCTTGAAAGTAAAAATGATTAAAGGCCTTTTAAGGTTAAGGGGTATAGAGCCAATGATATGTTGGTAATGGTTCATACTGATTTAAGCGGTCCTAAGATTATCCCGGCGAGAGGTGGTTAAGAATATTCATCACTTTGTTTGACGATTATTCTAGAAACAAGATATATTTATTTGATGCACTGCAAGTCTGAGTACTATGATTAAATCAAGAAGTGCATGGCTGATGCAGTGAAGCGTCATGGAAAATATATCAAGTCACTGCAATCTAATCGTAGTGGCTAGTACCTCTTAGGATAGTTTAGGAGCTATTAATCAGAGGTTGTGATTCAATCCCAAGTTGTCAACACCGGGCATACCCTAGATGTATGGTGTGGCGGAAAGAAGGAATATGACTCTTATAAAAATGGTTAGTTAAATGATGAATTATTTGGAATTACTAAATTCATTTTAAGGGTAAGCCATAGAAACAGAATGTCGTATGGATGTTGGTCTGGTTATGGGATATCCAAGAAAAATGATGGGTAGTTTATTTATAAAAAAATGAGAAAGTGATTGTTAACACAAACACTAGATTTTTGGAAAAGGACAATGAAATAAATCACAAACCCATGTATAAGTTTTGTTCTAAAGGAGTGAGAAGGAAAAACACAAAGTATAGTATCAATTGTACGAGAGGATATACTACAAGTAAACTGCATTGCGTGTCACATCTGATACACAATTGCATATAGTGCCTTGTCGTAGTGGAACTTTGTTTAACAACATGATAGATTTATGTTTTGGGAAAGTCGTGAGACTTAGTCCCTGGCTAACATGAATCGGCCCATGGACACGACGAAGCACTACAAGGTCGAAATGCAGAATCTTAGTAAGTCGCAACGAATTTTGAAATAAAATATATGGATTCTAAATCAAATATGGGAGCTTGTACAACAACTAAGTAGTGTAAAAGCCATTAGAAGTGGTCATACAAAATAAAAAAGGATCATACGGTAAGGTGAAAGACTTTGATGCAAAGCTTATTACGTAAAGGTATACTCAGAAAGAAGGACTCGATTATGAGAAAACCTATTTCACTGGTAGTTATGCCTAAGTCAATCCGGATTCTTTATATGTTGCTAGTCATATCAAATATGAGGTATAGCAAATAGATGTCAAGACAACTTTCCTGATTAGAAGTCTTGAAGGAAACATCTATGCTAAGCAACCAGAGTGATTCATTGCAAAGGGCTAAGAGCATTTTGAGTGTAAGCTTAAAAGTGTCCATCGATGGACTAAAGGAAGCTTCAAGATCATATAACATCCGTTTTGATGAGGAAATCCAGTCATGTGGATTTTATCAATGCTCAGATTGATCTTGTGTATTGTAAAGAGTGACGAAAATGGTGGTATTTCTTGTATGTACATAGATGATATCTTTCTCATTGGAGACAATGAAAGAGTATTGTCGGGCGTATGAGTATGGTTAATATAGCAATATGTAATCAAGAACTTAAGAGAAGCAAAATATATTCTTGCTATCTTGGTGATAAAGATCACAAGAAAGAATGTTGTGCTTATCTTGAGCTTCATGAAAAGATATAATCCTTACTTGTTTTAGCATGAGACTTTATCTAAGGATTTGTGTCTTAAGACACAAAAGAAGATAAAATAGATAAAGGTGGTTCCCTATGCTTCGGCAATAAGGAAGCTTAATCTATGGAATCTATGCATGAGATTGGATATATGTTTTGCCAATGGCATAGTCAGTGGGTATCAAGGTAACCCGGAACAAGAATATTGAATTGTGGTAAGACATATTTGAAGTTTCTAAAAAGGACTGAAAATTATATGTAAGCTTACTGAACTGATTCATTGCTTCTTGACGATTACTTAGATTTGAATTTTCGAATCATGGGGATGGCAGTAAATCCGCCTCAAGGTTATGTGTTTATTTTGGAAGTAGAGTCATAATATGGAGGAGTGATTATATAGAAATATATTTCGGACTCCACCATTGGTTGATGATATATTGGAGCCCTGTGGCAATCAAAGTATCTATATGGCTCTAGAAACTTCCTAGTGGACTTAGATGTGATTCTGAGTTTGCCCAAGATTATCATAATTTTTTATGATAATATTGGTGCAGTTACAAACTTGAAGGAATCACGAGCCATAAGGAAATTAAACACATTGAGAGCGCAGTACTACCTGATACGAGAAATCGTATGTTGAGGGGAAGGTTGTTATCGCCTAGATTGTATCGGATGATATCCTAGTAAATCCTTTTACAAGGACCATAAGGCGAAAGCTTTTGATGGCCATGTAGAGGGAATGTGAATCAGGTGTATGGGAGCAGATATGGCAGCATAGTCTCTTAGTATAAGTGGGAGATTGTTGGATTGTATACTAAAAGTCTAGCTTTTTATATGAACAATGTTTGGACAATATTTGAAATGAAAATCATGTGATCAAACGTTTGCAATAATGTTGTTGCAAAAGTGCATTTACTTTATACTGTAGATAATGTGGTGTACGGCGTCACACAGAAAATCATATTATCGGCTCCTATAAAGTATAAATAGATGTTCATAACCGAGATAGACGGGGACTATCTATCGGTATGGTTCTAGTGTGATTTGGCATTAGTCTGTCTTGACTATAAAATTACACTAGTGCACTTTGTTTGTATTGAGCAGGACCACCTTGAGATCGTTCAGTTTATACTGACTATATAATAGAACTTGATCTCTGTTATTATGGATGTTCGTTCTCTTAATCCCTATACAATAATTGTTAGTTTGTATACTAAAAGTCTAGCTTTTTCGTATGAAAAATATTATAACAATTTATTTGAAATGAGAATCATATGATCAAATGATTGCGTTTTATAATTTATTTATACGTTCGATGCAATAGTTCACTTACTTTATATTGTAGATAATATATTGTACGACAAAACGCAGAAGATCATATTATCGATTTTCTTATAAAGTATAAATAGATGCTCACAGCCGAGATAGACGGGGACTCTATATCAGGATGGTTGTAGTGTGATTTGGTACTAGTTTGTCTTGACTATAGAATCACATTAATGCACTTGTGTGTATTGAACAGGATCGGTTGAGATCGTTTGATTTATACTGACTATATAGGAGAACTTGCTCTCAGTTATTATGGATGTTCGTACTCTTAATCCTTATACAATAACCTCGATACGTAAGGCAGTATGTATTTCTTTGATTCATCAATGGGTGAGATTTACATGTAATTAAATCACAAACTTGGTGAGTTGGGAAATAGTGATATCTCTATGGTGTGCTGTTGATTGTAGAAGAAATCTATGTCCTATTTAGGTTGATAATGTCCCCTTGAGGAGCTCATAAGGATTATCATGTAAACCCTGTAGGTGGATTTATTTCGACATGATAATGAGGTTGAGTGGTACTACTCTCGGATGAGATATTAATTAATGGAGTTGTCAGTAACTTAATTAATTAATGGGCATTGTATATCTTAAACATGAGGAGACTAACGAGCTCATAATAAGAAGGAGCCCATAACGTAATTCTGAAATTAGAATGGTAGTGCAGTAATAATATTTTAGTGGTATATAATATTATTATTGGACTTAATTATAAGCTTTGGGCTAAGCTTGGATACTTAAGCCCAATAGAGGCCCAAATCTAATTTCTCCTCCTGGTCCCTACAGTAGCCCATATATAAGTCATCTCAGCTATCCAAAAACCCTAACTGAAAAGTAATTCACGCCTAACACTGTGAGGATGGTGAAGGAACAGCAAATTGAGAAGATCTCGAAGATCGTCGCCCACATGACGTCGAGATTGAACTTGGGAATACAACAGAAGATCGAAAGGTTTTTTGCTACTATTGTTCGTCAACTTCCACAATTTTTTTAAAATCTTGTGGAACTCTGAACTAGACATGTGATACACCATTAGAAATCCACTGAAGAGAGAATCGTTTTGGCGTGTAGATCACTCAAATCGGAGATCAGATGAGAGTTATGCCCAAACCCGTGAGGCTCCGCAGGCTGCCAGCGAGAATTCATGTTCTTCTTCAACATACCATGGTGAAATGTAATGCATTTCTATGTTTCTTACTTCTGCTGATTTAGAAACGTATGGGACTCTAACATTCACGTTAATCAAATGATCAAATGCCAACAATAACCTCGACATGTAAGCTAGTATTTATTTCTTTGATTCATCAATGGGTGAGATTTAAATGTTAAATCAGTAAGCTCGGTGAGTTGGGAGATGGTGCTGTTTCTATGGTGTGATGTTGGTTGTAGAAGGAATCTGTGTCCTAACGGAATTGGTTGATGATGTCCCCTTGAGGAGCTCATAATGATTATCATGTAAACCCTGCAGGTGGATTTATTTCGGCATGATAATAAGGTTGAGTGGTACTACTCTCAGTGAATATATTAATTAATGGAGTTGTCAGTAACTTAATTAATTAATGGGCATTAAATCTTAAACACTGGGAGATTAACGAGCTCATAATAAGAAGGAGCCCATAACGTAATTTGGGATTAGGGTGGCAGTGCAATAATATTTCTTTAGTGGACTGATTTATTATTATTGGACTTAAGTATAAGTTTTGGGCTTAACTTGGATGCTTAAGCCCAATGGGAGGCCCAACCCTAATTTCTCCTCCTGGTCCCTATTGCAGCCTATAAATAGCCAATCTCAGCAGTCCAAATAATTTAGACTTACACGCCTAAACACGTGAAAGAGAGATTGACTACGGATTGAGTTCGTCTTGTGATCGTTGCCCACACAATGTCAAGACATGGCTTAGGAATACAACCGAAGATCGAAAGTTCGTTTGTTCTTGTTGTTCAACCTCTACATCAAACCCTAGTGAAAGGTAATTTAATTCTATGACTATGTTTCTGCTACGATAGAATTGCACAGAACCCTAACGGTTCACGTTAACCAAAATATACAAATGCCAATAAATTCACTACACGAATCTCTCTCTATAACTCTGATGGATGGAGTTATGGTTTGGATGTGATATAGGATGGATGTAGAATCTAACTCTCTTCTTGATGTCATCTGCATTCTTTTTTATACTTGTAAACTCTCCTTACGGACCTTTACTGGGCTTTTTCGTGGAAAATATGCTCAAACACGCACTAGAGGTACGGAATTACCAAAAATATAACTTTGTATACCCGCTCGACTAGAATAATGAGGTCGAGCGGGACCAACCTTGGTCGAGCGGCGATCGAGTGACATCTCTGTAAGCTGAAACTTTGTACAGTATCTCGCTCGACCAAATCTGATGTTGATGACTTGGTCGAGCGGCTCCTCCCGTGGTTGAGCGGCACCTCTAAAACCATATTTTCTAATTCTGAGCACTTTTGATCTGTTTTCCTGTATAAATATGCTCAAATAGCTTCAGTAGCATCTATTCGTTGCTTTACCATAAACATCACGATTTGCCTCGCTTATAGACCAAATCATCCTCAATTTTCACATAAATCAGAGCTCAAAATACGTGAATTCTCACTCTCATCAAACCCCCAAACTGACATATTGCTCATCCCGAGGCAACGAAATCAAACAAAGGCAAGAGAGTGTGAACCTCACAAGATCCAAATATCATGCACAACTTATATCAACACATCCAATTCAATCAAATCAAACAAGCATTCATCCATCATTCCTTTCATCCATGGAAAAATATCAATCAATCACAATACTTCAACGAGTGCTAAATCATCTAGCTCACTAGGTAAGTGTTTACTCTCGCTCTCAACTGTAAAATATATACACTTAAATGGTTAGTATATACACTCATAATCATTCATATACTCTTGTAACTATAAGCTTGACAAGGGTCTCAAAAATCAATTATAATTGATTCAACACCGGGATCACAAAGGACTTGTTTCTTGGTTGTAATATTGGCTCTTTGGTAAAGGTATGAGAATATAGATAAGTGACTAATTCACTAGTAGAGAATTACCTTGGAGTTTTGCTTTTCATCAAACAGCTTCATTCTTCTTCTCCATCATCATTCTCATGATCTTTTCGATTCTTCTTTTCTCCTTCTTCACTTGGAATCAACATCTTCTTATTTATTCCATTTTCTATTTCAATCAACGGGAATAGGCTCTGACTATCTTTCTAGATGGATACTGAAGAAGACCAGACCCTTTTTCTTTTCTTGTAGTTGGTGCAATCATATGTTTTTCCTGAGTCATTCTTCCATGCATTGCTGAAAGTAAAAAGAAAGAAGTTCGTCAAAATATAAGAGAACCAATTTCGGGCACTACCCTTCCGAGCAGACGGGGTACCGATTTCAGGCACTACCCTCCCCCCAAACAAGATTTAACCATGTTTCCTTCACTTTTCATCACTATCACCAATCTTTCCTTCCTTTTCTTCTTACTTTCATAGCTAGCAACTTATTCACCTCAACTCTCTACTAGTAAATAAGGTATTCAAAGGCTCAAGTAAAAGGTAAATATGGCTTTTATCAAAGGCTTGCCAAAGGAAAAGTTTTAAAAGCTTAATGGGGTTTCCAATGATATACACATTATAAGGAAAGATAAATTTTGGTTAAATGGCTTAACTAAACAATAAGGTCTAAGATCATGTCCTACCATCTAACAATCATAAATCTCAAACAAGACGCCAAGTCAAGTTCTAGAATACGAACATATGAACGATACTCTCAAGAATAAACTATCATGCCTTGATGTAGCATGATTAATAGGCTCAAATTTTCACATGGGTAATAGATTTCCTAAGCACTCTTTAAAGCATGCAATCAACATAAATCTCTACATAAACTACAAGTAATCAAGCAAATGGTACATGCCTTTCATCAACAAAACTAACATATATCAAATACAAGTGCACATGCATGTCAAAGAGTCAACATCTTTAATCAAATCGATCATCAATCACATCAAGTGTAACAAATATCCATCAACACCAATAATAAATACAACACATGCCACTCATTAATGAATCAATGAATACTCAACAACTCAATCCACCACTCATGCAATACCCAACCTATAAAGTGAAAAATAGAAGGGAGGTGAGAGAAAATGGACAAAGATAAAAAAAAACCCTGGCACACTCTACTCCTGTGGTGCATCATCATCATCACTACTAATCTCCATATGCCATAAGTCAAAGTCCCTCTGAAGCACCTTTAACCTTCTATCTACCTCTCGGTAGTTAGCATCCATCTCTCCCAACCTCCTATCCATAGTCTCATACAGAAGGTTGAGTGCAAAATAGTTTGTGTTCGCCAATGCAAGTTGGCGGTTCATCTCCTGCTAATTTGTGTTCAAGGTGGTAAAGTGCTCATGCATTAACCTGAACTGCTCTCGATAAAATTGATCCTGAGATTGCTAAAAATCGTACTACTGCTGCTGTGGTAGCTCATAATGCTTCTGTGGCTGCTGTGGTGGTTGCATCGGAGAAAAATCCATCTTCGGATGCTCATGAGGCATCTCCATGTGTACCTCAGGAATCGGCTGCTATGGTGGTTGCTATGGCAGTGGCTCATCCTCCTCATACTCCTCTAGCTCTTAGACTAAAATCATATCAAGATCAAGGTAAACACCCTCCATATGCATATCAACCAACATCTGCCAATCTCCATTTCCAACACAAGTAGTAGAGATCGCGATATGAGGACGAGTGTTCATCAGAAGATTCGTATTGATCTGAACAGAGGTGAGATCAATTAGCGAGAAAGGAAGCATGAAAGATATCGGATTAATCCCTTGGATAAACATCCACATGTCATCCTTCTTCCGAGCCATGTTCATCCTCACACATGCCGACCTGATCAACTCCGGGTCTCCTATGATCGACCTAAATCTTGACAAATCCACATTATAATGCTCCGCTAATGGTGTAATAAGCCCTCCTATGTTGACCTTCTGAAATATGTGTGATGTAAACCACTGCAGCTGCTGAAAGAAATAAGCACCTAGGTTGAAATAGACCCCGTTCATCATGCACCAAAGGTCCTACAACTCTCCTCTCGGAATACACCCACTCTCAGCTCTGGCAAATATGGTGTTCCTGAGGATCTGGTCCATATATGCGATCACCGGGTTGTGAATGAAGGCAACACTTGATGTTTGAGGATTATATGCTCCTTGCAATCTCGAGAACAACCTCCAAAAAACATCTGCATTAAAGTCCTCGTGCTCCTGAGTCGAAATACCAGTAGGGCATCAAAACAACCTGTTGAACTCATTAGCACACATGTACCTCAATTGCCCTCCGATCTGAAAGAAGGTACTCTCCGGAAGATAATGCTCTCCACGAATCACCTCTAACGTGCAAAGCACCTCAGCCGTAATATGAAAATAAGTCTCTCTCTTCAAGTCCATAAAACCACTGATTCCTTCTTGATTAAACATCCACCTGATGTCATTGATAATATTCATCTCCACCATAGCCTGATCGTCCTGATAACAAGTCCGAGCTATCTTCCTAGAAATAATTCCCCACAGGTCCTCTCTTTCTTCCCATTTCGGTATCTGTAATCAGACGGCATTCTTTTGTCTTTCTTCAATCTCTTTGCCGTCTCTCCTTTCTTAGGTATACCACTCTTCGAAGAAGTAGCAGTTCCTTTACCAATAAAAATGGTATTTCAATGCACAACATAGGCAATAACAAGTATACCCAACCAAGGACTATTGGTCACATTGTTTCTACTCAAGACTTCAAATCATATGTAAAACCAAATCAAACCTTAACTTCTCCACAACTTCACATGTATCATCAAATTCAAGCAAGGAACCTCGACAAATTAAATCATGGAAAAATCTATCTCATATGTCCTAAATAATACCAATGATTCCAATATACTTCAACCAATACCAACATGCTTCAAATTGAATTCAAAAATCATCAATTACTCATAATTCCTAAGCATGCATCAATTCCACAATCCCAATTACTCATAATCATCACTCAAAACCAACGATCTCATGCATAAATTCAACAATTAAACTCAAGCCCGTGACATATGCATCATTAATTTCATAAAATTTCATAAATCCAACTTAAAATTCGACTCATGCAAATTCATGTAAAATTTTAACAAGAACACACAAATTCAAATTCAACTTCTAACCAAAAACATGTTTAATCAACTTACCCATCTATACTAGACATAGAAAATCCAATTCAAGGATAAAGAGTCAAGAAAACATACTTTTATCTCCGGCCATGAGTGTGTATTGTGACGAAGAACGAGAATCCCAAAATTTGAGTATAAAAACCCTAATTTGGACTTGAATCCTCCAAAAATTGGTGTGGAATGTGTGTGTTGGGGAAAACAAACGTGTACAAAGGGTTTGGAGTGAAAATCTTACAGTTCGGGATAAGTGCTCGAGAAAGGATGTGAAAAATGATCGAGCAGCGTGCAAACTGACATTATATTCGCAATTCCATACCTCCGCTCAGGTCGAGCAGTGTGTTCGAGTGACCTCTGACGTGGTCGAGCGGTAACTCTGTAACATATTCATTTTCTGCATTCCGATCGACCTCTCGCTCGAGCAATAGATCTTGGTCGAGCGGAATACTTTTGGTCGAACGGCCACTCTGTAATTTGAAAACTCTGAACAAGCATTCTAGAACGTCGCTCGACCCCTGGTCGACCTCATGACTTGGTCGAGTGAAAGAACTCTTGGTCGAGTGGGCTTTCGACGCTCAATTTTTCGTTATTTCCTTCATCCCCTTCAACACTCAGACTCTAAAACCACATTAAGTATCATCTCAAGCCAAAACAATAGCTAGAGAACCACAACGTAGACTCTATAAATCATGCATAAAACTCCACTCACACTACAAAATAAAATAAAACACCACTGAACACTAGGCAAATTGCAAAAAATTGACATATCAAAACTGGTTAAAGTTTCAATATACCGCAAAAAATCAACTCCCCTAGCAAACATTACAAAGAAAAGATTATATTTTTGGTGCTAAGATGAGGTAAGTACATCACACACCCCCTCCAAACTTAGTAAAACTTAAATCGAAACTAACTTTGCAGAGAGATGTAATTGCCAATTTGTAAGCATCTTAAATATAAAAATTTCTTACTTACATTAAATAAATAAAGAAATCATATGGGAGGAAAGCCCCAAACAGGCGCTCATGTTTAACGTCGGAGAGTCACGACGGTACCAACTCAATTCAAGGTATCAATGAAAATAACGCGAGTTTCATCCGGCGATTTGAAATGCTTCAAATGATGCCCATTCACCGCTATGATGCTTCTGCCCTTGTCTATGATCTCAATACTCCCCCTTCCGCAGGCTCTATGGATCAGGAATGGTCCCATCCACTTCAATTTTAATTTTCCTGCAAAAAGCTTTAATCGAGAGTTAAAGAGTAATACCTCATCACATTGTTTGAGCTCATTGAGAGTGATCTTCAAATCATGCCACTTCTTCTTCCTTTCCTTGTAGATCACCGAGTTCTTGAAAGCTTGATTTCTTAACTCATCCAATTGATTGATGTGAGTCATCCTCAAATCCTTTTACTCTATAAGAGATAAGTTCAAACTTCTTACTGCCCAAAAAGACATATGTTGTATCTCTATGGGTAAGTGGCACGGCTTCCCATAGACAATTTGATAAGGTGACATGTCTAGCATATTCTTGTATGCAATTCGGAACCCCCACAAAACATCATCGAACAATCTTTTCCAGGATTTGCTTCATTTGGCGGTTGAAGACTTCGGCTTGCCCATTCGCTTGAGGATGATAAGGTGTAGTAACCGTATGCTTTACACCATACTCCTTGAGAACTCTTTCAATCAACATATTGACGAAGTGTGAACCTCCATCATTCACAAGCGCTCTAGGAAATCCATAGTGAGCAAATATATGCTTCTTTAAGAATGACAATACAGTCTTAGCATCATTCATGCGAGTTGGAATCGCTTCCACCCACTTAGAAACATAGTCAACAGCAGGAAGGATGTAGAGAAATCCATTAGATGGGGGAAAAGGTCCCATAAAATTGATTTCCAATACATCAAAGATCTCGACAACAATGTTTGGCTGAGTGGCATCTCATCCCTTTTACTTATGTTTCCCATCCTTTGACATCCATTGCATATCGCTACATAGGATTCACAATCTTTAAATAAGATAGGCCAATATAAAGCGGATTGAAGTACCTTTGCTGCAGTCTTTTGGGCTCCGAAGTGCCCTCCTTTAGGTTGTGCATGGAAAAATCGAGCACACTCTCTATCTCCATCTCGGGCACACACCTACGGATGATAGAATCCGTACAAATCTTGTACACAAACAGATCATACCATATGAAAGTTTCAACATCTCTCTTAAACTTAGCAAGTTGATACCTATTGAGACCTTTAGAAATTTCACCTGATGCAATGTAATTGACATAATCAGCATACCATGGATCCATTCCTTGAGCAGCTACCACGCAAGCTTTCTCCGCTCATTCAGCAAACACCACCATAATCTTCTCATCATGGAACATCTCTTCAATGTATTCAAAAGAGTCATCACAGTGTTCCCTTGTTTCCAACCTTGATAGGTGATCCGCCAACACATTCTCTGTACATTTCTTATCTCAGATCTCCATATCAAATTCTTGCAAAAGAAGGATCCATCTAATGATCCTTGGCTTCGCCTCCTTCTTCTCCATCAAGTACTGGATCGCAGAATGATCCGTTTATACTATAGTCTTCATTCCCACCAAATACTATGGAAACTTATTGAATGCATACACCACAGCTAGAAACTCCTTTTCAGTAACAGTGTAGTTCTTTTGTGCTACATCAAAAGTTTTACTCGCATAGTAGATGGCGCATAATTTCTTCTCTCTTAATTGCCCTAGCACCACTCCAAATGCTAGATCACTTGCATCACACATAAGTACAAAAGGTTGAGTCCAATCTGGTGTGATCAAGATAGGCACAGTAATAAGTGCCTCCTTCAAAACATGAAAAGCTATTAGACATTCATCATCAAAATTAAAAGGAACATCCTTTTCAAGTATGCGAGACAAAGGCTTTGAGTATTTTGAGAAGTTTTTGATAAATCTTCTATAGAATCCAGCATGTCCAAGAAAGGATCGCAATCTCTTCTTGTTAGTAGGTGGTGGAAGCTTCTCAATAGCCACTACCTTGGCTAGATCTACTTGCAATCCTTTGGTCGAGACATGATGCCCCAAAACAATCCCATCTCTCACCATGAAGTGGCACTTCTCCCAATTCAAGACAAGATTAGTTTCTTGACATCTCTTCAAAACAATAGACAGGTTCGATAAATAAATATCCAAAGAGGAACCAAAAATAGAAAAATTATCCATAAACACCTCCATGATCCTTTCTATCAACCCATCAAATATAGCCATCATGCATCTTTCGAAAGTAGCAGGTGCATTACATAATCCAAAAGGCATCTTCCTAAAAGCAAAGGTTCCATAAGGGCAAGTAAAGGTAGTCTTTTCTTGATCCTTGGGTGCAATCATGATTTGATTTTAACCTGAGTACCCATTCAAGAAGAAATTAAACTCGTACCCTGCAACACGATCTAACATTTGAACCATGTTAGGAAGAGGAAAGTGGTCTTTGCATGTATTTTCATTCTGTTTCCCGTAATCCGTACAGACACGCCATCCCGCAGGAATTCTAGTGGCTAACGTCTCTCCATCATCGGCTTTCACAATAGTTATACCCCCCGTTTTAGCTACAACATGCAATGGACTCACGTGGGGACTATCACTAATTGGATAAATAATTTCTGCATCTAACCACATTAAGATTTTCTTCCTAATCACTTCTTGAATCGTGGGGTTAACCCTCCACTAATTCTGAATATTCCCCTTAGCTTCATCTAGCAACCTTATTTTATGCATGCAATATGATGGATTTATTCCTTTCAAATCATCTAGAGACCAACAAATAGCAGACTTATACTTTCTAAACACATTTTACAACTCTTCAAGTTGATCATCTGTAAGAGAAGAAGATACAATTACCGGATATATTTCATTGTCACCTAAATAGGCATACTTCAAACGTTCAGGTAGTGGCTTCAACTCCTCTTTCTTTTCTTCCTTCGGTGTGCTCTCTGTATCTAATGGTAGGTACTGCCTAGTCCACTTGACCTCTTCGATGTTGGTTCTTTTTGGTTCGTACCTGTCATCACCCAAAACAAGTAACTTTTCAAGAAATCTAATCCATACCTCGTTGGAGAGCTCATCTAGCTCTGTAGTGGGAAAAGTAAGAGACTCCACCAAGCATGTCTCCAAGGGATCATTAGAAAGGATCAAGGACATATCCTCCATCACAATCTCCTCCACCACATCAATGCTGTAGCACTGTGTCTCTATAGGCATCTTCATTGTTTTGTCGAGGTTGAAAAGAACCTCTACTTTATCCATTCGCAGTCTAAGCTCACCCTTTTGTACATCAATCATAGCTCCAGCAGTGGCAAGGAATGGTCTCCCCAAGATAAGAAAGACATTATCCTTGTTATCTTCCATCTCTAGTATAAGAAAATCCATAGGAAAGACGACCTTCTCTATTTTCACAAGTACATCTTCAATAACACCCTTTGGAAAAGTCATGGACCTATCCGCCAATTGTAGAGCCACTGTTATGGGAGCAAGCTCCCCCAAACTTGGCTTCTAAAATATAGATAAGAGCATCAAATTAATGCTTGCACCAAGATCACACAAAGCTTTTTGTGCCGGCACTTTTCCAATCTCACATCTCACATAGAATAGTGAAGCTTCCCGGATCCTTCAACTTTGCTGGCAGCTTCCTCTGAATGATCGAGCTGCAGTTCTCAGATAGATTAATAATCACCTCCGTTCATACTCCTCTTCTCCAATATGACATCCTTTAAAAATTTGGCATAGTAAGGCATCTCCATGATTGCTTCGGAAAAAGGAATGTTCAAACTTATCTTCTTCATGATATCTTGGAATCTCTTGAACTTATTTTCCAATCCCTTCTTAACTAACCTTAAAAGAAATGGATGAGGTATCTTGGTCTTTGGGATTCCCTATTCATCACGTTCAACCTCCTTCCCCTTGTCCTTCTCGGCTCTCAATCTCTTTGCTCTTTCCCACTTCTTTTCCACTATTAGCTCAGTATTCTACTCTTGTGATGATACTGGAGTGTTCTGAACAACAGGTGTAGTGTCATGTATGGAAATTAGAACCGAACGACCTTGCTCGACATCTGCTCGACCAGAATGGTCTGGTGGAGCAAGATGAAACTAGTTGAGCAAGGTTTCTGTATATACCAAGAATATGACTGTTCAGTTCTATAGGTGACCGCTCAACTTCCGCTCAACCAGTATGGTCTGGTCGAGCGACTCTAGTTGGTCGAGCGTGGTCCCTTTAAACTGATCGTGAATTTTCAGCTCTTCAGAGTGTCGCTCGACCATTGCTTGACCAATGGATTTGGTCAAGCGGTGGTCGAGCGGGGACACTCCATCTCTGTTTTTGCCGACTGGTAGCATTGGACCTTCATCTTACGTTCCTGACCTCAAAGTGATGGCATTATAAGATTTCAAGTTCGTTATACTTTAAGATAGAAACTTTCCCTTCTCAACTGTTTACGTAAGCTTGTTGACGTTCCTTGCCATCTCTCCCATCAGCAAAGTAAGGTCTTTAATCTGCTTGGATAACTCATCATGATTTGAATCTATTTTTACTTCCAACCGATCCACCCTTGCATCATTTATAGCCATATAACGGTTCACCGTATCCTCCAAACTAGGTTTTTCTTCTTCGATCTTAGCACCAGGATCAACACCAATAGGCGACTGTATTGCTGCATTCGGATTGCTCCATGAAAATTCTGACCTCCTTGGTTGTTGATAATTACCCGAGGGACCACAGCTGTTGTAGTTCCCTTGGTAATTCTTGTTTTCTTGATTTGGATACCTAGTTCCTTGAATACTTTATCTCATGGCTTAGTTTGCCTCTTCTAGTTCCTCTTGAATCGATCTCTCGTCACCAACATCATGCTGCTGCATCATTGGTATTCTCTGTGACAACTCCGCAATCTGCTTCTGCTGAGACTCAAGTAGCTTATTGATATTTGCCAAACTAGAGACGATCTTGTCTTCTTTACCCGACTTCACCATAGTATGTTCAACCTGTGCTACCTTTCCAAGTACGTAGGTGCCCCTCACTCTATCAGTAGGCCAATCTCATGAATTCATCGAAATATCCTCAAAAAGCTTTTCAGCCTCAACGGGTGTCTAAGCAAGTAATATCCCACTTGATGAAGCATCAAGTAGAACTTGAGAATCACAATCAAACCCATTGTAGAAAATGCTGATATATTGAGCTTTTAATAACCCATGTTGTGGACACCTTCTAAGCATGTCCTTGAATCTATCCAAAGCTTCATGAAACTTTTCTCCTTGATTGATCACGAATTGGTGAATATCTTGTTTCATCTTAAACTCCTTTGAAGGTGGCATGTATCTTTCCAAGAATTTCATCTTTAACTGGTCTCATGTACTGCAATTAGTAGCACTAATAGTGTCATACCAATCCCTCGCTCTTTCAGTAAGCGAGAATTTAAACAAGACGATCCTCCTTGCATCCTCATGATTTCCTATGCTCTTTTGTGTACTAGCATAACCAAGAAACTTATTTAGATGCTATTGAGGATCTTCAAAGGTACCCCCAGCGAAAGGGTTCCTTTCTACCATGCTGATAAGAGTGGGGTGAAGATCAAAATCAGCATCGGCTCCACGTGCTCCAAACAGCCCCAAGTTGCTCCCTCTGTTTTTCTTAAAGACTTCATGGATGACAACATTTTCCGAATTTGGCCTCTTGGGCCATGTTGACTGCTTCTACTTCCAACTTATCTTCGGTTGCAGCTTCAATCGTTTCCGAGTTCGATTGGTACTTCAACTTTAACTCCTATATCAAGAGTCTCGGTTGCTTCCACGTTCTTATTCTTCTTCTTATTTGCTTTCTACTTCCTCGATGATGCTCTAATTTCCAGATCAAAAGGCTCTAATGTTTCTCTTTTTGACCTAGTGTGCATACACCTAAGAAAAAACAGTAGAGAATAATCGAGAGTTGAACAAGTGAGAAAATAGGTAGCTCTTCGGGCCATCCAATTTCACTCATTAATTTCCCTTCCGTATGTCAATGTCCGACTCTGCCTTGTGGAATATGGATGCATCACTAAGCCATGCAAATTTACTCTATAGACACAAGTAAATAAGCGTGTAACACATGTGAATTACCTCGAATCAAGAACATAACTTTCCCCCCCTTTTATGTACTATCAGTATCAATTATTTCCCGTGCACTAAGTACTCTAACCCGATATGATCTCCCTTGGTACTATGAAATTATCCTCTTTATCCTACTTACTAACCCGAATTCAATTTAATTAATAAGTATTTATATAAGATAGTTCTAATGAAGCTTCAAAGTCCCCTCACTTAAAATCATAACATGGAATCCTGGTCAGCAGTGAACGCACTCAATTAACAACCAAGGTATATATTCAGACTCTATATAACAGTTGAAGATGTAAAAAACAACTATGAATATGGATTAAAAACGTATAGTCTTATATAAAATAACCACAAGTAGTGTCGTACGGAGTACACACACAGAAGTTCAATTAACCTAGAACTACCAAAGTGGTTCTAGCCATAGAGCTTCGAAGAACGTTCATGGTTATTGGATAGATCTTACCTATAGTCTTGAAAATTACAAGAAAGATTATGATGCAAAATAAACCGTAATTATGGGCGCTGTCGCTTCTCGCTCCATCTTGAATCTTCACTTGGTTCACACTTGATTCGCTACATGAATCTCTCTCTACAGCTCCGATGGATGGAGTTAGGGTTTAGATGTGGTGTAGGATGGATGTGGAATCTAACTCTCTTCTTGATGTGATCTGCATCCATTTTTATACTTGTAAACTCTCCTTACGGACTTTTACTGGGCTTTTTTGATGAAAATACGCATAAACACGAACTACAGGTACATAATTACTAAAAATAAAACTCCATGTCCGAGCTCGATCAGAATGAGCGAGGTCAAGACCAACCTTGGTTGAGCGGCGGTCAACCAGCACCTCCGTAAGCTAAAACTCCATATAGTATCTCGCTCAAGCAAATCTGATGTTGATCAACCAAATGACTTGGTCGAGCGGCTCCTCCTATGATCGAGTGGCACCTCAAAATTGTGCTTTTCGATTCTGAGCATTTTTTACCTGTTTTCCTGTATAAATATGCTCAAATAGCCTCAGTAGCATCTGATTCGTGGCTTTACCATAAACATCATGATTTGCCTCGCTTATTGACCAAATCGTTTTCAATTTCCACATAAATTATAGCTCAAAATACATGAATTCTCACTCTCATCATGCATCCAAACAAAGAGATTCAAATGAGTTGATTTGAAATCAAATGATTTCTAAATCTATTCATTTTCAATCCCTCTGATTTCAAATGACTCAATTCAAACACAATCTAAGAGAATTCAGAGTAAGAGACAATCCTAGGAGATTTAAACTTATAAAAGAGTTGAGAACCTAATTGCATTGGCCATATGGACTAGGGGTACATATGTAATTGCCCTTAATATCATAACATGATGACCTTCAATGCATGTGTGTGTGTGAGTCTACATGAGCCTTTTCCTTGATGTTGCTTGCCTTACATACTTCTTAGATTGCTCACCTTTATCCATCATCCATCACATATGTACATTTTCTATCTTTAATTTCTTTCTTAGTTAGTTTGTAGTGTTAATCAACCTCTCTATTATTAATTGATTAGTCCTTCTAGAGTAAAACATCTTTCGAATACGGATACATACACTTTCTCCCTTGGGTTCGATATTATAAATTTTGTACTTGGTTACTATGGTCTACACAATGATAGACTACGTTTGCTCTCATCAATTTATACAAAAATTTAAACCAATTTCAATATGCTTGGTCTCTTAATGAAAAAAGCTAATTGCTTCTCACTTCAAACTTTATGTTTGTGCTCATTCCAAATATTGCCTGATGAGGAACAACATTTTTATTTCCCTTGAAGAGTTGTTCAGTGGCTCATTTGGCCCTATGGTGCTATTACACTAAGTAGGAGACAAAGAAAGTTCTCATATAGTAAAGATAAGACCCAAACATTTATAAAAAGAAATTCTCACATATTACATACACAACTTTATTGATCAAAACTAATTGAGTGAATATCAACATTATAACCATAAAAGGAGGAGGACTAACAGCAAATAGTGATTGAATATAAGCTCCAACAGTGACACATTAGTCAGATGGAAAACCAAATTAACATTCAAAACAAAACATTGCATACATGAAAATATACTTTATGGCCTAAAATCATAATCACGTCAACCATAACAAATCACAAAGGTATCATAATAGATTGTAACAAACTAAATCTAAGATGCATGAATGAGAAGATTGTGATACCTTGGAAGGATTACAACACTGATAGAGATGCGCACACACGTATGATAATAATCAAATAAATAAACACACGCTGAAATTAATCCCTCAAGAGGGCCACGGAGAATGTGATTCTCCACCATAAGCCGTAAGGCTGCAATCTTTCAAAGAAGGCCAATGAACCTGCCACAACCACTAAGGTTGCAAAATACATAATTTCTTATTGATGATTTCCCCTACAATAACATACGCTATAAATAGGCTGAAGGCTCACAATCACAACCCTAACCCTAATTACAAATATGGCAGGAATAGGAAATAAGGAAATAGGAAACCAAATAACCTAAACTAAGGAAATTACTGACTTAAAATAAAATACTAAAGTTACTAATCTTTCCTTCCTTTATCAATTGCCTCCCTCTCCGAACAGCCTTGACCTCAAGGCTACAATCAACCATGTCCATCTAGTTCAATAGTGTTTGGGAGGGAAAGTTGGGTCTCCTTTACGAAAGGGTTGATGGACCTTAAGAGTTCTTCAGTGTCATCTTCCAACATATTGAGCAAGATATTTATTTTCATGCTGTCACTCAAGGGAGTGTCATGAACCATGAAAAGTTGTTTCTCTCGTTCTTGCTGACTGATTAGATTTGAACCATAAAAAAGAGGAAGTTCCATCTTCGGTATCTTGACAGACGAGGGTGGTGGAACCAAAGCTTGTGTGGTGGTGACGCTGATTATTGCAGTATGGGATGGCATATGACACATGGCACGTTGTATATCCCTAGAATTAGACCCTTCATCAGTAGGTATCAGTATAAGCGCCAATGGTGTGGCTTGGTGCATAGTGGTCGTGTCCAGGGCAGGAGTTAGGGATTCTATAATACCCGTCAGAAATATGATCTCTAATTTAGCCATGATGGCATTATACATCTCATCATATGGCGCTCTAGGGTTTTGCGGATGCTAGAAAATTCAGAGGAAAGGTTTTCCTCGATTCTGGAAACTCGCGAGCCTAAAGCCTTCTCCATGTTTTTGATCGCCTTCTCCATCATATCACATCTTTCCATTGCCTCTGATTCGGGTCTCTCTACAATTGTTAGCTTAATCTACCTTCGACAATTTAGAAATCAACATCTCATAAAAGGTTTAAACATTGTTATCTCGACAATAAGAGCCTATTTTTTTAAAAGCAGAACCAGAATTTATGGAAAATGATATTTTTCTTCTTATACCATGAATATCTAAAAAGACATTTTAATCTTAATTCTCTTATTAGATCTACTATATTAGACTCATGATAATATTACTAAAGTATAACTAATAGAAATCAAGAAAATAAATCATGTGCTTACCAACAAAAAGGAGTTGAAGTGTGAGTGGTACTCAAGTCTCTAATGAAATCATCCAACACACAACAATTAATCATGAAGACACTGTAGAGAAAGCATCCATCGATATCACTGATCTTACAAACACATATCCCCTCGCCAATGACACTAATTGACTTTATATCCTATAAAATAGATGCACACCTGAATAAGAATACCAGAGTCATCGGGCTCGAGTATTGATTCTTTTATATAGCATTAACTAAAATCTGCCAAGTGCCAACTTAAAGCAAATTCATATTCAAAATCATTAGATAGAAAACTTTGGCTATAGCTTGCAAAATCAGACTGATAAGAAAATGTACTAATTATGTACTCTCATTACTTAATCACCACAACTCCCATGGTTCTTAAATCATTAAATCACAGGCGATAAGAAGACGTCACTTAGGCTTATTCAAAATTGGTCATCATAAAAGAATAAAAATAAAAAATAGAGAGTATATAATAATGCGTAACCTTTTTTAGCAGCTCAATGTATCATAGAATATTTGCTTCTTCTTGTTTCTGCAAAATCAAACCTCACAC
Organism: Pogostemon cablin; assembly: GCA_023678885.1. Taxonomy (NCBI): domain Eukaryota; kingdom Viridiplantae; phylum Streptophyta; class Magnoliopsida; order Lamiales; family Lamiaceae; genus Pogostemon; species Pogostemon cablin. Next base: position 32,214,149 of record CM042959.1, on the reverse strand, counting down.
AAAAATAGAATCAATCAAACCTTTAATTTAATCAAAGCCTATAATAAAATTAAACTATCCTTAAAACATTTTCGTTGATACAGTTGTGGAGGAAGAAAAAATAGTGAAATTGAGATCTTTTTTGTAGAAGGATTTAGAAAAATACTTATTCTTCATGGTTGTGGACGCCGCGCTGACCTTTAAGTGCTCACCAGAATTTTCACCGGCGCCAATTGGGGGAATCCCACCGTGGAGTGGTTCCGCCTTTTCTCATCGTGGAGTGGTTCCGCCTTTTCTCATCGTGGAGGTGGAGCCTTTCTGCCTTTTCTCTTATAAGCTGAAAATGAATATAACATGAATAAACGCAAATACTGAAGAGATTCAAAAGACTAAATTCATGAACAATAAATTAAGAATGGGGGATAGACACATTAAATTAAATATTAATTAAATAAAAATTAATAGGGATAGTATTGAAAATAATAAAAACTATTGGGATAAAAAGGTATAAAAACGTTTTTCAATCTCTAGCCTCTTTTACTATATTAACATTAAGATTAAGATAAGATTATTTCTCATGTCGAATTATCTTAACCCTATTATTTTCATATCTCGTATTTTTCCTCATCAATTACAAAAGGGGTGGCTATTGGCACCCTGAACTTATTGAACAAACCTCAAAAAAATTTTAATTAATTTTTTTAAAATTAATAAGACTAAAATACCCTTATTACTAAATATACCCTAAAATTACTATTCATCCCCCTAAATAAACCATCATATTCTCTCCCCTTCCGAACACGCCGCCTTTATTGTATGCCACCACCTCCTCCTAAATCCTAATGCACTTCCAGCCAGGGGGGGGGGGGAAATTAACAAGGGTTTGTAGCATAACATTATATATATCCATGTGATTTAATAGTAAAATTAATATATAGCCCTTATATGTATGAGCTAATTATTTCCTCTCCTCCTTGTATTCAGGTTAGGAGTCTCCTCTTCTTCACCTCCCTGAGCAGAGTATATGAATCCTGAATCTCAGAGAAAATACCTTGATATCACGGCAGTGGTAGGCCGAACGACTGAGTTGGGGGTGTAGGCAATTAAAATTTATTGCCTAATAAATATAAATGCAAAGAAAATATATTAAATATTGATTAAATATTTATTTATTAAGGAATTTAAATAAATTAATTCCTAAAATAAGTAAATAAATAATTAATATAATTATTTGAGCCCAAATCCAAGCCAAGTGGGCTCAAATTAAATTAAATTGGTCAAATCCAAGCCAAATGGGCTCAATTTAAATTAAATTGGTCAAATCCAAGCCAGATGGGCTCAAATTAAATTAATTGGGTTTAATCAAAGGCAAGTGGGCCTGATTAAAGTCCAGCAAGTCAAATCCAGCAGGCTTATTAAATAGGCCCAAGTCAAATCCAGCAGGCTTAATTAAATTAAATAGGCCCGTATCCAGTCCAGCAGGCTTAATTAAAGGAAGAAGCCCAACATATCTTTGGAAGGAGAAAATATCTCTCAAGTAGTTATTTTCTTTACCTATAAATAAGGGCCTTCAGTCCTCATTCAAAACACATTCAAGCACCCGAAGACAAGACGCTCTTGAAGAAATCAAGAACACTCGAGGATCTTCAAATCTTCAAAGCTTCAAGCTCAAGAACACTCGAGAATCTTCAAATCTTCAAATCTTCAAGCTCAAGACCTTCGAGGATCTTCAAATCTTCGAGTCTTCAAGCTCCAGATCTTCAAATCTTCAAAGCTTCAAACCGAAGGCTTCAAGCCAGTCTTCAAGCAGCTTCAAAGTAACTTCAAGTCAAGAACTGCCTCCGATCAAGGATCAAGGTGCTAAGCCTCTCCGATCCGGCGTTCTTCATCCAGTAAAAATCGTGAGGTCAACGGTGTTCTACCAAATTGAACGACGTTCTTCACAACAAATATTCAAATCAACGTTCGATCCGAACAAAGGCTAGACGCCTCCGGATAAACATTTTAAAGCTTCAAGTCCCGAACCCAAGATCGGACAAGCTTCATCTGAAGATCCGACTCAGAAAGTTGGTAAAAGTCAAGAAAGTCAACTCAAGAGAGGAATCAGAGGATAAATAGAAGCTGTTCATTAAATTATTAAGTTCAATCCATCTCGGATTATCATTGTAATTTCTTTTGTGTTTATTATTTAATAAATACAAATTTTACAATTTTGTTGTTACAAATTTTGGCACGCCCAGTGGGACCGTTTCTACCTCTCATCTCCTCTTCGAGCAAAGTAAGATGGTTCCGCTAAGGGTCAAAGTCAACAGATCAGCTTCTGTCTTCAAGTCTTCAGAATTACAAGTGGAAGACGTTAATGTGACAACTAGAAGCATGTCAAAGATGACACGATCTGAAGCCTCTTCAGAGATAAATTCTTCAGTTGGAGTTACCTCTGGAGTGATACCATATGATGATAAAGATGAAAAAAACGACTCAGCTAACTCAACCCCTATACTTGAAGAAAGCTCATCGTCTGATTCATCCATAGCCTCGACAATGGCAATAAACACTTCGTCTGTCGAAGAACAATTGGCAAGCTTAACTGAATCCGTCGCTGCACTTGCCAAACAGAACCAAGAACAAAATACTTTGATTTTCAAACTGATGGAGAAAATGGCTGGTGCTGAAACTAGCCATGCGAACGAAAAGCAAGAAGAAGATGCTGAAAATGAAGTAGATGAGTCTGCGAAGCGTCAGACGATGGGGAAAAGGGTGATTGAAGAAGAATTGAACATCTCCCATGATGGAATGGTTCCTATCAGCTAGTTAAAAAGCATTATACTTGGCACAATGAAGGACCAATTCGAAGAGAGCTCTAAACCTTCATTCGCTTATGCTAAGCCTTATACTAGGAGGGTTGGCAACTTGAGGATGCCACCTAACTATCAACCCCCCAAGTTCCAACAGTTTGATGGCAAAGGTAATCCAAGGCAACATATAGCACATTTCATAGAAACGTGCAATGATGCTGGCACTCACGGAGATCATATGGTGAGACAATTCGTCCGCTCTCTGAAGGGAAATGCTTTTGAATGGTACACCGACTTGGAGGCTGATTCTAAAGACAGTTGGGATCAGATGGAATATCAATTCCTTAACCGTTTCTATAGTACTAGGAGGACGGTTAGCATGATAGAGTTGACGAACACCCGTCAGTTAAAAGAAGAGCCAGTAATTGAGTACATTAATCGATGGAGAAATTTGAGCCTAAACTGTAAAGATCGATTGTCTGAAGTTTCTGGCATTGAGATGTGCACAGCAGGAATGCAATGGAACCTTCGTTACATACTTCAAGGGATTAAACCTAAAACCTTTGAAGACTTGGCCACAAGAGCTCACGATATGGAGCTAAGTATGGGGATAAGTGGAGTTGTAGAACCACCGATTCCTGGATCCTACAAATATAAAGAAAAGCAAGAGGTAAGGAAAGGGGGCAAACCCTACAACAAATCTTCCGAAAAAGGGTCTATGGCAACAAATGCATCAACTGTCAAGTTCCGAAGAAATGAGAATGAAAAAGATGATAAAGTGAAGAACGAGTCCCAAGAAAGGGGGCAAAGAAGATTGACCTTGAAAGAAATGCAAGAAAGGAAGTACCCATTCCTTGATTCGGATGTCCCTGGCATACTCGATGATTTGCTCAAAGATAAACTTATCGAGCTTCCTGAAATGAAGCGACCAGAGGAAGCGGGACAAACGGACAATCCGAAATACTGCAAGTATCATAGACTGGTGGGACATTCTATCAAAGATTGCTTTGTCTTTAAAGACAAAGTTATGCGATTGGTTGAGTAAGGGAAGATCTTTCTAGATGAAGATGCAACTGCAAACTCTACTTCTGCAGACGGTGGAAATAATTATTCATGCCATATGGCAGGCGAAGCTGTTGTGCATAAAGTTGAAAGTAAGGTCCATGCTATGAAGATTACCTTCACTGAGGAAGACTTACTGCTCGGTTCACAATCTCACAACCGACCCTTGTTCGTAGCTGGTTGCACTCAAGAGCAAAGGGTGAATCGAATACTGATTGATGGAGGTTCAGCGGTCAATATCCTACCTCTAATGACATTAAAAAGTTTAGGGATTTCAACAGATGAACTTGGCAGTAGCCGACTGACGATTCACGGGTTCAATCAAGAGGGCCAGAGAACACTTGGTACGATAGTCATGAACTTAATAATAGATGAGATGGCCTCAACAGTTCTGTTTCATGTCATTGATGCTAAAACATCATATAACATGCTCTTGGGGCGCCCATGGTTGCATGAAAATTGAGTGATTCCTTCTACGCTGCATCAGTGCTTCAAATACAGCGATGGAGGTAACATAAAGAAGGTACTCAGTGATGAAAAACCATTTACAGAAGCAGAGTCATACTTCGCAGACGCTAGATATTTTTTTAAAAGTATCAAGGCCGATAAGCAAGAAAGAACTTCATCACAAGATAAAGGTGATGATAAACAAGAAAAAGAGAATGCAGATGATGTTTCATCCATACAGTCTAATGAAAGTAAACAGTTGATCAAAACTGTAGAAGGGTTGACACTACCCCTGACTAAGGTTGACGCTGAGAAGCCCTCTCCCCCTCCACTCAAAGGATTCACTCGCCCAACTCAAGCGGCTAAAACTGAGCACGGAGATGTATTTGAGGCGGCGGTTTCCAAATCGTATAGCCCACAAGCATACAAACTTCTTGTGAAAGCTGGTTATGACCCTCAAGAAAAAGGTGCGGCAAATGAACTGTCTCATAAGACTCCTAGTAGAACCACCCAAGAGAAATTGAAGAGTAATGGCCGTACTTCCAAGTATACTAGAACAGGTATAGGATATGTTCCGCAAAAACCTGTTCGCATTGCGATAAAGAGGGCAAACACAAACTACATCACTGAAGATGAAATTCTCTCTGAAGAAGAGGAGTCTCATGAGGAAGATAGAAAGACAGAAAGAATCTCAGTATTCGAGAGGCTCAAACCAGCTGGAGCTAAAAGGACTACTAAGTTCCCAAGTTTCCCAAAGATACATAGTCGGATCCCATCTCGCATGAAAAGACGACATTTCCTGACTATATCATGTGGCACAATATTGAAAGCTAAGAAACGAACAATAATCTTCACCCGAAGTGAAGAAGATGATCGTGAAAGTGTAGGCTCATCAGATGTTGTTCATTCCATCATCATGCAAACAGATCTACAAAGTGAAGAAAGAGATCTACAAAGCAAGATCGTCGAGATGAGGAGAAATGGCTATGAAGTGGGGAGCATTGTTAAAGTGGGAGAGAATGAACAAGTTGGATCTAATCCATAGTTTCAAAGGCAAGAATTTCTGGAGGATGTTGCTACAGTAAATCATGTCACTATACAAGAAGAAACCTCAACTGAAGAGGAAGATGCCGATGATGCTCCCCCAGAATTTGAGGAGGGTATTAAATCTACTGTTGATCAATTGAAGGAGATTAATTTAGGTGATGCTAATGATCCGCGTCCAACCTATATAAGTGCTTTGTTAACATCTGAGGAGGAAAAGGCTTACATTGAGCTTCTTCAAGAGTTTAGAGACGTGTTTGCATGGTCATTCAAGGAGATGCCCGGATTAGATCCAAAAGTGGCAGTTCATCATCTAGCAGTAAAGAAAGGAGTCAAGCCAGTTAAGCAGATGCAGCGTCGATTTCGACCAGAGCTGGTTCCATTGATTGAAGCTGAGGTTAATAAGCTCCTTGAAACGGGAAAGATACGAGAAGTCAAGTATCCCACTTGGCTCTCTAACATTGTGCCAGTAAGGAAGACAAATGGGCAGCTTAGAGTGTGTGTTGACTTCCGTGACTTGAACTTGGCATGCCCAAAAGATGATTTTCCACTACCAATCACAGAACTTATGATTGATGCAACGACCGGGCATGAAGTGCTTTCATTTATGGATGGATCATCTGGTTACAATCAAATTAGCCTAGCTCCGGAAGATCAAGAGAAAACAGCCTTCCGCACTCCTAAAGGAATATACTGCTATAATGTTATGCCGTTTGGCTTGAGGAATGCTGGCGCTACGTATCAACGAGCTATGCAAAAGATATTTGACGACATGCTTCATAAGAATGTTGAGTGTTATGTGGATGACATTGTAGTGAAATCAAAGAAGAAAAAGGATCATCTTAAGGATCTAAGGCAAATATTTGAGCGTCTCAGAAAATTCCAACTCAAGATGAACCCGCTTAAGTGCGCATTCGGAGTCTCTTCTGGTAAGTTCCTTGGATTCATTGTCCGACATCGTGGCATTGAGATTGACAAAGCAAAGATTGATGCGATAATGAAGATGCAGGTGCCCCGAAACATACATGAGCTCAAGAGTTTGCAAGGTAAGCTGGCATACTTAAGAAGATTCATAGCAAATCTAGCCGGTAGGTGCCAACCATTCAGTCATCTTATGAAGAAGGGCAGCCCATTCGAATGGGATGAAGCTTGCACTAATGCCTTTAACAGCATTAAAGCATATTTGATGAAGCCGCCAGTATTGGTTACTCCAATAGCCGGACGCCCATTGATTCTCTACATATCTGCTCAAGAAAGATCAGTTGGAGCCCTGCTTGCACAAAATAATGATGAAGGAAAGGAGTGTGCATTGTACTATTTGAGTAGAACAATGACCCCAAATGAGTTAAAATACTCACCAATTGAAAAGATTTGTCTGGCTCTCATCTTTGCAATTCAGAAGTTAAGACACTACTTTCAAGCTCATACTGTTTACTTGGTCTCAAAGGCCAACCCATTAAAATTCGTCATGTCGAAACTAGTGCTCTCTGATAGGCTTGCAAGGTGGTATCTTCAATTGCAGCAATTCGAGATTATATATGTCCCTCAAAAGGCAGTGAAAGGGCAAGTATTGGCGGATTTCTTAGCTGATCATCCCATGCCTGCAGAATGGGAGTTATCTGATGATCTCCCCGATGAAGATATATTGGCTATTGAAATCACTCCTCCTTGGAAGATGTATTTCGATGGAGCTGCTCACAGAGAAGGAGCCGGCGCAGGAGTGGTATTTGTGACCTCAGATGGAGAAGTTCTGCCATACTCCTTCAATCTAACTGAAAATTGCTCTAACAATGTAGCTGAATATCAAGCTCTTATACTTGGTCTGGAGATGGCAGTAGATGTAAAGCAACGACACCTGAAGGTATATGGAGATTCGTTGTTAATAATCAACCAGCTGCTTGGTTTATATAAGGTTAAGAAACCCGAGCTACGTCCGTATTATAACTATGCTCAAAGGCTTATGAATTGGCTTGGAGATGTAGAGATTGAACATCTTCCAAGGAGCAAGAACAAACAAGCCGATGCTTTGGCAAAGCTAGCATCAACCATAGCAATGCCTGAAGCACATTTCCAAGTTCCGATCTGCAAAAGTTGGGTGGTACCTCCCTTCTTCGAAAAGGAAGATGATGAAGAAGTTGGGTATTGTGCCATAGAAGTGTTCGATATTGGGAAGGAAGATTGGCGACAACCGTTCGTGGATTACTTGAAGTATGATAAGCTCCCCAATGATCCACACCTAAGGGTTGATGTCCGGCGTAGAGCACCGCGATTCTTCTATTACAAAGATATACTTTATAGAAGATCGTTTGATGGTATTCTCTTAAGATGCTTAAGTGATGAAGAAGCTCTTCAAGCTATGGAGGAAGCTCATTCTGGAATATGTGGCGCCCATCAGTCTGGACCCAAGTTACATTTCAGAATCAAGAGGATGGGATATTACTGGCCTTCTATGGTGAAGGATTGCATAGATTATGCACAAAAATGTCAACCATGCCAGTTTCATGCAAATCTCATTCATCAGCCTCCCGAGCCATTACATCCAACAGTTTCTTCGTGGCCATTTGATGCATGGGGCTTAGATGTGGTGGGGCCGTTAACAAAGTCTTCTGGAGGCCATCTTTATATTCTGGCTGCCACTGATTACTTTTCCAAGTGGGCGGAAGTTGTACCCTTGAGAGAAGTGAAGAAGAAAAATGTTGCTGATTTCATCCGCATCAACATCATATATAGATATGGAGTGCCTCGATACATTATCACAGACAATGGGAGGCCATTCAGTAACTCTTTGATTGATAAGCTTTGTGAGAAGTTTGACTTCAAGCAAAGAAAATCTTCTATGTATAATGCAGCAGCTAATGGGCTTGCCGAAGCCTTCAACAAAACACTGTGTAATCTGTTAAAAAAGGTGGTCTCCAAGTCAAAGCGAGACTGGCATGAAAGGATTCATGAAGCTTTATGGGCGTATCGAACTACTTATAGAACGCCTACTCAAGCTACTCCGTACTCTCTTGTATATGGGGTTGAAGCTGTGGTGCCTCTGGAGAAGCAAATACCATCTTTGAGAATAGCCATACAAGAAGGTTTAACTGAAGAAGAGAACGCACGACTGCGTCTCAAAGAATTAGAGGCACTTGATGAGAAGAGGTTAGAAGCACAACAGAGACTTGAGTGCTATCAAGCTCGCCTCTCCAGAACATTTAACAAGAAAGTGAAGATACGTTCCTTTCAAGTCGGAGACTTAGTCCTTGCTGTGAGAAGGCCTATTGTCATCACCCACCGAGTGGGAAATAAATTCTTGCCCAAGTGGGATGGCCCACATGTTGTGAAAGAAGTATATACAAATGGTGCATACAAGTTGATATCCGAAGATGGAGTGGGAATTGGCCCCATAAATGGCAAATTCCTGAAACGCTACTACGCGTAATCCAGTCAAACCTAAGGAACGCTCCATGACGTATGAGCCTAAACTGCATGTTACTCCTGGTCCGCACGAGTATAAACTGTGTATGACAAACTCCTGGTCCGCACGAGTATAAACTGTGTACGACACCCACCAAAGGTAATTATACGTGGCTAAACTATTAATTCACCCCACTCAGGTATTTTAAGTGGTTAAAGCATTAAATACCCTACTTTGTCTAAAGTGGTTAAAGAATAGTCACTCCTGGCCCGCACGAGTATAAACTGTGTACGGCACCCCCCCCCCCCGTTCAAACCAAATTATGTTCTTTTGAACTACGTTATGACTTGATCCTCTATAAAGAGGTACGTAGGCAGCTTAGCACTTTGTTAAGTTCAGTCATATCTTTGGTTTATCACATCATGTTTATGAGACAAGCAATAAATCGAAGTATGAAGGAAATATAAGTAAGCGACAGTGACGGAAATGAACTTTATTGGTAATTAAATGTTCAAAGCATAGTAGGGAAAACAGACAAGTATGAGTAAAAAAAAAGAAGAAGCTCTACACTAAACAAAAATGTTATCAGAAAGTATGCTTCGTAATTCAGCCTTCAGAGCTGCTTTCTCGTTCTCAGATGAATACTCCTTTAATGAGGTCACTGTATCAAGTGCAAAGATATTTTCCTCTATGAGGTCAATTTCTTTCTTAGCATGGTAAATGGTTTGTTTGAGTTGATCAGCTGCTTCACATAAAGTCTTCTCTTTCTTTAGGGTGGCCAACTCGTTGCCTATCAACTCCAATTCTTCCCAGGTTGTCTTTAGTTTTTGTATCTCCATCGTATGGGTGTCCTTATAGCTTTGGAGACGACCTTTGATGTCGGCTGAGACTTTTACGTAATCTCTCTTGGAAGCCGCTTGATCAGACTTCGATCTTGCAGCAATATAAGCATCAGCCTTATCAAATAAAGGAGTTAAGGCTTCTTCTAATGTAGAGCAATCGATGTTAAGTACTTTCACTTCCCCTATCAGGTTGAAGACTCCTTCCCTTAGAGATGATAAATATTCGATAGGAGTCCGTTGGAGCTTATTTCTGATACGGCTCCAAGCCTTCTGGGCAAATTGCTCTTTGAGACTTCGAGCTTCTTTCTTGAATTTAAATTCTGTTACTGATGGGCATGCTTTCAAGGAGGAATCCATTCCTGTGTTAGAAGCGTCACTCTTGGTAGAACCGTCGCCCTCAGAGTCTGAAGAGAAGCCTGAGACCTAATTGAAAAAATATATTTAGACAAAAGGAAAGATGAAAAAAAAACTAAAGAAAGAAAAGGGGGCAACCTCGTTGGCCAAATCTTGTGAAGCAATAGCAGAAATTAATTCGTTTCCTTCATTGGCCTTAGGGAGGGAAGTTGGGTTAGAAATCCTCTGCGCAATCTAAAGTAGTAAAAAGAGCCTTGTAAAAAAAAGAGGAATAAAAAAAAAGAGAATTGGGAGAGTAAAGGGAACCTCATCATCTTGCTTTTCAGTGGAGGCAGTGGGCTTCTTCCTCTTCCAATGTTGATCCTTGGATGCGCTGCAATCCTCCACAAATTGACCTTTCTTTCTTTTATGTGCCATAGGTTTTACCATATCATGCACCGGAGAAATACCTTGGACGTCTTGGTGATTTTCATTAAAATCATCTATGATGTCCACTTCTTCCTCTATAGGGGTTGATACTGGGGTAATCAGGTCTTTAACATGATCAGATAAGTAAGTGCCATGAACATGCTTCCACCACTCCTTATATTCAGACGTGGAGTAATTTTTAGGAGCTGAGGCTGCACCGGGAAAATAAGCTTCAGATTTGGAGTTACATGTAGTGGAATGACACCAGTAATCAAATCCTTCTTCTAAAGAGGCCTTGCGGAGGTTTGTTCTAAGCATGTTAGGAACATCTTGCAGAAAACCAAATTGACGAGCAAATCTATGAGGAGAATATGGCTCCATTATATAATAACCACCTTGCCTCAATGTAAGATAGCTGGTACGAAGAGCTACAAGATGGGTCCAACTAGTCCAGTCATTATTCCCGTCATCCACATAATAAACGGCTACATCTTTGGAAAAAATATTGCAAGTCCACGAAGCATTGTCAGCTGTTTGAATTCGTTTACGAGCCTCCTCAGGATTAAAGTATTTTGCACCTTGCTCACCAAAATAAGTTACCATGCGAGGATAAGATAATTTGCTACCAATCGGAAAGTGAGTCTTGAAATAATGAGCTAACCAAGCATGAACAAAGTGAACGGGAAATGTTGATTTGACTTCAGATGGATTTGATGAATTTGAGATTTTGTTCAAACCACGATAGATGCTTGTCAGTACGGGAATTGCAAGGCCCACCTTTTTTCCTGCAGCCATTAAACTCGCCGCTTTAAAAGTACTTGGCCGTATCAAGTTTACTTCATTACTCGGAAGTGCAAAAATGCAGAGCCGGCATGCTAAATAAGCCGCGAGATATGTCTCTTCTTAGTTTGTTGGCGCAATTCCCATTTTTCTAAATTGATTCAACTCAGCAGATGTCCAGGAACGGTGATTTGGAATGGTGCCGGTTGGATTGTAAGTTTTTTTGGGCCGATTAGTTGATCTTTTCTCAACACGCATAGGAGGCGCAGGGTATGTTACAGTCTTTTTAGACCAAAAACTTACCCATTGATCAATCGTCACACCTTTCTTATTAGTATCCTTGCAGAGCAAGTGATAAGCACCAAGTAGATGTCTACAGCTGCGCGGAATACATGGCTCATTATTTGTAGAGAACAGTTCTGTTAGGCTTGTCACTGCTTCATCATATAGGTGGCCAGCTAGAGGCAACCCCATCAAGTTGTACAAGTCCCACAAAGAAATAGACATCTCCCCATGTTTCGTGAGTAAAGTATTGGTGGAAGGACACCAAGCCTCGCAAAAAGCTTTGATAATTTCACAGTTATAATCATAAGTAAAGAGAGACGCGAAGACAGCATCATATAGCTTGAGGCTTTTAAGAAGAGATCGGCATCGACTTAGTACATCCTCAGTCCATTCCCAGTACCCTTTGGTGTAGCGGAAGTCTCCAAGAAATTTAATCGGATCTCCCCAAGTTACTTTACCTTTCCCTTCCAAGATGCGTCGCCCCAAGGAAGGTAGGGGTTCTAAGCTAGGATGTGGCTCGATATCAGCTCCTTTCAAAGTCCAGGTTATATTATTCTTCCCCAAAGTAAGCTCATGAGACCAACATTCAAGGTAGAAGTCGTTCTTAAGATTAGTAGGAACTACAGCATGATTCCCTAACAGAGATTTCTCGACTAAAAGGCGAGTTCCTTTATTCAAAGGTTGACGCTCGTCATCGAGGATTAGTAAGTAGTCTGAGCCAGATTGTCCTGTGATCTTTCTGAAGAAAACCATGCTGAGAAGTGGATAGGCTGCAAAACAAATGAACGATTAATTAAAAAGACCCAAAATAAATTCAGGGGGGCAATTAATTATTTAAGGTCATAATTATAAAACATTGTAGCCTTAAACATTGGAGCTAAGTCAATAAAATTAACTAGCACAAATACTTAGTTAATTTAAATTTGGCCATACGGTTGGAGGCCATGTGTATAGGCACAAATCAATTAATGGGCCAATTAAGGAAAGGTGGAATCAATATTGAAGCCCAAATTAACATAGAATTAAAGAAGCCCAAGTGTGAAGCCCAAATCAAGGCAAAATTGGGCTTGGGCCATGTGATGATCAAAATTAACTTGAAAGTCAAGTGTAAAGCCCAAATCAAAGCAAAATTGGGCTTGGGCCATGTGAAGGTCAAAATTGACTTGAAAGTCAAAATTGAGGGCTTGGTGGTAGTTGTCTTCTCAAAATTCAGTCTGCAGCACGACTCCATCCGCTGCTCAGCCGCTCAGCCTCTTCTCACCGCCACACCTCGCCTCGCCTCGTCTTTCCGAGCTGCCAATAACCACCGCCCAGCTACTGCCGAGACCCGCTGCCGCCGTTCGTCAGCCACACCGTCGCTGCTGGAGGTCTCGATCACCACCACTCGCCCGAGTCCATCAGCCACCGGTTCTGGATCACCGCGCCGACGCTCGCGCTGCCGCCGCCGTTGCAGATCGCTGTTCACCCGCTCTCATACGACTATCCATCGCCGGAAGTCCACGCGACCACCGCCGCTAGAGATCGCTGCCGAAGCCGCCACTGACGCATTCTAGCTCCACAAACCTTTGTCTTCGCCTGCAAGCCGTCGTCAGCCGCTGCAACAGCCCCTGCCGTCGAAATTACGAGCTTGCTGGAGGGGTTGCCGACGATCTGCGCTGAACCGCCACCAATGACGCTAGCGGCAGCTATGGAAGAGATCAAGAAACAGCGTTGCCATTGCGGGATGTCGCTGCGGAAAATCGAAGGTTTGACGTATGGCGTCGCCTCTCTTTCCCAACACCCGACAGTCCCGCTGCAGTCGAAGAGGTAAATTGCCACAAATAATGCTTGATGTTTGGTGCAAACATTGGACTCGTCACGACCTCCGACTGGAATAAATTCCTAGTCGCCAGGAATGCGTGACGCCGGTCACAATGGCCCATATTTCAAGTCTTTTCTCTCCTCTTCATGGAAGATAATAGGGGGCAGTTCAATAAGAGCAAAGGAACCAGGGAAAGAAACAAATACATGCAAGAAGGAATAGAGAAACAATAGTGGAGGAGTAAACAAGAGCTAAAAAAAGAGTACTCACAATATCACAACCTCTTGCTAATTCAGCAGCTTCCAACGGAGAAGAGGATCTGTAAAAAAAAAAAAGAGAGAAGCAAATCAGGTGAGATGTGAGAATTGAAGGGCAGGACCTCTTCTTATATAGGGGTTGGAAAATTGGGGATAAGTATGTGAAGATTACCCAAATATTTCTTTGGATTTGTTTTGGTGTAATCTGAGATTATCATGTTATCTTTGTTGAGGATCCAGTATATTTCTTGTTCTCCAAGTATGAGGAAGAACGTACATGCTTATCATGTATTGGGCTAAAAGAGGGAATAAGAAAAGGAGGTGAGAGCCCAAATCAAAAAAAAAAATATGAATAAACTTTGAATAAAAATAAAGCCCAAATCATGGAGATGGACTAGTATGGGCCATAACATTATTTTATTAGCCCATCTTGTTGTTCTTAATATTAAGAATTAATGTGCCAAGTAAAATGAATTAATGGATAAAAAGAAGAAGGATACAAGAAGCAAGAAATTAAAAATTGCAATTTATTCACTTCAAAGAAATATTTCAGTGAACAAAATGCAAGGGGGCATTTGTAGGCAATTAAAATTTATTGCCTAATAAATATAAATGCAAAGAAAATATATTAAATATTGATTAAATATTTATTTATTAAGGAATTTAAATAAATTAATTCCTAAAATAAGTAAATAAATAATTAATAATTAATATAATTATTTGAGCCCAAATCCAAGCCAAGTGGGCTCAAATTAAATTAAATTGGTCAAATCCAAGCCAAATGGGCTCAATTTAAATTAAATTGGTCAAATCCAAGCCAGATGGGCTCAAATTAAATTAATTGGGTTTAATCCAAGGCAAGTGGGCCTGATTTAAAGTCCAGCAAGTCAAATCCAGCAGGCTTATTAAATAGGCCCAAGTCAAATCCAGCAGGCTTAATTAAATTAAATAGGCCCGTATCCAGTCCAGCAGGCTTAATTAAAGGAAGAAGCCCAACATATCTTTGGAAGGAGAAAATATCTCTCAAGTAGTTATTTTCTTTACCTATAAATAAGGGCCTTCAGTCCTCATTCAAAACACATTCAAGCACCCGAAGACAAGACGCTCTTGAAGAAATCAAGAACACTCGAGGATCTTCAAATCTTCAAAGCTTCAAGCTCAAGAACACTTGAGAATCTTCAAATCTTCAAATCTTCAAGCTCAAGACCTTCGAGGATCTTCAAATCTTCGAGTCTTCAAGCTCCAGATCTTCAAATCTTCAAAGCTTCAAATCGAAGGCTTCAAGCCAGTCTTCAAGCAGCTTCAAAGTAACTTCAAGTCAAGAACTGCCTCCGATCAAGGATCAAGGTGCTAAGCCTCTCCGATCCGGCGTTCTTCATCCAGTAAAAATCGTGAGGTCAACGGTGTTCTACCAAATTGAACGACGTTCTTCACAACAAATATTCAAATCAACGTTCGATCCGAACAAAGGCTAGACGCCTCCGGATAAACGTTTTAAAGCTTCAAGTCCCGAACCCGAGATCAGACAAGCTTCATCCGAAGATCCGACTCAGAAAGTTGGTAAAAGTCAAGAAAGTCAACTCAAGAGAGGAATCAGAGGATAAATAGAAGCTGTTCATTAAATTATTAAGTTCAATCCATCTCGGATTATCATTGTAATTTCTTTTGTGTTTATTATTTAATAAATACAAATTTTACAATTTTGTTGTTACAGGGGGTAGGGCACATCCACCACTCCTAGCAGATAGGCCTTGAGACGAGGAAGCTAAAAATATAAAGTGGCCAGCCGCTGGATTAATGTTAAAATCTGTTGGCGACTGTGGTGGAGGTGGTGGAAGGAAAGACAGACCGAGGGTTCGGCCAATAGATACAACCTGAGATGTAGAGGTTAAGAAAATAAAGTGGGTGGTGACATCATCAGATGGCGGTGGCGGTGGCGGAGGGAAAAATATTCGGCTAAGACCTAGTCACTTCCACCACCATATGAGGATATGAAAAATTGATCTGAAGCTGGATTCTTTTGCCCACTTCCACTACCACCTGATGAACCCTCACCCGGAGGAGGATCTGGATAGAAATATGGATCCTGAGGAAGAAAATAGTGGCTAGCAGTATTCAGATCAGGATCAGGAGCAAAATGCAGATGGAAGAAAATATTGGTACGTAGCATCTTGATCATTTTTAATATTACCCGTAACCATAATGGGTGCAGGCGATGGACCCGGAGCCAATGCATTAGAACCGTACGAACAAGTCGGTGGCAACCGGTATGGTCAAGACAACAAGGCGGCGTGTTTGAAATGGAGAGAATGAGATGATTTATTTTGGGGAATGAATAGTAATTTTGGGGTATGTTTAGTAATAAGGGTATTTTAGTCTTATTAATTTTAAAAAGATTAATTAAAAAGTTTTTGAGGTTTGTTCAGTAAGTTTCGAATACAAATAGCGCCCCTACAAAAATTCAGATTCATTTGTATTGGAAATAATTCCTGATGGAAATAATTATGTAATGTAGCATATCTATCTATCTATATTATTATTATTATTATTATTATTATTATTATTATTATTATTATTATTATTATTATTATTATATTATTATTATTATTATTATTATTATTATTATTATTATTATAAAAGCATAATGAAGTTCATTTACATTTATTACACCCCTATTTAATATCCCGTTCATTTTTCTTTTGGTCAAATATGGTATGAGTATTAATGTTGTTTGATTAATTTTGGCTGTTAATATTTTGATTTAATTTCTATGGTAATATATTTTACAAATGACTTCATTTATTACACATCTATTTAATTTTTATTTTTTATTTTATTTTTAATAATTTTATTCAATCGATCACAACCGTTTATATATTATGGGATGATCCTAACCATATACAATCACTAACAATATTAATAGAGCATATTAATTTTGGTATATTACCCATAAATTAGACTCAAAATTTTATTTACCATAACTTATTCTTTTCTCCGTACATCAAATTTTAAATATCATGATTCTTTTTTTTATTTTTTATGTAATTTATTTATTGTAATTTTGTATATTTTTAATTAATAGATCCATTCAATTTTATTAAATACTATATAATGATAATTTAAGTATTTATTTGATCTAAAATTCATTACAAAGCTATAAATTATTAATTACAATTCATTAAGTTAGACCTAGCGAAGGTGAATAGAATTTACCATAATATTAATGAGAGTAATAATTTTTAAATTTAGCGTTTGTTGCATACACATTTATTTTTCAGTCCTTTTTCTAAGTCTAGGATTTTTTTTCAATTTATACCATTTTCAATTTAGCATATATTAGTCTTTCGTAGATACTGACCGATCTGTGTGTTTTTATGCATAATGATTTAATTTATTTGTGGATATTGAATGTATTATTGTGATTAGTTACGGGAATTTTATTTTTAGAATTCTATGTGATAGAATGTACTATAATCTGGATTAGCAGTTTGTCTAAGAAATATTGAGATAGCGTTTGTGTTCTTAGAGCATTGTATGGAGGTTGTTTATGTATGTTAATATATTTGTAAAGCTATTATTTTCCTGGATTAAAAGTGTTTTTAGGTTCTAGAGTTAAGATTTCATGGGTTGAACAGATTGAGTGGTTAGTGGTCCTTTGTGAAAGTATTAGCTGAGGAAGCTTAAGAAGTTAAGAAGAGCAATGGTCAAGTTCTCGCTATCAATGAGTTATATTGCAACGCTTATGAAGTACAATTAATGGAATAATTTGAAAGAATGTTATAATGTGAGATGGTATTTTTTTTATATAGGTTTGAATGTGTCTTGCTAACCTTATGTATTTCGAGGTTGTTGGATTGATGGGTATTGTATAAAAAAAGTATGAATGCTTCATAAGACGAGAGTATTAATTATGAGTATACAAGTTTTGGGGATTTATATATAATGATACATCCATATTTTAGAATTATCTATATCATGATAACATATTTGTTCAAATTTTCTGTAATTTTATTAACTTTATAATAGTTTCGTGATATGCTCTGATTATTTGACAAAAAAACTTGCTAATTTGTTTGACTTTTTGTTTTACATCTTACGTTTGTTGCAATTTTTTTATATTAAAGGTTGAGAATCACCTTTTTATATTAATGTACGTGGGTATATACCACGCATTAATGTTTGGAGTGATAAATGTATTGTATATGTATCCTATTTAACATTATATATTCTCAGGTTGGTTAATCTCACTATATGTAATTTATTGTTTAAAATGTCTTGGTGATCCTGCTATTTCATGTTATTAATTATGAAAAGTTATCATAGATCATAATTTCATTGTCTGTTATTTTGTTTTCATTGGTTATATGGGTTTAAGGTTTAGGGTATAGGCTTTAGGGGTTTAGGGTTTAAGGTTTAGAGTTTAGAGGTTTAGGGTTTTAGGGTTTAGGGTTTTAAGTTTAAGGTATAGGGTTTAGGGTATAGGCTTTAGGGCTTTAGGGTTTAAGGTTTATGCATGAACGGTTATATTAAAATAATAAGGTTAAGAAATATAATACTCATATAAATTTCAAATAGTATGATTCAAGAAAAAAATTGTGTTTTATTAATTCAAGTTCTAAATAATTATTAAAAAAATACTATTAAAATATTTATAATTTATACTAAATATTAGTAGCATTGTAAAATCTAATACTCGTGCACGCAAGGGTAAGTTTTTAGTTAAATGAAAGAGGAGTTCAGATAATCAGTGAAAGTTGAAACATTAATGATTTAATTAAAAAGATTAAAAGAGTGAAATAATAATTATATAAGGCAAAGACTTGTGTGAGACCATCTCACCAGGTCTTATGTGAGACGGTCATAAAGTGATAACTTTTATATAGGAAAGTGATAATAAATTAATGGAAAGTGATAATGTTATTTTATGAATAATTTATAATATAAATAAAAAGTGATAATATTTTATAGCGAAAGTGATAATGATTTATAGCGAAAGTGATAACTATTTTAAAAAGTGAAAAATGATCTCACGTGAGACGGTCTCATGCAAGACCTACCCATTATATAAAAGAATTAAATATTTCTATGGGGATAGATTCTGTCCAAGAGTCTTTTCCTTATTATAAATTGTTCATTCATGAAATAGCATTATTACTTTTTATTAAATTGAGTGACTCATTCAAGAGTTATATCATTTTTATCCTTATCACTTTTCATTAATAGAGTAATACTCTCCATTATACTCCATTCGTCCCCTCACAAGAGTTACATTTTACTAATTAGGCGTCCCGCTACAAGAGTTATATTTCCTTTTTTAGTAGATGAGACCCACATAGATCAATTACTTTATTTCCATGGGGCCACACATAACACTAATACAACTAACAATATATATTAAATTATTATATTTCTCAATCCACTACCCATTAAAATACTATATTTCTTAATTTTTATGCAAACAGTAACGTAACTCTTTTCATAAGACGAATGGAGTAAATGTTATCACTTTTTATTAGCCTCACACAATTTAAGTTTATGACATTTATTTGTGAGAGAATCGAAAATAAAAAATAAAACAATAATAAGAGAGATTAGGTACAACCGGTCCCATAAAATTTTCATGGAACCGGATCCCAGATCCTAAATCTCGCGAGTTTGCGGGTTCGCTGTGATTACTTCAGAACATCCCCAAATTACATCGCTGTCATCTCCGCCTTCCTCTCTAACCATCGCTTCTTTTACTCTATTTCCTTCCCTTTCTCTGCCACGAGCACTCCCCGATCAGGTACCCATCTACGATATTCAAGATTTCAACGATGGAACCGTGAAGCATGAACTATAGGGATTTTGTGGATGACGACTTAGATCTCCAGATCGAGCAAGTCCTCTTCCCATATATTGCAACCTGGCGATGCTTTAGAGACAGAATGATAGGATTCACAAGAACGAGGTGATGAAGTTGTTTCTGCTAACGAAATTGGGCAAGTCGGTCCTCGTGCTGCATGTGGATGTCCGGTGAGTCCCATCTCCTCCATAGACTTGATATTTTCTTGATATATAACTGCCCTATATTTTTGCTTGTTTATGCTTGCCCATAAATTGATTGAGATGTGCTGGGGTGATTCTAGGAAGAGTTGATTATCTTGTAGTTGATGATGCTTGTGAAAAAGGTGTGCCAGTGGCTATCTTGATAGCATACAGTGCAAGTGGGGAAAAGGTTGTCAGGTCTGCTGCTGTTCCTGAACTTTTGTATTTCGTTGAATGGTATAAAGGGGAATGAGAACAAATCGTGGCCAACAAAGGCAGCTGGGGTTGAAAATAATTTTTTGAAGGTACTGGATTTGTGCGACTTTTCCTGCCCACAAACTTAGAGAACCAGGAATTTTTTTCCAATAGTAAGGAAAGCAAGTGATTCTTTGTAACTTTGTCATCTAAGAAGTGAAAGCTACTCCATTATAGAAGGCATTGATTTGTTTCTTGTTTATTGCAGTGAATGGATTAAAATGTGTTGTGATTACAGAAGGCATTGATTTGTTTCGTGTTTATTGCAGTGAATCGATTAAAATGTGTTTAGATTATTGGGGTTCAATACCAAATTGTCAGTTTTGGAATAGTCAATGTGCCTCTGTCACTGATCGTGTAGTAAGAAACTACAGGTTCATTGATTGGAAGGAATTTTTGCCAGATCTATTCAATATTTACTTGAATATGTTTGAGGTAAGTTTGTATGTATTTAAGTGGCTTTGAAGTTGATTAGATTTTTATTTATCTTTTGGAATCTACTCTACTGTTTATTGGATTTGGAAGAAGATTTATTTGCATCGAAAGAATCTTGGAATAAGGCTTTTGCAAAACTGCACCTTTACAAAAAAAAAAAAAAGGAATGCAACCTATAATATGTTTTAAGCAGGGTTAGCAGGTAGCTTTCAAGGCCACACTTCTCTATGTGACTGCAATTCATTTCAAAGGAAAATTTAGCCCCCTCCCCCACCCTTTTTATTCCTTCTAGTTTTAATATGGTTGCCAGCTTTTATCTCTATATGTGGTATTTGTGGCATTGAACTTAACAACAATAATTTTATGGGTAGAAGTTGAAATAATCATGCCATTTCTAAGAATACAAACACGTGGCTTTTACTTTTCATTCGCTCCTATTTGTTTGTTGAGTAAATTATTTATTTATTTATATTTTTAAATGTACAGGTTTCGGTGGCTAGTGAGAGCGGATCATATCCATTCTCTGTAGATGTTCCTAGAAACACGACATTTGAGGTTGAGAAGGCTGAAATTGATAATGTTGGGAGATTGAAAACTGTGTTAGATGATGGGTTGTTGTCTTAATTTCTTACACTTAAAGATATTAGTTTTATTTTACCCCAAATTTACTCATTGTATATTTTATTTAAGTGTTTCTTGTTTTGTCTTGATTTTGTCTAACCATTTAGATAGTGGATAGTTTTTTTTTTTTACTAATTAATATTGGAAAGAGTAGTTGATAGAGGTAGAAAATGAATAAGCTGATTTTATATCCAACTAATTACAAAATTGCAAAGAGTGAGTATAATTTTTTTTATTGAGTAATTTAATTAATTATAAAGAGTAATCTGCATAATTCTAAAGAATAACCTAAGTATTTTTGATAGAGTGGTCTAACATATTTTCTATGAAGTAACCTAATTTATTATAAAGAGTAACCTAAATAATTCTAAAGAATAACCTAAGTATTTTTATAGAGTATCTAACATTTTTCCTATAGAGTATTCTAATTCATTTCAAAGAGTAACCTAATTATTTTTGTACAGTGACCAAATTATTATAAAGAGTAACCCAATTAATAAAATAGAGTAACCTATAAAATATTGGTCAAACAAAATTATACTGCATAAACAAATCATGGTCTCAAATGAAAGAGTAACTCAAATTATTATAAAGAGTAACCAAATTAATTAGAAAGAGAAATCCAATTAATTTGAATGAGTAATCTAATTATTTTTACATAATAATCTATAATTTAATTTCAAAAAATGATTCAATTAATTTCAAAGAGTAATTTAATTAATTTTATAAGGTGTCTATCAACTTACAAATTGTATACAATTTAATTTTCACAGTACATAATTTTATTTTCTTATTTTCATAATGTCAAATCAAAAGAGTAACTTAATTTATCGAAAAGAGTAACTCAGTTTATAAAAAGAGTAACCTTATACTTAACTTTATTTTCAGAATTTAAATAAAAAAGTAACCTAAATATGGAGATACAAAATTTTAATTCTATACATGATCCAAATTGAAGGAAATGAGGAGCAGAGCAAAGTGTTACAAGAAAATGGCAATGAAGGCAGTTGAAGAAGGTGATACGATGGGAAGGTGATAGAACATCTACTGAATCCACAAAAATGGCGGATGGTGAGAAGGTGCTGGAAGCTCTCCAACCTCACTTAAATCTAACAAAATTGGAGATAGTTTCGAATGTTGCAATTTAGGTTTTTGGATGAAAGAGATGAAAATTTTAAGTGGAATAATTATTTGGAGGTGTCGAAATTCAGCACTTCCACCACTGGGTCATCTTCCTCATCTAAAATCCTTACAATTGAGGGTCATATTTCCTTCAGTAGATGTCCAAGAATTCTCAAAGTCGAGTTTGCTTGAGCTCGTTCGACCTGGTTAAAGAAAAAAAAAATAGAAGTTGCAGCATATTCGACTCCTCAATCCCCTACCCCTACGTATCCAGATTCGACTCCTCATCTGCTCCATTTCTCGATTCCTCCCACAGCAGCTGCAGTGTCAACAACTAGGTGGCTGTTGACTTGGATTTCGATTCAGATCACATCGTCATACCAGGAAAACCCGCTACTCTAAATCCCAACCACCGCCAAAGCAGCACCAGCCCCAGACCAAGAAACTTAATCCTTCTCTATATATGGAAAATTCGATTGCAGCGTTACCGAGTGAGCCCGTGTACTCGATTCTACCCATCCTCCTGATCAACTCACGGAAAACGAAGAAGGTGGATTGGATGTGTGACGTGGCATGAGATTTGGGGAGGGAATGCAGTCTGTAGAAGGAAATCGGATCAAGATCCGATTTGTGCCTTGACCCAAAAAGTACATATAAAGATCCGGTCCTACAAAATTAAAAAATAAAAAAATAAAATAAAAAAGCCTGCTCCATGTAAGTTATTGTCAACCATAATTAACAAAATTAGCACATGAATTTGAATCCCTCCAGTCTTTTCCTGCTCTCCCATTCTCCGAATCTCCCCTCTCGCTGCGGCGGCCACTCTTATCGCCCTTAAATCAAAAATTCTAATCTTACATTCTAATCTTTCTCTTCCCCCTCCACAATTTCTTGAGGAATTACTCTGATTCCCGCGCAGGCCGACTTCTGTCACTAGTCATCATCTCCGGCGCTCCCCTATTCGTACTTCTACCAGGTAACATTATTTTCCTTAATTTTCTGTAAATCCTTTTTTCTGAATCTCGATTGATCACCGTACTCTAGCTCCTTCTGCCTTTTTGAAACTCTTCGATTTTTCTGCACTCCTTAAGTGAACGGGTGTTGATTAAATTAATATCCTTTGATTGAGTATTTGTGTGTTATAAGATAGGCTTTCTCTTATCAAATTGCATATTAGTTGGTTGTGTGAAAATATTTTTGATTGTTCCTCAACTACAGACTTCACTCAATTGCTCATATATAGGTAAATATTCATAGCATACTGCACCAAAAACAACCTATTCAATTAATACCATTTGAGGGTTAGTTGAAGGCTTCACAACTAATGTAATTTTTTCTAAGAAGAAAGGTATGGCTAAAGAACAAGTTAAGTATATCTAAGTCATTATTGAGTATCTTTTCAAAGTTAATACTTTCATGTAAATGGTTAACGGGGTTTCTAGATTTTAGCATGAGATAGGTCCATTTCTTAAAGAATCTTCACAGCCTATATTAGCTGTGGGTTAAAGTGCATAACGGAAGCATGCCAGCCCAGGGCTTGATACAGAAAAAACCAGCAACCTGACAACTAGATTTGCATGCATTTGCATGAGGAATGCCTTAAATGAACAATTCTCAAAAATAAGATAGACAAAGAGTCGTATAGAAGCCATAATACAGTGCAGAATACTTATATTCCATGAAGCTTAGATAGAAACATACCAAACGTGGAAAAAACAGTAAAACATTCAGAGCCAAACGTATAAATTTTGGACTGAAAGCTTGAAGACCCTCTCAATGTTTCTATAGAAAGTCTCCTTTATCTAGACAAGTTTTAAACTAAATGAATACAACAAAATGAGGAATCAGAATTCACCTGTTCTATTATAAATCCCATAAGTCCTGTTAATAAAACTAGCTTAATAAGTTAACGAACCACCCAACCCTTTCAGATGCATGCTGTCCTAGGATAGCTTGGCTATACACAACATGAGTT
Source organism: Pogostemon cablin (assembly GCA_023678885.1). Lineage (NCBI taxonomy): Eukaryota > Viridiplantae > Streptophyta > Magnoliopsida > Lamiales > Lamiaceae > Pogostemon > Pogostemon cablin. Next base: position 32,190,260 of record CM042959.1, on the reverse strand, counting down.
AATTTGGTGAAGGTATGGTACTTAGACAGGTGTAAGAAAATCTAAGTCTAGTTTTTAACGAATTGCAAAAGCCACCAACTCAAAAACAGAATACATAATAGAAAAAGGCTAATATTAGGTTACCTATAATGATTCTTCTATTCTGTAAAGTTAGAGAAGCTTGACAATGCAGCACCTTACTGTAACAACACTCTTAAATCCACCGCAACACTATCCCATTGGTATCACGATGAATGTCCTCAATCCCTCGTCCAAAATAACATTAATCTTATAGATGAGACTAGATTGTAGATGTGACTAGCAAGACATACGAGATTATATTGTTATGCCACTTTGAATGTACTATTGTTTAATACATTTGATTATATCGTTTGTTGTGATGACTATTATGTGAGCACATGATGGGCAATTTTACTCTGTATTCTGCAAGCATGGACAAATGTTTCATATTTAAAGAAAGAGCGCTCCTGATACAAAGTAGAAGCTTCATCATTTTTAGAATAGAGATATTACATATTTTGCGGATTGGGGCTGCAAAGCGAAGTAGTTATTACAATAACCTTGATGAATGATGAGAGATGATGAATGATGAGAGATTTATGGGAGGTAAGGATGTGATGTCGGGATTGATGGACAAAATTAAATTGCTTTTCTTTTCCCATTGTCTTTGTTTATTGTTTATGTTGTAATTAGAGCCATCATGTATAGTTTGCAGTGTTTCAATTTTATTATTTTGGGAAGTTAAAATTTTAAATACAACCGTGTTTTTCTTATGCAACATTTTAAACAATATACTACGATCATTCATTAATTAATACAACAGTATTTTCCTTGTGCAATATTTTAAACAGCCTACTATGATGATTAATTAATTGGAATAGTCCAAAAACTGTAAACTTACAGCCATAGTTGCCAATCCTAATTTTTGGTGAACCAAATCTGAGAGAGTTATTTATCTCTGAGGACATAGTAGACAGAGTTTCTCCGTCTCACTGTTGGAAGGTCAACATGGTCCTTCCTCGCTACACTCAATTCTTTAGTTTATGCATTATGATGTTTCGAAGGCCAATAGTCTAACTGGAACTAAGCTCATTACGCATCAAAGCAACAGAGAATTGTCTAACCTCTTAGCACCCGGGAGTATCGTCCACCTATGTTTTTTATTTTAATTATTTTTGTTTGTTCCCCATTTCAATTTTTTTTTTTTTGTGGGGGGTAGTTCTTCAGTAAGGCGGTTAAGATGATTTGAGGCTGAAGTGGATCTCTAATCATAGATGATTTATGTCTCTGTCTTGCCTAAAGAAAAATCGCTTCTAGTCAGTTGAGAAGCTAATGCGAGTTCTTAACTATAATATTTTGCAGAGTTACACAAAAATGATTAGGCTTCGATACAAGTTTGAGTGAAATTTTGCTGGTGTTTCTATTATTATCTGAAAATCTGATTTTGATACGTAGTGAACTATAAATTTTCCTTTCTGAGAAAGTGTTGTCCTTTAGTTCAGTATGTGATTTTATAGGCTCTTTGATTATACTATGTTCGAAAACTTTCTACGTATGATTTGTTTATGACATCTTTATGTTGTGTCATTCCACCCATCCTCCATGCCACAAAACAAAATTTCCTTTCAAAGCTTCAATTATGTTTTTTATTCCCTCTTGGTGTTCACATATCGTGTTGCTTTTACTAAAGTTCTCCCAGAAAAATGGTACGGTAGTTCTAACTCATGGGCTATAATGAAGGCTAAAATCGATTCCAATATCCAGATCTGCCTTAGTATAATATATATTTTTTTTAAATGATCTGTTCCAGAACTATTCTTTTTTTAAATTGAAAAAAAATAAATTCTATAAGAAATCGTTTCTAATTCATTAGGTCTACCCTAAGAAGATCTCCACCTTCTCTGGATTTTTTATTTGGAGTATTCAAAATGCATGTTTAGGATCAACAATCAAGTAATGGTAATGTTATCTACTTTCACCATTTTATGTTTCTGGTTTCATGTCCAAGATTAATGTGTGTGTATGTTTAAAATACTATTGCATCATTTGAATCAAGGAGAGCATGAAAGAAGAGTTTAAAGATGATATTGTTCTGGATTGAAATGAAAAAAAATTGTGTTTTATTATCTTACAATAAGATGTTTTTGGGAACTGAAAAAGTACAAATGGTGAGTCATTCTATAACATGTCATTGAATTAAATTAAATTAAGAGTTTTTGGTTTAGTAGTTTTGGAGAGTAAGTGTGGATTTAATTAATAAGAATGATATATATTGCTTTTGCAAGTGTGTTTGTTGCTATGCAAAAATAATAATTGTGTCCAACTTACGCTGCTCATTCAGTTTCTGTCATCATCTAGCATGTATAATCTCTAACTTTTATTTTGTATAACCCTCTTCTTTTCTGTCTGTCATCACCAAAAATATAAATCAAGACCTACATATGTGTTCCTGTTAAAAACACTGGAGATTGTTAGTTTTGTAGCAACCAATATCATGAATAATCTGTCAATGTAATTTAAAAGCATGATTAATCAGTTTACCTAAATTAATCTATGAGGTTTACTTTTCTCATTGCGTGCACTCTTTCCCCCTGAAAAAAATGAATGCTAGATATAAATAAATGTTTGCAAATCTTGGAAAATATGTGTATGAATAATGTAGTGCATACTTCCTTGTCTTGAAATACATTCCATCGTTTTGCTGAATCTTCTATTGCCCAGGAACATTGTATGCATGAATCAAAAGCAGCTTCACTGTTTATTCATCCTTTGAAGAATTGATATCTTTGATCCTGAATAGTGTTTGCCATACTCCATTGTAATAGTCTTTTGAAAAGAATCCTGCATATTCATAAACTGTTTATATGGAGCAACATAAACAATAACAACACAGAAATGTAAGATAGAAATCAATAAATGGTTAACTACCTGAAGTGAGATGTTTAGAACATGTTCTATTTATAACTGTCCACCACATGTGATTTGGTGAGATGAAACGTTTCATCTTCTATTACAAATTTAAAATTCAAATAGCTGCTGCAGTGGATGGGTGTTTCAATGCTAATAATATTCTAGATTGTGTGCCCCAATATGAATACATGCAGCAGACGAAAAAAAAATGAAAAGAAATTAGTCAGTGAATACTTTCACGCGTGCTATTATATTATTATTTAAATAGTTTTCTTCTTGTTCTAGAATAATGTAAGGCTTCAGTGAACCAAAATAATAATAAATAAATAAATAAAAATGAAAGGCATATAATTGGTGGAGTAATCAATGCGATGTCAATATTTGTGTAGCTAAGTACTGTCTGCGTCCATCCGCCCATACAGATGATTTTTTTTCTAAATAAACTCTTAATTCTATTTTAGAAAGTGTTTTTGGTGGGAAAATTTTTATTTTGGGCAACTTTTCTGTTTATATATATATATATATATATATATATATATATATATAGAGAGAGAGAGAGAGAGAGAGAGAGAGATAGATAGACAGATAGACAGACAGACATTACGATGGTTTTGGTAAAAAAGGGGAGGTGGTTTCAGTAATGCCACGTGAATGGAAAATGCTTTTGACCTTGGGGCTCCTAGAAACGGATTTGTTCCAACAATTCCAAACAAATTATTCAAATTCTGTTGAACTGATCGATGAATCTTTTAACTAGCTCCTAATTTTATTTATTTTTATTTATGTGAGATCAGTTCACCCTTTTCATCCTAGTTGATATTCTGTGAACCTACTCAGTCATGGGCCAATTTGTCCCTCTATTCCGTTTTAACAATTCTTATAAATAAAGTAACGACTTCAAAAGTAAGCAAAACATGTCACTCTTTATTTAACACTAGTTTTTTCTACCTGTGTGATGCACGGGGATTAAATATGTTTTGTATATGTTTCTAAAAATTACTTTATTTTAATATAACTTTCATATTTACTATTTCACGTTATAAATTAAAAGTGATCTTTTTATCATTTTTATTGACTATAGTGGTAATGTAATCTTTTTAGGTATTAAATAAGATATAAAGTAAGTAATGTATGTTAGGTAATGGTGATGTTTTTAAAATGAAGAGTATTATAAAGTTATTTGTATTGAGTATTTTTTTTCATTTTTGAGTTTTCAAATATACATTGGGACTAACAAATGAAGAAATGCGAAATGTGTAGTGGCCCAGCCCAATATCCTAGTCAGTTGGCGTTTTGCGGAGAGAGGCTAGGTTTGTGTTGCTTCAAGAGCTTCCGATCCAGTTGAATGGGAGGGTCTTGATTTCGCTAAACTGGTTTGATTTCTACACAAAATCTTCAAATGGAAGGGAATTCACTGCTTTTCACTTCAACAAGCCCCCCACTCTTGAGATCCTTCTCCATCAAACCTAGTTCTGGAAATGGTGCGGCATTTCCATGTCCGGCAATTACACATAACAACCGGAAATCATTATCCGTGAAAGCCGATTCCTCGGGTCATGCCCAGCAGAATGCATCCTCGAAGAGTCCACTACTCTGGCTGGCTTTGGATGTTCCTCGGAAGATTTGGAAACAGACATTGAGGCCTTTGAGTGATTTTGGCTTCGGTAGGAAAAGTGTGTGGGAGGGCGGAGTCGGCTTGTTCCTTGTTTCTGGGGCATTTCTGCTGGCATTTAGCTTGGCTTGGCTGAGAGGTTTTCAATTAAGATCAAAGTTTAACAAATATTTGACCATTTTTGAGTTTGATCAGGCTTCAGGCATCTCCACCGGAACACCAGTTAGGATTAGGGGGGTGAATGTTGGGAATGTGGTTCGAGTCAATCCCTCATTGAGAAATATTGAGGCATTAGTTGAGGTGTGCTTGTGAAACTCTACTACTTGTGGCATCACTGCATTATTATTATCTTGTGGCATCACTGCTATTATATTTTTATGCTGGTATTTCAGATTGAAGATGATAAAATTATTATACCACGGAATTCATTGATTGAAGTGAATCAGTCTGGTCTTCTCATGGAAACACTCATTGACATCACGCCCAGAGACCCTATTCCAACACCTTCAGTTGGACCTCTTCATGCAGGTTGTGCTGAAGAGGGTCTAATTGTATGTGACAGACAAAAGATAAAGGGGCGCCAAGGGGTGAGTCTGGATGCATTGGTTGGCATATTTACTCGCATTGGGCGTGAAGTTGAACAAATTGGTGTTGCAAATACCTATTCATTGGCTGAGCGAATTGCCTATGTTGTTGAGGAGGCGCGACCTCTGCTTGCAAAGGTGTGGTCTATGTGTTTATTCTAGTACTTTTTGTTCCTATCTCCAATAAATTTGCGTTAGCAATGCCCTTTTGTGTACTTATGAATTTAGATTTTGCAGCAAATTTTGATGGTATACTTTCATCAATTATAGGTAAATGCTATCATTTTTTGTAACTAAATTGGTTGCTAAAGAGAGAGAGGGGGGTGGGGGGGTAAACCAATTTTCAATTGCCCAATAGTGTACTTGTGATATACTTTTCTGTTACTATAAATTACTTATGGTGTGTGCAATGTTTCGCGTAAGATGACTCTTATTATGGGTTCTCACCTGGCTCTTGGCACTTTTGTTCCATGATCTCTCTTATAAACTTAAAACTCACATGCTTTGGTTGTACAACTGTGCTTGGTGTCAAAGATAGTTTGCCGTTTAATGTGGCAATTTTTAATTAATCATTTACAGCAATTCCTTGTGGACCTTGTACTAAAAGTTTAATATTAGATGATTGACATCTCAAATTTTCGTATTTTCTAGCATCCTGTACACTACAATCATAAAGTGATGAAAGTTCATAAACCTGCAATGCTTAATGGATCAGAGTGTTGGGGTACTAAATTTCAATATGAACAAAAAAATGTGATAGAATACACAATTAATGTATTAGGAAGAAAGTGGGGTACTGGTAACCCCAATCAGAGAGCCCAATTCACTAAAGGTGGTTTGGACAAGTACACTGGAGACCTCCACTTAGTCAACCCTGCACTATGGATAAGCTTTGTTTGTTTTTATGACACCATAAGTCTGTTTTTTTTTTACTGTAGTCTTTGTAAACCTGTGATTCTCTGAAGCAATTATTGCTAAGTAGTTATCCAATATATGAAGTTTATTTTCTTAATAAGCTTTCTCTATATATACTTAACTAAAACTGTATGCTGTTGTTTACTGAATGATTGGTGTTTGGTTTTCTCTTTCGTTGTTCATTGTCCACTATTGGTTTAAACTAGGATATTCAAAAAAGTCAAAGATATTGTTGTCTCATTTAATATGAAATTTAGGTACCCTTGTCCCTTAGTAGGAGCAAGCTGGTATGATTTTTGTACTTCATAGTGTGATTGAGCTGCTTCCCTTGCTGGATAGTCTAATACTGTTAAGAGTACAATGCATCTTCCCATTGTGCAGCCAGCAATAGCAAATTAAAGCTTTAAATTCAATAGATGATCAAGCGCATTCATCTTGATTCTCTCTTGAATATAAGAATTCATTCACTGTAGTATGATAGTGTCCTTGCATGGAATTGTTCTCATGTAAAATTCTGTCTCTGATCTAGTGATTTACCAGATTCAAGTCTTAGCTGAGGATGTAGAACCATTGCTGGCTGAAGTGCATGATGGTGGTTTGCTGAAGGAAGTTGAGAATTTAACCAAAAGCCTTTCACAAGCTTCTGAAGATCTAAGGTAAACTTTGATGTTGTGATAACTAGCAACGGAAGGGTTGTTTTATACTAGAATGTATTAAGCAACATGCAAAATAAAACCTTCAGAACATTGATAATTTTGTTTAATAGATGACTCAATCCTCCTGAAGTCTTAGCGAAATAAATTAATTCTAGAAGTATTTTTTCCATTTTAAAAAATCAGATGGGGAAGTTTTGGCTGCATTTCTATTTTCTTTGGGTTATGACATGTATCCCAAATTGTTTTCACCTATGTCCACAAATCCATTTTGTCTAGCATTTACACAGTTGTGTGATTGGTACAATACCTTATCGATTTGCTGTATTTCTTTAGATTATGGTCAAAATATGTTCATTATTCTTGTGGGCTTTGATTTTTCTGAACTTGAACTCTATAGCATATGGCCTATGAGATATTATGTTTGAAATGTACAGAAAGGTGCAGTTGTCAATTTTGACTCCAGAGAACACTGAACTTATTCAGAAGTCAATTTATACCCTCGTCTTCACATTGAAGAACATTGAGGTAGGTTGTCTGGATGCATGTGTCTTGATTCTGATTGTGGGAGTGGTTATTATCTCTTTATATTACAACAGTTGTTTTAACACAAATTTCATCTCCACTGCTAAGTGCTATTCATTACCTGCAGAATATAAGCTCCGATATATTAGGATTTACTGGGGATGAAGCTACAAGGAAGAACTTGAAGTTGCTCATAAAGTCTCTCAGTCGGCTACTGTGAAGTAATCGATTTTAATCTTTTATGAAAGCAAGGGGAATCTCTCAAGTTTTGAAAATTTTCTTTCTATCCATGTTAGTCCTGACTCTTTTGGGATCTCTCCGATGATGTCCTCCCAGAAGATTCCATATTTTAAGCTTTTAATTAGTGAAGTTGGCAACTTTTTTAGACTTACCTTTCTAAATTACACAAACAAATATTTGCATTGAAGCTCTTCTTTCTCTTGTTCTTCTTTCGCTTTACACAGGTACAACTATTACATGGGACCAAACTATTCTTGTTTTTGTGGTCGCATTTAGTCTATTCTTCTCTTTAGCGGCCATGTTGGATTCTTGCTTTTCTTTAATCTACTTCTCCAATTCATATATTGGGAGTTTGTTGGTATGTCATACATTACATGCTAGATATGAAACTAGATGCCCTCACCTTCTGGTTCACCATCGACTCTCTTAGCTTCTCAGCTTCCTTCATCTTCCCACCTGATACATACATCTCTGATATAAGTGAGTAAACTCCTCCATCCTTGTCTGGCCTTAGGTTCGGTTGGATATGGGGTGGAGTAGAGTGGTGTCGACGGTGATGGCGGGCATCAAGTGGTTGCACAAGGATCGCTGGGTGTATGTGCATGAGAGAAGGAGACGAGCTCTTGCGTTCTATGGCTACGTGTATGATAGAGTAAAGAGCAGTTATATTATAAAAGAAAGGAAATATGATAAATAGGAACGTAAGAATACGATTCCTCCCGGGATGACTCCCGTCAGCCAAAGCTGCCCAAGTACTAGAATAAGATAGAATAATCGATGCCCCTTCCCTTTCCCTCTATGCACTAATATATAGATCTTTTATTCGATGGCTTATTTATTAATAGCCTGATTATTTGCATTTGCCTCTTATTCTTCCCTACAAATAAGCTCTTTATTTATTCCTCCTTAATTGACTCTATCAATTCTTCCCCCGTTGGAAACAGCATTGTCCGCAATGCTGGCCATCAGAATCTGAAACGTCCATCCAAGTAGCCTCTTCTTCATCTTCTCTACCCCCTTCTACTTCTTCCTCACCTGCAATTAACAAGTGGAGAGATTTTTCCTTACAACGATGTCGTGGATGAAAACGCTCCTTGCACTTGAAACAGAGGCCACGAGCTCTGAGGTCCAGGACTTCAGCGTTGGACATCTGCTTCATCCCTCTGCTTCTGTCGTTTGTAGGGTTGGGCTTGCTTCATCGCTGGAAGTTATAAGAGGCTGATGAGTTTTGCGCCAAGAAGTCGGGCTTTCTCCCATCCTATCGATGGGCTCAAAACTTGGGCCTTCCCCATACTTGGATGTATAATGGGCATTCTGTCTATCAGGTGGTTTTAAGTGTATTTCTTTATTTGGGCCTGGCCCGCTTGCCCATTGTCCTCCCACAAAAACAGGTCGCGTGTTGCTCCCGGATATGTTTTGAATTTCTTGTTCGATCTCTCTCGACAGATTCATGGTGTCAAAGACGTCAACAGCATCTTTTGATCTAATTCGGACTCGGATCTCCGATCGCAACCCGTTGAGAAAGAGGCCCAGACTCTGAGTCTCCGTAATTCGAGGAACGAGGGCCATTCGGGCAGCGAACTCATCAATATATTCATCCACACTTCCCGTCTGTTTCGTGGCGGCCAAGGCTTCGAAAGGGTTGACTAACGGGTTTCCTCCATACCTCCTTAGCACTTCGAATGACAGTTGGTTCCAAGTCATGTTTGGCGAACGATCAGTCAACCATCGAACCCAATGTAAGGCTGAACCTTCCATACAAACAGTAGCCAATTCCACCTTTAACTCGTCACGTGTGCCTTGGATTTGAAAATATCTCTCTGCACGGGTGATCCACGCCACGGGATCATCCCCATCAAAATTGGGCAACTCAACCCGTTTGGCAGTGAGTTGGAAGTCATTAGTGGAATTATTCCGGCCCGGAACAAACTCCTGAAGCGGAATGCGGGCGCTGGTTTCTCCAATATCACTGGTTTGGCGATCCTCACCACTGTCCTCGATTCTCTTGTTCTTCATAAGTGAGGAAAGCATCTCTTCAATTTTGTCCAGTTTCTCCAGCTTCTTTTGTTGATTGTCTAACTGCTTCTGTTGAAAGGCCATGGTTTCGGTGATCATCTCGAGGCTCTTCTCCATCATTTCCATACGAGTCTCCATTCGTGTTTGGGGCATCCGGCAGGTCGGACCAAATTGATAGAGTAAAGAGCTGTTATATTATAAAAGAAAGGAAATATGATAAATAGGAACGTAAGAATACGATTCCTCCCGGGATGACTCCCGTCAGCCAAAGCTGCCCAAGTACTAGAATAAGATAGATTAATCGATGCCCCTTCCCTTTCCCTCTATGCACTAATATATAGATCTTTTATTCAATGGCTTATTTATTAATAGCCTGATTATTTGCATTTGCCTCTTATTCTTCCCTACAAATAAGCTCTTTATTTATTCCTCCTTAATTGACTCTATCAGTGTACTTCATTTGGAAGGCACGCAATGATGCTCTTATAAACAGTCGTCGTCCTATAGTCTCTGTAGTCGTTAATTCTATTTTGATGCATGTTGCTAGATTTGAACATATTCTAGCCAAGTTAGGTGTTTTATTTGTTAGTGTTGGAGTTGTGGTGATGTAATTTGTCTCCCATTTTGTGAATAAATTAACATGCATCCACCTCTCATCACCTCATCGATTACCTCCTCACCCTCTCCATGCAACTTGCACGATGACAAGAAGGAGCCACACGACCACGTTTGCTTGTAAAGGTATTGTTTTGAACACCAAATTCGTTGTTAATGCATATATGTGCATTTATTATTTATTTTAGAATTTATAATATTACTCTTCTTAGAAGTTTTTTATGTTTGATTTATCAAATTAAATAGAGTCAAGTTAATATTATTATTTTGTGCTCTCGTACTTTTTTAATTTGTTTTTCATTACACTTGTTACCCTAAAAAAAATGATTAAAGTTTCAAAATAAATAATTTATCTATACATCATATTTTTTTAAAAAAATATCACACCCAGTAACGTACATAATTCAATTTATTATTTATTTATAACTTAAGAAACATCTCATTATTATTAAAATTTAATTAAATAAAATAAAATGATTTCTTAAACTCCAAATTTACGATTAATGTGAACAACGTAACTCTATTGGGATAGATGGAATAATATTTTCAGAAAATAGAAGCTGCCCTAGATCTATGCATACTCCTTGGACTACATTCTTACTCCTGTATATCATACTTGTTGCTCTATGCACTAATATTAAGGAATTAATATAATATTTTAATGGGTTAATTGAAAAAATTAAAAAAAATCATAAACTTTATTCATATTTTAAATTAATCATAACCTTTGAGAAATTGAAAAAAAACCACCACCTTTAAGTATTGTTCTAAAGCGTACCTAATTTTTTGAGAAAAAAAATCAACTTTTAGTCACAAATTGGGTGCGTTTTGCAACAATACTTAAAGGTGGTAGTTTTTTTGCAATTTTTTCAAAGGTTGAGATTAATTTGCAATAGGAGTAAAGTTCGTGGTTTTTTTTTAATTAATCATATTTTAATACTTTCTCCGTCCGCTTCTAAGGTGTCCATTTTATTATTTTTGGCGTCTGGTTCAAATGTATTCATTTCCCCTATTTAGTAAAAAAATACAGAATATGGCCCAACACTTTCCTCTAGTACAACTACCCACTTTACATATAATAACTCTTTAATACACGTGCAAAAAGTAAATGGACACCTTAAAACCGGACGGAGGAAGTATATAACTGATGATCCTCATTTTATTATATTGAACGTCTCATTCAAATGTTCTAATTTTTCCCTTTTAGTAAAAGGGCCCACCAATACCTATTACATCCTCTAATACAACTACATAATACATATAAAATAATAATACTTTTTAATCCACGTGCAAAAAATAAACAACCACTTTTATCAGGAACGGAAGGAGTATTTCATTTTTCACATTTAACTATCCTCTTTCAACCCCTTTTTCTTAAATAAGTGATTTTATTCACATGTACATTTAGTAAGTTAAAATAAATTATACTCCTGCCATCCCATGCAAAGGGATGCTTTTGCTTTTTATATATAGATTAAGGTGTATTATTATTTAATGTGTAGTGAGTAGTTGTATTAGTAGGTGTGTGTGCCCAAATTTTAATTGTATTAGTAGGTGTGTGTGGGTCCATATGTGTAAAAAAAATAAAGAGGACTCTTTGGATGAAACTCCCAAAATAGAAAAAATTAACCATTTGAAGTGAATGGGGAAGTATAAAATAAGTAATAAAATATTAGTAAAAATATTTAATTTTTGTTTTTTTATTGAACCGTCAGTCCGATCGCGAACCGCTAAAGTCACCGGTTTCAGGTTCGGCTATAAAAACACTAATTAACAGCGCCAAGTACATTATGACGTAGTAAGTGGTATACTGGTGACCAGCTTACCATATAATTCTGCAACCTACAATGCACTACCAATCCAAAGGAATTTAAATACAATACGCCCACGTATTAATAAACAAACAGACATAAATACCTAGGGAGGAGTGACATAAATCTAAGGTTGGTTTCTCTGTCTAACCCACCCAGTAGTGGGGTGTGTGTGTTAGAGAGAGAGAGAAGATGTGGGTGTGGGGAGCAGCAGTAGTGGTGATTGTAATAAGCCTTGGTGAGCTGCAATGTAGGTTGAGTACTGAAGAGCAAAGGTGGTGTGATTTGTTCAAAGGGAGTTGGGTGAGAGATTCATCCTTACCCTCCAACCCTCTCTACAACTACTCATCCTGTCCCTTCATTCAGAAGGAGTTCAATTGCCAGAAAAATGGACGTATCGATCGCTTGTACCTTACGTACAACTGGCAACCTCAATCCTGCAACTTATCAAGGTACCCTCCACCATTCTTTCTTATAGCATCTTGCTTCAATTCTTTTTTTTTTTTAGTTTAACTTTTTATTGCATTTTTTATTCTTGTTTACTCCCTCCGTCTCTAAAAAGTTTGCACACCTCTTTTCGGCACGGAGATTAAGAAAGTGATAACTTTTAGGGGCATAATGGTATTTTTATGTAATATATAAATGATAAAGTATGGTAGGTAGAGATGATTTTTTTGTAATTAAAGTGTATGGGGAAGGGTGATTGTTTTTTACTTTTTGCTTTTTTTGGAATGTGCAAACTTTTGTGGGACAGCCCAAAATGAAAAGTGTGCCAACTTTTTAGAGACGGAGGGAGTATAATTTTAGTTGATTAATTTTATTAAAGTGTAGAGATTTTGTTTCTTTATTTAAAAAAACTATAATTGCCTTTTCAAACACTAAAAAAGGGGAGTGTATAAACACTATTTCACAAGAATCAAAATCCTCAAAAAAGTAATACTGTAAAAAATAAAATATAAGTAATCGATCATACTAACCCAATGATGTCAATCTACCAATATATAAAGGTCGTTATGTTTAGAAAATTGTGTTGTGTAATGTTAGATGACTAATTGAAAGTTATTAACATTAATTATTAAAAGATTCCTCTTAGACAACGTCTCATATTAGTGTATATGCAGTTTCATCTTATTAGTGTACATATTAGTCTTTATGTATTTTCATTTTGTATGTATTATTAAAATTTACATTTTTCTATAGTAAATAAGACTGAGACTCACACACAACCCTAATCCAACTATTCACTATATATTACTCTCTCGTCCCGTCAAAATATTCTCATTTTACTATATTGGACGTCATTTTCCTCTTTTAGTAAAAAGTGTCAACCACTACCCATCATTGATTAAGACTCGTATAATTCTCCCATCAAATTTAATTAAACCCAATATATCACTTTTTTCTTCTTGTGACTATTTTATTCGAATTTTCTTTTCTTTGAAAAAAAAATTAGAGACAATCGACTTTTGATATTTTCTGCTAAAATAAGTACCATAACTTTTAGAAAGGTATTAATTTCCAAGTTGAGTAACTTCTACAAATTTTCGTATGAGATCTTCACATATAAAATGTGCTCAGAATATTTGAGTAAAAAGATCATATTTTAAATATATATATATTTTCATAATACTCAAAATATATTTATAAAAATAACCCTATTTTTTTCCGTTGAAATACTACTCCCTATTATTAGTAATAAAATTAGCGTAATTTTATGATCATATTTTCTTCTCCATTGTTATAACAAAGTCTTGTGTAAAATTGTTTCATAAAATAACTTTTGTAACAGATAAAAAGTGATAATATTTATAATGAAAAAGTGATATCTAATTAATAAAAATGATAATGGTGTTGTAAACTATTTTATAAATAATTTATGATATAAATAAAAAGTGATATCGTAGTATAAGAAAAATGAATATCTTTAATAAAAAATTATACTTCCGTCGTTATGTGATTATCGTTACACACAATAATTTCAGAACGAAGGGAATAATTAATTACGAAAAATAAAATAATTTCATTAAAATGGTCTCACACAATATTGTAGCTTATCGTTTTTGCAACGTCTTCGATTTATTTCTGGCTTTATAAATTTTACTTTAACGAAGTTGAAAACAATAATATCAATATATCATCTCCTTTAATATTTAAGAAGTGGTTTTCCTTTTCTTTTGTTAGCTTCAGATTGCATGCCTTAAAATGGACATGCACCCCGGTTCGGAACCGCCGGTTCCGGTTCCAAGGTAGGGAGAACCGGAACCGAACAGGAGTATGAAGGTTTCGATTCCGGAACCCACGGTTCCGGTTCGGAACCGCCGGTTCCGATTTTTTTTGGTTTTAAGCGTAAAAAGTAAAAAGAAATTGAAAAACCGGTTGTTCGAATCGGAACCACCGGTTCGGAACCGGAACCGCCGGTTTTTTCCCAAATATGAGGAATCGAAACCGAACTTTCCTTAGCCAGTTCCATTTTTTTTTTTGCCGATTCCAGAACCGGCGGTTCTGATTTGGTTCGAACCGCCAGTTTCGATTTTTTGGTGCATGTCTACCTTAAAAGAACTAGTATAGGACTTGTGGGAATTCTGACATGATTCTGTATGTTGTCAATAATAGATAGATTTGAAAATACTCCCTCCGTCCCAGACTTAAGTTCACCGGTACTGTAGATACGGAGTTTAAGAAAAGTTACTTTTTGACCAACTTTATTGACTTTTAAGGGGTATTGTGGTATTTTTAGGTAATAAATAAATTATAAAGTATGTTATGTGTGTTAGGTGAGAGTGATATTTTTGAAATTAAGATAACTTTTGAGGTTGTTGGTTAGTGTGAAGTTTTCTTTTTTGGGCGGTGAACATAAGTGTGGGACGGATAAAAACAGAAAGTGTGAACATAAGTGTGGGACGGAAGTAGAGTTGTTAATAAGCCCGCAAACCGTGGACCCGAACCGATTAACCCGAAAAAAATTAGGGTTAGGGCCAAGAAATTTGAGCCCGTTTAACATCCGGGCTTTTTGGCCCAAACCGATTAACCCGTGGGCTAATAGGGTTGGCCCGTGGGCTAACCGGGCCGGCCCGTAGGGTTGGAAATTATTATTATTATTATGTTTAATTAATTTTAACACTCATAATCTATACATCGACCACTCAATCTCACCCTACTCCCAACCCATTGTTGGACAAACTCTCACCATCTTTTAATTTTTATCTCTTTCTCATCTTTTTTCTTACTCTAACCCAAAATTTTCTCTAATAAATAAAATAATACTTGAATAAATATATTAAGATTAATTTAATTATCACAAATTCTTTTAATTTATATCTTTTAACAATATTTTGTATGTATTAATCTTAATTCTCTCAAATTTTAAATAATGTATTAGTTAATTTTGAATTTTTTATATTATTTATAATAAATTATAATTTATAATTTTTTAAATATTTTTTATCGTACAACCCGCAAGCCCGGCCCGTTTAACCCGTAGCCCGTTAAGGTTAGGGTTAGGTTCACCTTTTCATAGCCCGTTTAAACTGACCTGATTTAGCCCGAAGTCCGATTAGCCCGAAACCCGTTATGGCCAGCCCTAATGGGTTAGGGTTGGTCCGTTTAACATCTCTAGACGGAAGGAGTATAATAAAAATGTATACGAGACAACAATATATTCACGAGAATTGTCATCATTGCATATATACACATACATGTGTGTGTGAGAGAAAGTAACATGGTATGAGCCATGAGGGGATGTAGTCATGTGGAGATGTCAGATGTGTGTAGCTATTTCAAAAGGATTATTTTTAATAGAAAAGGAAAATGAAAAAAATAAAAACAACACCGATAATTAAATAAAATAATTACTCCATCCGTTCAATAGATGTTTCCATAAATTATGTTACTCCCTCCATTCCACCAATAGCTCCGCATTTCCTTTTTAGTATAAGAGCCCCATATATGATTCACCACACTCTATTAATACAATTCCACTATAAATACAATAATAACATTCCTTAATCTACACGTAAAATAAGAAAATTTGGGACCTTTGCCTAGGACTGAGGGAGTATTTTTTTTTATATAAGACTCACACAAAAATATTTAAATA
This sequence comes from Pogostemon cablin, assembly GCA_023678885.1. Taxonomy (NCBI): domain Eukaryota; kingdom Viridiplantae; phylum Streptophyta; class Magnoliopsida; order Lamiales; family Lamiaceae; genus Pogostemon; species Pogostemon cablin. Next base: position 32,174,283 of record CM042959.1, on the reverse strand, counting down.
TTTCTATGAGCCACAATACTATACTAATATAACTATATCTATACATTAAAATACTCCCTCCGTCCGGTTCTAAGGTGTCCATTTGTTTTTTGCAAGTAAATTAAGGAGTATTATTTTTATATGTAAAGTGAGTAGTTGTATTAGAGGGAAGTGGTAGGCCATATTGTGTACCTTTTTACTCAATAGGGTAAATGTATATTTTTGAACCGGATACCAAAAATAGTAAAATGGACACCTTATAAGCGGACGGAGAGAGTATTATTTTTCTCACTTAACAACATATAAAAATATAATATTTCTTAATCTCCGTGCAAACTAACAATAAAGATCCGATGGAGGGAGTACTCTATAGTGGTTAAAGAAATAGGTGATGACAATCGGCAAAAAGATTTACAAAAAATATTTAGTGCCAACATTCTAAGTGCATGCGTAAAAATACCCAAAATAACAAAAAAAATCCCTTGATTCGATGTTGACACAATAATAATTTTTGAAAAAATCATTATCGAGTCAACTTTTATACTTGACTTGATGCATATACTTTGACTCAATAGTGACTTTTTAAATGTAATACTACTATGTTTGATTAGGGTATTACAAAATAATATATTTTATATTTACGATATGATAAACTTTAAATTATCATACTTCTCTATAATAATTTGAAGGTATTGCATCATATTTTTTCTTTCATTATAAAATTTAAAATGATAGGTCTAATTCCACAAATCACAATCTATACTATTTTGGTGAATTCAAATTTTTTTTCTTGTACGATATCAAGATAGATATAATGGATGCAGTTCCAATAAGGACCCAAATTCTCTGTAGTATTTTACATCTATTTTCTCTCACTATAACTGTAGCGTGCTACAATGAGTGAAAATAAATGTAAAGTACAGAAGAGAATCCACACTCAGGAGAGAATCCACACTCAGTTCCAATAATTTATGGCGTTTTAGTTAGTTCTGACGTAGGGATAACTCGTTCCAATAATTTATGGCGTTTTAGTTAGTTCTGACGTAGGGATAACTGAATTCATATAAATGTGGTTTTGCGTCATTGAATTGTGTGAAAGCTATGATATCAATATTTGTCCTATATAATGAGTATCATTTTGATCCATTATGATTTATTAAATTACAAAGACTCGTGTAAGACAGTTTCACGTAATTTTTTATGTGAGATGGATAAAAAGTGATAATATTATTAATTTAAGGTGATACTTAATCGATGAAAGGTGATAATAGTACATTAAACTATTTTATGAACAATTTATAGTATATAAATAAAAAGTGATAACATTTTATAGCAAAAGGGATAATAATTTTATCATTTTTCATCCGTCTCAAGTAAGGACTTATGTGAGACGGTCTCACACAAGACCCACCATTTATTTCAAGTGATAGTTATTTTATTATTTTATTTTTTTGGGTGCTTTTTGCAACAATATTGGTGGGTTTTTTTTTTTTTTTTGCAATTTTTCTAAGGTGAGGATTAATTTGCAATAAAAAAAGTGAAGTTGGTGATTTTTTTTAATTAACTCATAAATTAATAATGATAAACTATGTTATCTAAGTGAAGGTGTGTTAATTTTAAACTTAATGTGTATTGTGAAGTTTTTTTTTTATCTGGAAAAGAAAATTTTATTGAAACACTAGGTATGAAAAATACCTATAGATATAAAAAAAATGTAATAAAAAAAAGTTCAATGCACACTGCACAAATCTAACATATTAAGCTTCAGATGAAAGAGAAATATTACTGTTGATGGTCGTTTTTAGTGGGTTAGATTAAGATTAACGAATAACCGGACACTAAAACGGACACATCAAACAAGTAATTTTCTCCGTCGCCCCATAAAATTTGTACCCTTTCCTTTATTATTGATGTTGGTAGTCCAAATTCCATGAAGGAACATCACAAAGTAGAGAGAGAAATACAAGTGAGTTCTTAGAGAGATCAGTAGAATGGAGAAGATGATGTTGGAGTGAAGTGCCCACCAAGTCTTGTGTCCCCCTTCCATCTGCAGAAATGTTGTCTTATAGTGGAGATATTTTGTGGATGGTCCCCCTTTGGTTTGCCAAACGTTGACATGTGTTGCTCGCCCAGGAGGAATGCCATGTGCTGGTGCACGGGCCGTGCGCTGCATGCCCCATGTGAAGAACACGGCCCTGTAAGAAGAAGCCATGTATTATCGTCAGAAAATGCTACACGCCCATGACTGAGGCCGTGTAGCGCAGCTCGAGCTGTGTCTGGAGACACGCACAACACGCCGAAGTATGTGTACCATACACGGCCATGCACTGCTGCACGGGCCGTGTAGGTGCAAAAACTTGTGTAATTTTCAGAATGTTCCGGAAGCTTCTAGAAGGTCCATTAGTGATGTAAAAGGGTGACTTGTGCGAAATTTGAAAGGGGAGATTATTTTCAGAGCAGTTACACACACTCCACACCACATTTGAAAGGGGATTTGTCTACTTCTTCCTCCTTGAGTGGCAACCCGGCTTCCGTTCCCTCTCCAAGCAGGCAATCTGTCCCTGTTGTGCCGTCCGTAGGTGCTGGTGGTGCGGCGATATTCATTGATGTGGATTTTTAGGCGCCGTACTCCCTCTGAACATGGGGGATTATCTTCCTGGTCGCCGGAATATCGGCGATTTGGGGACCGCACTTCGAGGGATGGCCCAGCGGCTTGATTGGATGCCAGCCTCCAGGTTATCCCCACGGCGCTTGGAGGAACTCCACCGGTGGTATGGTAATCCTAATGTCACCTTCGAGCTTCCTTTGGACGGTGTTCTCATTTTTTACCCCCCTCCAGGTCGTACTGCATTTTACTACTCTCTCTTTCTTGTCGGTTTGCGTCTTCCACTTTCCCCTGTTATCGATTTGCTGTTGCAAAGGTGGGACATGGCTATAGACCAGCTACTGCACTCCTCTTGGTTGCGTCTGATATCCACTATATCACTATTTTATGTGTTGGGTCACACCATACGAGATTCGTTCGAACTAAAGTTCCTCTTTTTTTATGCTCTATCTGGTCGTTCTGGTGGTTTCTACCATTTGCTTCCCCCCGATAACCATTATTTTGTGGGGGCTTCTGATGTTATTGGCCGAAGCTGGGAGCAGGCCTAGTTCTAGTTGGGTGGTGACTACCGTACCCTTGTCAATGGTGTTTTCGTGACTTTTTCTATCCGATTTCTTTCGTTGGATAAGTGTACAATTCTTCCCTGTCTTCCGAGTTCTGGATTATCTTCTGCTTTTTCTGATGTTCCTTTCTGACATTTATATCGTGCATGTCCCCCTCGTCGTCCCCTTGAGCGGCTGAGTGATGATTTTCACCGTGTGTACGAGATTTTATCTCGTGGAGGGAATACTTACCGTATCTCTCCATTATTTTCTGAGCCCGTCCTAGTTTCAGCTGGGTTGTCTACTTCTGGCCGTAGCGCAACCACTAGTACTCCCTTTTCTTGGTCCATTCTTGTTCCCTTTATTTCATGCCTGACCTTTCTTTCTTGTTCTACAGGTGACCTCCAGAGTACCCTTTCTCTGGTGGGATCAACTGGTTCCGTGGCTGGTTTGTCGTTAACTTCGTACAAATATGTGTATCAGTTTTCGGATGAGGAAGATGATTCTGACTACTTCGCCCATTCTTCCTCTCATCGGGCCCCTCACCATGTTCCGCCGACTGCTGTCCCCCATTCTCTTTCCCAAGACTTCTCTGGTTTGGCTGTGATGGCTGGAGTTGTTCTTGCCTCCCTTACCTCTTCTCTGCACTTGATGGACCAATATTGTTTATTCGCCAGTCGGCTTGTTGACCGTTCTGAGGAGTTTTTCGCCAGTTTCGAGGAGAGGTTGAATGCCTTGGAGATCAAGAATGCCGAGCTGACCTCCATTGTTGCGCACCAGAGAGAACGATTGGTAGTTTCAGAATTTGAGGTTGATATAGGGCGGGCCACTCTCGAGTCCATAGAGGCGAGTTTAACCGAGACTGAGATTGCCAGAGATGCCGCGCGGGTCGAGGCCGCTGAGGCGCGTGCTAGATGTTGGAGTGAAGTGTCCACCAAGTCTTGTGTCCCCCTTTCATCTGCAGAAGTATTGTCTTATAGTGGAGATATTTTGTGGATGGTCCCTCTTTGGTTTGCCAAACGTTGACACGTGTCCCTCCAAGGGAATCTTATCCGCGCGGCATCTCTAGCAATCTCAGTCTCAGTTAAACTCGCCTCTATGGACTCGAGAGTGGCCCGCCCTATATCAACCTCAAATTCTGAAACCGCCAATCTTTCTCTTTGGTGCGCAACAATGGAGGTCAGCTCGGCATTCTCAATCTCCAAGGCATTCAACCTCTCCTCGAAACTGGCAGAAGACCCCTCAGAACGGTCAACAAGTCGACTGGCGAACAAACGGTATTGGTCCATCAAGTGCAGAGAAGAGGTAAGGGAGGCAACAACAACTCCAGCCATCACGGCCAAACCAGTGGAGTCTTGGGAAAGAGAACAGGGGACAGCAGTCGGTGGAACACGGTGAGTGGCCCAATGAGAGGTACCTACAATAAAACCCTGAGTCCTTCAGACAAGTCAGGTTCATCATCTTCCTCAACTGTACTTTTTCCTCGCGCACGGGCCCTCTCAGTAGCTAAATTGGGTCAATTATTGCAGCAACACCTGTAGGGTTCGGATTAGGAAGAATAACTGTTGGGACGACTTGAGAAGTTGAGGGAGCAGAACTAACATCAGCTCTGGGCATACCTCACCCTCGGCCCAACCATCATGTCATAGTCCTCAGCCTCGGAACCGCTACCCACCCTAACTTCTGGAGCCTCCACCGGTTCAAGATCCTCCTCTAAACCCTCTTCGGGATCTTCCTCTGGATCCTACTCAGGGTCCTCCTCTGGATCTTCTTCGGGATCCCTCTTCAGATCCTCTTCCGGATCTTCCTCTGGATCCTCCTCCAGATCCTCCTTGGAATGCATTTCGACCTCGGGCTAGGTAATGGGAGGATCTGCAAAAGGACACCATGGATAAGGATGCAACGAACACAAAAAGGATAAGGCAGCTCGAACGGAGGCAATTATCCCCCTTAACCTTTTAGCGAGAAGGTCAAACTCACCAGTGGAAGGAGGCGAACCAGGCGCAGGGCTAGTCCCAGCGGACTGAGAAGGCCCACCATGCTTATAAACACTCCTTCCTCTCTTTCCGAGCAAGGAAGCAGAGTCAGATTCAGAACCAAGAGCGAAAAAAACACCAGAAGGGGCATCGAGAGAATAACGCAATTGTAGACGGGGAGGAGACAAAGGGGGTAAAACCCTATTTTCGGTAAGTTGCACAACCAACAGATATTTGCTAAGTTTCATGTCTTCAGACCCAACAAACAGGTCATCCATCTCTTCATCTTCATCGCGAGAGGAAGAACGGGCGGAGTAGTCGGAATTATCTTCCTCATTCAAAAACTGATACACATACTTATACGGAGTTAATGACAAATCAGCCACAGAACCAGTCGATCCCACCAGAGACAGGGCCCTCTGGAGCTCACCTGTAGAACAAGAAAGAAAGGCCAGGCATGAAATAAAGGAAACAGGAATGGACCAAGAAAATGAAGTACCAGTGGTTGTGCTACGGCCAGAAGTAGACAACCCAGCCGAAACCAGGACGGGCTCAGACAGCAATGGAGAGACATGGTAAGTATTCCCTCCGCGAGATAAAATCTTGTACACACGGTGAAAACCATCACTCAGCCGCTCAAGGGGACGACGAGGGGGACCTGCATGATATAAATGTCAGAAAGGAACATCAGAAAAAGCAAAAGATAATCCAGAACTCGAAAGACAGGGAACACTTATCCAACGGAAGAAATCGGGCAGGAAAAGTCACGGAAACACCATTAACACGGGTATGGTAGTCACCACCCAACTAGAACCAGGCATGTTCCCAGCTTCGGCCAATAACATCAGAAGCCCCCACAAAATGATGGTTATCGTGGGAAAGCAAATGGTAGAAACCACCAGAATGACCAGATAGAGCATAAAAAAGTAGAACTCTAGTTCGAACGGATCTCGTATGGTGTGACCCAACACATAAAACAGTGACATAGTGGATATCAGACGCAACCAAGAGGAGGGCAGTTGCTGGCCTATAGCCATGTCCCACCTCTGCAACAGCAAACCGATAACAGGGGAAAGTGGAAGACGCAAATCGGCAAGAAAGAGAGAGTAGTAAAATGCAGTACGACCTGGAGGGGGTCAGAAATGGGAACACCGTCCAAAGGAAGCTCGAAGGCTACATTAGGATTACCATACCACCGGTGGAGTACCTCCAAGCGCCCTGGGGATAACCTGGAGGCTGACATCCAATCAAGCCGCTGGGCCATCCCTCTAAGTGCGACCCCCAAGTCGCCGATATCCCGACGACCAGGAAGATAATCCCCCACTTTCAGAGGGAGTACGACGCCTAAATCCGCGTCAATGAATATCGCCGCACCACTAGCAACTACGACCGGTACAACAGGGATAGATTACCTGCTTGGAGAGGAAACGGATGCTGGGTTGCCATCCGAGGAGGAAGAAGTAGACAAATTCCTCAAGTTTGGACGCGGCATACTGCGGAGGCGATTGGAACTACGAAGCGGCACCCTGCAGCGTACCGGCGTGCTATCAGAAGTGTTCACCCCCTGAACATCAGGGGAGGGGGAGTACCTTCACCAGACATCTTCCACTGGTCAAAGAACTCAGGGATTAGGGTTTGGCAAAAAAGAGGACAAAAGGGAGGGAGATTTTCAGAAATCGCAAAATTATCAGAAGAATGCAGCTAAATGAAATACAAGGATATATGGAAAGGATATGAGAGATTTGAATTTTGAAAAACCAAAACAGAAACTGTCTGACAAGATAAAGGGCGGAACATATCATCATTGGAAATTATGGAGCAAAAATGGCTAAGATCCAATGGCTGGGATGTAGAGACGTTACAACTCCCAAGGAGAAGGGAGGATTCAGATTGATCCACGCAGCACCTGACCAAAGACGTGACAACCCACGACAGAAAAGCGGCGGTTTATGTTTTAAATTAAAGGTAAATTACCAAAATACCCTCGCTAGATCCACTAACAGGGAAGAGTGTTCTTAGTCGCATTTCTTATAAAAATGTGTAAGAGTAAGATACTCTATCGTCGAGTAAACGCGTGACCAAGTACAAAATTTATAATAATATCGTCCTAAGGGAAAGTAAACTCATGCTTGTATTTGGATTTTCCATTGATTTATGCTTTGTAGGGATGATAGTTTGAAGGTTTTGTATATAAAACTACTACTTAATTCTCTACTTAATCAACTAGAATTTAAACTAACAAAGTAATGGATCAAACAACAAACAAGTGATGAATGGAATAGAGATAGAATTCACTTGAGAAGAGAGTAAGGCTAATCATAATCATGGTTAAGAATTGAGCTAGATATGCAAAACTCTTGATGGTGAATTTTATTAATTTGTGGACTAAAAGCAATCACGATTTTACCCCTAATTCCTATAGCCAAGATAATTAGGTTCTCGACTCTTTTACAAGTCTAAGTTTCCTAGGATTGGTCTTAATCTCAATTCCCTTAAGGTACTATGATCATAAGTTGGTTCTTTTCACTCAATTTGTTAAGTGTCCCTCTATGAATGTTCTAAGGCTAAGGAGGGTATGACTTACCTCCCCTTATACTAACATGCATGCACATTTCAATATATGATTCAATTAAACATCCACTCACAATATTGGAATGACCATCGTAACACTATGAATAGAGAATTTAATCACACAAGTATTGAAATGAAACATGATTGATATATCATAAAAGGAAATCCACAATTTAATTCAAATCACTACTCAAGTTCTACAAATCTAACTCTTTATCTCAACCATTCATATGACTAGCCATACTATAGGACTAGCCACTAAACATTATGTTTATACCATTACAAATCAAGCTTTGCTCCATTTGAGCCAAAATAAGAAGAAAATCAACAATTGAAAAGTAGATTAGCTTCCCTTTCATGGAGAAACCTTCATTCTCTTCAATATGCTAACTCCTTCAATCCTTGATGCTTCCTCTTCTCAAATGGTGGATGGATGGATTGGATGATGGATTTATGCATTGATTGTGGAGATCAAATGGAAATTTGATGGATCTAATGGATAGAGATGGATTATGGATCTAGTGTGTGAGAAAATATGGTGTGGAGTGTGTGTAACTGCTCTGAAAATAATCTCCCCTTTCAAATTTTGCACAAGTCACCCTTTTATATCACTAGTGGACCTTCTAGAAGCTTCCGAAATATTCTGAAAATTGCACAGGTTTTTGCACCTACACGGCCCGTGCAGCAGCGCACGGCCTGTGTAGGGTACACCTACTTCGGCATGTTGTGGGTGCCTCTGGACACGGCTCGAGCTGTGCTACACGGCCTCAGTCATGGGCGTGTAGCATTTTCTGACGACAATACACGACTTCTTCTTACAGGGCTGTGTTCCTCACACGGGGCGTGCAGCGCACGGCCCGTGCACCAGCACACGGCCTTTCTCCTGGGCGAGCAATGATTTCTGATGCAATACACGGCCACTTGTTACAGGGCCGTGTTTCACACATGTCCCGTGCACAAGTATGCATTGTTCCTCCGTCTCCATTTTACTCCCGACTCCGTTTTTATCCATTTCTTGACCTGTTTTACACATATTTAAGCTCATTTACACAATTCTATCAATTCATATCATATTTCTCAAAACAACAATAACTTCACCAAAAATCACACAAATACAGATAAAAACATCCGAAAATCCACAAATAAAGACACTAAAATCTAGGTGAAAATGACTACGACCAAAGAGAAAGTACTTCATTCATGAATAGTGAATTACAATAGAAGCAGAGATAACTCTGAATCCTGCCAACCGATAAATAAAGGAAACACTAGTAAGGTACAGAATAAACCCCTAATATGGAAGATACATTCGATTCAACACCAGGGGCTCGGTAATACTTCATTAATCAGCTAGGAAGGCTTCAGAATCGGCCACATCTGTAGACTATAACCCCCCACCTCTAGGCGCTGTATCTTCAGAGATATCCAAGGGAGCCTCGTAAGTCGCCGACCTTGGCGAAACATCGACTTCCTCAGTACAACCCGAAGCGAAACCGACCTCCGAGATTGATGGAATTGAAGGAACCACAACGGCTTTGGTGGGCAGAGATTCGAAAACTTTGGCAGTGGTGACCTGACCGGAAATTCATGCATCACCGAAGGCGAGAAACTCAATCTCAGCGAAAACTTCTCGAGTAGGTCCCCTTGCAGATTCGATGGAGAGAGCGGCAAGTGGATCCTCAACCCCAGAATCAACCGCGGCAAGATCCAAGACATCATCAATAAAATCCTCGTCGGATCCACCCTCCTCAGACTCTCCGGACTCTTTAGGGACATCAGTGATGAAGTCGGAATACTCACCGAGCACCCCAAAATCAACGCCACCGCTCAAAGTCTCCCCAAGAGGCATTTTCTCCTCACTAATGGCTTGATGAAGAATAACACACATGTCATCGAGACAATCAGGATATGGCTTCTGGGAAGAGGCTTGAGCTAGAGCAGCAGCGCAGGAACAGAAACAGTGAATCTTAGTCTTTGGAAGGATAACTTCCCTATAACAGAGGTTGTCAGCCTCTGACAGGAGAAAAGTATCCTTCACGCATTCTACTTCAGCCAAGGCCCCATCACATTCCCTCAGTACCTCGGCTACAATATCCTCAACAATCCTGATCTTCTGAGCGGAGAAAACCTCCAATGCCTCCTTCTCCTGCCGAACTTTCTCGAGCTCTTGTTCGGAAGATGTCCGGAAGGCATCAAGACTACTCTGAACCCGAGAAGATAAGTGAGGTTAAGGATAAGAGTGAGATTTGAACACACACTGACGGGGAAAAGGGCAGAAGAAGCCAACATCGAGGATAAGACCTCGGCTGACTGGGCAGAAAGCAGAAGGCAGAGTTACATGCCGATACCGAGGGTGAAGTCGGCATCTGCTATCAGTCTCCAACCATCGGCCTGCTACCCATCGGCATATTACTCTCAGCCCATCACCATCATCTATCAGCCCGATATTATGTTCAGACCATAGGAAGACACGGGTTCTGCATGGAGATAACTTGTCAGGATCTTATCATACCTTCTTACAGACAAGATTCCCTTGGAGGGACACGTGTCAACGTTTGACAAACCAAAGAAGGACCATCCACAAAATATCTCCACTATAAGACAACACTTCTGCAGATGGAAGGGGGACACAAGACTTGGTGGGCAGTTCACTCCAACATCATCTTCTCCATTCTACTGATCTCTCTAAGAACCCACTTGTATTTCTCTCTCTACTTTGTGATGTTCCTTCATGGAATTTGGACTACCAACATCAATAATAAAGGAAAGGGGCACCAATTTTATGGGGCGACGGAGAAAATTACTTGTTTGATGTGTCTATTTTAGTGTCTAGTTATTCGTTAATCTTAATTTAACCCGCTAAAAAAGATCATCAACAATTACATTAGACAAATAAAGGTATTTTGACTCCACATTTCATATCTTGATCACTCTTAATAATCCCTTTCTTGGTAAAACTCCAGCTCCACGTCTATCCTTTTAATTTGACGATAATATCTTTTGAATTCCATTTTCCATTTTTAAAGACAATTTTATTTCTCTTTATCCAAACCAACCACCCTAAATAAATCCAAACTTCCACAAGCAACTTTTACTCATTCTTACTCGACAACAGGTTTCCAAAATGTAAAAAATTTACCTTGGGCTCATTATACATTGGTGCTTGAACTTCTAGCCATTTGAAGCATTCATTCCATACCTCTTGCATTTTCGAGCATTCAAAGAACACATGTACGACCTCCTCCAATATAGCAGTGAACAGGTTACAGTTCACAGATGCATTTGCTGGTAGGCTTCCTCTTTTATGTAGCTCTGTGGCTATTGGGATTCTACTCCTCATCACCCTCCAAGCATGAATAATGCATTTCAGTGGTGCTGAATTTTTCCATATCATCTTGTATAATTCCATCATCGATGCATTTCTATCGTCATTTCTCCTTTGGATTAGCTGATAGACTTTATTCACCTGATAGTCACCTGCCTTGCTAGCCTCCCATCCCCAGCTATCGAAGACCTGATAAGATGCGGGGTACCTTTTTATAACATCAAGAAGATCATTAGCTAGCTCTATCTCCCACGACCTCAGTTCTCTCCTCCATAAGACTTTTCCACTTCCAACCCCATTATCCCAATATCCCATTTGTAACACCATATATCTCTCCCCTTGACTCAATCTATAAAGCCTAGGATATGACACTTTTTTAAAGGTTTGTCCCCTGCCCACACATCATCTCAAAATTTTGTACTAGTCCCGTCTCCTATTACTCTTCTAATATTTTCCTTAAACCATTCCTTATTCTTGTATGACAGACTTGATACATCCCCACCCCAGCATCCCTTAATGTAACCCCCTCCCTCTATCTCACTCCAAGGATCAAAGCTCTTCCCCCCTTCACCATTTTGTACAAGCTATAACTATCCTAGCCCACAATCTGTCCACTTCATGTAACGCTCTCCAAGGATCAAAGCTCTTGATAGATTGACAACGTGTAGGTAGGTATAGTAGCAAGCACAGCGTTCAAAAGTACCAATCTACCACTAATGGATAGCTTCAACTTCTCCCACTTTCTTATCCTACTTCTGATTTTGTCAATGACATAGTTCTAGTCTCGACTTTTCTTATGAGATGCACCAACTGAGACTCCAAGGTATTTCATTGGTAATTTGCCTTCTATACATCCCATAATTTCTATCATATCTTGGATGATGCCGGCTTCCAAGTTGATGCCTAATAAGGAGCATTTTTTCGAGTTGATCCTCAATCCTGTCAATGATTCTAAGATCATCAGCATTCTTCTAAGAAACAATGCATTTTTCAGACTTGATTTTCCAATGAAAATGGTATCATCGGCGAACTGTAAATGAGATACGAAAACTTCACCATTACCAATTTCCAAAGGGTTAAATAGACCCAGATTAACTACCCTTTTCATGAAGACGCCTATACATTCTAGTACTATAATAAACAAGAATGGGGAAAGGGGATCATCTTGTCGAAGACCCTTTTCCAATTTGAAGTCGCTGGAAGGAACCCCATTAACGAATACTGATGCTCGTGTTGTCGAGAAACATGCCTTCATCCATGCTATCAATTTTTAATGAAAGTTGAAATCTCTTAAGATACCCTCCAAGTATTGCCAATTCACTGAGTCATATGCCTTTGCGAAATCGATCTTGTAACAGAAAAAGTCTTTTTTTTTCTATTTTTGGCATCTTCTATAATGTTGGACAAGGAAAATATATTGTCCATAATCTGTCTACCTTTCACAAAGGCCGCTTGTTCTTCCGCTATAATATCCTCTAAAACAGAGCTCATCCTTTTTTCTAGAACCTTCGCAAGGATTTTGTAAGGGCCCCCTATTAGAGATATCAAGTCTGAAGTCCGCAATATTGGAAGATTTTGCAGATTTTTGGATCAATGTGATGAATGAGTTGTTAAGCCCTAGAGTGAGTTTAGCATTTGAATGGAATTCATTAATAAATCTCATGAAATCTTCTCTGATTCCTTTCCAACATTCTTTGAATATACCAATATTCATACCATCTAGTCCCGGGCTTTTCGTCACTTCACAAGAGTTTATAGCAACTCTTACTTCCTCCTCTGTGAATGGTTCGACTATTTTCATGTGTCAATCTAATCTAACTTCTTTAGCACAAAATTGTCGTTGATTCTTGGTCTAGGTGTATTCTCCTCTCTATAATGCCTTGAGAACATCTCATATATTGCTTGCTTCACTTCAATCTTATTTTGCAACCATGTTCCATTGATGTATAACTCTTTAAGTTCATTAATCACTTTCCTCCCATTTATGAAACAGTGAAAAACCAAGGAATTTGTGTCGCCGTGTCTGAGCCACTTCACCTTCACCTTTTATTGGGGTATTTTATTCCTGGTTTTTATATCACACTACAATAGAGCCTTTTCCTTCTTCCTTTCTTCGACTTCTTCATCTTCAAGACCAAAAACCTCGTCCAAAATGTCCAATTTCCATACCACTTCTTTTCTATCCTTTATCTTTTTGTCGATTCTTCCAATTACATTCTCATTCCACACCTTTAAATCCCTCTTTAATAATTTTAATTTTTCCTTCACGACAAAACCACCCCATCCTGATATCGAATACGTAGCCTATTTGTTCATCACCATATCTTTGAACCCTGAAAGTGAATCCATGCATTTAGGAATTCAATATATTCTCTTCATTGGAAGTTTAAAAATAATTTTAAAACAATAAATGAGAAAATTGTGAATTTGTTTATGGATAACACAATAGATTTGGTGGAATGTACAAAGTTCCCATGCTTGAAATTTTGTGGTTTATATATTTTCCATGTTCCACAAAAGGGTAACGCTTTCCTCATGAGAATACGTCTTTATTCAATAAGCTAAAAAGCTTCTTTAGTTTCAAATATGTCACATATATAACATTACTTTCCATTTGTATTTATTATTTAAAAATACTAAAATACTCTTAAAAGTCAATAAAATTTATTAGAAAAAAAACTTTTCTTTGACAATGTGGAACAATAAACGTGAATGCATCTTTGGGACGAAAATATTTCAACTTTTTAATTCATGACATATTTTACTCTTTAATCCATGAACGTTACACGTTGATAATATATATATATATATATATATATATATATATATATATATATATATATATATATATATATAATATTTTCGTTTTATCTTTAAATAATTATAAGGGAGAATGAGAGAAAATGATTGAGTGGTGATTTGATAAGTGTAAAAATGTTGTACAGATTTGATGGGATAGAATTCTTAAGAAGAATGAAAGGGAAAAGCATTATGTTTGTGGGAGATTCCCTGAGCAGAAACCAGTGGGACTCACTCGTGTGTATGCTTTACATATCCGCATCCCCCACCGCCTTCATTCAGACCTCATCCGATGACCTTTCCACCTCCACATTCAAGGTTTGTTTTCCTCAATAATAACTATGTCTTTACACTTATGTTCAATATTTATACTTCTACTTTACACGCATGCAAAGCCGTGCGTAAACGTACGGATTACATCGTTAGTTATGTGAACTCTACAGGTCTAGATTTTTTGTGCCACTTTAGTGTGGCATCTTTGTGCCACTCTGTTGGATGAGTGACACGTAGGCTAGAGGGGGGAAACTATAAACCTGAGGGCAAGAGATTGAATTTTTTCACTCTGTCACGTGTCAATCTATGAGGAGATGTCACACCAAAGTATCACAAGACATCTCGTGCCGAACTCTACCAGTAGTTTATGTTTTGTTACACCCTAATATTTATTTATATAATCTAAAAATTTAAAGGTATAATTATCTTTACAATTAATAACTATGAAGGATTTATATGAAATAGGATTCATGGGAAACTCTCTCCATTGTAAATTATATCATGCTTGCCTTACCAATATAAATAAAATTAATAGGATTATGGAGTAAAGGTGATGCTGGATCACACGGTATTCCTAGTGGACATTGTGAGAGAAGCACAGGGTCGGATCTTGAAGTTGGACCCCATACAAGGTGGGAAGCATTGGATGGGGATTGATATGCTCATATTCAACACGTGGCATTGGTGGAATCGTCGAGGACCCACACAACCGTCAGTTCCATCATTTTCAACACGTCGGTGCTACTATGGTGTATCATCTAATGTGTCATTTTGTAAGATGTGTAGTACTACTTGGGAGAGGAGAAAATTTATACCCTGATGAAAAGCTTGAAAGGGCAAGATTGGAGCTTAAATTTTTTCCTCTATACATTCAAGCACGAGGCAAGAGTTTAGATTTTCTCCACTATCCACATATTACTCATCTAACGAGTGTCACATAAGACAATACACCATAAAAACTATATGCACCCAACATCTTTTTATCGATCACTCACAACTTTTTCGAATGGGATTATATTTAATGCAGATGGGATTATATTGAAGTAGGAGGGGAGTTATACAAAGACATGGATCGTGTCGTAGCCTTCGAGAAAGCACTAGAAACATGGGCTACTTGGGTTGACACCAACATTGACCCCACCAACACTAGGGTTTTCTTTCAAGGAATATCTCCATCTCATTATAAGTAAGTGTTTTCGTGATCAACTAATCTTCAACTCTGGGGTTTCATAATTATAGTATATATCTAACTATACCTCATGTTCCAGTGGGAGTGCGTGGAACGAGCCAAAAGCAAAATCATGTGTGGGGGAGAGTGAGCCAGTGGCAGGATGGAGGTATCCAGGAGGATTGCCCCCAGGTTTAGCAGTGTTGAAGAGAGTATTGAGTAAAATGAAGAAACCAGTGCAGTTGTTGGATATAACGAATCTTTCATTGTTGAGAAAAGATGGGCATCCTTCGGTGTATGGACTTCCCGGAATGGACTGCAGCCATTGGTGTTTACCAGGAGTTCCTGATACTTGGAATCACATTCTTTACAACCTTATTCTCTAAAGAATAGTATTATTCATTAACATTGCATACAGTTCGCACTTGATACAAATTAGGGTTCAAATGAAACTTTACAATGCATTGAAAAAGATAATTAATGATCAACAAAATAAAAGAAACTTTCAAAGTTAGTCCATTTTTGTGATCAATCATTGGAAATTAGTGCTTGTGATATCTCTTTTAACATAATTTGCTCAGTGATGAACAAACATAGAATTAGATCGGTAGTGTAATAGCCCTACACGAATTGCCAAAAGAGTGTGTTTGTTGAAATACAATGGAATTCATAATATATTGTGAAGAGACAATTGAAACTAATAATAGCAGAGCTTTTTGTATTGAAGAACAATGAATTCAAGATGATTACATTCACAATGGCCAATCCTATTTATATACAATAACCAAGATGTGAAAGCAGAATCACAAGTTATAGCTATTACAAAAAAAATATACAGTAGAAAACCAAATCAAGTATTATAACCCAATATATCTGATTGTAATTGAACGTTGGTAAGCATTATTCTTATTAGGCCCCTCAATTTGAACTCATTCTTGGACATGATAATAAGTTGATGTCGAAGATGAGTGAAGAATTGTGTTGACAATGATTTGGTAAAAATATCTGAAATTTGATGGTAGGCCGACACATGATGGAAAATTTAAAGGAAAATTGCACTTATATCCCATACAAGCAGTCTTATTTCACCTTTGGTCTCCAACCTTAATTTTATATCAAAAGTTGAACTTTTAGTCTCGACCATTAGTTTTTGAAAATATTATACTCTCCCGTCAGGTTCTAAGGTATCAATTTGCTTTTTACACGTGGACTAAGGAGTATTATTAATATATGTAAAGTGGGTAATTGTATTAAAGGGAAGTGGTAGGCTATATTATGTACTTTTTTACTAAATAGGGGAAATGGATACCTTTGAAGCAGACGCCAAAAATAGTAAAATGGATACCTTAGAAGCAGACGGATAGAGTATTAAGAATATAAAAGAAAATAGATTTTTTTTATTATCCTCTAATAGGGGGGCTGTTGCGTGTTTTCAAGTGCACACAAATAAAATCCCCAAGTGTAAGGACATCTATTGTATCAGCAGACAACCAAATTAAAATATCAAATCCTAGGGACGGTAAACTACTTATTTTCTAAAATTACTAAACTAGATTAGACATATAACCAATTTAATTGTTTTGATAATTTTTAAAACTACTGAATACTTTCAAAATTAAATAAAAAGTAATTGAAGGAAATATGATATTCAAGAATGAGAAATAGTAACTCTAAGAGTTCTGGATTAAACTAATTAATTCAATACTTTGATGGTCGGTTTCAATTCCTATAAATACTCATGGAAAATTCACTAAACTTTAATAATTCACTTATTTGATCTAAGCAAATTTGTAACTAATTTAGCTTATCTCCTAGGACTCTAGGTTAATAACCTTATCTCACTCTCTAGGTACTTGAACTAATACGTGTTCCCTTTTTAGGTACTATAACTTTATTACCTAATTTTCTGAATATTATTAATATGACAACACATCAAAATCAAGAATATCCATCACAATTTCTATGTCTGATAAGCTAAAGAATCACATTAATTACTTTAACTTATACATAATAATCAAATAATTCAATCATGCACACAAGTTATGATTATTTCAATTATTATTCAATATCATGAAACAACCACAAACGTCACACAATTTAAATTAAATAGTCTCCAAGAAAATAATAGAAAACAAATAAACATATTCTACAAGTTTTGAACCCTTCATCAAGTATCAAATAAAAATAACTTAATCCATCTATACCCTAGAACTACTCAATGTGTTTACCCTATGGAGATACATGCAACTTACATGGGTGTGAGAATGATCTTACCACAATTTATATTTATTGAAAGGAAATTGAGTTCAAAGATAAAACCCTAGATCGAAGAATTGTTGAGGTTCTTCTCTTCGTCTCCTTCAATTGTATGATCTCTCCTCTTTAGATTGAATATCTGAGATGATGAATGGAATGAAGGGTGGAGTTTGGGTGAAGTGAGAATGGTGGAATGTGCGATGGTGAGTGCGTATTCACAGCTTGGGCGTTCTACCTGCGTCGTTCTTGCGCTGCGTGAGGAGGTGATCTGTCGTGGGCTTTTGGATTAGGAATCTTGGGCAGCCCAATGGCCCAGACCTTCACGTGTAGTTAGCAGTAGATGATGGGCCTCCTTTTTTGCTTGGGTAATGAACATGGCCCACATACAAATCAAATTGATGAACTGAATTTATTGTTACATAGAATACAAATTCTTTTTATTAATCAATCATGGGTCCCACTTGATAATTAACAACGAATTCATGGATTATCCATTGTAACTTGGCTACTCCTTATTCACGCTTCTTGCTCCTTCGAAATCAGCACAAGCTTCCTTCCATTCGTGTCAAAATTCTCCCTCTCAAATTTCATTAATTTCATCTTAAATAGGTTTAAAATTCTGCAAAATCTTAACATGCCCATGAAGTCATAAAAAAGTATGAACGTAAGCAATAAACTCCACAAATAATGCTAAAATAATACAATAATCATATGAAAACGGCACATAAAAAGAACGAATTCCCATGCTGAACGAACTCACCAGACTTAACTGTTGCTTGTCCTAAGGCAATAAAAAGAATAAAAGAAAAAAAGAACGTGACATATGATTATAGGGGACGACTATTTATACCCCAAAAATATTAAACGTACCATATTCTCTAATACCCTAATTAATAATACATAAATACCCCTACTAATATTATTAATTAAAATTAAAATATGTTTCGCTAATATGAAAAAACTCATATTGTTCGGTCTCACTGACCGAACACATGTCCACAGTTTTCTCTCTATCACCGAACAACAGATACATCTTCCAATACCAGTGTTTTCAATCACCCATAATCAAAATATCGAATTCTTTTGGCGTGTGCGGATGTGCATATCCATTCAACCAGGGCGCAACAAATCTGGATCAAGCTTTTCCTTGTGGTTCGTAGTGAATATGATATTCTTTCGTCTCCATAGGTTGACCATAATCCATCTATAAAGTTGAGCAATCCCGACAGGGTCAACGTTTGTCAAATTACAAGAAATATCAGCAAATAATTTGGGAAGAAACAAAGAAGAGATTATGATTTTGAATTAATCCTTTATGAATCGCCTTCACCGGAATCTCTCTCTCCCCTTGTCGTGCTACTGAACACTGTAATCTATGTCCTCGATAATGGATCTATTTTTAAAGTACTGAGTAATCCTCCGTAACTCCGAATTGGAATGCATATTGGTGAGTTCCAAATCGTACACTACCATGTTCGACTGCAGAGGTCGAACGCAACAAGTTCAACGAGTTTTTAGAAATCGCATACGTACTGTTCCAAAAACTGTCTAATTGCTTCTACTAAATTCGTGAAAATTTTAACCCAAAATCGAAGATAAGTACAACAACCACTACAAGAAACTGTCAGATTACCGACGGAAATTTCCGTCGGTAATGTTTGAAAAAATCGTCGCTAAACAGTTTAGCGACGGATTACCGACGGAAATCAATTGGTCGCTATATCGATGGTCGGTAATTATTTACCGACGGATTTTAAAAATTCATCGGTAATTACCGACGGAAATATTCGTCGGTAAATAATATAATCCGTCGGCAATTATGCACATGAAATTCGTCGGTAGCCAAAAAATAGTGACAGAATTGCCGACGGAAATATTCCGTCGCTAATTACCGACGGAATTTTCCGTCGGTAAATACAAAATATGGTGTCATATATAACTTATATTAGCGACAGAATTCCCGACGGAAAAATCCGTCGGTAAATACAAAATATAGTGTTATATACCATTTTTATTAGCGACGGATTTGCCGACTATAAATAGTTACCGACGGAAAAATCCGTCCGTAAAATGTTGAAAGTGAGATTTAACGACGAATTTTCCGTCGCTAAAATATTTTTATATTTTTAATATATATTTTTAAATTAATATTAATAACTGATAAATAAACAAAAATTGTAATTAATTAAACCTTCAAAAAAAAAACCTAATATAAAATCTCAACAATTTCAAATAAAGACCCAAATTCGTCACAAAATATCAAATCCTACTCAATCCTACAAAATATTTGATTACATTAAACATTAAGTAAAACTAGATTGGTTGCTTGTACTTCCTTCGCCCAAATTACCAATGCCGAAGATCGCTTTGTCATTATCATCTGCAATATAATAAACATTGTAATCAGGCAGAGCTGGGAGCATCAGGTTTGTGATCATATAAAAGTCAAGCATAACACTATATTGTTAAATAGTATATTATGAACGAATAGAAAAAATAGAATAAAGTTGCAAGCTCTCAAAGAGAAGAGTTGGCACAACTTTTTACAAATAGAAAATTACCGTTCCAAGCGGATATATTAGCGAAAAGCTTCCGAGCCGCAGCTCTGGTGAACATCTTAAAGCCACACTGAAAAATAAAGAGGAATAAGAAAAAGGAAAACAAAAAATAACCTGGAGCAGTATTTTGAAATAATATAAAGTATTTAACTCCATTCAAAATCTAAGGATTCATAACATATTAACATTAATGTATATGTAGAACGAGATAAAGAATAATCAAGAACATGGTTTCCTTGTCATTCAAAAACAATTGCAGAATGAAAAAATAGAAAAGTACACTTATTTCTCAAAAGCATACCATAGTCATTATCCCCCCAAACCACATCAAGCCAAACAAAACCACGAGAAGAAAAGTGACTAAAACCCCAAACCAAGCCGTCAAGCACAAAATATTTAAACGAAAATAAATAAATATAACGGAATAAGTTATCAAATCAACACTACCTACGTGTCCCTAATGCCAAGACCAGCAGCCAGCAAGAACTACCTAATGGAATCCCCTCATCAAGAAATTACGGTACCATTTCCTCTGAAAAATGCGAGGAATAATTGCACAGATTAGCAACAATAGACACAAAAACATAAAAAAGCCTAACTCATCATGCATGCACACAAGTGACCAAGAAACGAAACTCAACTGATGCTAGGGCCTTCTCCTCAAGATGAGCACGTGACCCAAAAACAGCTATAGGGACATCTGAGATCTTAAAAGTCGCATCACTAGCAGAAGAATGCCCATATTTGTTTTCTTTGACAGCAACTGAATGAATCTGACAGTGAAATCATCAGTCCCATGTTATAACAACTAGCTCTAGACAAGAAAGAAATGCTGCACAAAAGTGCACGCCCAGAGTGGTTCATTTGCAAAAAAACTATTGAAAGATGCATTAAAAAAAGTATAAGATATGAGTCTGCAGACATTTTCTTGAAAGGACGTATTTAATAATAGTAGTTTAAGTTGAAGAGTTTCCTTGAATGTAAATATATGGTAAATATGAGAGATTCTGTTGAGAGAGAATAAGATATATGGAGGAGTGAGAGAGATGGACTTACAAAGTGGCTAGCTTCAAGAATACAGTAAAAGTGGAAATTTCTGTAAGATTTGATACAATCCTTTGTCATTTTTTATTGCCCACAAAACAGTGGCGTTCTTTCCAAGTTTAAGAAAGTTTTGTGCCCATCCCACCTGACAAAATAGATCAATCAATGGAGGGTTCTTAAATAAATTAATTAGAAGAATTACCGCCTAGTAAAACAGTATTAGTACTTGAGCTTTTCAACCCATATATGCCTCAGTTCCTTTAGTTGAGCAAATCACATCAAGCTACAAAGAAGAATTTATTAGTTTTTCACTGCATAAGAATTCATACAATGCAAATTTGACATTAGTATATCTCCACAAAAATAGTTATATCTCTATATATAGTAAATGAAGCAAAATTCTTACTTGACAACTATATATAGTCAAATTGACTCATTTTGCCAGCAATTCAGTAACCTATCAGTACAGTGACTTTGGCATATCATGCTCTTAATTATTTTCTAGGATTTTTTATATCTTAAAGAAAGCTTAAAGAGTTCCCCACAATCAGGCTTAATAGTAAACAATCATCAAAAGAACCAAATCATGAGGAAGCAGATAGTTCTAGTTGCAACCATATAATAAAAGATTCAATATCCTTTCTTAGAAACTATACTTCAGCATGTCTAGAGAATTATTAATGAGTAAACAAAGTTTTTTTTGGCTTTGAAAATGTGAAGGCAGCATTCATAAGCAAAGATGGTAAAGAGAAACAAAGTAAGTCATTATCTCTTAATAAATATTTGGTGAATTTGAAAGAATGTATAGAAAAGCATTGACCAAAATAGAATGTTTTTTCATTAATACATCTTCATTATATCAAGATATTTAAGGAATTAAAAAGGAGGAGTTCAAGGCATTAACACATAGCTGGTCAATTTTGTTATGTTCATCTAAATATGAAGGTTTGAAGAATTCAAGGAAGCCTAGGATGGCCCAAAATATGGTCCTGCATTTAAAGGACAATTCTTCAAAAAGTCCAATTAAATATCAATTCTCACAATGGAGATTCAAACTTATAGTTTCTGAAGGGGGAATGAAAGAAACATGTTTTATGTTTTGCAGAAGAGCCTTTAAGACATAGTTATGCAACCTTGCAGACAAGACAAGCTAGGAAGAACAAATTGCTAATAACATAAACACAGATCCTCCTTCAAAAACATAAATTCAGTTCAGAATTTCCACTTCTATTCTTACACCTGCCAATAAACACTAAGAAAGATGCCTGAGACTTGAAACCCACCTTGAAAGTTCATTTAAACACCAGAAACCAAAATTCTAGCATAAAACTGAGGCATTACTTTCTTGTTAGCCTGAAAAGCTCTTTGTTGACAGCTTTAAATCATTGAATTGATTGACTAACTCCTACCACCACAAGAATATGAGACTGCATATCATCACCTGAGGTAATGGTGAAGGAGGAGCTGCATCAATGGGAGAAAGTGTGCTTGCTTTATTAGCCAACCTACATAAGGCCATAGAACTATCTCGTTGATGCTTTGAATTAGATGATTCAAGAAGTTCCAAGAGCAACACCAGCCCTACAAGTATAAGAGAAGTGTGAGAGAGGAGGTAAAAGTTATAGTCAAGAACACTGACCATGCACAATGCAGAAACTGTTGATTTAAGTATAAAAGATTCTGACATGATAAAATACTTGTACAAATAATTACCATTGTTATCAATGAAAATAGTTCTCTGGTCATCTGGAGAACAAAGATGGCCAAGAGCCAGAGCCACACGTCTCTGAACACTTTTATCTCCCGCACGCATCATGTACAATAAATGACTTAATACCTGATGGGGTAATCAAGTTCAAGTACATAGTTTCATCAATATCAGCTCAACACCTCAAAACATGTTGATGTTTTATCTTATTTAAAATAAAAAAAATAAAACACACACACACACACTTGTTCTGATGAATTCAATTATATTCTCATCATACAAACAGCTAAATGTAGCTCACCCGCCCATGAATCTTCTCTTCAAGTCTTTTCAGGGTCTTGGCAACACAATCCCTGGTAGGCTGTAACAAATGAATTAAGGTTAACTCCATTCTTCACTCAATAATGAATTCTTTTCTAAGGGAAAAAAATATATTTCTAAGTCATACTTGGACAATAAATTCTCCATCTTGTAATTTCTGTACACCGCCAACCTTAATAAGATCTGCAACATTATCCTACAAAAGATAGACAAAGAAAGGAATTAAAAAAAGAACAAGAACAAGAAATCAGCTAATTGAATATGTCAAAGTTCTGAAATTATTAAAATTCTTCTCCATTTTAAAAGAAGCATCACGCTGGACCAGTAAGTGATGGAAATCTCAAGACTGAAGAGAAAATTTCTTACAAAGCCATTTATAATTCAGTTTTTTTCCAATCAGAAGATATTATCAGTCAACCTTACAGTCAGAATCTGTTGCAGCAAACTGTCCAAGAAGCAGAGCAGCCTCTCTTTGACTCTCAGAACAGCAGGAGCTGTTTTAAATGGATGTAAGATTTACAATTCAAATCAAATTAAAGAAAAGGAAGTCCAATTTAAAAAATATATATATATATAAGCATACATATATTTTTTAATATTCTATTTTTAGGTCTTTACTCATACTGAAATGGGAAATTAGAGAAATGGGAAAAATATGAAAGAGCATGATGAGCAACGACAATTCATGATTTGGATCCAAAATAGGACAACTTAGACGTGCTCCTGAATATTTCATGAAAACGGACAATAAAATAAGCAGAAAACGCGTTATAAATATATTATCAGAGATACTCTTTAACAAGCAAATAATCGGCTCAGTTGTTCAAATTCTATTTAATCAAGAAACCCACTTTACCTAAGTTATATATACCTTCCCTGCTATGACAAGAAATCAGACAATCCATGAATCCAACATCAAATATCTAAAATGTAGGCCCAATCCAACAAGGAAAACTAGTCTACGTCTTAAACTGTAAATATGCTACAAGAGAACAAAGGCTCCTGCATGCAAAATTAATAGCATACTGCTGACCATACCGCAATAAGCCAATGACAGGCTGCAAAGCTCCAGTTGCGAGGACTTCCTTCTTAATATTTGGTGATGAGTGGACCAAACTTACATCTACAGTTGGCGGTTAGAGCCACACTCTCCCCGGCGGCGCTCGCCACCCGCAACTCCAACGGACAGCCGCCGTTCAAATCCGCCACGCATCCAGTGTTGGTGCAGTTGGAGCCGGAACCTCCCTGAGGAACCACCAGCATCGGCAGGTTATAGCCATCAACAAGGCTGACGTCTCACGTCGTAGAAGTCCTTCCCCGCGTCTCCGTTGAGCGTGAACTCCGCAAGGGTAGCAGGAGGCGCCGCTCTGCCGCTGGCGCATTCCAGCTTCCCGGAGCCACAATCGCCTGTGAGGCAGGAGAATTTTCCGGTGGAGTCTTCGGTGCAGTGAGTTCTTCCCCAGAAACGGCCGCCCCATGTCTGCGGTGCATTGATGATTCTGGATTCACCGCTCTATAGTGAGAAACCAGTGGAGGAAAGTGGATAACGTTAGGTTACAAAAGAAGCAGAAGAAGGTGGGAAGAGGGAAACGCCTTCTTCTTCTTCTTTCTTCAGGGGAAGGGGAGAGAGAGGTGAGGAGGTTCTTCGATTTCGGGAGAGCGATGGCGGCGAGAAGTGGTGGCGGCCGGCGGGTTCTTCCATTTCTCAGTGGGAGATCTTCGATTTCGGCGGCGCCATACCTAGGGCTTGATCCGTTCAATTTTGATTTACATGTTTATTTTTTTGTTTAAAGTCTAATAGGTGTATGAATATTTTGGGTGTAAAAAACAAAAAAACGTTTTACATAAAAGAAAACAGAACACACGTTTTTTGTTTTTGTTTATTTAAATAAAATTTTGTATATTTCCCGACGGAATAATCCGTCGGTAAAGTAAATACTAAATTATTTTTTTAAAATAAAATTTGATATATTTACCGACGGATTTAATTTGTCGGTAATTAAAATTAATTTTTTTAAAAATAAAATTTGATATATTTACCGACGGATTTAATCTGTCGGTAAATTAAAGAAAAAAATTATTTTTTAAAAAATTATTTTTGATATATTTACCGACGGATTAAATCCGTCGGTAAATTAAAGACTAAAATTATTTTTTAAAAATAAAATTTTATATATTTACCGACGGAAAATTGTCGTCGGTAATCTTCCGGGATATAATCCCTCCAAAATAATGACGAAATTAGCGACGGAAATAAATCCGTCGCTAATTCCGTCGGTAATCCGTCGCAAAAACCGTCAGGAATTTCTATTGATGATTTTTTTAAAAAAAATCATATTAAATCAATAAAATATCGGTAATTCGTCGGTAAACCGTCGGTAATTACCGACGGTTTTATTCCGTCGGTAATTAGGCAGTTTCTTGTAGTGAACAAACTACATAAACACAAAATCAAATTACCCAGACTTATATTCCAAATTTGAAACCAACCTAAACCCTAGAATCCGTGTCCGCTACAGAATGAAGAAGGAAATGACAAAGACAAAGATTAGATTGTGTTTTCTTGACATTGACGAAGCTTGACGGTGGATAGAGGGTGTTTTTTCCTCTCCTTTCTCCTCTGAAGCGTCGCGGCGGAACTGAGAACAGACCAGCCCAGCACCTTATTCTTTTCTGTTTTACAAGTTTAACTTTTCTTTTTTTCTGATTAATTAGTTTTTTTTATTTGGATATAGTTTATTAAAAGGGTAAGATTATCTTTAAAATGGGGTATATTTAGTAACTTATATATATAAGTTTTGATTTAAGTGGGGTATATAAAGTAATTGGGGTTCATCTAACAATTTAGGGGGTGCAAATAGCCGCCCCCATGACTATATTGGCTTCAGAAAATTTTTAGAAAAATTAATTCAGACTAATTAAGCAGACAAGCATGTGATAAATTACAAATATCTCTACTAACTAGATTAATTGTCTTAGTTCGTGGAAACACACTATGATAAGTATGTCACTCAACCCTCAAGTATATAGGCTTCAAAACACTCAATATGATTTAATTACAGTGTTTAACCATAGGTTTGCCCATTGTCTCAACTCTCGTTTTATTTGTAGCTAGCAAAATTATGGATAAAAAAGGTCTTTATATTTGGTTGTAACGTAGACTCTTTGAAAATGTAGGAAATATATGGATAAGTGACTCAAACACAGATCAATCAAGCGGCCGTCCATCATGATCATTCATTTATTCCTCGTCACTTTCATTAAAGCATT
Organism: Pogostemon cablin; assembly: GCA_023678885.1. Taxonomy (NCBI): domain Eukaryota; kingdom Viridiplantae; phylum Streptophyta; class Magnoliopsida; order Lamiales; family Lamiaceae; genus Pogostemon; species Pogostemon cablin. The sequence continues at coordinate 32,147,888 of CM042959.1, read as the reverse complement.
ACTCCTCCTCAACTCCAAATTATTCAATTATTTTCTCAACCAAGAAATGAGAGATTGTTTTTTCTTTCTCCCTTTATTATTTTTCTTTTAAACTCTTTCTTTTTCCATTCTTTCTTTTTCTACTTATTTAGGACTTTTTCCATTCTTCTCTTCTTCTCCTTTCTTCATCACCCTTTACAACTCCAAATTATTCTCATTCCTCTTCTAACCTCCTCAACAATTACTCAATTGATCCAAGTAAAATAAGAAAAAATCAAATATTAATTAAGCTTAAACAGGTAATGGATTTGTAAGGCTCAACGGGCTGACTAAGGATTAAATGAATTCAGGTAAAATGTATGAAAAAATGGGCTATATAAATCAAAGATGACCTAATATCATTTTCATAATCCACTAGACTTTAATCGAATATTCAAGGTGACTCAGGACAAGTTTTAGAAACACATCACAATTAATTAAGAGACTCTCAAAAATTAAACAATCATGCATTAGAATGTTCATGATTTTCAAAATGCTCAACATCTCACTAGATATAAAATATTCTAATAACCAAGGCTATCTAGCAATTCATGACTTATGAAACACTACAATTTCATCCACTTAATCAATAAGAATTTTCAAGTTAAAGCATAAAATATGTTCATCATAAACTAAATCATTTCACATACGTAAAATTCTATCATAAGTGTTCAAGTTCATAGAGTATTCAACAATAAATTACGCTTTTCATATCACAACTTTCAAATTATAAAATCACTCAATTTAGAACTCAAAAGTTTAGAACACATACCTCAGATGGCAATCTCCTTCAACAATATCTTCTTAAATGAGTCGCAGCCGACTTCTTTTTCCAATCTAGCTCATGGGCACTTTCATGTACTGATGATGCTTTGCATGCACGAACAAACATCATTAGAATTAAAGTATTCAATATTCAACCTCCCATTACCAATCAAAAATAAGGAGAAAAATCATAACTCTATCAAACAATCAACAAAAATGTAACCTCCATTCTCTATCAAACAATCAACAAAAATGTAACCTCCAATCTCTAGGGTACTCGCACAACAAGACGCAATAAAAAAATCTTATCCTCGGTGCATATGAGACAAGGTAAGAACATCACCCTCCCCCCAAACTTAATATGAACAAAGTTTGAAAAGGATGTGATTGCCTTAAGCGAAATCATGCACCGATGATATAATTTCCAATACAACACAGAATAAAATAAAATCAAATCAAAGCTAATAAAACAGAAGGGTAGCCCCCAACATGCGCTCACTTTTAACGTCGTTGAACAAGGCATAATGCTCTGTCAATTCAAGTGATCAGGAAAAAGAACTTCTCTTTCTGGTGGTAACTTGTAGTGCATGCATCATACAATGACATTTGGCTGCAAAGATTTCTCATTTCTTATTTTTCCATGCATAATTCACCATTTCATGGAACTCTTTGTGGCTAATCTTAGTTTCATGCCACTTTTTTATCTTATTTTTGTAGATCCTTAACTTCTCATAAGCTCTCCTTCTGAACTCGTCTTTCTTCAGTGGCATGTACTGTTGCTTCCATCACGCCAGATCTAACCTAGCTGTTTCTTCCTTAGTGTCTCTGCAGTCATTTAATATGTAAGCACTCAAGATTTTCAGTAGAAAGCTCATTAGACAAATTATATAAATCATTAGTGGGAAAAATGAGAGATTCGCTTATGCATGTCTCCAAAGGATATCCTTAGACAAGATAAAAGACATGTTTTCATCAATGATCTCCTCCACCACGTCACGCTCCCACACTCTTATGTTTCTCTATCCACTTCATTGCTTTTTCCAACGATAAAATAATCTCTTCATCATTCAATCTAAGCTTCAACTCTCCCTTTTGAACATCAATTAGGGCACCTCCGATAGCAAGAAAGAGTCTTCCTAAGATAAGAGGCACGTTGTGTATTTCATCCTCTATATCAAGCACAAAGAAATCCACGAGAAAGATGAAGGTAGGGATTTCACCAACACATCCTCTATTGTTCCCTTGGGGTGAGTTAGATATCATTAGCTAACTGAAGCGCTACAGATGTCGGCTTCAGCTCCCCAAACCTAGCTTCTTGAATATAGTGTAAGGCATTAGGTTGCTGGCTCCAAGATCATATAAGGCTCTCTTCTCAGGCCCCCTGCCTATCTCACACGGTATAGTGAAGCTTTCTGGATCATTCAGCTTTTGCAGGCATCTTCCTCTGAATAATAGAACTGCAGCTCTCTGTGAGATTAACTATCTCTACACCAGTCAGACTTCTTTTCTTGGACATAATATCCTTTAATGAACCGAGCATAGTAAGGCATCTGCTCCAAAGTCTCTGCGAAGAGAATATTTATCTTAATTTTCTTGAAAATTTCCAAGAATCTCTTGAACTTCTCATCCAACCTCTTCTTGAGTTGACGCTGAGGAAATGGAAGGGGTATTTTTGTTTTGAGTATCCCCCAGTTGTCTCTCTCCACTTCCTTTTGTTTCAGATTTTCTTCTCTCAATCTCTTTGTCTTTTGCCATTTTTTCTTAAGAATTTCCTTCTCAATTTGAATCTGGGATGAAGATGGAGATTCTGAAGTCGCCGCATCACAACTTGACTTGAGTTGGGTCACTATCAAGCCGAGTTGGCTCACTTCTCCTGTATTCCATTTTTGTCCGTTGGCATATTCGGACCTCATACTGTTTTCCAGATCTCAATGTGATGGCTTTGCACTCTTCTTTTGGATTTAACTCCGTTGTAGACAGAAATTTCCTTTTCTGTTGCTGCGAACCAACTGTAGAAGCCAACTGACCAACTGTATGCTCCAAGCTTTGAAGTTGTTTTTACATGGAGAAGTTCATCCCCATGATTACTCCTTCAAGCTTGCTGATTCTTAAGTCATTAGCCTTACGGGTTGCTTCATTACTCATCATGTACTGTTTAACCAAATCCTCAAAATCTAGTTTTCCTTCCTCAGTCTTTGTTCTATGATAAAAGTTGGCTGGAAACTGAACTGCATTATTCTTGATGTGAATATGAGAGATTCTCATGCCTTCTTAGTCCTTGCCACATCCACCTAGATTATTTTGATTGCCACCTTGATTATTTTGGAATTTCCTTTGTTGTTCCTATTCCCTTTCCAATTTCCACATTGCTTGTTAGGCGTCCCTCTCTTTTCTGGTAAGCTTTGACCCATGGCCTAATTAGCATCCTCAACTTCTTGAAAATTCATCACAGCTCCATCACTGTCATTTCCTTTACTGCTTCCCCCACTATACAGATTACTCAAGTGTTTACTGATCTCCGCTAGCTGAGAAGTCACCTTTTCAAGTTTTTCATTCTCAGCCACATTCTCTTCTACTTGCGCAACTCTACCAAGCGCATAAGTTCCTCTAACTCTATCTGAAGGCCAGTCCCTTAAGTTCATTGATATGTCATTGAAAAGCTTCTCAACATCTCTAGAGCTCTTCCCAAAGATAGTTCCACCAGCAGAAACATCTACTAAAACTCTCGAATCATTATCCAGACCATTGTAGAAAACATTGATAAGTTGAGACTTCTTGAGGCCATGTTGTGAGCATCTTCTTAAAGCTACTCTGAATCTTTCTCACGCCTCATTGAATTCTCCTCTCCTCGCTGCTTAAACTGGTTTATCACTTGCTTCAGAGCCATCACTTTTTATGGTGGCATGAAGTGTTCAACAAAAAGTTGTTGAAGCTTAGTCAAGTTGCTGCAACTCCCTTGCTCCAATGTATCGTACCACTCTCTTGCCTTATCAGCCAAAGAAAGTTGAAATAGTCTCATATTCAAAGTATCATCATTGGCATTTGACACTTTGACAGTGTTGACATAGCTGATGAGTGATATTTTTACCTAAATTTTAGTGTCTTTTTATGTGTGTTTTCGTATTATTTTATCCGTTTTGTGTACTATTTGGTTATGTTTTGTATTTTTATATAGATGTGTGTGAATGAGCTTAAACGTATGATTTTCAGGCAAAAATAGTTTTTTCAGGCAAAAATAGATCTTAGACGCGAAAAGAAAGACGTAAAAAAAAGCGGATCTCAATTCGGAGTTGAAACGAGGGAGAACGAGCTGAAACACAATTGTAAAAACAAGAGTTGCACCAACACGGCCGGCCGTGTTACGCAACACGGTCCTGTAAGCCTTGGCCATTTTCTGACATCAATTCATCCAACACGGCCACCTTGTGGCCGTGTTGCAGCCCACGACCCGTGTTGCTGCAGGATCAGAAACACATCCCTTTTAGAAGCTTCCCAAGGGGTATAAATACCCAATACTTCAATATTTGATGAGAATTCATTGGTTTTGCCATGCATACACACATCACACACCATTTCCTCCATTTTACACCATCATCTTCATCCATTCTTCATCTATACCATCTACCATTATCCCACCATCAAAACCTTCATCCAATTGAGGAAAATAAGCAAGGAAGAGAGGAGAATTGCAAGGGAAGGAAGGAGATCACCATTGAAGCACTCCAAAGGAGTTTTTATCCATACTTTGTAGTGAAACCTTATTGTTTATCATATTTTGTAAGGATCTTAATGTCTATGTTGATTTTCTTTTGAATATGGTAGGCTAATCTCTCTTGTGAGATTAGCAACATGAGAGTTGTTGGATAATTTGGGGATCTATGTATTTGAATTCATATGTTGATTGGGTAAATGGATTTTCTATCATTGGTGTTTAAGATCTTAAGGTTTATGATGATTTGTGTGTTTATTGTTGGCAATTGGATCTTGTGGTTCAAACGTGATCGTTAGGAAAAACAGGCAAACAAATCAGCGGAAGCATAAAATGTGTTTACCGTACTTCTGGGTTGGTGTAGAGGATGAACTGCAGAGAACTACCTCTGATCTTCTACTGTATGTCCCAAAGTCAACTCTGGTGTTGGGTGGTCAACAATCCCTAGAGTTCTCTCATTCTGCTCTCTATTTTCTCCCGTGTGTCAAAAGAGGCACAGACTTAGGTTTAACAGGAATTGAGATGACTTATATATACTTGGGCTACAGCAGGGACCAGGAGGAGAAATTGGGCTGGGCCTCAATTGAATTTAATTAACCAAGCTTAGCCCAAAGCTTTTAATTAAATCCAATAATAATAATATAGTCCACTAAAATATTATTACTGCACTACCCGTCCAATCCCAAAATTATGTTCTGGGCTCCTTCTTATTATAAGCCCGATGGTCTCCCCATGTTTAAGAAATACAATGTCCATTAATTAATTAAGTTACTGACAACTCAAATTAATTAATATCTCATCCGAGAGTAGTACCACTCAACCTTATTATCATGCCGGAAATTAATCCACTTGCAAGATTTATATGATAAATCTTATGAGCTCCTCAAGGGGACATCATCAACCTATGACGGACATGGATTCCTTCTACAATCAACAGCACACCATAGATACAGCACTACTTCCCAACTCACCGAGTTTGTTGATTTAATACTTATAAATCTCACCCATTGATGAATCAAAGAAATACATACTGCCCTACGTGTCGAGGTTATTGTATAGGGATTAAGAGTACGAACTTCCATAATAACAGAGATCAAGTTCTACTATATAGTCAGTATAAGAAGAACGATCTCAGGCGGTCCTACTCAATACACACAAGTGCACTAATGCGATTCTATTGCCAAGACAAGCTAATACCAAACCACACTACAACCATACCGATAGAGAGTCCCCGTTTATCTCAGTTGTGAGCATCTGTTTATACTTTATAAGGAAACCGATAATATGATCTTCTGCGTGTTGTCGCACAATATATTACCAATTGTTGGCAATTAGATCGTGTGGATTAACGTGATACGTTAGTAAAACAGGTAAACAAATCAGTGGAAGCATAACTAAACCGTTTACCGTACTTCTGGGTTGGTGTAGAGGTTGATCGTTGCAGAGAACCACCTCTCGATCTTCTGCTGTATGACCCAAGTCGAATCCTGCTGTTGTGTGGGCAACAATCTGCAGGATTCTCTCAATCTGCTTCTTTCCCTAACTCACGTTGAAAGAGGCGCAATTAATTATGTTTCCAGAAGCTGAGATGACTATATATATTGGGCTACAGCAGGGACCAGGAGGAGAAATTGGGCTGGGCCTCAATTGAATTTAATTAACCAAGCTTAGCCCAAAGCTTTTAATTAAATCCAATAATAATAATATAGTCCACTAAAATATTATTATTGCACTACCCGTCCAATCCCAAAATTATGTTCTGGGCACCTTCTTATTATAAGCCCGATAGTCTCCCCATGTTTAAGAAAAACAATGTCCTACAGTATAAAGTAAATGGACTATTGCGTCATGCATATAAAATAAATTATAAGACGCAATCATTTGATCAATGATTCTCATTTCAAATATTTTTATGACATTGTTCATACTAAAGCTAGACTTTTAGTATACAATCCAACAATCTCCCACTTATACTAAAAGACTATGCTGTCATGTCTTCTGCCATACATCTGATTCCTACTCCCACTTACGCGACCATTAAAAGCTCTCGCCTTAAGGTCCTTGTAAATGGTTTACTAGGTCATCATCCGATGCAATCTAGGCGACAACAACCTACCCCTCATCATACGATTTCTCGTAATAGATGGTACTCGCGCTCCATGTGTTTAATTGCCTTATGGACTTGTGATTTCTTCAAGTTTGCAACTGCACCAATATCATCAATGTAAATTGTGATTACCTTGGGCAAACTTAGAAACACTTCAAAGTCCATCATGAAGTCTCTAGAGTCATATAAATACTTTGGCTGCCTCAAAAGCTCCAATTCATCATATTTCCATGATGGAGTCCGGAGTCTGAAATATATTTCTATATAACATTCCTCCACATTATGACTCTACTTCCTAAGATTAAACACATAACCTTTGAGGTGAATTTACTGCCGTCCAATCTGACTAAAAAATCCGAATCTACGTAATCCACAAGAAGCAGTGAATCTGTCCAGTAAGTCCACATATAATTTCCAGTCCTTCTCAGGCACTTTATAAATGTCTCACCACAGTTCATCATTCTTGTTCCGGGTTACATTGATACCCACTGTTCATGCATTCAGCAAAACAGATATCCACTATCGTTCATAGCATTCCTTAGATTAAGCTTCCTTATTCGCCGAAGCATAAGGAACCGCTTTCATCCTCTTTATCTTATTCTTGTGTCTCAAAGACACATTCACTTAGATAAATTTACATGCTAAACGAGTATGGACTGTATCATTTTATGAAACTTGAGATAAGCATAATATCCTTTCTCGTGATCCGTATTACCGTGATCAAAAGGATATATTTTGCCTTTCTTAAGTCCTTCATCTCTACTGCTTTATTAACCGTACCCATACGCCCGATAATACTCTTTCATTGTCTCCAATGAGCAAGATACTATCTACGTATAGTACAAGAAACACCACCACGTTTTCGTCACTCTTTACAACACACAAGACTCATCCGCTCATTGATTTAAATCCATGCCACTGGATTACCTAATCAAAACAGATGCTTCACTATCTTAAAGCTTGCTTTAGTCCATCGTTGGACACTTTTAAGCTTACTATCAAAATGCTATTAGTACTTTGCAATGAATTACTCTGGTTGCTTCACATAGATGTTTTCCTCAAGACTTCCAATCAGGAAAGCTGTCTTGACATCTATTTGCTGTTCCTCATAATTCAATATGAGCAGCAATAAATAAAAGAATCTGGATCAACATAAGCATAGCTACCAGCGAACATGTTTCCTCATAATCGAACCATTTCTTTCTGAGTACATCTTTTCGCAACAAGCTTTGCTTCCAAGATTTTCACCTTTCCGTATGATCCTCTTTTATTTCCCTTGACCACTTGCATTGGCTTTTACACCATTTTAGTGATCGTTCAAGCTCCAAACTTAATATAGAATCCGTAGATTCTATTTCAACATTCATTGCAACTTACTAAGATTCCGCATTTTAATCTTGTAGTGCTACGTCGTATTCATGGGACAATACCATGTTTACTAGGGATAAAGTCTCACGACTCTCCCAAAACATATATTTATGGGTTGTCATACAACCCTCCCACTACGACAAAGCACTACATGTAATTGTGTATCAGACGTGACACGCGTTGCAGTTTACCTTGTGGTATATCCTCTTGTACACTTGGTACTTATACTTAGTGTTTTCCTCTCACTTCCTTTAGAACAACTTATACATGGGTTTGTGATTTATTACATAGTCCTTTTCTAAAAATCTAGTTATTGAGTTAACAATTATCCTTCGATCTTTTGGACTAAATAAATCACCCTCCATTTTTCTAGGATATCTCATATACAGACAAACGTTTCACGAATTACTGTATCTAGGGTATATCCATAAAATGAATTTAATTATTCCAAATAATTCATCATCTATCTAATCATAACCATAAGAGCCTAATACCTTCTACCCACCACACCATTCAGCTGGGGCATACCCGGTGTAGTCAACTTGAGATTTAATCTCAAGTTCTGATCAATAGCTCCTAACTATCCCAAGAGGTATTCGCCATCATGATTGAATCGTAATGACTTAATATATTTTCCATGACGCTTCACTGTGCCAGCCTTATAATTCTTGAATTAATCAAAGAACTTAGACATGCAGTGCATCATATAAATATATTGGTTTCCAGAATAATCTTTGAATATTCATAACCACCTCTCTCCTGGATAATATTAGGTTCACTTGAATCAGAATGAACTAATTCCAACATATATATCTTTGGCTCTACACCCCACAGCCTTGAAAAGGCAGTTAATCATTTTTACTTCCAAGCAAGACTCGCAAGTCCGATAGTTTCCACTTCAGAAAAACCTTACGGTCTATCGGCTATCAACTTTTGAATCCTACTTAAGTAAAATGAATTAGTCTTAGACGCCAAATGTATGTTTAGTTCATCTCCGAAGGTTCCTTTCTCTTACTAATATTAGAAGATGCATTATTTAATTACTATTTATTGCATCTGTGGGATGTACATGATTCAAGAGTATACTTTTAATCCACCAACGTACTTTAACGGATTATAGCCTCATTCCTCATTACCATGACCATGTCATTTAAATGAAATGAAGTATCCATCCGTTAATGCATAGAAACCGAAAATAAATTCTTTCTATGAAACGTACGTAAAGACAATTTCTCATGATCAATCGTTTATTCTTATCATGAGATAAATAAACAACTCCCACTGCAATAGCAATTACCTTTGTAGTTTTACCCATGTTATTAACAATCTTATCCTTACTCAGTGATAAACATTTAGTGATTCCAGTATCTACATACTTCGTATCAGTAGATGCCATCACTAATCATGTTCAAACCATTAGTAAATAAGATATTAAATTTGTTCACATCATGATGAAAATTGGCTTTCTTTTGCCATATGTTTTGTTAGAAGTTTCCCACCATATACAACCTCTCGTATTTCAGGTAGAACTTGCTCAAAACATCCAGGCAAATTGTGAAGAATAAATTGATTTAGGTTTCCCTTTCAATTTCTATTCTAAGCTTTTCCAATTCATTCATCAATTCAACCATGATCTTCTGCCTTTTAATTTACTCAAGTATCCGAAGAGTTACATGAGATCATCATATTTCTATGAACCTCTCATCTCTTCACTAGAGACTTTAATAGGCATCATGAGACGTCCTTTGTGAGAATACACATGTATTTTCTTAAGCAGTAATTTTAAAACCAAGATTCTTTTCTAATCAATTAATTAGGATGAGTAAATTTAATGTCTTTTAGTTAACAATTAGTGAAATAAAACCATTCGAAATTCAGAGAATCACAAATAAATTTACCGATCAAATCTTCGAATTTTATTCTTTTATATCGATTCCCTCAAAACAATATAAAATAAAATTCACCGACATCTCAAGCACCGTGAGTCTGCAAGCCACGATAGTGTGGATGTTTACAAACCCGAACATTTACAAGAGAAGGTTTTACCCATTAATTTCATTTGTCAACCTAACTTTATGACAAAATAATTAATAGTCGGTTCCTCTTTAGCCATGCAAATAAAAGCAGTGACTCCGATGGGGAGGATACTTATTATTTACATCTAAGTGTACACCATTATTTGACCCCAAGTCCGCGGCCCAAGCTTGTGTGCCTTACAGATGGAGAAGTACGCACGCGCTCGGATAACTTCCTACAGTCATCAATTACAAGTTTGTACCAGTGAACCGCATATAAACTCATCCGATAGGGAGGAAGGTCTATGATGCCGACGTGCAAGTCTATTCACATCGCTAACAAACCAATAATGGAGGCCGCGGGAATTTATTACCAATCCCCTCTCCCACTTAGTTATTTAATTACCGAGGGTTTTTAACATGCATATAATATTCCAGAATAAAATATACAACTTAGACATGCTTCTATTAACAGCAATTTAAATAAATAAATTACATAGAATATGTCTTTTACATATACAACAATAATTGACAATTAAATCAATTAATCAGTTATATAATATTAATTAATTGCATAATATGTTGGATCAATTAAATAGGCCCAGCTGACCCAAACATCATTAGCATAAAATGAGCAGCCCATTAATTAAATAATTAAGCCCATTTACCCTACCAATTTATGCATTAAGGTCTAGCCCAATATTTAACCTGGCCCAACATCAAACCCACAATTAATTAAATTAGGATTTAAGGTCCAACAGCCCATTACCATTTAATTAAAATTGGGCCCAATAGCCCAAAATCTAAATTAAAAAAAATGAGTAGCCCTTAAGGTTTCAATTAAAATTGGGCCTTTAAATCCAGCCCAAAACAAAATTGAATCAGTCCAAAGGGGGAGCCTAAATCCACAGCCCATCAAGGAAGCCCAACTACAACAGCCCACAACATTTTAATTAAATATGGGCCCAATAGCCCATAACCAAATTAAAATAAAATTGGGCCCAGCTGGTACAGCCCATACACAACATTGCAGCCCTAAACAACAGCCGCCAAGCATCTCGTTCACGCTTCAGAGACCACCGGCGCAACCAGGCGCCGCTGCTGCCCCCGGTGCCGGCCACAACCGACCGAAATCACGCCATCAACCTATGTCAACTCACTCCCAGCCGCCGTGAACCCGCCCGGAAACGTCGCTGCTGCAACCTGCTACTGATGGTCGACGGTGGAATTCCGACAACACTACTCAGTCAGCCCTCCGCCGTGCCTCTCCAAGTCGTGAATAGACGCAATCGCTGCCCAAAAAGGATAAGTCTCGCATGACCGGTGAACCGCCATGCGCCGTTGCAACCGCGATTCAACCAATGTCGGAATCGAGTCGCCTGGGCACCGCCGTGTAGGCACCGCCGTGTAGGCACCGCATCCACACCGACCTTCCACGCTCCCTCTCGACCAAAAGTCGCGCATGCAGACTTTCAAGATCGGAGAAAAAGAACGCCTCAAACTGGCATGATGCGACGCCGCCCAGCACCGCCGCACATCAGTGCGCTTCTCCCAGCGTCGTAGATCAACCGCCACGATTGACAAACGTACAACAGATCTGCACAGATCACTCAGGTAAGATGCCTCGATCTGAACATCAACAATCTCAATCCATCGCCAGATTTTCACCACTCCATTCGACACCACCAATCGAGCCCCACCGATCACTGCCCTCAGTCGAGTGTTGCCGTCCTCAAAGCGATACAGGAGTGACGAGAACCCACCATTGGTTTGTCCGGCATCATACGTCGAGCAGTCACCACTGCTTCGTCAACCAGCCTCCACGCACCGTTGCCTCCCTCCTTTCAGAGCCACGCGCCATCGGATGCTCACCCACCGTGCAGGGTGTGAATGTGTGTGTGATACGGGGTGACAAAAGAGAGATGTGATCTCCAATAGTGTGTGTAATGTGTCCAGTGTGATCAATCAACAACAATTACACAAAAAATAATATAACAGAACCCATGAGATTATTTCCAGATTAATTCACATAATCAAATAATCACTAAAACCCAACCTTACGGTTCACGTTTCACCACGAAACCAATGCTCTGATACCAATTGTTGGCAATTGGATCTTGTGGTTCAAACGTGATCGTTAGGAAAAGCAGGCAAACAAATCAGCGGAAGCATAAAATGTGTTTACCGTACTTCTGGGTTGGTGTAGAGGATGAACTGCAGAGAACTACCTCTAATCTTCTACTGTATGTCCCAAAGTCAACTCTGGTGTTGGGTGGTCAACAATCCCCAGAGTTCTCTCATTCTGCTCTCTGTTTTCTCCCGTGTGTCAAAAGAGGCACAGACTTAGGTTTAACAGGAACTGAGATGACTTAAATATACTTGGGCTACAGCAGGGACCAGGAGGAGAAATTGGGCTGGGCCTCAATTGAATTTAATTAACCAAGCTTAGCCCAAAGCTTTTAATTAAATCCAATAATAATAACATAGTCCACTAAAATATTATTACTGAACTACTCGTCCAATCCCAAAATTATGTTCTGGGCTCCTTCTTATTATAAGCCCGATGGTCTCCCCATGTTTAAGAAATACAATGTCCATTAATTAATTAAGTTACTGACAACTCAAATTAATTAATATCTCATCCGAGAGTAGTACCACTCAACCTTATTATCATGCCGGAAATTAATCCACTTGCAAGATTTACATGATAAACCTTATGAGCTCCTCAAGGGGACATCATCAACCTATGATGGACATGGATTCCTTCTACAATCAACAGCACACCATAGATACAGCACTACTTCCGAACTCACCGAGTTTGTTGATTTAATACTTATAAATCTCACCCATTGATGAATCAAAGAAATACATACTGCCCTACGTGTCGAGGTTATTGTATAGGGATTAAGAGTACGAACTTCCATAATAACAGAGATCAAGTTCTACTATATAGTCAGTATAAGAAGAACGATCTCAGGCGGTCCTACTCAATACACACAAGTGCACTAATGTGATTCTATAGCCAAGACAAGCTAATACCAAACCACACTACAACCATGCCGATAGAGAGTCCCCGTCTATCTCAGTTGTGAGCATCTGTTTATACTTTATAAGGAAACCGATAATATGATCTTCTGCGTGTTGTCGCACAACATATTATCTACAGTATAAAGTAAATGGACTATTGCGTCATGCATATAAAATAAATTATAAGACGCAATCATTTGATCAATGATTCTCATTTCAAATATTGTTATGACATTGTTCATACTAAAGCTAGACTTTTAGTATACAATCCAACATTTATTTGTTCTAAATATGTGATTAGATTGAGAAATCAATTATGTACTTAAGATAATTGAGTGAATCATTTCATCAAACACTTCATGTGCATTATAAATTGTAAAGAAATTGAGAAGTCCTTTGGAATTTAGAACCCTTTGATAGAACATGTGATTGGTTTGATCGAGAGGTTGATTAATTGTGTGAAGGGACTCTCATTTGTAGCTTAGTACCTAGTTGGAATTGTTTGAGTGAGAACCAATCCATTGAGCTATTCGATATTCATATCATATCCATCTCGAGAGGGAGTTTAGGTGAACTTAGTGTTGGCCCTTAATCTTATACCCATGATTCATATGAATTTAATGCATGTGTCCTAGAATTTCCACTTCTTGATTGTTGTTAATCTCACTTTTACTTAATTTGAAAAATCACTTTTTATCCATCTATCTTGTTTGCTAATCATTGTTTGCGTGTTTTGGTTATTGTTATTTTCTTGTTTAAACATCCAAACTATTGATAATTCGTCTCTATAAAATTACAAGAAACATGAGATCACTTAAGCACTAGTACCTACCTCCCTGTGGTTTGATAAATTATTTTAATTGGTCATCTCTACTACAAAATGACTAATCAAATGGCGCCGTTGCCAGGGAGGCAACGGTTGCTAGTAGCTTGAAGAAGGATCATTTCGAGTGATCATAATAGAGATATTTTTTTATTTTATTTCTTTACTTGTATTTGCTTTGAAAATCTTGTTCTAACTTCTCTCATTTTTGAAGGAATATGCAAACAAGATCCAAGGGGAAACAAGTAGAACTTATTGATTGGGAGATTGAGCATACTTTAAGAAGAAGGAGAAAGGAGAACGAAACCAAAAAGAGTGATCTAATGGAGAATTTTCAAGGAGATGATCGTGTAGATATAGAGCATGATGAGGAAGGCGGACGAAATGTGCACGTGCAAGACAACGCACAAGCACCTCAATTCAATGCCAACCCTCCTCAACATGCCTATCAAAACTTTGGAGCTATCAACAATCAATTTTTGCTTCAACAAATGGTGCAACAAGCTTTAATTCAACAAGGCTTTCCACAAGCTTATGCTCCTCCTCAACAAGCGTATGAGCCACCACCACCACCTCCGGTGCAACATGGAATTTATAATGATCAAAGGGTGATTCGGGATTTCTTCATGCCGAGGGCCATGCCACATATGATGGGTCCACCAATCAATGCCAATAACTTTGAAATTAAGGCGGGCTTGATTTCTATGGTGAGATACCAACAATTTGGTGGAACTCCAAATGAGGATCCGAATGCACACTTAGCTCAATTCATTGAGATTGCTAAAATGGTGAAGATAAACGGGGTGAGTGAGGATTGTATACGGATGAGGTTGTTCCCATTTTCATTGAAGGATAGAGCTCGAACATGGCTCTCCATCATTACTCCCGGTACGTGCAACACATGGGATGAACTTGCACAAATATTTTTGAACAAGTACTTTCCACCTTCTAAGACAATCCAAATGAAGAGCTTGATTACTCAATTCAAGCAAATGCCTCAAGAGAGTTTTTATGAAGCGTGGAAAAGGTTTAAGGATATGTTACGCAAATGTCCACAACATGGTTTCCCAGAGAATCAACAAGTTGGATTTTTCTATCAAGGATTAGTGAATGGTCAAAGAGTGCTTGTTGATGCTTCGGCAGGTGGATCCATACTTGGAGTGACTCCGGAAAGGGCTATACACATTTTTTATGAGATTGCTATAAATGTTTATCAATGGCCATCGGAGAGGGTTAGTGGATGCTATGGATTTGAGAGTTTTGATCAAGGGCAACAATTTAGTGTGAAGAGTGTTAGTGTTGATCAAAGTACGCCAAGCATGGAAAATATAGTGGCGGAGGTTATGAAACAAATGAGCTTGAACCAATGTGTGAATAATCAAGGAGCTAATATGGTTGAGGGGCTACAAATCGATCAAGGTGTGCTACCTCTGAATATTGTGAGTGGAGAACAATGGGCCAACTCTATGCCACGTGTGCAAGATGTGCAATACATGCAAGGAAGAAATTACGAAGGGAATTATCAAAACAATTACCAAGGTAATTTCAACCACAATCAAGGGAACTATCCACCAAGGCAAGGGGGCTTTAATGGTCAAAGTAGTGGAAGCTCTTATCCACAACAACAAAGGCAAGGTAACTTCTCCTACTCTAATCCGAGCAATGTTGTTGCTTATCCTCCGGGGTATCAACCGGGGGATAAGGCACCAAATAATTAGAGAAGAGCATCGATTGATGAGCTACTTGAACAATTGATCACGTAAAATAGAGCTCGATGAGCATCTGACCAAGCTCGAGATGAATCATTAAAAAAGACGGAAGAAGCAAATGAAAAGAGGCTCAAAGCTTTGGAGTATAATGTGGGACAAATTACAAGTACCTTGAGTGCTCAACAAAAGGGAAAGTTTCCGGCCACAACCGAGGTTAATCCAAAAGCTCAATGTTTGTTTGTTGAAATGGAAGAGGAACGAAAGGTTGAAGAAGGGTTGGTGGAAAGAAAAGTTGGTGAAGAAAATGAAGAGATAGATAAGAAAGAAGAGAAGGGGCCTAAATGGATACCTAAGTGGAAAAGGGTGCAAGAGGAATAGAAAGTGGAGGAGAAGGTGAAAGAAGATGAGTACAAACGTAATTATTGGGGTATTTTGATCACTCCATTCCCTATTCCCTATCCACAAATATTTGTAAAAGAGGAGAAGAAAAAGGAGTTTGAGGAACATGTAAAAAATCTTAAGAAAAAGTATGAGGAGACAAGGAAAGAAGAGCTACCCGAAGTGAGTGAGTCGAGGCATAAGGAGAGGCTTACAAAAGTTGGTGATCCGGGAAAATTCACCATTCCTTGTGATTTTGAAGGGAAAGGTACTCTTGATGTATTATGTGACTTGGGGATGAGTGACAACGTGATGTCTCACGCTACCTTCAAGAGCCTTGAAATTGGAGAACAAAAGCCTACGATTATCCATCTTGAAGTGGTAAATGGTGAGGTTGTGAAGCCATTAGGAATTGTTGAAGACGTGGAGGTGAAAGTGAAGGGGCTAGCTTTTCCAGTTGATTTCATGGTGCTAGAAGTGAATGCGGATCCTCGAGTGCCACTCATTTTGGGAAGGCCATTTCTAGCTACGGGAAGAGCTAAAATTGATGTTGGAAGAGAAGAGCTTTCTTCGAGCTCAAATGGAAAAAGTATCACATTCTTGTGTAATAAAGAAAAAGGAGCCAAGTCTCATTTGAAGCCTCCGGATGATCTTATGGATCATGATTCTATTCTCTTTGACAATTTAAACTCATTTCTTCATGATTATATAAAAATGTCAAATTCTAACTTATCTTCTTGTGATGTTAATAGGATGAAAGCATCGGAGCTTGATTGGAAAATAGACAAAGGAGAAAGAGGAAGTCCACTAGAATCACTTCTTGATGATGACTTGATGCTAGTAAGCAAGAATGATGAAGTTGAGCTAATAGACAAAAAGAGAGCCAAGTAACTTTTCAAAGTTAGGATGCAAGGAGAGAGTATGATGGACCATCTTTTGGTCCAATGATCGTACAATTCCGTCCGGCTTGAAGACGTTAAACTTAGTGCTCAATGGGAGGCAACCCATTCTTTTTATCTTTTGATGCTTGTTTTTTTATGGTCTTGTATGTGGATTTTGCTCATGAGAAGAATGCATGTTGAAGGAAAGAGAAGTGCTTCACGGATTTGAGTAGGAATGTCTCACCACTTGTTGCAAACTTAATTCTCGACGCTTGTCTCGAGTTAAGTTTGGGGGGCTAGTGTGTGGTGGACATAGCTTGAGTCATGAGGATGCGTATACTTCTTTACAAGAAGATCGTTAATGAAAACTACAAGGGTAAGTCCCACCACTTTTGCAAACTTAATTCTCAACTCTTGTTTAGATTTAAGTTTGGGGGGAGAGTGTGTGGTGTGACTCACCACTTGAGTTTGCTTGATATGATGATATATTAATGATGAGAGGTCTTCTTGTAAAATTGGGTCAGTTTTAAAATTTTTCTCATGAATTTGGTTGGATTTTGGTCCGTTTGGTGGTGTTGAAATGCATGATGATCTATATTTTTAATGCAATTGTTAAGCTAATGGTGTTTCATGAGTCTTTGAGCATGAATGAAAGGTATTGGAAGCACGAGTGGAGCTTGGAGCTAACAACTTCTACTACCAAATGCCTATTAAGGGAGTTAACTCTACACCCTATCACTTCTAATTGATTTTGATTTGGATTGATGTGATTAGCATGTTACTTCATTTGTTATGTTGTGGGAGGTATACTTTCGTAATTTAGGATTTCCTTTTCAATCAAGAATAGGATGTTTGTGAGCTTAATTGTCATGGATGTTATGAATATGTGTTTCATTTTCTCATGATGGTGATGTTTATTTTTGGTTTTGCATGTTATGTGTTTTTGTTTGGTTCTTGTTTTGTGAGTCTTTTCTTATTTGTTTTGTGTGTATTTTTATTTTTGTCTAGGGATGTTTGGTGGTTTGTTTTGGGATGTTGTGAGTCATTTTTGAATGTGAGTGATGACATGTTGAGGTAATAAGTGATGACAAAATATGATTACGAATCTCTACACTTTCGAATTGTGACATGTTTTATTTAACTTGTTCAATTTCGAGATGAATGTGGTGTAATAAGTTCCTTAAGGTCTAATGCATAAGCTTGTGAGAATTTGAGCCTCAACCGTGCATACATAATATTTTTTTCATGAGTGGATTGGTTGAGTTTGATAAGCTAGTACTTGCTCAAGGACTATAGGAACGAGCCCGATTAGTGGAGATTAATGACATGATCTAAGGTCATCCTTGTTATTTATAGCTATTGTCATATATCTCCCTACCATGAACATCATCCCTAGTTAACCACTTTGAGCCTTAAAGCCTATTTCTTTTGAATTTAGCACATTACAAGCCATGATTACCCACTTAAACCTTATATATATACCCTTTGTGTGGGTGATTGAGGAGATGGTAGCTAGAAAGGTTTGATGAGAAAGCAAAAACGAAGAAATAAAATGGTAAACAAGAAAAATGATGAAAAGAGCAAAAATAATAATGAACATGCAACCTTTAAAACAAAAAAAATGAGCAAAGCAATAATAATATGCTCAAGTACTTAAAAGTTCGAAGAAGAAAGCATGCATTGAAAGAAGTTCAATCCAAGGATAGTTGATGATTAGTGCTTGTGAACATTAAACACAAGAAAGGAAGAAAGAAAAGTAGAGAAGTTAAAGAAATTTGACATCTCTTCGATTACTTACACTTGATTAGTCACTACTATCCATATTCTTCCTACCCTAATCAAAGAGCTTATCATTACATCCTAATTAAAGACCTTTTTGATCATTGATTGAAACTTTGGTGGTTTGTGAATGCAGTCCATGAGCAAGCTTATTGCGAGTCGAGCCAATCGATTGATGAGTGTTATTACCTTACAAAGAGGGTTGAGTGAAATTGATAACCTATGTGAGGCTTGGACAAAGAGGGATATATTACACTATTATTCTCTTTTGATTGAACTTGTTAATATTTGCATGTTATGATTTTATTGATGTAGGTTGTCTTAGCATAGTTTGTAATTCTTATTGCTATTGATGTGTTATTACTTGTGTTCATTTAGTCTTTTTCTAGGTGAAAATCACTCCTCTTGGTTTATCATTTTCGTTGTTCGGGGACGAACAACACTTTAAGTTTGGGGGTGTGATGAGTGATATTTTCACCTAGATTTTAATATCTTTTTATGTGTGTTTTCGTATTATTTTATCCGTTTTTATGTACTATTTGGTTATGTTTTGTATTTTTATGGAGATATGTGTGAATGAGCTTAAACGTATGATTTTCAGGCAAAAATAGATCCTAGACACGAAAAGGAAGACGTAGGAAAAAGCGGGTCTCAATTCGGAGTTGAAACGAGGGAGAACGAGTCGAAATAAAATTGTAAAAATAGGAGTCGCACCAACACGGCCGGCCGTGTTGCAGCACACGACCCGTGTTACGCAACACGACCTTGTAAGCCTTGGCCATTTTCTGACATCAATTCATCCAATATGGCCACCCTGTGGACGTGTTGCAGCACACGACCCGTATTACTGTAGGATCAGAAACACATTAGAACCCTTCTAGAAGCTTCCCAAGGGGTATAAATACCTAATACTTCAATATTTGATGAGAATTCGGTGGTTTTGCCCTGCACACACACATCACACACTATTTCCTCCATTTTACACCATCATCTTCATCCATTCTTCATCTATACCATCTACCATCATCCCACCATCAAAACCTTCATCCAATTGAGGAAAAGAAGCAAGGATGAGAGGAGAATTGATAGGGAAGGAAGGAGATCACCATTGAAGCACTTCAAGGGAGTTTTCATCCATACTTTGTGGTGAAACCTTATTGTTTATCATGTTTTGTAAGGATCTTAATGTCTATGTTGATTTTCTTTTGAATATGGTAGGCTAATCTCTCTTGTGAGATTAGCAATATGAGAGTTGTTGGATAATTTGGGGATCTATGTATTTGAATTCATATGTTGATTGGGTAAATGAATTTTTTATCATTGATGTTTAAGATCTTGAGGTTTATGATGATTTGTGTGTTTAGTTATTCTAAATATGTGATTAGATTGAGAAATCAATTATGTTTTTAGGATAATTGAGTGAATCATTTCATGAAACACTTTATGTGCATTATAAATTGTAAAGAGATTGAGAAGTTCTTTGGAATTTAGAACCCTTTGATAGAACATGTGATTGGTTTGATCTAGAGGTTGATTAATTGTATGAAGGGACTCTCATTTGAAGCTTAGTACCTAGTTGGAATTGTTTGAGTGAGAACCAATCCGTTGAGCTATTCGATATTCATATCCTATCCATCTCGAGAGGGAGTTTAGGTGAACTTAGTGTTGGCCCTTAATCTTATACCCATGATTCATATGAATTTGATGCATTTGTCCTAGAATTTCCACTTCTTGATTGTTGTTAATCTCACTTTTACTTAATTTGGAAAACCACTTTTCATCCATCTATCTTGTTTGCTAATCATTGTTTGTGTTCTTTAATTATTATTATTTTCTTATTTAAACATCCAAACTATTGATGATTCGTCTCTATAAATTACAAGAAATGTGAGATCGCTTAAGCATTAGTACCTACCTCCTTGTGGTTCGATAAATTATTTTAATTGGTCATCCCTACTACAAAATGAATAATCAATAGCCGTTATAACATTTCAGATGACCTTAAGGTTCATAAAAACTCCACCTGCGAAAGGGTTCCTTTCCACCAGAGAGATTAGGGCTGGTCTGGTCTGATATCATTTGTTACATTGACACCTCCAACTACACATGTCCCTCCCAAATTGGTGGATTTGAAAGTCTTGCGTATTACGATATCATCTTCATCTGGCTATCTACCCTATGTCATGATCACTGTTTCTAGTTTCTCTTCAACTTCTGGCAAGTTGAGGTTCTCAGTTTCTTCTTCCACTTCAAACACTATAGACTGCTCTGGGACTTTCTTCTTATCTTTCTTTTTCAAAGCTTTTACAGTATTAGATGTTGTGGTAGCAATTCTTCCTTTCCCTTTCCTTCTCCTCACAGACGCTTCGATTTTTGGATCTAATTTCAGGTGTGGAAGTCCCTTCTTTGATCTTGTATGCATACACTTATGAAGAAGAATAAAAGTTTAAGAAAAAATTACTAACACAAGAGCAGTCTTAAATAATCTAGCAATTAAAAGAAAAATAAACAATAATGTCATCCCTGGCAATAATGCCAAAAACTTGTTGTGTGTTTTAAAGTGCACACAAATAAAATTTCCAAGTGTAAGGATATCAATTGTAGCAGCAGACAACAAAGTTAAAATATCAAATCCAAGCGATGGTAAACTACTTATGTTCTAAAATTACTAAACTAGATCAGACATGTAACTAATGTAATTGTTTTAAAAAATTTTAAAACTACTGAATACTTTCAAAATTAAATAAAAAGAAATTAAAGGAAATATGATATTCAAGAATGAGAAATAGTAACTCTAGGGGTTTTGGATTAAGCTAATTAATTCAATACTTTGATGGTCGGTTTCAATTCCTATAGATACTCATGAAAGAGTCACTAAACTTTACTAATTAACTTATTTGATCTAAACAAATTTGTAACTGATCTGGCTTTTCTCCTAGGACTCTAGGTTAATAACCTTATCCCCCTCTCTAGGTACTTATAATATTATTCTCTCACTCGTTAGGTACTAGAACTAATATGTGTTTCCTTTTAAGGTACTATAATTTTATTACCTAATTTTCTTAATATTATTAAATGACAACACATCAAAATCAATAACATCCATCACAATTTCTATGTCTAATAAGTTAAAGAATCACATCAATTATTTTAATTTATACATAATAATCAAATAATTCAATCATGCACACAAGTTATGATTATTCCAATTATTATTCAATATCATAAAACAACCACATACGTCACACAATTTAAATTTAATAGTCTCCAAGAAATTCATAGAAAAGCAAATAAACATTCTATAAGTTTTGAACCCTTCATCAAGTATCAAATAAAAATAACTTAATCCATCTATACCTTAGAACTACTCAAAGTGTTTACCCCATGAAGTTACTGATGAGAGTGATAATTCACGTGTTTTGAGCTCTGATTTGCATGGAAATTGAGTATGATTTGGGCTATTATCAAGGCAAATCGGTATGTTTATGGGAAATCCATGAATCAGATGCTATTGAGGCTATTTGAGTATATTTATACAGAAAATAGGTCAGAAGTGCTCAAAATCTGAAAAATACGAGTTTTGAGATGTTGCTCGACCTCGGGATGAGCCACTCGACCAACACTACTTGGTCAAGCGAAGGCAGAATTGGTCGAGCGAGGGTCTATGCAGAGTTTCAGTGAACAGGGAGGCCGCTCTACCGCCGCTCAACCTAGCCGAGCCCGCTCGACCTCAGTCATCTTGGTCGAGCGGGGACACGCGGGTCTATTTTGGTAATTCTGACCCTCCTGTGTGTGAATTGACGTATTTTTCAAGAAAAAGCCCAGTAAAGGTCCGTAAGGAGAGTTTTACAGTATAAAAAGGGATGTCGATCACATCAATAAGAGAGTTAGATTCCACATCCATCCTACACCACATCCAAACCCTAACTCTATCCTACAGAGCTGTAGAGAGAGAATCGTGCAGTAAATCAAGTGAGAACCAAGTGAAGATTCAAGATAGAGCGAGAAGCGATGGCGCCCACGTCTAGGGTTTATTTTGCAACTTAATCTTTCTTGTAATTTTCAAGACTATGGGTAAGATCTATCCAAACACCATGAACGTTCTTCGAAATGTCATGGGCTAGAACCGCTTTGGTAGTTCTAGGGTTATGAATTTTTTTATCTAATTAATTGAACTTTCGTGTGTATACTCCGTACAACACTACTTGTGAATTTATTTTATATGAGACAATGCTTTATTAATTCATACTCATGGTCGTTTTGTGCATCATTAACTGTTATGTAGAGTCTGAATACATATCTTGGTTATTGATTGAGTGCATTCACTGCTGAGTAAAATTTTATGTTATTATCCTAAGTGAGGGGACTCCGAAGTTTCATTAGAACTATCTTATATAAATACTTATTAATTGAATTGAATTCAGATTAGTAAGTAGGATAAAGAGGATAGTTATATAGTACCTATAAAAGGAGATCATATTGGGTTAGAGTACTTAGTGCACGGGAAATAATTGATACTGATAGTACCTAGAAAGGGGGGTATAATTATGTTCTTGCTCCAAGGTGATTCACACGTGTTACACGCATATTTACTTGTGTCTATAGAGTAGATTTGCATGGCTTAGTGATGCGTCCATAGTCCACAATGTAGAGTCAGACATTGACATACGGAAGGGAGATTAATTAGTGAAACTGGATGGCCCTAAGAGCTACCTATCTTCTCACTTGTTAACTCTCGTTTATCTCTACTGTCTTTATTATTTGTTGTTTATTATTTTGTTTAATAGATTAGTAATTACCCTACAACCAAAATTGTCAACAATAGTTTTCTTTAATTTAAATAATAATAAATTAATAATCAATCGTCATTTGGGTTCGATATATAACTTGGTCGCTTATCTAAGCTACAATCGCATCCTTTATACTTGGGGATTAATTTTGTGTTGCGAAAACGCCCAACAAGTTTCAAGCAACTTCCATGGGTGTAAGAAGGATCTTACCACAATTCATATTTATTAAAAGAAAATTTAGCTCAAAGATAAAACCCTAGATCGAAGAACTGTTGAGGTTCTTCTCTCCGTCTCCTTCAATTGTATGATCTCTCCTCCTTAAATTCAATACCTGAGATGATGAATGAAATGAAGGTGGAATTTTGGTGAAGTGAGAAGGGTGGAATGTGCGATGGTGAGTGCGTATTCACATCTTGGACGTTCTGCCTGCTTCGTTCTTGCACTGCGTGAGGAGGTGATGTGGCGTTGGCTTTTGGATTGGGAATCTAGGGCAGCCCAATGGCCCAGACCTTCACGTGTAATTAGCAGTAGATTATGGGCCTCCTTTTTTGCTTGGGTAATGAACATGACCCACATACAAATCAAATTGATGAATTGAATTTGTTGCTACGTGGAATACAAATTCTTTGTATTAATTAATCATGGGTCCCACTTGATAATTAACAATGACTCCATGGATTATTCATTGTAACTTGGCTACTCCTTATTCACGCTCAGGGATGTAAGCGGATCAAACTGTTCGCGAATTATTCAGGTCTCGATTCGATAAAGTGTTCGTTCGAGTTCGTTCGTTAATTTAACAAACTAAATCAAACTTAAATTTTGAGCTCGAATATTCTATCAAACCAAACTCGAGTCTAAAGGTGTTCGACTCGAAAGCTCGCAAACATATTCGTTAATGAGCTCGTTAATGGCTCGCAAACGTGTTCGTAAATTTTATAATTATTTTTTAGTATTACATATTATTATTTATTTACTAATATTCAATAATTAAATATTTTATATTAAACCACACAAATATGATAATAACTTAAGTCATTATTTAGATATTTAAATATTTTTGTAACGTTTATTATTATATTTTGTTAGTTTGTTTATTTAATATTATGAATAACATTAGATGTTTATAAACCAAACATTCTTTTAATATTTAAGAACAAAAATATTTAAATGTTCATGAAAAAATATTTATAAACAAGTTACTTTATGTGTTCGTGAACACGTTCGTGAGCTTAACAAACAGTTTGAGTTCGAGCTCGAGTTCGATAATTCCTTAACAAACAATACTCAAACCTAGTATTGTTCGACTCGATTCGATTACATCCCTATTCAAGCTTCTTCCTCCTTCGAAATCAGCATGAGCTTCCTTCCATTCGTCTCAAAATTCTCCCTCTCAAATTTCATTAATTTCATCCTAAATAAGCTTAAAATTCTGCAAAATCTTAACTTGCCCGTGAAGTCATAGAAAAGTATGAACGTAAGCAATAAACTCCACAAATAATGCTGAAATAATACAATAAACATATGGAAACGGCCCATGAAAAGTACGAATTTCCATTATGAACAGGGGCTAATTCATCTTTCTCAGCATTCATGTTCCTACACTTACTATCCTAAAAATAAGTCTCACCAGCACACTCACAACACCAATCTTCTCTTCAACTAAATAATTGTAATTTGATGCACCATATGCCATCTGTGGAATGGGGTGAAGTGCAACATAAACTTGAAAAAAACATCAAATAAACCAGACTACAATTACTCTGACCCCATAAATTCTCTATAAAAATTGAATCCAAAAAAAACAAAATTAATTGAATGCAAATTAAGAAATGAAAATCAAATCTTTGAACCACAAAAGCAAAGCACATATTCAACGAATTGTGTAACAGAGTATATCGTATAACCCCGCTTCAATTTCGCTGAAATCTTCTCAAACTTGAGTTGTTGCTGTTGTTATGAGTTTTGAAGAAAGCGAAGGTTTCAGTGGAGGGAGAGGGTGTTTGAGTTTGGATTTGAGAATTCATTCTTTTTCAATCAATCAATTCGCTCCAAGAATCCGATTACATTCTTCAATCAACGATTCCATTTGGGTGAAGTATGATTGCGATAAATGGAAGACGAATTTGGTATTGTTGTTTTAGGGTTTCAAGAAAAGGGTGATTTGAAGCAACCCGTTCAACCTTATTCCTCTTAACGGCCAAGTGATGAGTAGCACATCTTAATTTCGTTTATTTATTGATGGAAATTCAAAATATGAGCAATAGACAAAAAAAAAAAAAAAAGAAATCCAAAATGACAAAGAAAAATGAAATGAGCGGCTCATATAGTGTAATTTTATCTAAAATTTAATATTTTCTCTCTCTTGTGACAAGAGTTACATTTTTTCTTTTAGTGTCTATTTATCCATTTTCAGCATTCCGCACTAATAGTTATATTTCATTTTTGGTATACGAGACCAACACAAGTATATATTTATGAGATTCACACACAACATTAATATATCTACTCATTATACATTTTATATATATATATATATATATATATATATATATATATATATATATATATATATATATATATATAAACCCATTACACATTAAAATACTATTTTCCTTAACTCCAGGCAAACAATAAATGTAAATCTTTAAATGAGACGGAGGGAGTACTTATGTTTAAAATTTTGTACTCCCTCCGTCCCACCACAAAGGTGACTGCTTTTTTTACACGTAGATTAAGGAATATAATTTTTAATGTGTAGATGAGGAGAGATAAATAATATTTTAATGTATAGTGGGTAGATGAATTAGTATGGTGTATGGGTCCCATGAAGATATATTAATTGTTTTGTGTGGGTCCCATTTACTAAAAAGAGAAATGCACCTCCTGTTTGGAACGAATAAAACTGGCAAAATACACTCATTGTGGTAGGACGGAGAGAGTATTAATTTTAAATTTTAAAATTATAATTGAAATCAACGCCCAAAAAAGGGCGGTTTCGCATAGAATTCCATGGGATACTCCCTCATCCCATTTAATTTTTTTTCTATCTCACAAGAGTATATGTAGATACGATTCAAATTTGATTGCTTTTCCAAAAACACATAATAGTGACTTAAGAAAAAAGTATCCAAAAAAAAATGATTACTGAACCAATTAAAGAAGCAATGATGAGGAAATACATCTAAAGGAAAACTGTCTTTCCCTCTAAGGCACTTCATCCACTAGCTCTAACCAACCCCATCTTGTTTCATAAGTTAACAGCTATCTAGCCTTTCTTACTGAATTTAAGTTAGGTTTCTCAAACACTCTGGCAATAATGGAGTCATGTCGACACGAGTTCTTGAGCTTCTTCACATTTTCAGACAAAGTTGTTGTGGTTATTACAGCAATATTGATGTGGTTTGGAGTGCATTCATGTTGCATGGATGTATGTGATTTGTTCCAAGGCAGATGGATATATGATGATTCACTTCCTCTTTATAATGCTTCAATGTGTTCCATCATCGAGAAGCAATTTGACTGTGTGGGAAATGGAAGGCCGGATAAGGAGTACCTCAAGTATCGATGGAAGCCCACGGCATGTGAACTCCCTAGGTACGCTATATATCACTGCTAAAAAAAAGGCTTTTAGTATGAGTAATTTTTTATACCAAAAGCTTAATAATTGACACTCTTAGTTTTTAGTATCAAAAATTTCCTCTGTTACCGTTCCGAGACTTATACGGGCGTTGCTAACGACATAGTATAAAAAAAATATTTGCCACTAAAAGTATATAATAGCATCAAAAAACTCTTTGCCATTAAAAGTAAAACATTTAGTATCCAAACTTGCTATAGCATCACATTTGTATAAAAAGTAAGTGATACTAATAACTATGCATTAATATCACATAATATTTTTGATATTAGTAACTAATGGTATAAAACGTAAACAACCGATGCTATAAGATCTATGGTATCAATATTTCTGATACCAAAGCTCTGTATTCTATCACAAAGAAATCCTGATTTCTATTTTAAAACCTAATTCATGCATTTATAAATGAATCTAATAAATACCTTTAAAATATTTAAAATTATAAATACAATTAATAAAAGATCATTTATACATTGTATTTATATCAGTTATTCATCAACAAATGAGAGACAGAATGATTAAATTAATACAATAACAATTCCTACTTCCCAGAGTTAGCGATTGCTCTTCATTCCAACCATCTTCAAGTGTAATAAGTCTCGGTTCAAGTCATCACTCATCGACAAACGAAGGCGTAGAGAAGGCTCCTGCATGAATAAAATAAATAAAGAACTAGAGAATCAATAATGATTTTTTATTCAAGTTCAAGAATGCAATTTAATTAACCTCAGCCGCCTCTCCACTAACTTTCACTATAAGACTTTAATACAATATATTTTCTTCCACTAGTCACTAACTCTTACTTGAATATTTGGGCAGTCTTTTAAATTTCAAATTCCAGCCTTGGAGTTAGGGTTCCTGCCATCTTGATATACCCTGGATTAAACCTAGAACAGGTATGTATAAGTTAATCAAGATTAAGCATGATGTATGATGTTTAATAAGTATCTTATCTAGTAATCAAAAGAATATTTATATAAATATTCTTGATGAGAATGCAGTGCTGCATAGACCTTCTAGACCATATTCCACGTCAGATAGTTTGAATTAAGCTCAATATTTGCAAATAGACAATAACTAGCAAATGCACAAACTAATTTCTTCTTCTGCTATAAAAGAAGCATGATGAAACGAATTTCTGATAAAAAATATCATACCTTATGATTAAAAAAAAAACTTCTCATAAAAGTAAAAACTCCTCAGTGCTAAACCTTGATTACCACAATATCCAACTAAATACTGCAGTTATTACAGACAGAAACACGCACACACGTCCATAGTCCATCACTTCAATCACAATTACACTTATTCTAGCGCATTCTTATACTTAAAATATTGAAGATCACTATTACCTGAAGCTTCTGCCCATAGATCAAGATTGTCTTAATGGTGAAGTACCTTTGAAATGAGTTCAAAATCTGTAGAATTGAGAGATTCAGAACCGACCCCAGTCAAACCAGATGCGAACATGGTAATTCTGCCTTAGCTCTGTCCATGGCAGCCTGCATGAAACAAACCAGAACTAAGAATTATATCCATTCTTATAAGATCAATTCATTTAAAAAAAAATTAAACAAAGCACACCTGATATGCATTGAGAGACAGATCATCAATCTCTTAACTGAAAAAAAAATTGGTGCTCCTAGGATATAGAGTAGCATGAGTTTTCCAACAACACGAGATAATATAAAGGTACTTAGGCAGTATAATTTGATGGTACTTTCACAGAAAAAAAATGAGTAGAAAGATATAAGGATACCCTCAAAGATTTGTTTCCCTCCAGTCCTTTCGCCAACGCAGCTGCACCAAGCGAACCGCCATAATTTCCACTTCAATGAATCGGTAGACATGCATTTATCAGAATCAAGATAAAACCAGCATTATGCAAATTCAGAGAAAAACATTATGAAGCTAAGATTCAGAAATACAAAGTAGTCATTTTGGTTAAAAAATCATTACTTGAGGTAAATCGAGAGGACAATTTTATTCTCAAGAATGGCTCCAGCAAGGCTTGAAAAACCCTACCTCAATTTCCAAAATTATAAAAAAAAAACATAATTAGTTGTCATACCTAATGTTAATACCATCCAAAATATAATTACATTTGATTTCCTACAGAGTAGTCTATTAAATTGTTATTTAGTTCAATGACGCGCAAGTTTGAATTTTTCTTTAACATCTCAGAAAATCTTCTAGAGTCATTAAGACAACAACCCTGAAAACTAAATTAAGAGGCCACATGAAGTTTCCCTCATAAAATGTTATAGCAAATGTATATTTGGAAAGTAGTAAGATCATTATCAACAAAGGCATACTTGAAAAGAAATTTAATTCACATAGAAAAAGTAAAAACTAATTAACATCTATCCAATATTAAATATATTCATCTTTCCCAATGGATCAGAAGAAAAATGAGTTGCAGATTCAATTGAGAAGTTTCAGGGGTCAATTACAGGACATGAGTAACATCATACAAGATGTATGTACAATGTCTCAACTCTCAGTTATGTCTTACCTTGACTTCTTCATCTCCAATAGGGTTTCCTGATAAATTAAGAGATTTCAGTGCAATGTTTGATTGCAAAATCCCATTGAATGCCTTTATTCCTTCAGCTGTAATCCTAGTAGTGGCAAAACGCACTTCTTCAACAGTCTGAAAACAAGAACAACAGGGAGTAAACAGAGGCCAAAAAAAATTGTCAGTATAGTTGAAGACTTGCACAAAATTAGAAAATTTCTAATATCTTACTTGATTATATGTTAAGCTCTCAGCTAGGAAAAATAGCCTTTCATCTCTGAAGTAGCGACCTATTACGAACATTTATGATTTAATCGATCTTCTAATCTGAGATTCAGAAGGTTTTGCAATATGATGCACAGGACAATGCAAAAAGCAAGAGATTTTTTCCAAGGTCGTCTTGACAGCACAAGATATGCATTTGGACAACAGCAAATTGATACGGATGTAGAAAACAGGGGACACTATATTCATTAAGTAAACTTCATGTGCTTGAAAATAATAACAAGGAACATAAACTATGCAACTAAGAAACAAGTAAAATGTTTAATACCTGACATGTCAACAATTGAGAACGATCTAAGATCTTTGGCAAAATCATTTTTCCTCAGTTTAGGTTCCCTTTCTACTTTTACCCCAAAAGATGATAATAAATTTGTCCCAACAGCAAAAACCACTATGGTCCCTGGGCGGGTTTATTCTCTTCAGCTACCGACTTAGACGGCTTGGGTACAAGGATTTTCTCCACCAATTTCCATAAAACTGTCAGATGGAAAGAGTAGATTAGGTACCGATTGAGATTTTATTTCTTCATATGAAAAATCCTAATCCTACAAAAGGTGAAACATCATTCATAGAAATCAAATAATCAATGAAACAGGTCAATAAGAGGATTAAATAGAATATAATCAAGTTACATTCTCCAAAGATTAGAACGCCTAAATCACGCAAGCATTCCAAAAACAAAACAATTGAAAAAATGCATACCAAAAGTCACAACTAAAAATGCGCCAACAGGTAAAATAGATGAAACAATTTCTTTGACCGGAGCAACGGGAGCTAGTGTTTGTGATTGCCGATAAACCCTGCGAGAATTACCTCAGATGGTCTGGACCTGAGGATTTAACAAGAGAGAATGACAAAATATCTAGGATGTTGAGATTTTTTTAGGGCAGGTGCCTCTATGAGCACACTTAAGAATTACCTCAATAAACTTGAACCTCTGACCAAATGTACGGATTCAAATAATATTCAACAACAAAAACCAATAATCAAGATTACGTCAAAAATTATTGTTTCATCTTCGTTCAATCGAAAAGCGGCCCAAATTTATTAAAAAAACTCGTCTAGTTCCAAATCAAAGAGAGAGATGCATATCCGGGAATCTTGTCGATCTCAAACTCGATGTCATCGCAAATGGGAGGGACGCGGGTGGAACCTGTCGCGAGCGGTGACCGGCGATGGCCTGGAAGTTGTTGCGCCGTCGCAAACGAGAGGGTCACAGAATGGCATCGCGAATGGGAGGGATTGTGATCGGGACCGGATTACGTCGCGAGCGACTATCGGGAGTACGGCCGGCGGCGAGAGGTAGTGGCAGGTTCTTCAATTTCGCCGGCGGTAGTTCTTCGATTTCACATTTGGCAAGTTTGTTTTTGGGAATTACCTAGGGCTTGATCTGTTTGATTTTGATGTGTTTGATTTTTTCATTTCTATTTTATTTTAAATAAGATTTGGGATGGATATTTTCTCGCAGCGTGAAAGGACTCAAATTATAGTATCCATACTTGAGATACCAAAAGCATACACCATATGCAAATTAATTTTTCAATTATTAGTAAGTAGTATCAATTAGCTTTGCTACTGATAGGAAAATAACTTAGGCAACGAAAAACTTTTGCTACCAGTATTAGTACTAGAAAAATAACTCAATGACATCAGTTTTCTTCTAATACAAATAATAGCATATGTAATAATTTGATATAAAAAATAATAATAGCATCACTAATATAAATGATACAAAAAATATCTTGAATATAGTTATATATGCATTTTAAGTATAGAGAAAATTATTAAAATAGTATCAATTAACACCTGATAGCAATAAAAGATAAAATCATTGGCATCTATAAATTCATTGATACTAATAATAGTATCCATAATGATTTGCTACCAAAAGAGAAATTATATTTATATGATGCTAAAATAAAATTGTATCTAAAAATGAATTGCTACTATAAATAAAATAGTATCCTAAATAATGTTTTGATAGTAATTATATTGGGTTCATAAAATTTGCATCTGAGCGAAAAAATTTGATACCAATAACTACTTTTAGTATCAATTGTTTTATTGATACTAACCTTACTGATACCAAAACCCTTTTTTTAGTAGTGTATGTTTGTTTCGAGTTTTTTTATAAAGATAGGTTTTAACTTTATTTTAAATTAATGTGTAAATGATTGTGATGATATGAATAAAAGTGTATTAATTGATGTGAGAAGAGAGGAGAAAAATAGAGAAAATGAGTACTAATTGATTGAGAAGAATGAGTGTATAAAAGTTAGGTGATTTAAAGGTTAATTAATCAATAAGATTTCTAGGTATATTATATGAGTTGTTTTGAATACTTAATGTAAATTTTGAAAACTAAAAAACGGATTTCAAAACCAAAATCAAACATAACACAAAATCAAATCAAACATTTTGAAAGAGTTTGGTTTGCAAAAGCTATATGGGTGGGTAAATAAAATTTGTGAATTTGATTAACAAGGTGAGAGCATTTTATTTTTAAAAAAAAATATATTTTTATTAGTTCTAATGTAACCCACATCTTCCCTAATGTTTCATCGGATCCCTTACTTTTTCCTAACGAGTTTAGAAGATAAATAAGTCTATGTAAATATAATTAGTAGGTAAATTTCTATATTTTTAACAATTTCTTAAGGCTCATCGTATATTAATTATTTATTCAATGTGAATCACTTCCTATAAGAGTTTATGCATACATGTTAGCCTATTAGCTTTTAACTTTATTAGCTATATTTGTTTACAGTTTATTATTCAAGTTTAGGTTTAATAAATTTTTTGTATTTACACTTATAAATTTTATTAATCCCGATCTCATGATCCTGCATGCCCCATCTATATGATATGTATCTTTCTTTAATTAATTAATACATTATTATATATTGATTTGACATAAAATATTCTACAAAAATTAATTTATTAATTAAACTCGAAACAATCAGGGTTTAGAGTGTGACATGGGAGAGAGTTATCTATCCAATAAATAATTTCTTCTATACTTGATGAATGATGCCTCAGATTTAATGGGCAAGATTTCTTGAAGAGGTTTAAAGGGAAGAGGATAATGTTTGTGGGAGATTCTCTCAGTCTCAACCAGTGGCAATCTCTCACATGCATGTTGCATGCATCTGTCCCACAATCCAAATTCACCTTGACAAAGATTGGAAACCTCCTACATTTTATCTGCAGGTTACTATTCCTTCAATCTGATATTAATCATGTTTTAATTGGCAAACACTTGTATAAATCGGGTGTAAACCTGTGATTCTCTCCCAATCCTATTATACATTATGTATTGATAGAGTTTAAATTAAAAGGGAATTACAGGGTTTACATCGTAATTTATAAGAGATTAACTATATTTTAATTATAAACTAGGTAGCTAGCTAACAATTGACTAGAAATTAAACACATGATGTTGGTGGCAATGGCATGCAGGACTATAACGTCTCTCTGTTGTTGTCTCGAAATGCTTTTCTGGTGGATATGGTGATACAAAAGAATGGAGATAGAATTCTGAAATTGGATTCAATCCAAAATGGGAACTCATGGAAAGGTTTCGATATGCTCATATTCAACACATGGCATTGGTGGGTCCATAAAGGAAGCAAAAAGCCGTAAGTTCATATACTTCTCTTTCAAAACTGCATTTTAATAATATTCCCCATCCATTTAAAGGATTCTTTCTTTTCTTTTTTTCACATGGATTAAATAATATTATTATTTAATTTATAGTGGATAGTTGTATTAGTGGGTATGCAGGTCTCATATTTTAATTATATTAGTGGGTGGTGTGGATCTCATTTGTGTAAAAAAAGATTTTGGACTCTCTGGGCGCGGACCCCCAAATAAAAAAAGAGATTCTTTATAGCAGATTGGTGTTTCACAATATAAAAAATATATCTTACAAATGATCATTAAATTCTTTGGGGCATGTGGTAAATTTTGGGCATTGAATATGACACACGCGAACCCCAAATAAAAAAAAAGATTATTTAAAGCAGATTGATGTTTCACAATATAAAAAATATATCTTACAAATGACCATTAAACCCTTGGAGCATGTGGTAAATTTTGGACATTGAATATGACACACGGCAAGAATCTAATGAATGGAATATCGAAATGAAATATGTGATCCCATTTGTCTTTAAAGTGGACAGAGGAAGTAATATTATCACTTTTTATTAATTTAGTATCATTTTTTATTATATAAATTATCTTTTTTTATTCATCTCATATAAATCTTTACGTGACACAATCTCACACAAGTATTTGTCATTTTCTTTTCGTGAATTTAGATGGGATTACATCCAACAAGGTAACAAAATTTATAAGGATATGGATCGGTTGAGTGCCTTCACTTACGGACTTACAACTTGGTCCAACTGGGTCGATTCTAACATTAATCCCTCGAATACTATGGTTTTCTTTCAGGGCATCTCTCCTACTCATTACAAGTACGTATTGCTCTCTCTCTCTCCTGTCAACCAATGTTTAAATATCTTTTACTGTTGTGAATTTAGCAGCATTCAAGAACATTACACACTCACTCTCATTTATAAAATCATTGAATGAAAATAGAGACGACGGGTTTATAGTGGTTCGAAATATATGATATGCTTCTTTACTGATGGAATGATTATAACATGATGAATCATCTTAGATTGGCAATAGTTCAATACAACCGGTCTTACCTTAGGTTAGCTACAACCGGTACCTTCAATACCCCTAGGTAAGGTTTTTTTTTTTTTCAATTAAATATTAATTACTACAACTTTTATAATATATTTAATTTTACAATACAAGTTTATGATTTATTTTACTATTTTATTCATAGAACCTTATGATTTAGGACTTATTTTGCCCTTAAAGTTCGATATTTATACTCAGGGTTTAGTGTCATAGGGTTTGTAGGTCTATATAAGAGTGTGGTTTTATGTGGGTTTTGAAAACAAAATTTTAGTTTCAAAATCGAAACCAAACATATATAGTGTTAAATCTAATTGTATAATTGTAATTTCATCTATGTGGTTTATGACCAATTTTACCCCTAAGATTTAAGAGTTAATTTTAAAGATATATATAATTATAATTATTTGATCCTTATGGTTCAGGAGATATTTTAACTCTAAAATTTAAAATTAATTTTAAGAATATATATTTCTAATTTCATCCTTATACTTTACTATATTTTAAACTTAAGATTTAGAGTCTAGGATGTAATTTATATTATAATAAAAATTAGAAGAAGCAAAAATAATAATAAAAGGAGAAAATAGGCTCCATGTGGAACCGGTGGTACGCAGTGACGGACCCAGAAATTTTGTTGAGGGGCCCAAATAGATGAAAGTATATATTACTCCTACATATTATAAATCAAATAAATTAATTGCAATATTAAATATTAATGAAAATAGCTTATTCCATAAGATAGAGTATTTATAAATAATTCATTAATTATAAAATAATGAAAAAAGTTTAATAACTAATAAAAAATACATAGTTATTAATTATAATCATAATAGAGAAAAAATAATAGTAATAATTTTAATTATAATATGAAGAAAAGGGAAAAAAATTATAAATTTTAATAATAAATACTCCATAATGGAGACAATAAATAAATAAATATAAGTAATTTTAATTATGGTGGTATAATTTAAAAGTTTTTTTTAATGCAGAAAAGAAATAAAATTTTAAAAACAAATAATATCAATTAAAATAATAGAGGAAAAAGTAATAAAATAGAGCTTAGGCATGCATGAACACTAGACCCCTAGGGTGATCCACCACCTCCCTTTGCCGCCAGACCACAAATATTGACATGTATACATTACTGAATTTAGAAAGTTCAGGGGGGCCAGTGGCCCCCTTGGCCCCCTGGTGGTACGTACAGTAGTTACACTCATGATCTTGTAACCTTTATTTTTAAAATGATTGAAATTATAATGAAATCAAAATTTAAAAAGTTAAAAAATTAAAATTCATATTAAATAAATTAAAAAATTCAAGTGAATAAAATTGTTTTTTGGCGAAGTTACAGACAAAACGACTTTTTTTATAAATGGAGACAACATAAGCAAGCTCCAAATGAATAAAAGGTGATCCTGATGCAGTGGATCAGAGTGGAAGAATGTATCAACCCGCGGGGCAACATGCAGCGGAGAAACGGAGCCAATCAGCGGGACGGCGTACCCTGGAGGAGCATCGCCGCCAGCAGTGGTGGTGAAGAGTGTACTGAGCAAAATGAGGACGGCAGTGCAGCTGCTGGACGTGACGACGCTGTCACAGTTGAGGAAAGACGGACATCCGTCCATTTACGGGCTTGGCGGGACCGACGGGAATGATTGCAGCCATTGGTGTCTTGCCGGGGTGCCTGATACATGGAATCACTTGCTTTATGGAATTCTGCTAACTAATTCTAAATCCACTATTTGATTGTTTACACTTGAAGTTGAACTACATTTCAATTTAATTATAATTTCTTTTTTTTTTTTTCAATTTTCGAGTTGCAAGTTCATTCCTATAATTAACTTGATTACTAATACATGAATTAAAGTCGCACAATCACACATTAATCAATGTGAAATTGTATAAACAGAGTCGCGGTGTAAAATATAACTCTCCTCTTCATTTTCAAAGGGAATCGAACCTTAATGAAGAGTTTAATGGTCATGTGAGCTAACTCACTTGATTGTTAAAATTTAATTTGGACAAATTATAATGTACTTCCTCCGTCCTATGATAATATTTACGTTTGTTTTTTGCATAGGGATTAAAGAATATAATATTTTAATATGTATGAGGTCCGAGAAAATTTTAATATAAAATGGATAGTTGTATTATAGTGTTATATGTGGATCCATAAAATATGTTAATTGTTTTGTGTGAGTCTTATTTTAAAAAAGGAAAACATAACCATTACTTTAAGACGCACAAAACGAAAATACATGACTATGATTTTGGGATGGAGTAATTTTAATTAATTGAATTTTCAAATTTAACAACATTTTGAAAATTAAATAGAGAATTAGGTACAACATTTTCATTACAAATAAATTCATACATTTACAATAATTCAAATTTTCATGTTAATGAAATTCAAAATTCTCATTATAAAGAAATTCAAAATTCTTACTCCCTCTACATTTCTTTTTTCAAATAAATTAAGGAGCATTATTATTTTATGTGGTGAGTACTTGAATTAGTAGTGGGTGGTGAGCCATATGTGGAACTCTTTAATTAAAAGAGAAAAATAGAACCTTTGAGTGATACATTCAATATAGTAAATTGGAACTTTTCGTTTTCGGTGAAATGGGGGAGTATTAATGATATAGGCAAAATATCAAGTACTCATATTAAACTCATATACATTTATTAATAAATTCAATACATTTATAACTCATATAGTACCGTCCTTATGGTTACGTTTGGTTTTTACACGTGGATTAATGAATATAGTATTTTAATGTGTATTGAGGTGAGAAAAATAATATTTTAATGTAAAGTGGGTAGGTAGTGTGATGTGTGGGCCCATGGAAAGAGAAATAATTAATTTATGTGGGTCTCATATGCTAAAAAGAGGAATGTAACCATTAGGATGGGACGCCCAAAAAGAAAATATGTAACCATTAGGATGGGACGTGAGGAGTATAATTTATTTATAAAAATATTAATAGTTTTTTAACGTAGAATCAATGGTATAGTTGAATATATAAAAATAATAATCCATTCATTAAAAAACATATAGTATACATTATTAAAATAAAATAACACAGTTTGTTAAGAAAGGAATTGGCTGCATAAAGTTAAATTTGTACAACCAAATACACGGATATATATTGACTATAAAACATATTCCCTTCATCTTATTATAACATTATGCATTTTTATTTTGGACCTTATATCATAAGATTTATATGACCTACACAAAAACAACTAAAATATATGTATGGGGCTCACACACGTATGTTAATATAACTATTCATTATATAATAAAATATTATAAAT
Organism: Pogostemon cablin; assembly: GCA_023678885.1. Classification (NCBI taxonomy): domain Eukaryota; kingdom Viridiplantae; phylum Streptophyta; class Magnoliopsida; order Lamiales; family Lamiaceae; genus Pogostemon; species Pogostemon cablin. The sequence continues at coordinate 32,110,042 of CM042959.1, read as the reverse complement.
TAATATACTATATTTCTCCATTTCTGTAAAAAAAAATTATATTTCGCACACGACGAGGGAGCACTTATAATAACTAACAATTACAATCCACAGTTTTGAAGGTTCCACCGTAATTGAACCATAATATTCAAGGAGCACTTATAATAACTAACAATTACAATCCACAATTTTGAAGGTTCCACCGTAATTGAACCATAATATTCAAGGTTCCGACTTACGATCCCTTATATATATATATTCTGATTCAAATGTCTGGATTCTGATTATAAAAATGCATATTAATATAGTCTACCTCATTTTTTATTTTTATTTTATTTAGTACTTACATTGTTGAGTTAAAATCATTTTTGGTCCCATAACTATAGAGAATTTTTAATTTCGTCCTAAAAAATATAAAATTTTCAATTTCGTCCCATAACTCTTGAATGGGAACACACACTACAAAAAAACTGCTTTTTAACAACGGAATACTCCGTTGCTAAAAGCCTTAATTCCATTATTAAATTGGCTTACCAACGGATTAGCAACGGAATCCGTTGGTAAAATCCCCTTGAAGTGGTGGTTGGTAAATTTTTAGCAACGAAAAGTCAATTCTATTGGTAATCCATTGCTAATAATTCCATTGGTAATTTATATAATGATTCCATTGGTAATCCGTTGGTAATTACCAACGGATTGAATTCCGTTGCTAAAATAGAGAATAAATCCGTTGTCAATCCATTGCTAAAACAAAAATGTCATTTTTGTTGCTAATCCATTACTAATTACCAAATGATTGAATTCCGTTACTAAATTCGATTGCTAAAAAATATTTTTTTTTTTAGTGACCAGTGCTACATATGAGCTTAATTTCTCAAATAATTATAAAAAATAAATATATCCTTGCGGTTTAAAGGATTGAGAAACTAAGCCCATCCATGTGTAATGTAGCACTAGTGTTCCCATTCAAGCATGTTATTATTTCATATAGTTGAGCTATAAGCTATGCGGCAATAGGGTCAACGCTTCCAACTCTAGCCTTTACTAAATTAGTACACTTCTATATTTTCGATCCACTAACTCTTTAATGCTTCTAGGCCTAAGGACACGCTGCAACCATAACCCCTTGTTTGGTTACAGCTCATAATCTTAATTTTATATCAATTCACAAATATTGTTTGAACCTAAATATATATTATGGACACTTTGGGAAACATTCGTGTGAAAAGTCTCACCAAGTGAGTTCCGTTAAATAAGAAGTTATTACTTTTTCATAAAATGTGCGTATTGTTGGGTTGGGAGTCTAAATATGTGGAGGAGTCCAATAACCAATAAAATTGTAAAGCCCAAATAGCCCGATATGTTATTTGCCAAAAAAACATTGAGGGGAGATAGAAAAAAAAAGGGCAAAATATATTCCAAAAACATTAATATTGTAGAAACAATATTCGGAGTTTCAATTGCTGGATCAAGCTGAATTTGGACTGCACGTTTAGGACACATAGAGGTTAATTTTGGACAGTGGAGATCGAGTTCTGAGGTTTCGAGAGTCGAACATGGACAGTAGGTGTGTTGTTGTGTGAGATCTTTCTAATCTCATTATTGTTATTAAGTATTGATTGTCTTGATAGTTTGTGGTAGAACATGTATTGTGGTAGTTTGTAACACTTGAACTTTTACTCGCAGTGAAGTTTTTTAGTGAATTTCGGACATGTGATTTTTACTCCTTACTAGCGTTTTAACCCATGCGATGCACGGGGAGACGTTATGACAAAAATAATGTATTTATTTGTAATTTATAAAAAGTTTAAAAGAATGAGCTTTGGTTATTGAGAATTATATTAAAGTTATTTAATTGCATTTAAGGTAAGATATTGTGAGTGCAATCTCATATATTATTTTTTGTTTAATTTTAATGTATTAAGACTAATATGATGAATCTTTTATTAATATAATATAATATAATAGCATGTATACGAAAGATGTTTAGGTCTACAGTAATAAAATTTGAAATTAAAATTTTGTTATATTATGAAAAATAAAAGTGAAGACTTTAAAAAATGATTGGTTAGTCAATTTAAAGTCGAAGTTTTAATGTAACATTGACATAATTTTTATAAAAATTAATAGGTTAAATATAAACAATTACAAATAATATAATTAAAACAACATAATATATTTTTGTGCTTAACAAAGAAAGTAAATCAACAAAGCTTTAAAAACTTATGACAATATCCTTTTGAGTTTGACACGTGCGATGCACTGGGAGACGTTATGACAATATATATATTTTTTTTGATAAATTTAAAGAATTTAAAACAAACAATTATTTTTATTGAGTATTTTATTTATAAAGGACTCTGCGTACAAAAAAGTATGTGGAATATACTCCCTCCACTTCGACCGAAAGTTTATATTTATTTATTATAACGGACTAATGAATATAGTATTTTAATGTGTTATGTGGTGAAAGATATAATATTTTAATATATAGTTGGTAGTTGAATTAGTATTCTGTGCAGGTCCCGTAGAGATATATTAATTATTTGTTGCGGGTCTTATTTACTATATAGAGAAATGTAAACCTTATGATGAGACGTCTAAAATAAAAATGCGTAAAAATTATGTTGGGATGACAGGGAGTATATATTTTTAATATAATGATTCCAAACTTATTTTTAGTATTTACAACATAAACTTGAATCATACTCTCTCCATCCCTCTAATTATTTCATTATTACATTTTCGTCAGTCCCAAAACTTATAAACACTTCTAAAAATAGTAATCCATACAATATCAACACCATTAATATATCACAATACTTCTAAAAATAGTAATCCATACAATATCAACACCATTTATATACCACAATACTGCAATATTATTGCTCATTTTTATACTTACCAAAAAACCTTTATACACATTTTTCATTAAATTAATTTTTTTTTACTTTATACATTCAAAAAGCAACTTACAGCAATTTTCAATAAAAGTGTGGAAAGAACTGCGTCTTCATATTTTTTTCGATGTGAGGTCATAACTTTTTTTTCATCTAACAGTTGTTCATTTCCTTACATGTGCAAAATTTCATATGAATAAGAAATCAGATGCATTCTCAAATAAGGATTGAGCACATTTTGTAATCTTGCAACTACATGTTATTAATTGGTCAAACAGTATATGCAAGTAATTATACAGATAACATCAAGCACATTTTGTAATCTTGCAACTACATGTTATTAATTAGGTCAAACAGTATATGCAAGTAATTATACAGATAGCATCACACTTATAATATTATTAAGATTCGGTAGTTTTACATTTGTCATGATATATTCAAGATAAGCAGTTCATTTCCTTTTCTTATTATTTTGTTTGAATAAAAAAGACAAAGTCTCTTGTGAAACGTTACTGATGTGAAACGGTTTGTGAGACATGTTAAAATATGTCATTTATAAATAAATTTATGATTAATGGTTGTTAAAATATTTTTTCTAAAGTAAAATAGATAATGACTTAAAGTAAGCTTTTAAAGTATTATAATATGATTTATTATTAACATATTTTAACTATAAATAAGTATACTTTACATACATAATAAGCATACTTTATTAATGGATCGACACGTCTTACAAGAGAATGTCTCAATAAAAAATGCTGGGTGTTAAGCTTGATAGATTAACCTTCAGAGATATCTTTAAAGAAAATAAGATAAAATGTGCCTTTTAGTGTGATATCTGCATAAATATGTATATAAATAAACAGTAAGATTCAAATATAACATTATATTATCGAGCAAAAAATATCTTTCATTGTAAGATTTATATATTATTATTTTAGATGTCTTACTTAAATATTTATATTTCTCTTTTTGGTAAGTGTGATGCATATACCAAAAAATTAATATCCCTAAAAGTTTTAAAAAAGTATTACAAAACTTTTCATTAATTCAAATTAAGGTTAGAGGTAAAAATGTTAAAATACAACTAAAATAAACTTAACATCACATACTTTCAAGAATAAATTCAACTTGTAGAACAATTAAGTCCATACCTGTTTATATCCTTTGAGCTTGAACAATTGCAAACTCTCAATATAGAAATATTTTCGATTGGAATAACTATAATATAATAATTGCAGTCTCTAATTTAAACATCTTTAACTCAAGAAGAAAAAGTTTTCCCTGCTAATTTTAAGCCGATATGAAATATGAGTTCAATATTTGACAAACAATGATTGGTGTTTAAAAGGTAAAGGTACAATCATTCACATTTTTTAAAAGAAATTTTAAAACCATTCTATTTCCACCTCACCATGAAGTGTCTCCAAAAACTCTTCATGGGAACCACCAAGAATTGCAATGAATCTGCAAGTCCTTTTTCAATGATGTGATCTAGTGCGGTAGTACATTACTGAAACCCTACATAAACAGGAGTAACCTTTAAATATCCAAGTAGATAAGAATATATTGTTAGTTATAAAGTTAAATATAAAAATATATTGAAGATTTTCCAAAACAAACTTTATTGACAAAATTGAAAGCAAGGACTCAAAGTAACAAATAAAACCTACTATTGTAGTTCCTATTGATTACAGATTCAATTAGTTCAAATTAACGCAGGACGGGATGGTTTGTTCACATTAGATCAGAATGGTTTAGAGACAAAAGCCATTATTTGTTCAAAATTCTTCCTCTTGGTGTTATCAACAGTAAATCAATACATAAAAATGTAACCATATAAAAGAGGATTTGAAGCATATGTATTCGTCATTCATGACATAAAAGTTTCATCTCCAAACTTGCATAAGGAAAAAAGATATATTAAGAATCTAAGGTGTTGAATTATGAGTTATCTGTAGAAAAAGAAAAGTATCTGGGGCTTTTTTCAATTCTCTAAATTCTTTAGACTCAACAAATTTTATCATAATATCTAAATGGATTATAATTAAGACTATATTCTAACTCTTTAATAGATTTTAAATACTACATACACTCAAAGAACCACTCAAATTTGCATCACAAACACATCTCTAAAGTGATATATAAATAATACCAATTGCAACTAGAAAAGCTCATGAATCATGCACTTTTAGAATGAGTAATAGACCATTAACAAATTGTAAAACAGTAAGTTGATTAATAATGCAATCATGATACCACTGCCATGTTGTGAGAAGGTATTTTATGAATTATCTAATGCACACCTTCACACAAAAAATGATATCATTAATGCACTATAATCTTGTATAATATGCATCAAATAAATATATAGCACTTGAGGTAAAGCTTCTAAACACCTTCATTATAGAAGTTTAAATGCCCATCTTTTTCTTTTATTAATCTAAAAAAATATTACGAAATCAAAATAATCAAATCCATTTATTGGTGACAAATAATTTATACTTCAATAATTATGACAGCTTTCAAACCCCAACAAACATTCAAATCATAATACCTACAAATGTTAGATAATCAAGTCATTAGATGCTTAAAATTGGCAGAATTAGAAATTCATGTGGATACATTGTTGGTTGATGGTTGGATATAACATTAGTATCTTTAAATTGGAACAGAATAAAATTTAATTTAGATATTTTTGTGGAGATTTGGTGTTAGATAATCTCGATATCAAGGTATCTAATTTAAATAAACTCGTTATCTAAGTTTCAGATTTCAAAGCAAGTAAAAAATTTCTGCTAGAAACTAAATGACATACCTTTCTGGTGTGCTTGTTAACTATTTTATTCATTGAAGAGTAAGGTAACATCTAGACTATGTCAAATACAGAAATCATTATTATCAGCATGATAAGCTAACTAATTATGCCACAGAACGAATTGAATACACACGATAATCCAGTCCATCATTTCATATCAAATACATTACATGAATCTTGACTTATTTTGGCCAATTTATAAACATATTTTACGTTGCAATCACTAAAAAGCAAACATAAATTGGAGATAGCTCCAATATTAAATGAAATGGGTAAAAATGAGTTGCACAACAACTCAAAGTACAGAAGGAAATGTTAGAGATCTAGTACATAAGAAAATTGGGTAGGGTACCTTCATAAACTCAAAGAGACACAACATTTCAAAGTGCAGAATGAAATGACGCATGATTAGATTGTATATTACTAATTCATTAACTTCAGAAAGTAATGCATAATTCGTCATATGATTAAAAATTGTTAAAGTCAAGACCTTCACATCATATAATATTAATTGCTAGGTACCTGACTATGTTTCCAATCTTCACTGAAAGCCTATATGAAAGCATAAGTTGAATGCTTCAACAATGTCATCAATTGAGGTAGAAGAAAACATACTCAAAATAAAATTAGAAAAAAAATAAAAAAGGAAGAAATTACAGCATGTAAATGATATAAATAGGGAATTATACGAAAGCATACTTCAAGCCAATTTTCAGCAACCTTGTCCTCACCAACCTTTATTATTAGCCGCTTAAATAAACCATACTTGTATCTAAGTCCATAACACCAAGCTGTATAATTAAAGCACTATAAAATGTTCAGGAAGTTGTTTTGTTTTTTCATAAGCTTCACAGGGAGTGAAATAAATTATAGTGCCTAAGCCCATAATTAATAGCCTTCACACAGTTATCACGTTTTAATTTTCTAAATATAGCCTATGGTTTTGCTAACAACCAGATTTAAGATAAATGGATCAAAACAATGTCCACGTACAACATTATAACACCTTCCTTTAACATGAATAATCTAAGGAAATAGTTTCATTATCTATTGTATAGTGCTAGTGTACTCCATATCTAATCAGTTGAAGAAGGAAAAGCTTTAAATTATATTATTAGCTGCCCATCAATGGTCAATCCATTCATTTCATTATCTCAGATAAAAATACAGCTTCCCAAATCCCTATGTACTCGAGATTATCAGCACTCAAACCTCATTCACTAAAAACCAGAGCAATCAAGATGTTAAGTAACTTCATTCATTCCACTTATTAATTTCATATTCCTTAAAAATTAAAACCGCCGTTCTTCCTTGTATTAGTTTTGGTTTTGCAAATGAACTCCCATTTCCGCAGTTTGTAAAGGCAAATGAGAGCATAATAAATTTGTTGTAAGAAAACACATTCAATCTATATTTTCTTTAAAAGGGTTTAAATGAAAAATTAGTATAACATCAAAATCTGAAAGATGAAGTAATGCATAAAGAAACAAAAAAGATACAAAGTTTGCAAGTTCAGAAATGAAGCAGATCCCTCATAACCAATTTTTATCACGGATTTTCAGTCTAATTTTAACGTTAAAACTGTGAAAGACATCATGAAAGGGATTCAATGCAGCAAATCTAGAAAACAATAAATTAATACCTCATGCTAATCTAAGTAATCAATAGTCTTCACACCGGTTTCTTGTTTAAATTTTTTTGCTAGGTAACTGAAATCACATAGCATAACTGCTGGCTCCCAACTCAAACCAGAAACCATTGCAAGAATATTATTAACAATGACTGGTTCACCTCTCTTAAACATACTCCTAGACTTATTCGCTAATTACAACTGAAATCCCATGTACTCTACTTATTCATGATAACTGAATTTATTTCATTGACTCCTAATTTTATAAATAATACGTAGTAGGCTAATTTAATATAAAAATCTCTCACCACCCTAGGTCTCATTGCTATTTAGCATTTAATTTAAGTGCTGGTTTAAGGTTGTTCTTTAAAATCTCAATAAACCATCATGAGAAAAATGATTGCAAAAATAAGAAAGAATGGTGATATGATTTCAAAAACGGTTTTGAGAAAACTAAATAGTTCAGAGGTTTCGAATGTATATGAAAATTGGATCATCAAATTTTTAGAGCTGAATAGAGTCTGGATGTAAAAAAAACACCACGGAGCTTACTAATTACTCATGACTCAACGAAATAGCATGAAACTAAACCTATGGGCTATAAAGATGTTCATAATTTCAAAATTAATTTTCACTATGATTGATCCTAAGAAGTCATAAAAAATATAAAAATACACACAAACACAACTTTTCCCAAAGAAATTTCTTACTATAGTTAGAAGAAGTAGAAAGTGGCACAAATAACTCCACCAAGACATCTATAAATTGAGTATTTCAACATACACTTTTGAAATGGAGGATTCACTGTATACAAAAATAAAATGTTTTTACCATGAGTTTGTCATAAAATTTAGCATTTTATTATCAATTTACTGAGAAGTCTACACGGTAACACGAAAAAATGAGAGTCCAGCAAGGCCATTATTGCATGATTCCTTAAATCTAACCAAATTGAGTACTCTATCAGAAGGATTATGGATGTAGATGACTCAGCACATCTAATAAAAAATATATGAGAAAAGTGTGAAACTCGTGAATTTCATAATTAGTAGCAGTAATAGGGTTTCAAGAATCACGAACTGTGTATCCCACTAAATTCAGTAGTTTTATTAATTTGTTCTTAACATTAGAGGGATGGGTATAAACACATCTTATGTACAATCCTCTTCATTAGTATCATAATTTAGGCATTCCATTCAGTAGAAATGTTGCGCTAATGTTCAGGTCGACAGTGTAATGCAGTTATCGACAATTTTTGTTTAGAAATGCTCCAAAAAAATGTCTACTAACAAAACATATCATTAAATGACTATTAAGTGAAACAATACGTAAAATATTTGATTTTTCAAGCTCTAAGATATTTATGGTCATCATTAATTAAATTTCTATTGCAGATAGGTTCCTCAACTCAGAGTCAAGCCAGAGAAGGTCACATACGGAACACTCGACCAACTCCACCATATATTATATAATAAAATAGAAGGTTCACACATGAAAGATAATCTAGACCTCAAATAATGATTCAGTAGCAAAGACATATATTCGAAGAGCTCACAAATACTATCCATACTATATGTATCCTACAAGAATGTTATATTCCTATAGTTGTTGCAAGAAAAAAAAATTGTACTTGTTGAAAATCTAGAAGCTTCTTCTCTAAACCTCTAATTGCATCGTGTCACTCTTGAATTTCAGTATGGATAATTATCATCGTCTTTAACTTTTGTTATAAATCAATAAATGTTAAAAAAACTCAAAGTAAATATCATGGATAGCAACATATTTGAAAAGAATAAAGCAACGATTACATAACCACAACTTAAAAGGCACACCAGAAGTAGAAAAAAATTATAGATGTAAAACTTGGGACATCGGCGAGCACCTGGCCTCGACCTTTTTCTCGGATTGCATTTTGAAATACTGCTTATTATCCCCGATTTCTATTAGTCGATCTATTGTGTGCGGACAAATGGTTTAATTAAATAAATAATATATTAAGATATTATGATTAACAGATTTTAGGGTATATTATGCTTTACCTCTTCATAAGCTCGAGTGCCTGCCACTGATAACCACATGAAACAAACAACATTAAGCTACTTCATAGTATATAGAAAGATGTAACCATAAAATAGCAAAAAATTTAATAAGTATATATCCTTTAAATTTAACAATTATATAAATTGTAGTAATGTTTTTTGCATAAACAATAAATTCATTGTCAAACAATAACTTATATACATAATTGAATCCCATAACCAAATGATTGCTTACTGAAATGAGCATAATATTTAGATCTCAAATAAATACAGTGGGTATATCATAGTTGATTACCTACATATTAATAGTTGCGGCTTACATGTAGAACCACGCAGACCCAAAGTTGAGAATGTATGCCAAATCTCACAAGTTACAAATGAGGCCAATGTTCATCCACTTAAGGTCAGAGACAGAAATAAATTAAAACCAACTTTATAATAAGAAATTTATGATGACACTCTAACCTTTGTTAAAAAGTAAGATGTTTTAATGAACTGTTCATACTCTTCATTTTACTCCATAGAAAGTTCTCCCATGTATTCCTTAAATCAACTAAAGGCATCCTAGAAAATTGATTTCCCGTTTGATATTGATACGAATTTGGTACTGTTGTAATAGTTATTTCTGCCAATATGGCTGAATGCTGATGAATCCATAGTAGTGCATGTCAGATCAAATTATGAAAATAAAATGAAACAATATCTGCTGTATTGTCTCTTTAGATAGAGGAACAATAGTTTTTTTTTTGAATAAGTGGCTGGGCTAGGAATTAAGAACTCTATTTCCAACTTCATAGTTTGTTAATAGATTACTCATGCTAATTCAAGATTTTACCAAAAGTGAGTGAGAAAAACAAGCAAACAAACAAAAAATGAAACTAACAAAAGCAAAATCAGGAAAATTACAATTACAAATTAAAAGAAAGCAAAAAATAGGGCACATCCTAATTTTTAAAAGAAATGAGTCATCGACGCTGCGTCGCTGCTCCTCATGCACTATCATTAATGACATAATTTTTTTTAAGTGAAAGTATCATTAAGAAATAAATAACATTATTAGCCACATCACCACATGCACCTAATTTGATTATTACGAAAACATGATAAAAGTAGCCACCCTAAATTTGAATAAAAGACTTAAAAGACGCATTAAAATAAAATTACCATATGAAGAAAGAGTAATATTTTCATAGTTGACAGTGCAGGCCTTTTCAAGTGATACAGCAACAGGTGCAATGACATGCAGCTTTATCAAAGCAGCACAAAAGGAACCTGGAGCATCATACAGTCGCTTACTCAGTGCCATGCGCCAGACGATTCGAGACTCCAGAACAGGGTTTCTTCAAACTGCATCATTCTTAAAAAAAAGTTGTCACCCCCAAATTGCCTCAGGTAAGTATATATATATTTGGATTCTTAAGTTAATAAACATAGAAGCATTTAATTAAAGTGTTATTGCAGGAACTTCAACTGTCGTCATCAGAGAAATTCGAGATTTATTCAACACCTTTCCTTCTATGACTCATCAATCTTCACCCACACATTTTTAAAAAAATATATAAAAAGCAAGAATATACATTATAGGTATAGCAAGAATACTGCAGCACCCATTTAATCAATAACCAAACCTTTTCATCCTTAGCAAGTGTGTGAAGAAGCATATTGAACCCAAAGCTATCCAAATTGTACCCTTTCCTCTGTATCTATACATAAACCTGCAATGCTCGATTTAACTTAGTTTCTCTAAATACTGCCTGCATAAGAAGAGACTTATTGTTATAGCAAGTAAACTGCAATCCTTATTTATTCAATAACTCCAAGCATTTTCCAATACATCATCTTCAAAAGCACAAATTAATATATTGATAGTGGAGATGTTGTCAATCGTTCCCAATTTCACATAATCCATTCGTAATTCAACCTGAATAATAAATTTTACAAATCAATATACCTTCAAGATTTAAAACCTCAACCTTCTCATAGCCTAGAAATTTAAAGGAGGTGTAGAAAAAATAAAAATTAAAATTAAAAATAGTACCCTATTAGTGCTTACAAAAATATATGGATAAAATACACTGCAAGGCAAGTCTACACAATTATCACTATGCCACAATTAAAAATAATTATTTCAACATATATTATCCCCAATTTTCGCCAAAAAAAAAAGTGAGTTGAAAAGAATTCTACGCTAAAGAGAAAATTCTTCCTAAGGATTTAAATAAAAGTAAACATGGTTTGATTGAGTTGCTGCAAAAATAAGATATTACTTATTAAATGGGCCACTCACGGTACGTTAAGCTTCCCAACTTCGCTGCCAACAACTATTACACCCAGGCGGTGCACAGCAAATACGTCACCCTTGATGCCGATAAGAAGACATGGATGCGCATCTACTCCCCACCTCCGCCACTCGCCTCCCTATTATCCTCTACTTCCACTCGTAAATGGATCATATTCTTCCGACCAGATCTACATCAAACAATGCTTTAAAATATATGTCTATTAATACAATGTGTACATCTATTTTACGATTAAGAATAAAAAATCTAAAATTGAAGATAATCTTACATCTTACAGTGGAAAAAGTGTGAGAAAATGTGACTGAATCAATTGGATGCAACCATTTATGGGGAAATACCTTATAACATAAGGATTTGGTAAACTGATAAAGTGCTTACAGAGTCTTTTTTGGAGATATCATACTTGTTCTACATCTGTATCATTCACCAAATAAAGGAAAATAAAAACTCTAAAAATTCTAGTATTCAGAAAAGTTAAATTAGAATATAACGTCATCAAACAGAATCACCTTAAGTGAAAAGTCATTTAGATCCAGCAATAGCAACTTGGCTTCAAAATGATGTGCTAAAGCCTTGGCAAGTACTTGCTGGTAATACAGGGAAAATAAAAAAACAAAGTCACATAAACATGAAATCCATAATTTAGTCATAAACTTGGCTGGGATATAGATGAAATATGCATGAACCTACCGGCCCTGACAACAATAAAGCCCGACTTGCAGGTGAGAGATTCTGGGTGTGCTTGGATACATCTAAAGATTTAGATGAACATATGCTGCACTTGTCAACAATATATTCGCTCACTGTAGAAGTCCTCAAAAGAGGGATTAAAATCGATTAGCCATGGCAGGAATGAGGGAGAGTAATGAAGGATAGGGTTTTGAGAGTGTGTACCAGCCGTGTCTGATCCAATAGCCAATATCAAACCTTTCGTCATTGCTACACTGCCTCACTGCTTAAACAATTTCTCCAGAATTTAGACAACACTTAAAATTTAGGCATTCGTCGAACGGCTACGCCGTGTAATACCTGATCGATTTTTATATCGGGTCCGTCAGAGATGGCCTCGGGGTGAAGAACGGAGAGAAACACAAAGCAATTGTTTCCTAGTTGCTGATGAATTGTTAAACTAATTTGAATGTCGTCACTAAATTATCTATAATTGTGACTGAATCAAAGAAAAATGTTATTAGGGTTTCAGGAATTATTCAATGACGAACAGTAGTGTTTCACAAAATTAATGAGATGAATGAATGGCAAAAGTGAGATAGAAACGTAATATTTAGGGTTTTAATTATCAATTATGTGAGATAATAAGATATCAATGGTGTTGATTTAATTGAAATAGATCAATGGTGGAAATAAGTGCACATATAAGTTATTAATTAATCAAAAGTAGTGAAATTAATTTGGGTGGGAGGGGGGGGGGGGAAATAAACCTAAAAATAGGTGGTAAAATATGTGCTATTATTATATATATATATATATAAAGATAAAGATATTGAGAAGGTTTTCCACATTAAATTGGTTGTATTATGCTTTGGTGATTGATTGTTGAGTGTATATTAGGTGCACCCTTGCACCCATATTTGTATAATTTTTTATTCTATTTTGTATACATGTTATTCTCTTTTGTATACGTGTTTTGTAATAATTGTATATTTTTTTCACACTAAGTTTTTCATTAAAAAAACAAGCATTCATATGTGTATAATTTTTTATTCAATAGTGTATACATGTATTTTAATAATTGTACATTTTTTTACACTCAATTTTTTATTAAAAAAATTAACAATTAAATTGTATACATTTTTACTCTTAATTGTATATGTTTTTGCTTATATTTGTACGTGGGTGCACACGAAGCTTCGCGTGCACCCGGGTGCACACTATATTTAGCCTTGATTGTTATATTGTATATTATATTGCTTGTATTATGTTTTGGTGATTTATTGTTTTATTGTGTATTATATCATTAGTATTATTTCCTACTAGATTCACACAAGAAATTAATAATGGATCATTCTGTATGTGAACGAATACTTTTCATGTGTTTATCAACCAGTAAATATGGACATATGTCAAAATGAAAACTTAATATAAATATGTAATGTTAGGAATTTAGGCACACACGCGCACACGATGACACGAATAACACGAGATTTGTTTACCCAGTTCGTCTTTCGACTACATCTGGGGGCGATACCAAGCCAGGATTTTTCTTAACTTGTTGGACAAGTCAACTACAATGAGAAAATATATTGATCTAGATAACACAATGGATAACTTCTTGATCAAGATAACACAATGGATAACTTCTTGATCAAGATAACTTGCCCTAATTCTAAGCCCATTAGGATCAACTGGGCCAAAAGAAATACGGGCACAAAGAATTTAGGCTCCATACTCCAACAATCTCCCACTTGGAGACTAAATCCTCCATGTAGCATATCTTCTAGTTCTCCTCCGTATCCGCCTGGCATCGCCTAACCTTTTCTTCAAGTTCCAAGGCCAATTGAAGCTATGCATAGCTTCAATTTCTCTAAGGTCACCACCTTAGTAAACATGTCCGCTGGATTCTCATTTCCAAGGATCTTCATAAGCTGTAAGACCTTCTTCTCCAAAAGGTGACGGATGTAGTGATACTTCAATTCAACATGCTTTGTTCTTGAGTGAAATGCCGGATTCTTTGCAAGAAATATAGCACTTTGACTATCACTGAAAAGAGTACTATTTTTATGCTCCTTCTCAAGTTCCCCCAAGAAATTCTGCAACCACACCATCTCCTTACTTGCCTCTGTCACAGCTATATACTCTGCCTCCGTGGTGGACAATGCAACAACCTTCTACAACTTAGAAGTCCAAGATATAGCAGTACCACCATAAGTAAAGACATACCCGGTTGTACTTCTTCTCCCATCAAGGTCATTAGATGCCAAGTCTGCATCCACATAACCCACCAGCGCCACACTCTTGCCTTTGAAGCACAAAGCATTGTATGTGGTACCTCTCAAGTATCGCAGGACCCACTTCACTGCTTCCCAATGTTGCTTGCCCGGATCACTCATGAACCGGCTTACTACTCCCACTGCATGAGCAATATCTGGTCTTGTACACACCATGACATACATGATGCTACCAATTGCTGAAGCATATAGAACACTCATCATTTGTGCACGTTCCTCCTTGTTCTATGGTGATTCCTTCTTTGAAAGTTTGAATTGACTTCCCAGTGGAACACTCACAGGCTTCGACTCTGACATATTGAATCTTTCCAGGACCTTCTGAATGTAACTCGCCTACGAAAGATATACATATCCCATCGCCTTATCATGTTCAATCCTCATGCCCAAAATCTATTTTGCCTCTCAAAGATCCTTCATGGAGAACCGTTCTGACAACTGTTTCTTCAACTTATATACCTCTATTGCATCGACTCCTATGATCAACATATCATCAACATATAGCAAGAGAATAAGGAAGCTTTTGTCAAACCTCTTGTAGTAGCAACAATGATCAGCGTGACATCTATGGTAATCAATCTCCATCATGAAGCTGTCAAACTTCTTATACCACTGCTTTGGGGCTTGTTTTAGGCCATATAAACTTTTCTTTAATTTGCATAAAAGTGGCTCCTTTCCCTTCTCTACGAAACCCTCAGGTTGTGTCATGTACAACTCTTCCACCAATTCACCATGGAAAAATGCCGTCTTCACATCCATCTGATGCAATATCAAGTTTTCTGTAGCTACCATACTCAACGCCATTCGAATAGTGGTCAGTTTCACAACTGGAGTAAAGACATCAGTATAGTCAATACCATGTCACTGCTCAAACCCCTTGACAACCAACCGGGCTTTGTAGCGTCTACTGCCGTCAGCTTCATTCTTGATTCGGTAGACCCACTTGCAGTGCAAAGCCTTTTTACCCTTTGGGAGCTCAACAAGTTCCCAAGTGCCATTCAACAAAAGAGATGCTAACTCATCATCCATAGCACCTCTCCATTTTAGTCTATCTTCACTCTGCTCTGCCTCTGCATAACACTCAGGCTCACCACCATCAGTAAGTAACAAGTAGTAGTTAGAGGGCGAATACCTATCAGGTGCACGTCGCTCTCTAGCTGGTCTCTGCAACGGATCCTCCAATGGTGGTGGTGGTGTCCTTGGAGAACCTCTTCCTCATTCTGACTCTCCTTGCTCCCACTCGGGTTTGAGATGTCTAACTCGACTTCTTGGGTATTAGTCTTGTCAGAATTTGATGCCTTTAATCTGTTCTTGTACATAACCTGTTCATTGAAAACCACATCTCTACTGTGAATAATATTTCGGTTGTTCTCATCCCAGAGTCTATAACCGAACTCATCACCTTCATAACCAATGAACGTACACTTAACAGATTTAGCATCTAACTTGCTTCTATCATTAGAACTAATATGAACATATGCAACACAACCAAAGACACGCAAGTAAGACAGATTTACCTCTTTTCCTGTCCATTCTTCCTCTGGTATTCTGTTTTCCAACGGAACTGATGGACCTCTGTTAATTAGGTATGCTGCTGTGTTTACTGCATCTGCCCAAAACTTCTTAGGCAGTCCACTCTTCAATCTCATGCATCTAGCTCGCTAATTCAAAGTTCTATTCATTCGTTCTGCCACTCCATTCTGCTGGGGAGTTCCTCTCATGGTCTTCTCCATGCGAATCTCATTCTCAGCACAATATTCCTTGAACTCACGGAGTTCATATTCACCTCCATTGTCAGAACGAAGACACTTTACTTTCAGCCCCGTTTCATTCTCTACAAGGGCTTTCCACTTTCTGAAAGTATCAAATGCATCAGTTTTATTTTTCAGAAAATAAACCCATACCTTTTGAGTGGAGTCATCGATGAAGGTCATGTAGTACTCCGAACCACCAAGGGACTTCGTGGGCGCTGGTCCCCATAGATCGCTATGCACCAACTCTAAATTTTCTGCCTTCAAGGTTCTGCCACCTCTCGAGAAACTTACTCTTCTCTGTTTCCCGAAAACACAGTCCTCGCATAGGCCAACTTCAACAGATTTCAGCCCTGGAAGTCTCCCTTTCGAACACATTACCTTCATCCCTTTCTCGCTCATGTGACCCAGCCGACAGTGCCACAAATCAACATTGGTCGTAGCTCCTGCAAGATCAATACAGTCCTTGGAGTTAGTTGTAGTATACAACATCCCCTCCTTCTTCCCTTGCGCTACTATCATTACTCCTTTACTGATCTTCCAACTGTTGCTGCCAAAAGTCACTGAGTATCCTTCTACATCAAGCTGTCCAATTGAAAGCAAATTTCTTTTCAATCCTGGAATGTGGCTAACACCATTTAACTTTAATGTCGATCCGTTTGGTGTGGATATCCGAACATCTCCTTTCCCCACGATCTTCAAGGGCTCATCATCAGCAAGGTAGACTTGTCCGAATTCACCAGACACATAGTTCTCCATTATTTCAGCATCACTGCATGAGTGAAATAATGCTCCAGAATCCAACACCTATGATTCCAACGGACTACTGACACTCAAGACCAACGCATCTCCAATATCATCTATGGTTGCGTTTGTTGTCTTCTTCTCATTCTGTCCCTTCTTGTTTTTCTTGGGCGCTGTACACTGATTCCTGTAGTGACCAAACTCATCACAATTCCAGCACTGGATTGAGTCTTTGTCTTTCTTGGATTGACTCTTTCCTCTAGACTTTGATCTGCCACGATTCTGCCTACCCTTTGATCTGCCCCTATCCTCCGTGTTCAGCACTGACCTTGAAGTAGATCCAGACTCTTTTCTGCGAACCTCCTCACTAATCATCAGATCTCTCACTTCGTCAAGCTTTAATTTATCTTTCGCGGATGAAGCACTAACTGCAGTTACTGTGGCAGCCCAACTATCTGGCAAAGAAGATAACAAAACTAAAGCAAGTACCTCGTCAGTGAATTCGATTTCGACTGAACACAACTGCCCAATGATCATGTTGAACTCGTTCAGATGTTGCTGCACAAGTGTGCTCTCCGACATTCTGAGGTTGAACAATCGTCTGATCAAATGAACCTTGTTCGCAGTTGTGGGCTTTTGGTACATCTCCTCCAGGATTTGCAGCATCTCCCTTGCGGACTTGGCTTTAGTTGTGTGGTAGGCTACGTTCATGGACAACGATAAACGTATCGCACTCATCGCCTTTCTGTTCAACAGATTCCACTCCTTCAGATCCATCTTTTCGGGTTTCACCTTCTCTTCTAAGGGCACATACAGATCTTTGCCGTAGAGATAATCCTCGATCAGCATCTTCCAGAACCCGAAATTTGATCCGTCAAACTGTTTGATTGAAATCTTCTCGTCGCTCATCATGACTGCTCCCTTCAAACCCGAGGCTCTTGATACCAGTTGTTAGGAATTTAGACACACACGCGCACACGATGACACGAATAACACGAGATTTGTTTACCCAGTTCGTATTTCGACTACATCTGGGGGCGATACAAAGCCAGGATTTTTCTTACCTTGTTTGACAAGTCAACTACAATGAGAAAACATCTTGATCTAGATAACACAATGGATAACTTCTTGATCAAGATAACACAATGGATAACTTCTTGATTAAGATAACTTGCCCTAATCCTAAGCCCATTAGGATCAAC
This sequence comes from Pogostemon cablin, assembly GCA_023678885.1. Lineage (NCBI taxonomy): Eukaryota > Viridiplantae > Streptophyta > Magnoliopsida > Lamiales > Lamiaceae > Pogostemon > Pogostemon cablin. The sequence continues at coordinate 32,091,716 of CM042959.1, read as the reverse complement.
TGGGCCAAAAGAAATACGGGCTCAAAGAATTTAGGCTCCATACTCTAACATGTAAGACTCCTTAAAATAGTATTTTAAACTCCAGAAAAGTAATTAACGAAGGCAAAAGCTCCAGCGTCCCGAGAACACCACGCCCGTGCATTAACAAAAGAGATTCCCCTTTCCATTTCTCGTGTATTTTTCCCAAGTAAACGAACCCATCCAAAGCAGTAGCATCGCAATCAGAAATGGCAGCTCTTCTCACTGCTCCCTCCACTCTCTCTTCAAATCCCTCCCTATTTCTTCTCAATTTCCCCAAAACCATCTCAATACCCATTTTAAAGACAAACCCCCAAAACCCAATCTTAAAGAAAAGAGCGCCATTCCAAATTCAGTCGACGACTGATCTGGGTTCAACCTTCCTGCAAGAAGTCATTCAGCTGCTCAAGTCATCGCCACCGACATGGGAATCCGCACTTCTTACCAACACTATCATCTTTCTTTTGGGCTCCCCAATTCTCGTATCTGGATTGTCTCTCTCCGGCATTTCTCTGCTTTCCTGCTAGCTACCCTCACATGGCGTGCCTTTGGCTCTTCTGGCTTCCTTATAGTGGCCTCCTACTTTGTCATTGTGAGTCAAACCTCAGATTTTTCTTAAAGAGTTCTCACCCTGTTCTTATTCATGCTTCACTTTCTTATTGATTTGATTTTATTTTTAGCAGAGATTATTTGATTTTAATGTCTGAATTAGTGGAAAATTAGGTTTGGGGCATGCTTGATTGGTTATTGAATTTTCCCTTTTAGAGAAATGCTTTAAAAATTGTTAATGATCACTCATCTAAAAGATTAAGCTTATAGAGAGGTAAATCGTCTAATACTTAATCAAGTCACTCTAACACATCTAACGCACATGCAGACGGGTTGATTTTGCCTCAAGCCTTGCATGTGGAATTTTCTTATAAATGGGTGGCGGTGAGGTTTGAACCTTAGTCCTTTGCTAGGCCATGACTCTAATACCATGTTAAATGACCACCTCATCTAAAAGCTTAAACTCATAGAGAGGTGAATCATTGAATACTTAATCGAGTCACCCTAAAAAGAATAGTGTGTTACAAATATTGTGAATTGCTGTATGGGCCATTGTCTAGAGCATGAACTTTTAATCATTTATGTACACTTTTCATTTAATCCAGTGATGTTTCTAGGGGACAGTAGTTACTAAAGTTAAGATGGATCAGAAGGAGGCCCAAGGGATTGCTGAGAAAATGAAAGGAAGGAGAGGGGTAGCAAGTGTGATTGGATCAAGTGCTGCTGGTTGTGTTTGTGCACTCCTCTCAATATATGGTATTGGAGGAGGGGCGATTGGTCGGCTATGGCAACTTGGATTTGTCGCCAGTTTTTGTACAAAACTCAGTGATACTGTCTCAAGTGAGATAGGGAAAGCATATGGAAGAACTACGTAAGTAGTGTTCATTTGCTCTGCTTGAATTGTGTTGATATGTTTTTCCTTCCACTCATCCAATCAATCTGACTTGTTAACACCTATGATCTTCTATAGTTAATGTGAACTGCATATCAAAATATAATTGTCTTTGGAAATTCATGGAATTGATCTAGTTTATCCTAGAGTTTATTTCCTGTCAATAGTTGTTGATCTAGTGAGGAATGATTTTCTCATTGTAGTTATTTAGTCACTACATTCAAGATGGTCCCAAGGGGGACTGAAGGAGCCGTTAGCATTGAGGGAACTTCCGCTGGAATTTTAGCTTCATTTCTTCTTGCTTCAGTTGGTTGTCTTCTGGGTCAGGTAAAATTTTCTTGTCATGTGGTTATATGAATATTTAATGAGTTCCTTGATGTTGAATGAAGTTCATTTCTAATTCACTTTTGAAGAAATAATTGCAAGAATTAAAATTTGAAAACCTTAGCTACTATAATCCGATGGGCCACTGAGTAAACTTCACCAAATGAACAACTATTGATAATTTCATGTAGTTTAGAGCGACGACTCATTATATATGGTTGTGACAAATGTTATTGGCATAAATAGAAGTTGGTGGTGATCTTGAAAATCAGTTTTTAAACAAGCCTTGCCAGGTGTTCAAATACCTCCACCATTTTTAAGTAATGGTGAAGAAAGAAAAGCTAGTTCACATGCTGCAGTAATCCTTTTCTTTTTCGAACTCTTTATTAAACTGATGAACAATTGTGTCTGAACAGATAGACGTACCCCAAGCCTTCGTATGTATGATTGCTTCCCAGATTGCTAATCTTGGAGAGAGTATTATTGGTGCTGTGCTCCAAGGCAAGGAAGGATTCCGATGGGTTAGTTATCACCTTCAATAGCTCACTACCCAGTTTTCCAGTATTCTGATCTAACTGATTTATCGTTTGAATACAAGTAATGTTTTGTTGCCGAGGATGGTTTCATGTTCTTGGTTCGCATAACCCCCATATGTATGCCCAAAACCAACCATGATCTAAAGTTTAAGGTTGACCCTCATATATATATGCCCTTCCACACTTTCGTGTGGAATCGATTTGGGATATTGTAACAGTGTGTTTGGAGTGTCCCGATGGTTCCTATTTTATGCTGTGCATCTTTTATTCACACCCGCCACATTTCTTTGTTTTCAGCTTAACAATGATGCTGTCAATGTCATCAATATATCCATGGCCAGCATTTTGGCAATCCTTATGTATCAATTTATACTCTAAAGCTGGCTCACATGAGAAATGCCACTTAACAGCTGGTTTTCGCGGTGATGGAAGTGAATCATCTACTGATCTCCCATCAACTTGCTGTGGATATTAGCTTGTTGATGCTGGATAATGTACACACTCTGTTCGCACAATACGAAGAAATGGACAACAAAGGAGTTAAACACGACAATCAGGTTCTTCTTTTTGGCTTTCCGACTCGGTTTAAAGCTTAGAAACTCCCACCACAGATGGAGTACAGCAACGATGCTTTAAATACTTATCGGAGCAGATTACCTTCGATTGAAAAGGCAACATGACTAAATACTTTGACAGCTTGAAACATCTCTTTAGATCCATAGTATGATCTGTATTATTTATTGAACAAGGAATGAATACCAGTAGAGGTTTTGTTGTAGAGAACATGATTTTTATTTCTGTATTCTTTTTAAATGTCATAATTAGTGTTGTTTGTGTTGATATCTTTTGTTTCCTATCCTCGGTATGATATTATTGGCAAACAAGAACACTATGTAATTATACGAATGCATTTAAAAGAGAGATTTTTAAAATTATGATAGAAAAGTACTACCTTATACTTGTGACACTGCAAAATAAAGATAGAAAAGTTCATTTTGGTGTTGCATATATCTTTATTACACACGTTAAATGAATAAAATGTATGTGGTAGGAAAATCTCAACCCTTGCGGCCTTGGCCTTGCCTTTGGGATTGATGTTTTTCTTTTACATATAAATTTTAGGGTTTATTACCTAATAATTTTGTACAAAATATTACTCCGTTAAATGAATAAAATGTATGTGGTAGGAAAATCTCAACCCTTGCGGCCTTGGCCTTGCCTTTGGGATTGATGTTTTTCTTTTACATATAAATTTTAGGGTTTATTACCTAATAATTTTGTACAAAATATTACTCCTTCTATCCCGTATAAATGTTTATATTTGTTTTTTAATGTATAGTGGGTAGTTTTGTGAGACTTATGAAAATATTTAAATGTTTTGTGTGGGTCCAATTACTATAAAGGAAACTGTAAACATTTTTATGGACGCTCAAAATGAAAATGCGTAAACATTTTTGCGGGACGTAGAGAGTATATTCTAAGCATCAATCATTAAACGGTTCGTAATGGGAGATGTAATGTAACAGGAGATTCAAATAGTATTTTACACTAATGATTCCTAGTTTAATTTTTAAATTTTAGCGAACTCAATATTTGAAATGAAATGTATGAACTACTGTGTGATAAATAAAGAAATTTTTCTACTTGCAGCATATTGGAAATTTAAAGAAGGAATTACTATGCATATTTGAGTGTATATTAGGTGCACCCAGGTGCACCCTTGCACCCATATTTGTATAATTTTTTATTCTATTTTGTATACATGTTATTCTCTTTTGTATACGTGTTTTGTAATAATTGTATACTTTTTTCACACTAAGTTTTTTATTAAAAAAACAAGCATTCATATGTGTATAACTTTTTATTCAATAGTGTATACATGTATTTTAATAATTGTACATTTTTTTACACTCAATTTTTTATTAAAAAAATTAACAATTAAATTGTATACATTTTTACTCTTAATTGTATATGTTTTTGCTTATATTTGTACGTGGGTGTACACGAAGCTTCGTGTGCACCCGGGTGCACACTATATTTAGCCTGCATATTTTCTGGGTTTACAGTGAAGAATCAGACTCTGAAAGGATTGATAGAAATAAATAAATAAATAAATAAAAATTAAAAATAAAATAAAATTAAGGGATGTTTCAGAATCGTGAGCGCTTGCATTCAGCCGGAATTCCCAGGGTAAATCTGTTGTAGTCAGAACAGTAATTATATATCATGTACTTCTGCTGAACCCATCTCAACCTGTTCCTCCCTCCGGCATCCAGTTCCTGCATTTGCCGCGCCATAGCCTCCGTCTCACCGCCACACCCTTCTCCGACGGCGCAGCCGTTGATTCTGAAATTCCGGCAGTGGCGAGGAACGGAGCCCGAGTCCAATCGGTTTTGACCCGCCCGCCTTGCGTGGCCCAATCATCCGCGTTCCACATGCTACAGTACACCCGCTCCTAGACTACCCATCCACTCCCCACAATAACTCAATCCAATAATATAATATTCATTTATCTCTCATCCACATATACCACCTACAATCCAACCCAACTTCAATTTTTTCATACTCCATCACCAACCCAACTCAACATACCTTTATAATAAAATATTCATTTCTCTCTCATCTATATATACATAATTATTATTAAATTATATATTATTATTATATTGTTTTGAATAATTATATTTAAAATTAAAATAATCTTATATTTTAAAAATATTTAATTCTGTAATTATAGGAATTTTTTTTTTGAAAACACATAAAAAATAACATAGAACACAATAACAAAATTAAAATTACAATAATTATATAAAAATTACATAATTGAGGTACAAAAATGGAAAAAATGCATTAAATATAAATCATAAAAATAAAAGATACAAATTATATAATCAACTGTCATTATCAAATTTTTGCCATATATGCTCAATCAAGTCATTTTTAAGAGCATTATGAGCTTCTCTTTTGCGAAGTTGGACCCTATTAGTCATATAAGTGGACAAGTTTGCAATGCGTTTAGTGGAGTATGACAAATCGTGATCATCTTCTTCATGTACTCCCCTTCTTCTTCCTTGTCGGTTTATAGGCCTATCCGTAATAAATTCGATGGGATCATAATAGTTTTGATATGTATCTCGCTCATCCTCTACAATCATATTGTGCATAATGATACAAGCCATCATAATTTTACCCATCTGCAGTTTATCCCAAACAAAACATGGACGTCTAAGAAATACAAAACGAGCTTGTAAAACTCCAAATGCGCGCTCTACATCTTTTCTCACAGCCTCTTGGTGTTGAGCAAACAACTTATGCTTTTGGAGTTGTGGAGCAGAAATTGACTTAATAAATACAGCCCATGAAGGATATATGCCATCAGTAAGATAATATGCTCTACCATATTCGTGACCATTCACAACATAATTTATGTTTGGTGCTCGACCTTCCAGCACATCATTAAAAACTGGAGAACGATGGAGTACATTAATATCATTGCACGTACTTGGTGTTCCAAAGAATGCATGCCATATCCATAAGTCATATGATGCAATAGCTTCTAAAATGATTGTTGGCTTCCCACTTCTTCCAGCATATTGTCCAGCCCATGCAGTAGGACAATTTTTCCATTCCCAATGTATGCAATCAATACTGCCTATCATGTCCGGGAATCCACGTTGTTCCCCGATGTAGAGTAATCTAGTCAAATCTTGTTCATTAGGTCTTCTAAGATACTCATTGTCGAAACAAGAAATAACACCATCAACAAATTTTATGAGAGCATCCCTTGTCACAGTTTCACTCATTCGCAAGTATTCATCAACAGAATCAGTTGATGTGTCATATGCCAACACCCTCATAGCTCTAGTACATTTCTGTAATGCTGAAATCCCTTGTCTTCCTGTGGCATCATGTCGTCGTTGGAAATACTCATCATTGGAAGCAACAACCTCCACTATAAGAAATAATGATTTTTGCATACGAAACCTGTGTCGAAAAATCTCAGGAGGATATGTTGGTTTGTCGACAAAATAGTCATTCATCAAACGCTCCTCACCAAGTTCACGTTATCTTTCAATATATCTTCGTCTAGCACTAGGAGTGTGATTTTTCACAATCATATTAGGATCGTTTAAGATCACATTCTCAATCATCTTGTCAATTTGATGATTGCTTTCAACAACTCGATTTTTCCATTCATCAAATTCTGGAAAGTTGATGGAACCAGAACTTGAATCTGAATCAACAAATGAATTTTCATTGAAAGACATTTTTTGCATTTGAGGAAAAAAAGTTGTGTGTAATTTATGAACAATTTCAACAAGTATATATAGAGAAATAATTCAAGGATAGCATGTGAAAGTCATCTTAAAGTAATGTACATACATGTGACTAAAGCTATCATTGCAGGTTGAGTAATGACATTTGAACAACCCACGTAAATAAAGTAAAAGTAATGTGCATGCATGTGACTAAAACTATCATTGCAGGTTGAATAATGACATTTGAACAACCCATTTGAACAACCCACGTGAATAAAGTAAGACATATGACAATTGAAATATAAAATTGACAATTGCATGTGAATAAAGGGAGAATACAGACAAATGAAGGACAAAAGTTGACAACTCAATTATTTGATTAAAATTACATGAAATTAATTAAAAGGCTTAAAATACATTTAATTAAAGGACATTAATTAAAATGCGATATCTAAAATACATAATAGTAAGACAGATCTACTGTCCAAATACAATTGCCATTAATTTGCGTTTCATTTCTTCAACTTCTGGAGATAAGTGATCTTTAGCTAGCAATGTATTTAGCATAAGTTCTTTCATCCTTATTAGATTCCTCTGTAACTTCTCTCTTTCCAATCAATTTTTTCTTTTCCCAAAATTTTCATTACTTCAACTTCATTATCACTAGTGATCCTCAATTACGAATTTCAGCAGCAACCTCATTCGTAATAAAAGATTGTGAGGCCTTACCTTTTCCCTTTTTTTCGCCTTATCTCTACCACTAGGACGTGCAATGGTTGAGCATCCACTACTTGGAGTTTCTGGATTTTTGGGAACAGAATACTCCCAATCCTCACTTGTTTTGGCTCTTTTGGAACTTCCACCACTTTCGCCATTGTCCTCCTCATCTTCAGTATGGAAATGTGTTGAGTCATGATCTAATTTTATCTCCCATTTTGGATGTTTACACATGACTTCATTAAATACAATTAAATCAGTAAACTTAGTACCACTTGCTTCATAAATTGTATGAGCTTCTTTCTCGATATCTTTCTGGCTCATTCCACTCCTTCTTCGAGTATGTGCTTTCTTGCAAGCGGCAATCCACTTTTTGCACTTTCATTGATTTGTTTGAAGCGACCTTTCAATATATCCACAGTTCTTTCCTTCATATCTTCAGGATTTTCTGCTCGAGTGTCATGAAACATCTGATGAATTTGTTTCCATAGTGAAGTAGACTTTTGATTTTTTTCATGCACTCTATCTTTACTAATGAAACACCAAGATGACATAAGAGCAATATCTTCCTTCACACACCATTTGATATTTTGGGGGGAATTTGTTTGTTGAACATTATTGAATAAATTTTGAGAAATATTTTGTGATGCTTAAACTTGTTCGGAAATTGAAGTTTGATTGAGATTTGACAAAAATTGGGAGCTTTGATGGTATTGAGAGTTATGGTAACTTCCAAAATTAATAAAATCATCAAAGTTTGAAAATTTTTGTGAGTTTGGATAGAAATTTGGATTGTTTGGATCCATGAGAAATGATAAAAAAAAACCTCAAAAAAAGAAGAAGAAGATATAATTGGAGATGGAGAGAAATAGTGTTTTCGTTTTGTGTCTAAAGCATATCAATATTGTAGTCTATTTATAGAGAAAAAAAATACGAATTTTGATTATTTTTATTTTTACATAATTTAAGTTAGATAATAAAAATCTAAATTCTATCCTAAAAACAAAAACCCACCAATGAATGCTTGACAAGTGTCAACATTTGCATTGAATGGATTTGGGTTGGCGCACATTTCACGGAGGTTGTGTCAGGATGGAAACACCAATCGGTTGCTGAGTCATTACAGATTTTTTATTTTTTTTTATTTTGGCAGGTAGTGCGCGACCCATGATGAGTGTCACCAATGGGGATAGTCTTAGGGAATGGAGTTCCCATGGCTTCGTGCTTGTTGTACACCCTGATCAGAATATTGTCCACCAGAAATCTGAAAAAATAATTTCGGAATTAATTAATTAATTGGCTAATTAATTGTGGTTGGTTCCGAACTGAGGGTAGCTTACATGATGCGTAAAGAATTCCAGACGATTGAGTAGGTATCGAAAGAAGAAGTCGGGTCGAACCAGAGATGAAATTGTTGCTCTTTATCGCCTTTTCCTTTAGAATAAACATTGGTGTGAACAGTGTACGAGCCTCCCATTGAATTTCCCAAAAATTCGAAGTCGATTTCATCGTGCCCAGCTCCCATAGACGACAACTAAAAAATTAACCGCGATTTATATAAAAATAACTCTAAGTGTGGTGTGATGCGACTCACAGAGGTTTTAGTGGTTTTAAAAAAATTAAATATGAACATTGGCAAATACATGTTGAATCGAGTCACACTATAAACCTCTTATTTCCCCTACAATTCTATTATACCTTATGTTTAGTTAGAATTTAAATTAAAAAAAGAGGGATTATAGAATTTAGGAGGGTAACACGGAGTTTACACCAACCTGTTTCACAAGAAACTAACTCTATAAACATATACTACACTTCCCAAGAAAAGATATATACTCCTTCAATTTCATAATACCCATCACGTTTCCTTCATAATTTACGACGAAAATGTGAAATACCACGCTTCCCAAGAAAAGATATATACTCTTTCAATTTCATAATACCCATCACGTTTCCTTCATAATTTACGACAAAAATGTGAAAAGGTATGGCGGGACAGAGGAGTATATATAATGGAGTGAATAGTTTAGAGAATTACATAAAAGGTGGTGACAGTGCCAGCGGAGTTGGCAGGGATAAGCTTGAGTTGCATATCGAATCTTCCGAACAAGTATTCCTTCCTGGACTGGAAACCAAATCCAGAAGCTTGGTCGAGCGATAGCGTCAGCGTTCGACCTTCTTCCAAAACCTTCGCTCGGTAGCCGACCCACGTGATGGCGGCGTCGCCGTAGAAGTCGGCCATAGCACTTGTCAGCATAACGGAAAGTAGAAGAAGCGTCATTGGAGTCATGGTAAAGAGGGAGTGAGAAAATGTTGTCATTTTGTTTTAGAGAAAAAGAGAAAGTGTGGTGGATGAAAATTGAATTGGATATCCATGTGTATATATAGCCGTTATAGGTGTGGATGGAGATTGGATGGTAGCTGTATTAAAGTTGGAAGTATCCGTTGGGGGAAAGACGAATCCTTTGAAAATGAGCTGAATTTTAAGAGGGATTAACGACGAAAGCTGGTTTGCGCGTCAAATTAGTTGTGGAGAGAAATTAGAAACATCGAAAACCGATCTGGTTTATTTGAAGGGGCTTAGGTAGGGCTGGGGAAAAATACCGAAATTTCGGTATACCGCCCTTACCATAACGAAAAATACCGATTTTATCGAAATTTTAGGTATGCCGAAATTTTTGGTAAGGTATGATACCGTATTGAAAATTTTGGTACGATAAAGGTATATAAATGATCAATACCGCGGTATTTTGGTATATGCCGAAATACCGTAAAATATTCAATTTTTGAGTAATATGATACGATATTACCATATTAGATGCTACATACAATTATAATTATTATTTATGTATTATAATGTTTAATTAAATTATATATATACACTATTTTATTAAAGATTAAATCTAAAATCCTACGGTATATTTCTTCATAATTATAAATTATTGATAAAGTTCATTGACTAATTTCATGATATTAGTACTTCTTTTTTAATTAAGTATTCTATCTTATATGAAAATTTAAAAGTGTTGATTTTAATATAAGTTTCATATATTTTTGTGTAGATCTCTTAGGTACTATTTATTTAATGACAAACACTTGTGTAAAACGGGTTTAGATATATTAATTATGTAAACTCGATTACTGTTTAGTACATAAAAAATTACTCTTTAGCACATAAATTATTACTTTTTAAATTAAAAATTACTCTTCAAATTCTTTTAAATCACGATGTATCGATTACTTTAAGTACATAAAAAATTACTTTTTAGAGATACGAATTATTACTCTATAGTGTAAAAATTATTACTCTTCAAAGATAATTTTTTATATATTAAAGAGTAATAAGGCTTACCTGTAAACCCAGTTTTCATGAGACTTACTCTTATTTAATTTGGTTGTTTGTAGATTGCCGTATAAATTTGAATTTGTTATTTATTAGAGTTTGTTTTATAGTTATCTTTCACTTTTCTAGTACATGTTTTTATTAGATTTATTGAATTTTAGATGTATAACGACATAACAAACTATCTAATAGGATGGTATATACCGATATTTTAGGTATGATATGGCATATCGAAATATTGGTAAGTAGAAGGTATACTATTTTCTTACACCGAAATATTGGTATACCGAACTAAGGTATACCGAAAGTTTAGGTAAGGTAACGGTATGATTTTTTATATACCGAAAATTTTGGTACGGTATATGGTATGACCAAAAATCTTCGGTATGTCATACCGCCCACCCCTAGGCTTAGGCATAAATGTCCGATGTCAACTTTCATTCAGCAAAAATATCCTCTCATCCTATAAAAATCTAAAACCGCCCACTTTTTATGTTCCTTTATTGAAATACCCTTACTTTAAATTAATAGCTCTGACAGCTTTTGAATATTAAATTAGAAAAAATAATTCATTTCGTGCTTTGGTTTTTTAGGTGTAATACAATAGTATATATTGTTAAAAAAATATTACTCAATGCCCGAATAGTTATTTTGAACAGAAAAATGGCTTCTGTCAATGTGTTCAGATGTTCGAATAGTTGCTTGCAATTTAAATTAGTTCTAAAGCCCGAATAGCTAATAATATTCATATGCCAAAACTAATTTATTTTATTACAATTAACTAATAATGTAAGAAAACATTATTTTTAATTAAAATTATATACCAATATAAATTTCATATGTCCGAATAGCAAATGTAAATATTTAAAATTGTATTGCAAAGCAAGTGTTGATATGCCCGAATAGCCAATACTTTAGCAATATATAAAAGTGTGATTTGAGAACAAATTAAAATATTTATATTAAAATAATTGTCCCAATTATTAGTCCGAATAGTGTATTTATTATCAATGTAAATTAAATTGACATAATTTATGTTTGAATAATTTATACTTTAAAAATTAATTTATTTAATTGCCCAAATATTTAATTTTCATACCATTATTTTTTCGTTTCACAAATGCTGGAATAATGAGTGCATGCAAAATTTGTTCAACCTTAATTTTCAAAAAAATAAAATAAAAATTTGTCAAACAAAGAAATATTTTTTGTCTTTTTTTTAAATAATTCAATTTAAATATTTATAATTAAGAGTGTTGTATTAATTTGATTACATTAAGAAAATATAAATTAATTATTAATTAGAATATTAAATACTCCATCCGTTACAGTGAAACGTGAGCAATCACCTTATGTTATTATAAGGTGATTGTTCGCATTTCATTGGGATGGAGGGAGTACTAAATTATTTAAATTTAATAAATACTTAATTATAATATTGATTTAAAAAGAAAAAATAAAATAGAATTATAAAGTTTGTAAAATAAAAAAAGATTGAATATATGTTAATAATTTATATGGAGTATTCGTATTTAATTCATCATAATTAATAATTAAATTTTATTAATCATTATCTAATTATATTTTAATTTAAATTGTGTTTGAATAATCATATTCCTAAATAATTAATTAAAGATTTTAATTTTATTAATTGATTAAAATTAATATCAATTAGTACGAATTTAACTCTATGAATTAATATATGAATTTATTAAATAAATATGTGTTTAGGGTTAGATAATGCCATAACAGTTTATTATTATTATTGTTATTATTATTATTATTATAAGTTAATATATTAACATTAATCAATTTTGTTTGAATATTAATATATTATATGTTAGAAATAAATTCGAAATTATGAAAATATTGGGATGGAGGAACCAGAAAATTCCATATGCTAATGTTCGGGCTTATAAAATACTATTAATATTTAATTGATAGAAAATATTAAATTATTAGAAATTAATTCAATTTGATATTTGGTTACATACAATATTAGATTATAATAAATGAATTCAATTCGCGCTTTGCATTAATTCACTATTCGGGTTTTGCATAACAGACACTAGTTTATCATAAATGAATTAATCAATAAGGGCTTTGCATTAAATTCATTATTCGGGCTTTGCATAAAATACATTAGTCTTTGAATTACAACACTATTCGGGCTTTGCTTAACATACATAAGTCTTTAAATTACAATACTATTTTTTCTACGCCGAACTAGATCGATATGAAAGAAAAAGGGCCTTCTATATTTTCCCGGTATATCGGACGCAACTTGATTCTCCTGGTTCAGCAACTTCTTTAGAAGAGTCCTCCGTCCGGTCTAGCAGACTAACTCATTGATACACTCAGACTTAGTCTTGAGGAGTCTGGAGTTCAAGGGAATGCAACTGCTAAATCAGAATTGCATGAGTAATTAATACCTAAAATTATGTAATTGACAGAATTAAATTTTATAAATGGACCCCACAAGTACTTCAATGCATTAAATGAAAGTCTGACAGGGGCTTTCCCGTCAAATTCAAAGAGAGTGGGCATATTTGCAACTTTGAAGTCAAAACGGGATATTTTGCTTTTAAAATATCAGGAGTGGGCAACAGGGGACAAATCCTCTTATTTTAATGTAAAGTTATTCGAAACAGATAATATTTTAATGTTGGTTTATTTTATGGGAAAATTGAATTAATACACTAAATTTAATATACAAAATCTTTACCAACACTTCAATATTTTTTTATCATTTTTACACATTTGTACATTTTTTGACACTATTATTCCTCTCCCCCATCCACCCACCCACCATAACCACCCCACACCACCCCACTTAACCCTCTCTCACAACCACCTGTGTATCATCCAACCCCACCCACAGCCCACTCGGCCCCCCCTCACACGTGACAACCAACGTTTGACCTCGAATGAAATGAAAAATTTAAAAAATTTTGTTTCTTCTGTTGCCAATGTTTGGATTCCAGAAACATCACCAACCCTGTGGAGAACCCATATTCACCGCCTCCTTTCATCGCCGGACCGTCTAATAGAGCAGCACAATTCCGTCAATTGTTAGAGTGCGAAGGAAATTATGAGTTTTTCGACCCCATCGCACAGTTCCAACGACACAACCTACCGTTTCATCGACTCCTTCATCCACAATCCCCGGCACCTTTCATATTTGTCTAATTGCTTCACAGAGTGGGTTGTACTTTAGAAATTTTGAAGATATTGGTGAGTTCTTCAAACTCAGAGACTATGTGTCTTCAATTTTGTAAGATAATATTAGTTGTGGAAGTGCAAATGGAGGTTGAGAAAAAGAAGACTGTGATTTTGTAATTCCTGTATGTTGGAAGATTTACTGCTGGCCAAGCTATGCCAAGAATGGTTGATTCTTACTTCACACTGCAAATTAGTTTGTTTTGTTGCTTGTTTTTCAAATGAATTCATACTTGGTTTTGTTAATTTCTTCTCTCCACACTGCTTTGTTAGAATGTTATTCTTATTTCTGTTGATGTTCTTACATTCTAAACCATATTGTTGATTGTGGGTGAATCAATATTCTTAATGTGTTGTTTGGGGATCCATGTGTTTCAGGACAAAACAAATGGCAAGCTCCAATCCAGCTAGTATATCAAATCGATCTGAGATTAAGGTTTTACGGGATATCAAGGAAAAACTCAACCCTAATAACTTAGATAATTTTCGTTCGAGCTGTTTCGGAGTTTTCTTAGGGTTAACTGAGTTTAAGTTCCAGGGTCAGTTGTATCTCCATCTCCTCTCCACATTTGACCTCGAATTATCTGAACATTCATTCGTATTCAAATTCAATAAAGTAGAAGCTAAGTTTGGGCCTCGTGAATTTGCTTTGGTGACTGGGTTGCGATTTGGTCCACTACCGGAAATTTTAGACGAGGGTGACTTTCTTGTCCGTGTATTTGAGGATAAGAAGAATATTACACCGCCCTAAATTCGGGAGAAGTTTCTTGAGATTACCAACGATGATGATTCTCTTAGACTTGCTTTGTTGATGATCCTTGTCTTCTTACTTATCCCTCAAGGTTCCAAACAATGTGTTGTGAACCTTGAATACATATGCCTTGTCGACGATCTACATCTATTTAACATCTATCCACGGGGTCGTGTTATTTTCTTCAACCTGTTGACTGAGTTCAGGAAGTTAAAGATGTTGAGGAAGCGGTCAAGAGATGGTGAACGACCAAGACAAGGATTCAGCTTTGCACTATTGGCATGGTCATATGAAGAAATCCCCAGTCTTGGAAAGGTGTATGGTCATTTGAGGGGGGAAGCATATCCTCATTTGATGAAATGGTCACCGAATTGCACCCCTAGTTTTACAAAACTAAGGAAGCTGGTGTTCATGGAGCTGCGTGGGTCTGATAAATGTGCCAAACACGTAAGTTAATTACTATTAATAAGTGAGGCATATGGCTTGATCTATTGAGTACGTGTATAACATGTTGTTTCCTTCACTAGGTGGAAGTGAAGGTCGCGCTTGAGCCATCTGAAGAGGAGCTTGAATCTGAATTGTATGTTAGTGCTGTGAGTTGGGAGAATGAGGTCACTCATTCACAGCCATCTCCTAGTGTACGCATGCCCCAGCAGTCTTCCAGACACATTCGAGAAGATTCCCCTCCAACCGCACCTTCTCTACATTTGACTCGCTATGGAGCATTGGAAAGGAAAATTAATTCGCTAAGTAGCAGTATGGAGTCGGTGAAAAGTAATCAAAGGCAAATTATGCAAATGATTGAAGCTCTTGCTCAACGATTTGATGATCGATCCCCAATATGTTCTCCTTCTTCATCCAGATCAAGAACGATGCCTGACGGTGATTCCCCACAAGTGAAAGAGTTTGATAATGAATTTGAAGAACAGACTGAGGACCAAGAACAAAATTTGGATAAAGAAGAGAACGTTGAGCACAAAAATGGAGTGGGAGAAGAGGACACTGTAGAGAAAATTGCCAAAGAAGAAGGTACTGGTAAGCAAGCATCCGAAGAAGGCATTGAAGATGTAAGCAATGAGAAACAAGATGAAGTTGAGGAAAAAGAGAATCTGATAGTTAGAGAAGATAATGAAGCTGAATACAAAGCAGTTAAGCAATCTGATCAAGGATTTCATGAAGATCAATTCAATGTAGAAGGACTTGAAGAACCAATGCTAAAAAATGTAAGGGATCTACGGAAGAAGTTGAGCATTCCATGCAAGGAGAATTCGGATTTCCTGGCCAAAATCAGGAAGGAGTTCAAAATGAGAATTTGAGTGTGATAAAAGGATCAATAATGACCTGGTAGTTTCTCTTATTAGTGATCCTATGTTGTATTATTATTCATAATTAATCTCTATTTTTATCCACAGGAATTGGCTGTTGTTCACGATGATCCATCAAAGCGTAGCCGAATGCCAGGAAGACATAAGAAGTCTCTATGGACAAATCCTAATCGCACAAAAAACAAACATAAGAATAAAGGAAAGGCTAGATTGAAGGTTGAGGTGGAGGTAGACTGCCCTTTGGATGTGGATGGTGAGATATATCCACCTGAATTTATTAATGATTTCGAGACCTGTTATGATAAATTAAAAAAATAAGGAGCAGTTTCTATTTGTCTATCGAGCCCACTCGTGATCCTTATACTGCCAAGTTTTTAAGTAACATTTATGTGCTGGAGCAATGGTTATCCAACCAGGTTATATCTTCTTTTCATAACATATGGGCTATGTTTAAACATGATTTATTGTTTTTGGGTTGATACTAAATACATTTAATTTGAATGGCAGAATATGAATGCTCTTATCCATCTTATTGTTCATAAATCTGCCAAATGGCCAGAGCTGTTTGTGCATAATTGGGCAGTGGTAGATATTGATTTCTAGGTAATGTTCAACATACCTATTACTTTTTTTTCCATGCCCTGTTATTTTAGAAATTTGACATGCTTTTTATTTATAACAATGTAGAACATAGTTATGGGTTTTCGGAAAGAGTTCTTGGCAGCAGAGAAGAAGAACTTGCAATGGGATTGGGAACAAAAGTATCGTGGCCTGAAGAACTTCATATGTGGTGATCTACCCGAGTGGGGCCCACCGAGGGATTGGAAGAACGTAAAATCAATCTATGGAGTCTGGTTTGTTGGTGGAAATCACTAGGTCTTATACGATATTCGTGTTTCAGACCATAGCATCATCATCTATGACACCCGGTCTAAGGCCACGAAGCAAAAATTTCTGGATGAGTTTGAGGACTTCTCCAATATGACACAAAGCATTTTACGTCAGTATAAGGTCATAGATGAAGCCAGTTCAGAGAAACGTTGGACAGTGGAGAAGTTTTTGCACCCTCCGCAGCAGATGAATGGAGGCGATTGTGGGCCATTGACCGTGATGTTGTTTGACAAAATTATTAGGAATAAATCTGTACACGAAGTCGATCCATCAACTTGTGCATAACGTCGAGTTCGTTTATGTGCGGAGCTTTACAAGGAAGACTTTATCATACCTTGAATGGTGAGGTGACCAGTAGTTTTTTCTTTAACTGTGTAGATTTGAAAGTGACTTTCTTAAGACAAGTTCTGACATAAATTAATGGGTAGCTATGTAGTTATATTAGGCTCCAAGTTGAAGTTTTGAATTGTGTATATTGTGCATGTGCTTCAACGCCGAAATTAATGTCAATAGTCATTGTTCGAATTATCTATACTGATTGTCATTGCACTTGTAATACAATATGTAGATCGGTATGTCACAGGAACTCACAAATCTGAAACTCATGCTCACCTACACAACCACCCACACTATCACCCACATTGAAACTCATGCTCACTGATGAGCGTTTTCTCAACACACAAATTAATCCTCAAGTATAAGGATATCAATTGTAGTCGCGAAGATGACCAAGTTACAATATCGAACCCACGGGACGGATAAATATCAATTTTGTTATTTTCTAGTATATTTTAGACTATGTTGGTAATTGTAAAGGTTTAATGGATAATAACTTCTAATCGAAATAACAAAAGAAATAGCAAGAGTAGAGAAAAGTGAGTTGTGATCAATAAGAATGATAGGTAGTTCGTCGGGTCATCCAGTTTCACTAGCAATTCGTATTTTCATTTGATGGTGTCCGACTCTGCCCTGTGGTTTGTGGACTGATCACTAGACCATGCAAGTTTACTCTATAGACACAAGTAAATATGCGCTTGACACGTGTGAATAACATCGGAGCAAGAGATATGCTTCACCCCCTTTCTAGGTACTATCATAATCAATTATCTTCTACGTCTAGAATCTAACCCGATTTGATCTCCCTTTTTAGGTACTATAAAGTTATACTCTTCATCCTATTCATCAACCCGAATTCAATTCAATTCATGAATATTCATATAAGACAGTTCTAATAATACTTCGGAATCCCTTCACTTAGAATTATAACAATAAACCCTGCTCAGTAGTGAACGCACTCAATCAATAACCATGTTATGTATTCAGACTCTACACAACGATCATTGATGCACAAAACGACTATGAGTATGGATTAAATATGCAATCTTATATAAAACAAACCACAGGTAGTGTTGTACGGAGTTTTACACACGAAACACGAATTACATCATGAAACTTTCGTAACCCTAGAACTACCAAGGTGGTTCTAGCCCATGATTGATCTAGGAACAATCATGGTTAGATTGATCATTCTTACTTGAACCTTCAGCGAACCTCTGTTACAGCCCTCCGGATGGATCACCACCTCTACTCTTGTCTCTCATACGATTGACGATTAAAAGCTCCCTTTATTCTCTGTATGAGCCTCCTTTTATACTTGTAATCACGTCTCTAGGGCTTGGAATGGGCTTTCTAAGTGATCTCACGCGTTTCGGCCTCGAAAATCCGGATAAGGTAAGTTCTCGCACACAGGTTCGACCACGTCAAGCAGGTCGAACCCCTAGTCACAGGTCGAACCCCAGGTCGAACCCCGCTACTGGAATAATTCTGCACAGGTTCGACCTTCTAGACAGGTCGAACCACTTAGGCCTTGGTCGAACCCCAGGTCGAACCTCAGCACTGGACAACTCCCGCTCCCAATTCGACCAACTGGCAAGTCGAACCCAAACGTCGTGGTCGAATCCTCCTTCTTACAAATTGGTTCGACCATGGTTCGACCTGATGGCCAGGTCGAACCAGCCGAGTCGTGGTCGAATCAATCTCTGTACGTCCAACAACGTTGGTTCGACCTGCTGGAGAGGTCGAACCCTCCTCTAGCCAGGTCGAACCCACCTACTTCTTGGGCTGTTCGCGTGGCTTCGACTCTGTCTCTTCGATTCTTGGCTCTTTCACTCCGTTTTTGCTAAGAAAACACTCAAATAGCTCCACTAACACCTGATTCATGCTAATTCACAATATATATAGGTTTTCCACCTATTTCCACATCAAAACTCTCCAAAACTAGCACAAAACATAGCGCCAAACTTGTGAATTTTCACACTCATCAAACCCCCAAACTTACATGTTGCTCGTCCCGAGGCAACCAATTTAAACCACAGGAGTCGTGTATAATTCAACAAGATCAAGTACAACACATATTACACATGCCACTTCATTGAATCAAACAAGAATTACTTGCATCAAATATGTCACTCATGTAAAATCAATCCAATCACACACCATTCGGAGTACTAAGTAATCTCACTGACAAGATAAGTCTTTACTCTCTTTCGTTCGTGCGTGAGGCACTATAGGCTAGTATAAACACTCATATCAATTCATATTCACGCGTAACCATAAGCTTGGCAAAGGTCTCAAAAATCAACTCACATTAGATTAATACTAGGATCACAAAGGACTTGTTTCTAGGTTGTAATGTTGGCTCTTTGGAAATGGTAGGAAAATTTGGTCATAGTAACTTAATACACTAGTAGAGCGTTACCTTGGAGGTTCTTGATTTCTCATTCGGCTTCATATTCTCCTCCAATTCTTCTCTTGCACTTGCAATTATCAATTTTTCTTCTCTTCCTTGTATCAACATCATTCTTCTTTTAATTGCTCGGGTACCAGTTATAGGCACTACCCTTCTCGAACATCGTTCGGCTGTTTCTTAAAAACTTCAAGCCCCATGTATTAGCAATTCGGGGTACCAATTTCAGGCACTATCCCTAACAAGATTTAACCATGCACTTTTCTTACTGAACCTCATTCCATCTTCCCTTTGTTTCTTCCACACTTATTCACCTTATTCTCTCTACCAATAAATAGGGTATTTTTAAAGCTCAAATAAGGTAATTAAGGCCCTTATATTTGGTTTGCCAAAGAAAAAGTTTTTAAAAGGCTCAAACAGGGCTACCAAAGATTTATAAAATCATTAGGAAAGGTAAAATTAGGCTAAGTGACTCAATTAATAAAAAATGGCCTAAGATCATATCCTAATATTTCATCAATTGTAAGTTTCACACAAGACTCCAAGCCAAGTTCTAGAATACGTTCATACGAATGATTCTCTCAAGAATAAACTATCATGATTAATCATGATAAAGGCTCAAATCCTCACATAGGTAATCAATTCCTAATACTCCTCATAGCACATAATCAAAATCAATTCCTCATGAATTCCATATACTTAACAAATTATTCATGCTCTTTCCAAATGAAAATAAACACGTAAACATATGAATGCACAGAATCAATAACCCATATACAGAGCAACGATACATGATCAACTATATCAAGTACATGCCACTCACACATGAATCACACCCCAATCTGTAAAAATAAAAAGAAGAATGAGAGATAAGATGAATCGGAGAAGCCAAAAGAAAACCTGAAACTACTCCCTAGGAGCATCATCATCCTCATCATCATCGTCATCCTCATCCATTCTATTTTCCACAGCTCGGCACAGACTAGTAATGTGCTTATCCATCATATCCACTCGACTACTCACTCTACCAACACGCTCATCCAAGGCAGAGTACCTTTCGTTCAGCGTGGCGTAGTTGGCGTTAGCGAGCGCGAGTTGCCTGTTCGTCTCTTGCTGTGCAGCTACCACCGCGATCAGCTGCTCATGAATCAAGCGAAGCTGCTCCCGAGTACCTGGAACTGCTCGCCGCTGCTGCGGTCCCGGAGCATGCTGAGGCGCATCATGCTGCTCTCCTTCCGGAATCTCCATCTCCGGCTGCTCATCTACCTGATCCTCCTCTTCAGACTGCTGTGGCTGAGATGGACGGAACTCTCCTCGATCAACAATCTGCTGTAACTCAGCCATCCTCCCCTCAGCACACATCTGTGCTACCGCTCTCCAATCACCACCCGACTTCGCTGCCACGGATAAAACGGTGTGTCCAAGAGAATTCATTAGCTTATTCCTTGCTTCCCGAATAGTTGTCAAGTTGCTCACGTCGAAGGGGAACATAAATTCGAAAGGCTTGAGACCTCTCGTGAAAAACCAATCTCCATTTCTAAAATGGGCAAACCTCCCTTCGCGCACGTGCTCATAATCAAATCGGGTTCTCCTTCTACTGGTGTAATGCCGGTGAGGTCTAAGTTATAATGCTCAGCCATAATCGTCAATAACCCTCCAATATTCACCTTTTGAAAACCAATGGTCTTGAATCGATTCAGCTGCGCAATAAAATAAGCTCCAACGTTGAACTTCACTCCATTCAGCATACACCACAGGGCATATAGCTCTCCTCTAGACACAACACTCCCCTCCGAGTGGGCGAACAACGTGTTGCTCAGGACGCGGTCCATGTACCTCAAGACAGGGTTCTTTATTGTGGAAGCACGAGCCTGTCTGGTCTTATAATCACGAATCTCCCCAGTGATCTCCCTCCAAAACCGCTTTACACTGAATGCAACATTTTCTAAACGAGGGATCTCCAAAGGCGTCTCAAACAGCTCGTTGAAATCCTCAGACGTCCATCTCCTACTCACTCCACCAAGCTGAAACGTACACCGATAGGGGTATCCAAACGGGTCCTTCTCCATCTCAAACGAGCAAACTACTTCCGCTGTAACATGGAAGTACGTCGGCCTCTTCAACTCCATGAATCTTCGGATCCCTACTTGATCAAACATCCAAAATATATCATCCCCTATTCTCATTATCCTCATTGCTTCATCATCTTGGTATCGAGTGCGAGCTATCTTGTCTGAAACTTCTTTCCACTTCTCTTTAATCTCATCCCAACCTTGCATCCTAATCTTGAAGTTATCAGGTAAACGGTCTTGTAGCCTCAGTTTTCTTGTCACTTTGTCCAAATTTGAAGGCCTGTCATGCCTCTTCTTTGATCTCTTCTCCTCTGCCTTTCCTTTTCCTTTACTTGATACTTGTCCCTTTCCTGAAAACAAATACTTCAATCCAACCAACAAGACAAGAAAGCAAGTATTGTACTAGCACATCACATACTCTACTTAAGACTTCAAGCATCAATGCATATTCATACAAACTATCATCTCAACACCACTTGCTTATTCAACATTCTCAAAACATCTTCAATTACACCTTCTTTAATCATCAAAACATAACCAACAAGCATGCATTAAGCAATTCAAGCAATTCAATCAAACATTCAACATGTTTCCCTCAATGAACTACTTCAATTTTATCAATTTCAAACCAAATCAACATGCTCATTCTATGGTATGTTCTGTATCCTTGATCAATCCACATAAAAATCCAAGTTCTATCAATAATCAATCAACCACAAACCAAGAAACAAGAATTCATATGAAACCAATCAAAATATCAACATTCACCATGAAATTCAACCATACTCAACATCAATCCTCTCATTCACATCAAATTTCTTACCTAAACCTTCAATCCTAGAGTAATTGAGTTGGAAAAACATACCTTGTGACTTGCCCATGGTGAACAACCGATCGAGAACACAAAACAACTAAAAAACGCGATTTCAGCCCTAACTCGCGATGAAATCCGCCCAAATCCGCGACCGAATCGATAATTCAAGGTGTAATGTTGTGTAATCGGTGTGAAATCAAGTGTAATTGAAGAATTTGTGCAAGGGTGTAGAGGTTCGAAGAGGGTTCGAGGTTTGGTGTTTCGAAAAAAAGTGATCGAACCCCTCTGGAAAATCGAACTTAAATCGTGTACCTGGCTTGGTTCGACCTCGGGTTCGACCACCTGAACTGGTCGAACCATGGATGGCGAGGTCGAACCTCTCTTCTGGACAAACGATCTTCTTGGTTCGACCAGGGGTTCGACTTGCTAAACAGGTCGAACCTTTCTTGAATTGGTCGAACCCCTCTTCTGGAAAACAGAGTGCTTCCGACTGACAGGTTCGACCATAGGTTCGACCACCTGATCAGGTCGAACCTTTCTTGAATTGGTCGAACCTCCTCTCTGGACAACTTTCAACGCCGGTTCGACTTCCTCTGCTTTTGTTTGACCTCTGGCTCTGGTCGAACCACTCCTAGACTTGGTCGAACCTTCCTCCTGATTTCCAAAACTGAGTGTTCTTCATGCACTACATACTTCAAGCTTCAACACAACTTCATTAGGTACAATCTAGAGCACAACTTCAGAAATTGTTCCACATAATATCATTCATGAGTATCTCCGTAAAAGAAAACACAACCAAAAACCACTGAACATTAGGCAAATTGTAAAAAATCGTCACATCAAAATCGATTAAAATTTCAATATGGCCGCAAAAACCAACTCACCTAACAAACAATACAAAGAAAAGATTATACTCTTAATGCTTCAATGAGGTGATAACATCACACCCCCCCAAACTTAGTAAAAACGTAAGTCGAAACTAAGTTTGAAAAGAGATGTAATTGCCGATTAGTAAGCATCTTAAATATAAAAATTTCTTACTCACACAAAAGAAATAAAGCAATAAAATGGAAGAGTAAGCTCTCAACAAGCGCTCATGTTTAACGTCGTAGAGTCACGACGGTACCAAATCAGAACAAGGTATCATCAAAAATGACACACGTATCATCCGGCGACCTATAATGCTTCAATCGATGCCCATTCGCCATGATAACGTCTCCATCTTTGTCAATAAGCTCATAACCCCCCCCTCCTAAGGCTCGATGAATCATGAACGGTCCCGTCCACTTAGACTTCAACTTGCCTGCAAAAAGCTTCAAACGAGAGTTAAAAAGTAGTACCTCATCTCCTTGCTTGAACTCCTTGTATGAAATTTTAGAATCATGCCACCTCTTCATTCTTTCCTTATAAATCTCTGAATTCTTGAAAGCACGACTCCTAAACTCATCCAATTGATTCATGTGAGTTATCCTCAACTCCTTTACATCCTTAAGGGTCAAGTTCAAGCGACGCAAAGCCCAAAATGCTTTGTGTTGAATTTCTACAGGTAAGTGGCACGGCTTTCCATAGACAATTTGATACGGTGACATATCTAACACCGTCTTGTAAGCGGTCCGGAACCCCCATAACACATCATCAAGCTTCATAGCCCAATCCTTTCTATTAGTTCCTACCACTTTCTCCAGAATCTGCTTTACTTGATGGTTGGAAACCTCTGCCTGCCCATTCGCTTGTGGATGATAGGGTGTAGTAAACCTATGCTTAACACCATAATCCTTAAGCACCTTCTCCAGAAATTTATTGACGAAGTGGGAACCTCCATCACTAACTAATGCTCTCGGAACTCCATAACGGGCAAAAATATGTTTCTTTAGGAAAGATAAAACAACTTTCGAATCATTAACACGAGTAGGAATTGCTTCCACACACTTCGAAACATAATCCACCGCAAGAAGAATGTAGAGAAACCCATTCGACGGGGGAAAAGGCCCCATAAAATCGATCCCCCATACATCAAATATCTCCACGACTATGCTAGGCTGCAATGGCATCTCATCTCTCCTACCTATATTACCCATGCGCTGACATCTATCGCAAGACGCCACATAGCTCTCACTATCTTTAAACAAAGTAGGCCAATAAAGAGCGGATTGAAGTACCTTAGCTGCAGTCTTTTGCGCTCCGAAATGCCCCCCATTCAGTTGTGCATGGCAGAACTCCAGCACACTTTCCATTTCCATCTCGGGTACACATCTTCGGACAATAGAATCTGTACAAATCTTATAAATAAAAGGATCATACCATATAAATGTCTCAACTTCCCTACAAAATTTCACAAGTTGATATCGGTTGAGATCCCTTGGAATTTCACTAATGACAATGTAATTTACATAATCCGCGTACCATGGATCCATACCTTGCGCTGCAACCACACATGCTCGCTCGGTACCTTCAACAGCCACATCCATGATCTTCTCATCAGGGAACATCTCTTCAATATACTCGAAAGAATTATCACAATGCTCCCTAGTCTCCAACCTTGACAAGTGATATGCCAACACATTTTCTGTTCCTTTCTTATCCCGAATCTCCAAGTCAAACTCCTGCAGTAGTAGAATCCATCTCACGATCCTAGGCTTCGTCTCCTTCTTCTCCATCAAATAACGAATCGCTGAGTGATCCGTATACACAATCGTCTTCATGCCAACCAAATACTGATGAAACTTATCGAATGCATACACAACAACCAAAAACTCCTTTTCAGTCACCGTGTAATTCTTCTGTGCCGCATCAAAAGTCTTACTCGCGTAGTAAATGGCGCAGAACTTCTTCTCCTTTAGCTGCCCAAGCACCACACCCAATGCTACATCACTTGCATCACACATAAGTACAAACGGTTGAGTCCAGTACGGTGTGATCAAGATAGGGGCAGTAATAAACGCTTCCTTCAAAACTTGAAAAGCTCTTAGACACTCATCATTAAAAACAAAAGGAATATCCTTTTCAAGTAAATGAGATAAGGGCTTAGAGTATTTTGAGAAGTCTTTAATGAATCTCCTGTAAAAACCGGCGTGTCCAAGGAAGGACCGCACTCCTCTTTCATTGGTCGATGGTGGAAGCTTCTCAATTGCCACCACTTTAGCACGGTCTACCTGTAATCCCTTGGCAGAAACATGATGCCCAAGAACAATCCCATCCTTCACCATGAAATGACACTTCTCCCAATTCAAGACAAGATTAGTTTCTTGACACCTCTTCAAAACAACAGCAAGGTTAGACAAACACATATCAAAAGAAGAACCAAAGACTGAAAAATTGTCCATGAATACTTCCATGATCTTCTCTATCAAACCATCAAAAATCGCCATCATGCATCTCTGAAAAGTAGCAGGCGCATTACACAATCCAAACGGCATCTTCCTAAAAGCAAAAGTCCCGTAGGGGCAAGTAAAAGTGGTCTTTTCTTGATCCTCGGGAGCAATCATGATTTGATTGTACCCCGAGTATCCATCCAAGAAACAATAAAACTCATACCCTGCAACACGATCCAACATTTGATCCATAAACGGAAGAGGGAAATGGTCCTTACACGTGTTCTCATTTAATTTCCTGTAATCCACACATGTACACCATCCCGTAGGAATTCTCGTGGCTATAGCTTCTCCATCCTCAGCTTTCACTACAGTCATGCCCCCCTTCTTAGCAACTACATGCAATGGACTCACATGGGGACTATCACTAATAGGATATATAATTCCAGCATCCAACCACGTAAGAATTTGCTTCCTTATCACCTCTTGAATTGCGGGATTCACCCTACGCTGATTCTGAACACTAGCCTTGGCTTCATCCAACAACCTAATCCGATGCATACAATACGAAGGACTAATACCTTTCAAATCATCAAGTGACCACCCTATTGCAGACTTGTACTTCCTCAAGACATCTAATAACTCCTCAAGTTGATCATCATTAAGGGAAGAAGATACAATTACCGGATATTGTGCATTATCTCCAAGAAAAGCATGCTTTAAGTGGTCCGGCAATGGTTTCAACTCCTCTTTTCTTTTCTCCACTGGAGTGTTTTCGTTATCCAAAGGCAAGTACTTCCTGGTCCATTTGACTTCTTCCACTTTATTTCTTTCCAAGGCAAACCTGTCATCACCCAAAGCAAGTAAGTTTTCAAGAAATTCAATACATACCTCGTTAGAAAGTCCGTCAAGCTCCGTAGTGGGATAAGTAAGAGACTCCATCAAACATGTCTCAAGAGGATCCTTTGACAAGATCAGAGACATATCCTCCTTCACAATCTCCTCCACCACGTCAATACTATAACATTGGGACTCCATTGGCATCTTCATTGCTTTGTCCAAGTTGAAAAGTACTTCTTCTTTGTCCATTCTCAACTTTAGTTCTCCCTTTCGAACATCTATCATAGCTCCAGCTGTAGCAAGGAATGGCCTCCCCAAGATTAAAGGAACATTATCCTTGTCATCATCCATTTCTAATACAAGAAAATCCACAGGAAAGACTAGCTTCTCCACCTTTACTAGAACATCTTCAACTATACCTTTCGGAAACGTCATGGATCTATCTGCCAATTGGAGAACAACAGTTGTCGGGGTCATCTCCCCCAAACCAAGCTTCTGAAAGATGGACAACGGCATCAAATTGATGCTTGCCCCTATATCGCACAAAGCTCGCCGTGCTGGCCCCTTCCCGATCTCACATAGAATAGTAAAGCTCCCCGGATCTTTCATCTTTGGTGGCAACTTCTTTTGAATAATTGAGCTACAATTCTCAGATAAGTTTACCGTTTCCACTCCGGTTAAGCTTCGCTTCTTCATCAATATGTCTTTAAGGAATCGAGAATAATATGGCATCTCCATGATAGCCTCTGAAAAAGGGATTTTCAAGCTTATCTTGTTCATTATCTCTGAAAACTTCTTGAACTTTTCTTCCAACCCCTTCTTCACTAGCTTGTAGGGAAACGGTGGAGGTATCTTTGTTTTGGGAATCCCCCATTCATCACGATCAACCTTCTCCGCTTTCTCCTTTTCGGCTCTTAATCGCTTAGCTCTTTCCCATTTTTTCTCAGCTATTATGTCTGTACTTTTCTCATTCCGTACCACTAGAGTTGCATCAACATCAAAAGGAACAACAGGTGCATCAAACAAAACATCTCGGTGAGGTTCGACTGGGGTTCGACCAGGCTGAGAGGTCGAACCAGGACTGTATTGGTTGAACCTCTCTCCTGGAAGACTGATCTCATTCCGCTCCGGAGGTTCGACTTGGGTTCGACCAGCATTGGAGGTCGAACCACTGCCCATTTGGTCGAACCGCTTCACTGTATAATCTCCATCCTTCGGTTCGACCTGGGTTCGACCTGAAGAGTTGGTCGAACCCTTTTGATCATGGTCGAACCGTTCCTGCATCAAAACAGAGTGCTCTGGCCGATGAGGTTCGACCTGGGTTCGACCTGAAAAGTTGGTCGAACCCTCTGCGTGTTGGTCGAACCGCTCCTGTGTCGAAACAGAGTGCTCTGGCCGATAAGGTTCGACCTGGGTTTGACCTGAAAAGTTGGTTGAACCCTCTGCGTGTTGGTCGAACCGAGGCTTAGAAAATTCCAACTTTGATTCCGGCCTCATCGGTCCCTCGTACTGCGTTCCCGACCTCAGTGTGATGGCATTACACGACTTCGGATTCTCTATACTTTGAGACGGAAACTTCCCTTTTCCTACAGTTTGAGTCAATGTGTTTACATTCTCTGCAATTGTACCCATCAACAATGTGAGATCTTTCACTTGAGTGGACAAATCTCTGTGGTGATCATCAATCTTTTTCTCAAGCTTTGCCTCAAGGCGGTTCACTTTTTCATCATTCTTTACCATGTACCGGTTCACAGTATCCTCGAAACCAGGCTTCCCTTCTTCCACCTTTTCTCCCGGATCAACACCCATCGGAAGTTGCACGGCATTGTTCGTATTGCTCCATGAAAATTCAGGCCTCCTTGGTTGCTGTTGATAACTACCAGATGGACCACGATTATTAAAGTTCCCTCGATAGTTCCCTTGATAGTTTCGGTTTCCTTGATTTGGGTACCTCGTTCCTTGAATACTTTGACCCATGGCATAATTTGCTTCCTCCAATTCGTCTTGGATGGTTCCATTATTCATCATCTCTTGCTGCATGATTGGCACTCGTTGGGATATCTCGCTGATCTGCTTCTGTTGAGACTCAAGTAGCTTGTTGATATTGGACAAGCTCGAAACGATTTCATCTTCTCTCTTAGTTTTCACCATTGCTTGTTCAACATGAGCTACCTTTCCAAGAACATACGTACCTCTAACTCTATCAGTAGGCCAATCCCTCGAATTCATCGATATGTCTTCAAACAATCTCTCGGCCTCAACGGATGACTTTGTAAGCAATGCTCCATTAGAAGAAGCATCAAGTAGCACTCTTGATTCACAGTCCAATCCGTTATAGAATATACTGATATATTGGGCTTTAGATAACCCATGTTGAGGACACTTCCTGAGCATGTCCTTGAATCTATCCCACGCTTCATGAAATTTCTCACCTCCACTGATAGCAAATTGGTTAATATCTTGCTTCATCTTAAACACCTTCGAAGGTGGCATATACCTCTCCAAGAACCTTAACTTCAATTGCTCCCACGTGGTGCACTCAGCTGCATTAATAGTATCGTACCAATCCCTCGCCTTTTCAGTAAGCGAGAATTTGAACAAAAGGATATTCCTAGCATCTTCATGTTCTCCTACGTCTTTTTGAGTACTTGCATAGCCCAAGAACTTGTTCAGATGCTGCTGCGGATCCTCGAAAGACCCTCCTGAAAAGGAGTTTCTTTCTATCATGCTAATAAGAGCGGGATGAAGATCGAACGCTGTGTTAGTTCCCCTTGCTCCTAAAAGCTCATAATTTCCAGCCCCATTATTTCTGAAAACCTCTCGGATGGCTAGATTATCCGGATTCGCTGCCATGTTGACTGTTTCTACCTCCAAATTAACTTCAGTTGTAGCCTCAATCGCTTGCGAAATCTGCTCGTCAACCTCAACTCCAAAATTCAGAGCTTCAGTTGGGTCTATTGTCTTTGCCTTGCTCTTCTTCTTCTTCTTCTTTCTTGATGATGCTCCAATCTCAGGATTATACGGTTCAAGATTACCTTTCTTTGATCTTGTGAGCATACACATAAAACGAATAAGAAAGAAAACAACAAAACAAGGTAAATAGTCCTAATAAACTAGAAATAATACAAAAAAGATAGTTTAGGCCGTCCCCGGCAACGGCGCCAAGAACTTGATTAGGGGTTTCTCAACACACAAATTAATCCTCAAGTATAAGGATATCAATTGTAGTCGCGAAGATGACCAAGTTACAATATCGAACCCACGGGACGGATAAATATCAATTTTGTTATTTTCTAGTATATTTTAGACTATGTTGGTAATTGTAAAGGTTTAATGGATAATAACTTCTAATCGAAATAACAAAAGAAATAGCAAGAGTAGAGAAAAGTGAGTTGTGATCAATAAGAATGATAGGTAGTTCGTCGGGTCATCCAGTTTCACTAGCAATTCGTATTTTCATGTGATGGTGTCCGACTCTGCCCTGTGGTTTGTGGACTGATCACTAGACTATGCAAGTTTACTCTATAGACACAAGTAAATATGCGCTTGACACGTGTGAATAACATAGGAGCAAGAGATATGCTTCATCCCCCTTTCTAGGTACTATCATAATCAATTATCTTCTACGTCTAGAATCTAACCCGATTTGATCTCCCTTTTTAGGTACTATAAAGTTATACTCTTCATCCTATTCATCAACCCGAATTCAATTCAATTCATGAATATTCTTATAAGACATTTTTAATAATACTTCGGAATCCCTTCACTTAGAATTATAACAATAAACCCTGCTCAGTAGTGAACGCACTCAATCAATAACCATGTTATGTATTCAGACTCTACACAACGATCATTGATGCACAAAACGACTATGAGTATGGATTAAATATGTAATCTTATATAAAACAAACCACAGGTAGTGTTGTACGGAGTTTTACACACGAAACACGAATTACATCATGAAACTTTCATAACCCTAGAACTACCAAGGTGGTTCTAGCCCATGATTGATCTAGGAACAATCATGGTTAGATTGATCATACTTACTTGAACCTTCAGCGAACCTCTGTTACAGCCCTCCGGATGGATCACCACCTCTACTCTTGTCTCTCCTACGATTGACAATCAAAAGCTCCCTTTATTCTCTGTATGAGCCTCCTTTTATACTTGTAATCATGTCTCTAGGGCTTGAAATGGGCTTTCTAAGTGATCTCACGCGTTTCGGCCTCGAAAATCCGGATAAGATAAGTTCTCGCACACAGGTTCGACCACGTCAAGCAGGTCGAACCCCTAGCCACAGGTCGAACCCCAGGTCGAACCCCGCTACTGGAAGAATTCTGTATAGGTTCGACCTTCTAGACAGGTCGAACTACTTAGGCCTTGGTCGAACCCCAGGTCGAACCTCAGCACTGGACAACTCCCGCTCCCGATTCGACCAACTGGCAAGTCGAACCCAAACGTCGTGGTCGAATCGTCCTTCTTATAAATTGGTTCGACCATGGTTCGACCTGATGGCCAGGTCGAACCAGCCGAGTCGTGGTCGAATCAATCTCTGTACGTCCAGCAACGTTGGTTCGACCTGCTGGAGAGGTCGAACCCTCCTCCAGCCAGGTCAAACCCACCTACTTCTTGGGCGGTTCGCGTGGCTTCGACTCCATCTCTTCGATTCTTGGCTCTTTCACTCCGTTTTTGCTAAGAAAACACTCAAATAGCTCCACTAACACCTGATTCATGCTAATTCACAATATATATAGGTTTTTCACCTATTTCCACATCAAAACTCTCCAAAACTAGCACAAAACATAGCGCCAAACTTGTGAATTTACACACTCATCACTCACCTACTCTATCACCCACACCATCACCCATACTGAAACTTCCTCGACACAACACTCACCCACACTCTCGCCTGTACTGTCACCCACACCAAAACTTCTTGGACACTCCACTCACCTACAACATCACCCACCCACTCAATCTCACTCCTACCCACCATTCACCCATATAGAAAGTCTCTCGACACACACACTCTCACCTGTACTATCATCCACAGCGAAACTTCCTGGACACACCACTCACCCACCCACTGTCCCTCACTCTCTCCCACACACTCACCCACACACTTGCCTGTACTGTCACCCAGAGTGAAATATTCTGGACACACCACTCACCCCCACTGTCACTTACTCTCACCTACCTACTCACCCACAGTCTCGCCTATACTGTCACCCACACCAAAACTTCTTGGACACTCCACTCACCTACAACATCACCCACCCACTCAACCTCACTCTTTCCCACTACTCACCCACATAGAAAGTCGCTCGACACACATACTCTCACCCACAGTATCACCCACAGCGAAACTTCCTGGACACATCACTCACCCACCCACTGTCCCTCACTCTCACCCACCCACTCACCCACAGTCTCTCCCACTCTGAAATTTCCACGACATACCACTCACCCACACTCTCTCTCATGCTGTCACCCACATCGAAATTTCTTGGACACTCCACTCATCCATATTCTCACCCATACGATCACCCACACCGAAACTTCCTGGACACACCACTCACGCACCCACCCACTGACCCTCACTCTCGCCCACCACCCAATCACCTCGAAACTTGCTCGACACAATACTCTGCCCGCTTTTTAATGAAGCATATATTACCAGAACACTAGGTTAAAAAAAGAGTCATACGACAGACGTAGTCCTACTGCATTTTAACTACTTTGCAGTTCTAATACAAGAAATTAAATAGATCCATAAACAGACACTTCAAAATCCATTCGCTCTTATGCATATTTCCGGATGTCTTCCTAGTCCCTATTCAAACAATTTCTTGCACCATGCACAGTCTGGGTGGTAGAAGTTATGAGCAGGCTTCTGCCTGTAGTATCGGTTTGAGTCTTGAAGTGGTTTGTTTCGCTTGAAACGGCCAAATGTGAGATCTAAGAAATACCATATGCTGTCACCCTCTTTTTTCAACCTTTCAGCAGCCAGATTCTTCTGCAAAATAGTAATATTAACAACGTTATTGTAACGGGTTGTTTACTTTGAAAATTTTAACAGTGAGGCACCTAAATAATCTTGGCCCCAAGTCACCTCGTCAGCGTTGAGCCTTTGGGAGACGCTACACACTTGCACACCCGGTAGTCCTTGGAGCTCGTTGAACAGGGTGAAGCGTGACTTGAACTCCTTGACTTGCGCCACACGTTAGAGTGGGTGAAAAGCTTTTCTTCTTTGTTGATTAGCATCTCGGTGATGTCATTCAGCAGCCCGTCATCCACCTCCTTTAATGCCCATCTCCCTTGCTGAAACAATTCGTACATGATGTCTGCTAAAGCACGTTCATTCTGAGTACTCCACGTATAGAGCCAAAACATGTGATCCACTTGATGGTTCTCACCCTTATCCATCTGATAAACCCTGGACTGAATTTTCTTGTTTCTGAATGTGGTGGTACCGAATTCAGTTCATGGTGAGTAATTTAAAGGCATCTTAGGGAGTTGTTGCCTTGAATGCTATCTCTCAAGGGACTGCCAGGTGTGCAAGTATGATAGGTTATAGGTTATTGAAGCAATAAGTGATGCAAGGATATCATTAGTTCTACAACTTTGCATACTAAGAGTTATAGTTCTACTACTGTCCTTTGATATCTTTTTAGGACGAATGAGCTATATATGTCAAAGTAAATGGTAGTCCTACTACCCACACCATTCACATCAGTAGTACTCCCAAATTATGACATACATTGTCACCCTATTTGACACCTCCTCAACAATATAAATGAAATCGGATATCATTAGTAGATGAGCAATATTAGAGTTCTTAATAAAACATAACCATAGGTTACAACACAATAACCTAAAGAAAGCCACAACCCTACCACATTTTCATGGACTAATAATAGTCTAATTACGACAATGACGATGTAAAAGAGGAATGGTTAAATAAAACTTGAAAATTCATTGCTCTTATGCACATAGCCGAAAATTTCCCTAATTGCTCCGGCCCCAAAAGTCATATGGATTCCTGCCACAAGCACAATCTGGATGATAGAAGTCAAGCGCGAGCTTCTGGTTGTAGATAGAACTTGGTGTAGGGACCAGTTGCTTTCTCTTGAACCGGCCAAAAGTGAAATCCAAGCAATCCTAGAGACTATCAACTTCGTTTTTCAACCTTCCAGCAGCGGGATTGTTCTATAAAATAGCAATATAAAAAATATTGGTACCACCGGTTGTTTACTCTGAACATGTAAACAAAGATGCACCTGAATAATTTTGGCCCACGCCTCCTCCTCAGCGTGTAGCGTTTGAGTGACAGTACATACTTGCACACCTGGCAGTCCCTTGAGCTCGTCGAAAAGGGTGAAGCGTGACTTGAACTCCTTGATCTTATGCCGCACGTTGGAGTGGGTGAAAAGCTTCCCTTCTTTGTTGATCAGCATCTCGGTGATGTCATTCAGCAGCCCGTCGTCCATCTCCTCTGATGTCCATCTCCCTTCCTGAAACACATCGCACATGATGTTAGCTAAAGCTCTTTCATTCGTAGTACTCCACGTATAGAGCCAAAACATGTGATCCACTTGATGGTTATCACTAGTATCCATCTAATAAACCTACTAGTGAATTTGATTGTTAGTGAAGGTTGTGATGTTGAATTAAATTCCTAGTGAGCAATTTATAAGCCAACACCAACACTTTTTTTTTGCCATGAATGCAGTATCCATCCATGCAATGTTAGGTGAATCAATTTTTTGGAAAAAAGTATCATCGGGCATTTAATATATAAGATCAGGTAAGGGCGATTTTCTAAAATAAAGCACTTAACTCAATCATATTTCAAACTTCTAATTCTTGCATCAGTATTTGGTACGAGGGGAGTTCTAAAGAAATATACTTCCTTAAAAGCTATTATGTGCTTGGTAGTTGAATCTTAAATGTACTTCCCTAATCAATGCATGTCATTTTCGTCATAGGTGTGGCTCTCCTTAAAGTCAATCACCATTGTAGTCGTTGTTGTTCCTATACACACTACAACAAAAACCCTAAATAGAACACTTGTAAGTGTATTATTAAGGGGTATAATGAGACATTTTCAAGGTTTTAAATGAATAAGACACTTAGCTTAAGCGTCCTTTATCGTCGAGTCACAATAGGTAAAAATGTCTCAATACATGATATTAAAACGTTTTAAAGTGTTCTTTCAAAATGAGTCACAACAGGTAAAAGTGTCTCATTACTTAATAATTATAACACTTTAAAGTGTCATAATATCCTATGATTTTATAGGACACTTCATAAGTGTACCTATGACTTAATGCTTATTTTAAATTAAGAAAAATGAAAAGAAAAGAAAAATTAATTAAGACACTTTAGCATAATGGTTCTCAAACATCACATAAAATAATACATTTTATATACAAGTGTCCCATTACTTAACATGTCATCATTGTTGAATGTGAATTTTTTAACGTAGATTAATTAGATTGCTAGAGAGTAAACAAAATGTGGGTCATCGAATGTATTAGAGTTTGGCGACGAATGAAGCAACGGTTACCAATTTTCGGAGGAAAAATTATATGCTTAATTTTATCTGAAATAAGTGACGTGGCAAGGAATTAATATGAACACGTCGGTTAAGTTTTCAACTTCCAATCTTGGACATTATATTCGGTTGCGTCGATTAAAGTTCAAATTACGATTCATAGATATGTATGTATATATATATATATATATATATATATATATATATATATATATATATATCACATTGCTCTTTCTTATGGCATATTGTTTGTAATCCATTCTTATTCACTTCCGTATAGAACAATTGAAACTATGGAAAATATACCACTCTCTCATGTAATGTTGTGCGACCAAATTTGGAATGCTGAAATGGATGCATGATTCCTTAATGCCCTAATCCATCAGAAGAACTTGGGAGAATGGGATAATGGTGGACCCAGTGGCTGGGCATTAGGAGTCACCAAAGATGTGGTGAATAGGTCGATGATGAAGCGACTTACGTGGGCCCATCCTTACGACAGAAAGGACTTCATGCGTAAACGATACAAAATATTCACTCTTGTGCTGCAAAGGATGCGCACGCGAGGGATTAACAACAGGGCTGAGATGAATCCACACGCGGACATAAGAATTTGGAAATCTATAGAAGAGGTATGGCTAGCAAACTCAATACATCAATTACTGACTCAATAAAAAGATTGCAAGTTCATTATATTAAATGGATTTTCATATAGGAAGACTCCTTCGCAAGGACATATGTGCGTGGTGATGATCCAGAGTATACTCGATTGCATTTTCTTTTTGGAGATAGAGTCGTGTCAGATGAAGGTCGTCCGAGGGCACTCAGAGGTGGGATTATGATGGGGGATTAGTTGTTGCTGTGGCAACAATGAATAATATTTATTTTCTTTGAAGTTGTAAAGATGCTTTGTTTATCACAGAATAGAAAGAGTTAAATACTCATATCCAACATAATGTCATTAATCATGGAAAGTGATGCTGATTAAAAAATGATTATTTCTACAAAACTACGGATAATATAATAGTCAAATTGATCTACAATGAACAAAGTGCTAAGATAATCCTAACTGCTCTTCTATAGCTTTAAGAGTTGCTTCATGTTCTTCAACAGGGCCCCATATTTTCTCTTGTTGATTCCTTGCAACTCTAACTAAGGAGAGTAGATCACGCTTCTTCAGATCTTCTTCATCTGGTGTGATGTGTGAATCATTATTTCTTAAGTTTCTCAGCTCCAATCGTCGAGTCGGAGGTTCAATGTAGTCATGAGGCAAGATTTCACCATCATACATGCTAGTAAGGAGTTTCCAAATTGCATTTGGAAATGGCAATCTCTTTCTCATATCGATTTTCCCCGCGAATTCCATGATATGATCATAAACAAAGATACCAAAATCAACATGTTTACCAACCATTACGGCATGAACAAACCTCCCTAGTTCTGGACTCAAGGTTGAAGACTCCTCGCTTGGTATCCAATTGTAGCAAGTAATTTCAGCCAATATCTGGGTCATTCTGTTTAACTTAGATTTTTGCAATCCGACAGAGGGCCACTTCGATCCTTTAACACCGGTTAAACACTCTGCCAGTATGTCAAAATGGACGGGGTAATCATTTGTACCAAACGGCATTAGTCATAGGACGGAATTGATATGAGACGAAGAAAAACTAAAAATATGATTCCTACAGTAAACCTTCTCATATCTTCCAGACTCAAAATCAGTCATACAATTTGAAAGATTGGCGTAGAATTCACATACTATGTTTCTACAGTACGAGCGCGAATTACTGAGAGTATTTGTTAAATGGGCACGCTCGATTAGATTCCATACATCTGTATGCTCACCTATTTCTGCCATAGAGATATCCCTCTCTGAAATAAAGGACATTTTCTTGATTATATAATATCGATATTTTGCTTGCCTATTGTAGAATCGGTAGGATAATGCTTTGTAGACATCAATTACCTATTAGTCTTCGTCCGGCGATGGTGATCTTGAAAGCACACCCGATGAATCAGACATTTTGGTGGTTTTTCCAGTATTAGGCTTTCAATTTGGGGATTTTAATGAAGTCTGAATTTGGTAAGCACCCATGTCGTTCAAGCTATGTGAGATGGACTCAGTAAATTTTTTAATTCAAAATGGGCCATGCAGAATTTTAATTATGGGCATTAAATACAATCACACTTACTATTATAAGTGTCAAATAGCTAAATAATGGGCTCAAAGCGTATGGGCTATGTGTTTTAAAAGTGTGTCTAGGATGTTTAACAAGTTTAAATATGGATGACAGTGTAGTTCAGAATATGGGAGAGGGTGGTGTGTCGAGTAAGTTTAAATATGGGTGACAATATAGGTGAACATGTGGGAGACTGGGTAGTGTGTCCACCAAGTTTACATATGGGTGACAGGGTAGGTGAGTATATGGGAGAGACTGTGGGTGAGTGGTGTGTTAAGAAAGTTTCCATATGGGTGACGGTGTAGGTGAAATTGCGGGAGAGGCTGTGGGTGGGTGAGTGGGTGGTGTGTCGAGTAAGTTTATATATGGGTGATATTATAGGTGAGCATGTGGGAAAAGTTATAGTGGGTGGTGTGTCGGGGAAGTTTATATATGGGTGACATTATAGGTGAGCATGTGGGCGATGATGTGGGTGGGTGTTATGTCGGGAAAGTTTAAATATGGGTGATGGTGTAGGTGACCATATGGGAGACTATATGGGTTGACCTGTGGGTATATGGTGTGTCGACGAAGTTCATATGTGGGTGACATTACAGGTGAAAGTGTGGGTGTGTGGGTCTCCATTCATTCTTAACAAACCAACCGTAAATCAAACGACCCTGCAGTTTCACAGCAAAATCACAACAGCGAACAACCCAAACTAGCAAGTCATAATGTAAAAGGAAAATGTAGTGCAACTAATATCCAAATAATAATAAGAATAAAAGCAAGTTTCAATTGTGAAACATATTAATGTTCTCATTAACTGTTGGTCGATCTGGGCATAACGTCTTTGTGTGTCTCAGTTTTTTGCAAATAGAGCATTTTCTTGTACTTCGACTAACTGGAGGGCCATCAACAGAAGGAGATAAACCAATATTATGACCTGTGCAAGTTTCCCTATTATGGTTAGAATCACCACAAAGCGAGCATCGGTTGGCTCGATGACCCACTGCCACCTCAAGCACACTCTGCGCTCTTTTTTGTTTAGGCCGACTGGCCTTTTTTTAAGCATCGGGTGGCTTGCATACCACATCCTTCACATATGACGGAACATCCCAATCCTTGGGGTCGGGCACTAGATGGACAGGTCCGCCCCACATTGATCTCACATTTTCATTCTTGAAACAATCCCCCACATATCGATTGATATCATAATTATTTTTCCTGGTTCAGTTAGGTAAAAATGAAAGTAATTAAATGCAATATCAAACCATATATATACCGAGAAAAGCTTTAATGTGACATTTTTTTCACCTTATTGCAGCCACATCATGAATGCATGGAATTAGTTCTGACTGAAAGTAACCATAGTCGCAAGTTCTCTGATCTAAATCTGTCACATATGATGAATTTCCAACAACAACCCTAAATCGATCCCCAAACACCGGCTGAACAACAAGTTTGTCTACATTATGAGTAATACCTCCAAGTAATTTTGTGACTCGTGTGCAAACATCATCGCTATGTTTCTCTGTCTCACCACTTCGAGATGTAAACCAATACTGAATTATTTCCCAGATGGACTCCAACAAATATATCACAGGAAACCTCCGTCGCCAGCGGATGACATTGTTCCATGACTCTATGGCATTTGAAGTCATAAACTCATACCTACGTACGGAGCAATGGAATCGGGACCAACGATCTTTCCTTGCAGTTCCTAGAATGCTGGATATGCGATTTCCTTGTTCGAACCGGTTAAGTGAGCCGACAAGCCTTCATATAAATTTACAATTAGAAAGTAAGGAGTATTGAAAAAGGATTTATCAACACAACAATGTAGAACTATGACTGAAAGATTCCAAATTAACTGAGAAAGTTACATTATGATGTACAATGATAAGTCAGGGCAAAATCAATGAGTAAACATGTCGTATTCAACTTCCTTATAAGCATTTGCCGCTCTTTCAAAAATATTAACAATTGTGGCACCAAAAGGAACAAATTTCTTGCTCAAGTGACGGCGGCATAGCCTGTGAGCAACTCCAGGAAATACTTGATCCATTGCCCGAAGGATCGCTGGATGTTGGTCAGACACAATTAGTAGTTCTGATGGGGTTCCTAATACTCTTTGTATCCGTGACAAAAAAGGGACCATAGCTCTAAATTTTCTTGATCGCCAACGCCAGTTGCCAAAGAAAAAATCTGATTGTTTGGGTCTTGAGTCATCGCGACAAAAATAACCCCCTAATAGTGCCCTTTAAGATGAGCCCCATCTACAACTAGCACCGGTCGTCCGAAGTGCTTGAATCCATTCACACACGACCCAAGGGCAGTAAAATCAAACTTGAACTTTCCATCGGGGAGCGTGATCAACTCCGTAGTGCTCCCAAGATTGCACTTTTGTAAAACGTGCAGGTAAGACGGAAGCAAACTAAAGCATTCTTCCGGTGAGCCATACACATAAAGATTTGCCTGCTGGTATGCCCGATAAGCATGGCAGTAGTTTATATCAACCCCAAAACGCTGTTTCATGTCATACTTAATACCCTTGGGTGTCATGGATGTTGATGGATCCAATTGTTTGTCAAAATACAACTTGGCAATAACTCTAGAATAGCATGACGTTGGTTTGGAACGATCACCACTAAGCAAGCATGAATGTCGGGTGAACTCTGTACAGTTCCAAATCTCGTGTTTCCCCTCTGCTGCAAAGAAGAAGTTGCACAATTTTATGCCCCTTGCATTTCAGCTCCCACCTACTAGGGTCAGAACGAAAATCCCAAAACTCAGCACCCCGTAGTAAGTGATACATACTTGCATCTTCCACCATTTCCTCCTTGCTTATGTATATCTTCTTCCTCGATAATTCATCGAAAGCGAGATCATAGGATTCAAGAGTTGTATTTAATGGTTCCAAAATAGGAGCGTTGCAGGGTATTTCCCAAACAGATGGGCGAGAGTCGCTGTCTGCATCATTAAAATCGGTGTCCATGTTATCATTACCAATATCAGCAGTTGACTGATAATCTGTACACCTAATTTCTTGATCAAAATCATCCTCAGAAATATGACATCCTTCTAGACTAGAATCATCATCGGAACAGGATTCTGAATCAACGTCATCAAACTGTGGTTCTTTTGAAAATGATGGTGCATACCACGTACAATTGAATTCACCAACACTTCTTGCAGGATTGTCGGACCCCTTTTCATTAAAACAATCCACTAAACCATCATCTCGTTCCTTAAAAGATCTTGAACCACATGCTTCTGTACAGTTCAGGGATGGCGTCAATTTCCTCTAATCCACATATATCTCGGGGACCAGCTCACTATTGAATATGAAACTTACGTCATCATCAGTCAGAATTGAGAGTTGCATTCTCTTATCATTCACCATACATGGTTGAAAAATGTCATAAATGACACTGTTGCAATCTGATTTCATGAATTTATGGAGGAGCTATGTTAAAAGTTCTAGGGTGTGATTGCCTGCAGGCATACGCACAACCCCTACTTTTCCACCGACATATTCGGTACCATTCCATACTCTATTCGTGTGCACAGCAACAATCTGATTCACCATATTCAACTGCAACTGCCAAGGGGAAAATAACCAACATCTTTTGTTAAGTAAAATCACCTTCACCTACTTAATTCAATACATAGTAGGTAGCTAAAATTTCCAAAACAATACAGTATAAGAAGATACCAACAACAAAGAAAATAATCAACGATTATTGACTATGTGAATAACTTCAAACCATGTATTAAGAGTTCACTATCCGCTGCCCACTTAAACAACTAATTTAATCCAAATGAACAATGGAAGTGAAACTAAAATTGGCTTGGCACCTCTTAAACATCAATTATTATCTATACACAACTTAAACAGAAACTCCATGTTATCCAAAAAGTCTAATACTCTGCATTCGGGGTAGGGAACAATAACACAAACCAAAAAATGGTACATCATACTAAATATCAAGAACATCTCATTTATAAGCACAATACATCCACACGAGTGGTATTAGTTTAACAACGAAGTAGATTCAGTCAAATCAACCTAGTAGTGCCAGTAGGCAAAAAAATTGAAGAATTTGGGACCTTACCGAAAATTGGAGAAGCCGACGCCCCTAATACTAGGTACGGTTGTGGATTCCTCAATAAACCTTGAGCCATTGAAGAACTTGTCGCCGTGAAGGAACTAAGGGCT
The DNA here is from genome assembly GCA_023678885.1 of Pogostemon cablin. Classification (NCBI taxonomy): domain Eukaryota; kingdom Viridiplantae; phylum Streptophyta; class Magnoliopsida; order Lamiales; family Lamiaceae; genus Pogostemon; species Pogostemon cablin. The sequence continues at coordinate 32,050,171 of CM042959.1, read as the reverse complement.
CTACACCTTCATTGTCGCAGATAAAGACCTATGGAAGGCAGTTCACTATCGCCCAGTTCAAGGGCGTTGAATGAGATGTCGGCGACACCCAGCAGAAAAAGATAACGACAGAGACCTTGGGTCGGGTGTGTTCAAATTTTCGTTACCCATACAAGAGAAGAATCAGGTCAAAGTGGGGAGTGGTAGGTTGGACTCTACGTTAACCAACGGGAGAGAAGAATCAGGCCAACGCGACCACCTTTCATCGATAATAACCAGTGAGATGGTGGGTTGGAGTGTGTTCACGTGGTAAAACTTCTCTTATAACTGGGAAGGGCTGTGGCCACGGAGGAGGGGGTTTAATACCAGCTGGGAGGGGGGTGTGGTCATTGGGGAAGGGGTATCACACGAGGGGGTGTGGACACGAGGTGGGTAGGGGTGGAATAACAGGTGGGGTGGATGAAGGGTAAAAGAGTCCATTTTTGATGTTTTGGTTAAAGTAAAAAGAATATAGTTTAAGTATTGGTATTGATATTTGATAGTTGTGAATTGGTTATATTTGTGAATTGGCACTTATTTTATTGTAGGCAAAGATTTGTGTGAGGACATCTCACGTAAGGGCTTGCGTGAGACGGACAGAAAGTGATAATAAATTAGTAAAAATTGATAATACTATTTCATGAACAATTTATAATATAAATAAAAAGTGATAACATTTTATAGCGAAAGTGATAATGTTTTATAGCGAAAGTGATAACTATTTTAAAAAGAAAAAAATGGTCTCACGTGAGACGGTCTCACGCAAGACCTATCATTTAATGTAAAGTTGTTCAAAAATTTTAATATTTTAATATACAATCGATAATGTTGGTTTATTCTAATGTAAAGTTGTTCGAAAAATATAACATTTTAATATGCAATCCAATGTTTAGAAAATCGGACTGGAGAACGAACCAGAAGAGACAACGGTTCGAGGTTGAACCGGTCAGACCAGTTCAACTGGGCGGTTCAATCGAAAAATTAAATTTTACATATTTTCAATTATATTTTATAAAATTACCAATTATAAAAATATATAATCACTAAATTATTTTTTAAATTTTAAAATATAATATAAAATCAAAATATAATTAAATAAAAATATCTAAAGTTCATAATTTATTACTTCATACATAGTTTATAATATATCCACTCAATATTATAATTTATAATTTAATCCAAAATGTAAATATTATGTTTTAAAATAAACAAAAATAATAGTGAAATATCATAAAAAAATTAAAAAAAGTAAAAAAATAAAAAAAATACTGAAACCGGTTTAATCGGTTTTTTTGATTTGACCGGTTCAACTCGGTCCAACCCGGTTCAACTCATTAAATGGTTTTCTAGGCCTTCCTGTCAGTTCTAGGACCAATTCTCGATCCAACCGGTTGAACCGGCCAATCCGATCTGATTTTCAGATCATTGATACAATCAATAGTGGTATTATTATAATGTGCAAATCCCTTAAAAATATTTTAATTATGTGGTGTGGGACCATCTATCAAAAGGTAAATATGAGACTGAGGGAGTATATATAGCAAAAATCTATGTGCGATCGTCTCACATAATGACTCTGTAAGACGGATATGAAGTACTAATTTTATAATTAAAAAAAAGTGATATCCAATTGATGAAATGCAATAATAGTGATGTAAATAATTTAATGAATAATTTATAATATAAATAAAAGTAATAATAATTTAAAATAAATGTGATAATATTTTCAATAAAAAAATAATAACTAATTATGAAAGCATAAAATAGTCTCATCTTGAAACGGTCTCACACAAATTTATACATGCAAAGTTAAATAATTTTTTTATAATTTTTTTTTCTAATTTAATAACAACTAGATAGAGAAAGGTCAATTAATAATTCGTCTTAGAACTAGATATAGAAAGTGTAAAATTGTCTCACGCAAATGACAAATTTCGAACAGTTTTGTGTGAAACCGTCTCACATGAGAACATTTAAAGTTTTTTACAAATTCCAAATAATTTTGTGTAAAACCTTCTTACGTGAGACCATTTAAAGTTTTTTAAATAGTTATAACTTTTTATCAAGAATAGTACTCCCTCCGTCTATTGTCAATTTATCCATTTGCTTTTTGCGCGTAGATTAAGGATATTATTATTTTATGTGTAGTGAGTAGTGATATTAGTGGGCTGTGTAGGTCCCATATTTTAATTGTATTAGTGTGTGTGTGGGTCCCATGTGTCTAAAATGGAAAATGGATAAATTAAGAGTGGACAACCCAAAATGATAAAATTGATAGATTGACCGTGGACAGAGATAGTATCACTTTCACTTTTTGTTAAAAATATAATCCTTTTAATTTATATACTATAAATTGTTCATGAAAAATTCAACTTCAACAGTATCACTTTTTGTTAATTTGAGTATCACTTTTATATTAAAATATTTTCACTTCTTATCCGTCTCATGAGAGTCTTCCTATGAGACTGTATCACACAAAGCTTTGCCTATAGCAAAGATTTGGGTAACACTGTTTTACTGATCTTACTTCGTGAGATGGATTATCCATTAACTCAATTACATAATTTTTATGGGCTTATCAAATTAGAATATTGAATAACACTACAAGAAACTGCTAGATTACCGACGGATTTACCGACGGAATTAAATGGTCGGTAATTACCGACGGTTTACCGACGAATTACCGACGTTTTATTGATTAAATATGATTCATTTTTAAAAAAATCAACAATAGAAATTACCGACGGATCTAGCGACGGATTACTGACGGAATTAGCAACGGATTGTTTTTCCGTCGATATATCCGTCGTTATTTTGGAGGGAATAAATCCCGGAAGATTACCGACGGAATTAATCCGTCGGTAGATATATAAAATTTTATTTAAAGAAATTTAATTTTAGTTTTTAATTTACCGACGGATTAATTCCGTCGGTAAATATATTAAAAAAAAATTTTTTTAAAAAATATTTTAGTCTTTAATTTACCGACGGATTTTATCCGTCGGTAATTATATATAATTTTATTTTTTAAAAAAACTAATTTTAGTTTTTAATTACCGACGGATTTAATCCGTCGGTAAATTTATTAAATTTTATTTTTCTTAAAAAATATTTTAGACTTTAATTTACCGACGGATTTAATCCGTCGGTAATTATATATAATTTTATTTTTTTTTTAAAAATAATTTTAGTTTTTAATTGCCGACGGAATAAATTCGTCGGTAAATTAAAGACAAATATTTTTTTAAAAAAATAAAATTTAAAATATTTACCGACGGATTAAATCCGTCGGTAATTATATATAATTTTATTTTTTTAAAAAATAATTGTAATTTTTAATTACCGACGGAATTAATCCGTCGGTAAATATATTAAATTTTATTTTTTTTAAAAATAATATAAGCAATCACGCTTTCAATTGAAATGAAACACGATTTCAACATATCTCTATACTTAGAAACACCCAAATCGAAATCACACCCAATACCCTTTGAACTCCAAAAATCGAACCCTCCATTTGAACTCCCAAAATCGAACCCTAGCACGTCGACAAAATCAATCTACCGCCACCAGTTATCACCGGCCCCCGCACTTCCGGTAGCTGCGCGCTCGCGAGGCGGCGTCATCGGTCGCGTCTCGCGAGTCCTCTGTTCGCCCGCCGATGAATTCAAGCTACCGCCACCAGTTGTCGCCGGCACCTGCAGTTCCGGTCGCTGCCCGCTTCTGCTGGTCCCCCAATCGGAGCCCCCTAGGGCTTGCGCCACATTCGGGCCCTTCATCGCAGTACCCCGCCACCGCCATCGGTTCCTTCTAGAGACTGCTCCCAGACTTACAGATAATCCAGCTCCAGCCTACTGCTTATATGGTAAACCCCAATTTTCTTTTGCTTCATGGTCTTGTGCAGGCATTATAGTGGTTTATGGGTTTGATGGTTGTTATTCGAGTTTAAAATATTTAAGGGTATTTATAAATTTTAAATATAATATGAATCACCATCAACATCATTACATCTAGATTCTCTGTATGGTTAATGTAGTCAATTTCCTCAACAACTATTCCAAGATTCAGAGGCACAACAAACTAATGGATAAGTAACATGTCCTTGGATAAATAATGTTGTCCATTATACAAATTTCTATAAAACTTGGATGCACATAGATATCAGGACATCATTAAACTTCTTTTGGACACATGAAATTTTAACTTGCTATATTAATGGCATTGTTATAGGAAGTTCAAACGGTAGAAAACAACCTCATGTAGATGGAATGATTTTGTAAAAGACAATTCAACTGCAAACGAAGTCTGACATAAATGTAATATTAGAGCATTATGATACATGATTTGGTTAGGCTATAAGAGCAAAATTATACTTGACAATTCACTTCTAACTTCTAAGTTTGAAAGACATGCCTTATTTGATTTGCTCATGAACAAATTTGCTATCAGGATTCAACTTAATGAGCAACCACCTGATACATGAATACTTCTAGTTTGAAAGACATGCCTTATTTTAAAAGCATGTGATATGCTGATTACTCTTTTGGTGCGCGACCATCGCCGACGCCTCCCAGCCGTCGCCTCCGCTTGTTTCTCTTCTCTCTGAAAGCTACAATTCTTGCTGATTTTTCTTTTACAGCTTCAGGGATCATTATTTATTTGCCTTGAAATATCTGATTTTATTTTAAGAAGGCTAGAGATGGTACTTTTCTGTTGTTCATGGCAGATTATTGAAAATATAATTGCTATGATTTCCATGCTAAATCCTACAGATAGCAATCTATACAACAAACATGCTATGTTGTTATAAGCTTACTGTTAATTAGATGATGTTCATAGCTCATCTTTAGTTTTCATAGGCTCCTGTGGTTTATTGTTGATTGGGATGTTTTGTTACCTATGTTGAATCTGTCATGGCTATTCTTAGTCAGGTAGATTTTTATTTGCTTTGTCTAGTCAAGGCTATTTTGTCCAGCCGTAGTACATTTTTAGCAGTATGAGATAGTTTGGTTGGATTCTTCTGAAATTGGTTTGTGTTAGTTATTTCGAAATTAGTGGACGCCAATTCTGTTTTGATCTATAACAATGGCGGTGGCCACATTCTTAATTTCACTTGGATTATTATCAAAGAGGGAGTAGGGCTATTCACTCCGGCGTGGCATCCCTCGCTCTCATCCTAAGCCCGTTGCTGATCAGCAGCCCGAGATCAGTCCTTTGTTTCAACCCATGTTTAGCTACGGATCAAGAGATCGCCATTGTATTATCTCATGATTATTTTTGGATGATGTACAACTAAATCATATTTCCTATCTTGTTTATGCTGATTACTGTTTTCAACTATTTAAAATTTGTTTCTCTAACATTAGTTTAAATGTCAATCAGGGAAAATATTGGTCTTCTTGGAAGCACTCGAGTTGGGAGTCGGAGGGTTATCCAAATTTCAGCTGGTTTCATGATCTTCTTCTCAATTTTAGGTAAACATAATCATATTGCATTTACTGGCCTGCCTAAGTTGATTAGAGTTGTAGAGAATTTTGATAAACTTTTTTCTGAATGTGTAGGGAAATTTGGAGCATTGTTTGCATTAATACCTTTCACAATATTTGCAGCAATATATTGCGTTATGTTTGGTCTTGTTGGTAAGCATTCTACTCTTTCTCTCTTTCGTTATAATTGCTCTACATTTGTGTGATTACTTGTGACCAACTGCAGTTAGTAATTGGTGTTGTATGACTTTTTTTTACACTATCAGGAACAAAAATAATCAAATGCTCTCGGGGATTCGATGTGCCAATCGACTGCAAACTGATGTATATGTTGATGCTGATGCTGATGCCGATTTAGGAGAATTTATAATGAAGATCATTTAGTCAAATATTTTGTATCCATGATTTAGTAGAATTATTAGAATTGAATGTTTTGTGGTAAATTTGGATTGTGGAAATTTTATAATTTAAATATTATATTAGATGAATAATTTATATTAAGTAGAGTTTTGAAGGATTATTTAATATGAAATTTTAATTGTTTTATGGGTATTTATATTTAAAATATAATATAGTAATTTAAATTTAAATTACCGACGGAAAATTTCGTCAGCAAATTTAATTTTTTTTAAAAAAATATACATAATTTACCGACGGATTTTTTCGTCGGTAAATTAGCGACGGAAATATCCGTCAGTAAAATCGTCGCTATATTATCCCTTCCGACGAATTTGTATTGGTTGATTACCGACAGATATCGTTTTTTACTGACGAAAAAATTCGTCGGTAATTATCGACGGATTTAAATTTCCGTCGCTAAAAAATTACCGACGCATGTTTTTGCGACAGATTCATTTCCGTCGGTAATCCGTCGGTAACTAAGTTAGCGACGAATTTTTCACTGTTTACCGACGAAAATTTCCGTCGGTAATCAGACAGTTTCTTGTAGTGTAATTAAATTAACATAATTTTAAAAGGTCAAGTTGATATTGTTATGGGTATTATATTCTCCATGCTAGCGAGCCCAACACATTGATTTTTCACGAGCAAGAGGCCCAGTTACTAACGAGCCCAAGAGCAAGAGGAAAGGATAATTTATGGGACGGTTGAGGACCAGAAGAGAACCCAAGAGAGGACAAACAAGATGGCCGAGAAGAGGCCTAAGAAACAAGCCCAGAGTTATAGCCAAAGAAATTTGGAAGAATGAAACCCAAACGGGCCGAAGAGCAGGAAACCCACCAAAGAAATTGACAGCCGAGACACTTCAACAGGACAGCTCAGCCCCAAGGTCAATAGAGGCGTTCTGAGATCGGAGGATCAAGGTCGCCTCGGAGACCCATCCCTTCAAGGCAAGAAGGATCATCAGACCTGCGAGGCAGTGTATCAGAACAACTTGGGGAACTGCTAGAGGTGACAGACTAAAGAACAAGAATAACGGTAAGAGAAGACATCCTGAGCACCACCCTCAACTAGAGGATAACACGCACCAGACATGCTCATCTTCATCCGCTAATGGGAGCAAGCAAAGGACAAAGGGAGGTCTGCTGCACTCTACAAGTCGCCTGGCAACTCCTGCAACTGCCCCAAAGTATCTGGTGTACTGCCCTAATCTCATTAATGACTCTTTGTTTCTGTCCAGGTGGCAACGTAGGATTGGTCGATCATTAGGGTTTGTTGGAAGTATATATAGCTTCTCTCACAAGAGAGAAGCAGGTTACTCTTACTCATTCTAGACATTACACTTGTAATTGGGGAGGATTTTTATGAGTGTTGTTCTTGATGGAGATAATAAAATCTGAAAAGATCTTTGGTTGGATCCCATCTTTTATATATTTATTATGTTTATTGTGTTTGTTGTGATTGTTCTTAGTTCAGTTGAACAATCGTATCTTCATATTAATCCCAAAATTAACTAGCTAAGAACACACATCAACATATATCAAATTAAAAAATTAAAATTATTTATAAAAGAAAATTCTTGATATCAAATTAAAAAATTAAAATTAATTATAAAAGAAAATTCATTAGGCCTAGGAGTATATGTATTTTTTCTTATTTAATTTATATTTTTTATTATTTAAAAATGTAATAATTTAAAATTTATCATTCATTTAATTTGTTTTTTATTTAAATATTATAAATTTATAAAATGTGATAATATTTTTAAGATGTAGTAACATTTTTTTTATAAAAAATTAAAATAAATTGATCAAATAAAAGTGATCATAAGTTTTCATTTGAATTATGTCATGAATAATTCATAATGTCAAATATTCGTGTGGAATCGTCTCAAGAAATGTCTTTTATGAGAAATATAACAAGTGATAATCTTTATATGAAAAAAGTGATACCAATGAATAAAAAAGTGATAATGGTGATGTAAACTATTTCATTAACAATTTATAGTATATATAAAAAGTGATAATATTTTTTTTAAAGAGTGATAATATCTTTAATAAAAAGAGATAACTAATTACGAAATTGAATTTCATGAATAATTTTTAAAATTGATAAAACAAGATAATATTTTTAGTAAATAAAAGTGATAGCTGATCAATGAAAAGTGATAAGTGACCAATTTAACTATTTTATAAATGATTAATAGGACTTAAAAATGTGATATAATTTTTAACAGAAAGTGATGTGTAATCAATGAAAAATGATAACCCTCCAATTACACAATTTTATAAGAGTAAGTCTCTTGTGTCCCCAGGTGTACAAGGTATGTAAGGGTATAACATTTTATTCTAAAGAGACTTTACACTTTAATTAATAAGAGTACAATATTTTGTTCTAAGAGTATACACTTTCATTAAATTTTTATTTTTTTCAGGAAATAAAGGGTACACGTCTATATACTAAAAGATATATCATTTAATTCTAAAGGGTATCTGAGCGTACGGTGTTCCCGGAACACACAAGTTTTAGCCATTTTATAAACCATTCTTGAGAAGAATAAAAAGTAATAATATTTAGGGTTAATTGCATTAAAATACATGACCTTTTTCTCATTTTTTAATTTAATCACGAATTTTATTTTTTTTCAAAAAAATACACAACTTTTTCATCTTTTCTCAATTAAATCACGAACTTTATTTTTATCAATTAAATACACGATTTTTTTGTATTTTCTTAATTTAATCATTAAATACATAATTTTTTATGTTTTATAATTTAACAACAAATTTTTTATTAATAAAATATAAGAATCTCTTAATTAATAAAAATGATTATTACATATTAAATATCTAAAATATAATCTTCTTATATATTAAAAGAAAATAAGTTTCCCAATTTAGAATTTGTAAAGTGTGAGGTGTCAAAGTATGGTGAGTTCATCATTTATGATTTTTATAAATTTGTGATGTGGCGTTGTGTGATATGTCTAAAAATTTTGAGGAGGTTGCAAGTTCAAACCTCAATGACTACATTAATTTTAAATTCTTTATTTATATATATTCTCTAAAATGATAATTTTAAAGTGACTTTGATTGTATATTGGGTTTGGCTGAAATTTTAATTAAAGAAAAGAATGATAAATTGACTTATTTTTTTTAAAAAAATAACATTAGCCTTATTTTTATAATTAATTGTAAAATGAGAAAATGATGCATGCACTTTTTTTTTAATGTCAATATATAAGTTTAACTTTGCATTAACCCAAATTTAATGGTGCATATTCATGATGTGTTTGAACCATCGAACATCAAATATATTTTATATTATAATTTGTCAAATTATGATTAACTCTTATATGTTTACACATATCATTCTCAAGTTAATCAATATTTTTAATAAGTTTTATAAAAGTAATAGTTACGTAGATTACAAGTTTATAATTTGCTAATGACAAATTAATAGATTGAATTTTATTTATTGATTTAAAGAGATTTTTTTTAAATAAATTCAATAAGTGTATAAATTAATGTTTAAATTTAAAAATAAAAATTTTGTAATTTTGTGTAATTAAGCATAACATGCCGGTTTCATACTAAATTTTGAAAAGATGACTAAAATTGTAGTAATTGTTATAATAATATGATCATGTTCTTAATTACTTTGAATATGATATTAATCACATATAAAAACATATCAAAATGATAATCTCAAACTTCTATATTATATCAATTAACTATTAGAGGCTCATAATCATATTTTATTTGATTATAAAAGTTTATAATCAAATATTGACTGGATGAGGTATTTTTAGTGAGTTTGCGGGTTCGAATATCCATGGATACATTATTTTTTTTATTTTCAAATATATATTAAGTTTATTAGGCTTATTTAGTTTGTTATTCGGTTTATTTAATTTATTTGATTTAATGTTATTAATCACCATAAACTTTTATTTTGATTGGGTAATGATAGGCGTTTTCTCAACACACAATTAATCCTCAAGTATGAAGGATATCAATTGTAGTTTCGACAGTGACCAAGTTATATATCAAATCCAAGGGACAGATAAATATCAATTTAATTATGTTCTAGTAAATTATGACTATGTTGAAAAATATAATGGTTGTGGTATTGAAATTAAGTAACAACTATTAATTGAAATAGCAAGTAAAAAATAACAAGAATAAGAGATAGGTGAGTTGTGATCAAGTAAGATAGTAGGTAGTCCTTTAGGTAATCCGGTCCACTTATTAATTCATCTTCTGTGTGATGGTGTCCGACTCTGCCTTGTGGTTTATGGACGCATCACTAAACTATGCAAATTCACTCTATAGACACAAGTAAATATGCGTATGACACGTGTGAATATCCTCGGAGCAAGAGATATAATTCACCCCCCTTTCTAGGTACTATCAGTATCAATTATTTCTCGTGCACTTAGTACTCTAACCCAATATGATCTCCCTTTAAAGGTACTATGAAATTATACTCTTTATCCTACTTATTATCCTGAATATGATTCAATTAACAAGTATTCATATAAGATAATTCTAATAAGACTTCGGAATTCCTTCACTTAAAATTATAACATAAAACCCTACTCAGCATTGAACGCACTCAACCAATAACCAAGATATGTATTCAGACTCTACATAATAATTATTGATGCTCAAAATGACCGTGAGTATGGATTAAAAACGCACAATCTTATATAAAATAAACCACAAGTAGTATTGTACGAAATTTACACACGAAAGACAAATTAACTCATGAAACCTTCATAACCAGTAGCTCTAGCCCATTATTGATCTAAGAATAATCATGGTTAGTTGGACCAATCTTACTTGAATCTCCAGCGGAACCTCTGTCACAGCCCCTCCGGATGATGGATGATCGCTCTCCTCTCAACTCTACGTCTCCTCGTCTTCTTAATCGATTGATTCAATGAATGCCCCCTATGATGCTGCATAAGCCTTCTTTTATACTTGTAATCATATCTCCTGGGCCTGGAATAGGCTTTTTAAGTGATCACACGCATTGACGGTGTAAAAATACGGATATGGTAAGTTCCTGAGCCTCAATTCAACTTCAGTAACAGGTCGAATTAACCACCACAAGTCGAATTGAAGGTCAAATTTGCCTACTGTAAGTCCCAGGTGCTCGATTTGACCAACTGCCCTAGTCGAATCGAAGTGACGAGGTCAAATTGGCATCTCCACCAATCAATTTGATCTCGATTCAACCTGATGCCCAGGTCGAATCCCCCCGTCGTGATCGAATCCACCTTCTGCTCTTGTTATGCTGCCAATTCGACTAAAAGGGCTGGCCAAATTGACCTCCTTCTGATCGAATTGTACTCTTGCTTCGCCCAAATGGATGGCTTCGACTTCCTTTCTTAAGATTTCAACACTTCAATTTCGATTTCCTTCGTAAAACCACTCAAATGGCTTCAACAACACCTGATCCGTGCCTTTTCACAATATATATCGATTTTTAACCGATTACAACCTTCAAACACTTTATAATAGCTCAAATCCAGGTACATGATTCGTGAATTTACACACTCATCAAATCCCCAAACTTACATATTGCTCGTCCCGAGGCAACGCAATCAAACCAAGGAGTCGTGTATAATTCACGAGATCACCAAGTACAACACATATTACACATGCAATTTCATCAAATAAAAACAAGTATTCCTGCATCAAACATATCATTCATGCAAAACATCACCCAATCATATTACCATTCGGAGTACTAAGTCATCTAGCTCACAAGTTAAGTGTTTGCTCTCTCATTTAAGTGCTAATCGCACTTAACAGGTTAGTGTATACGCTCATACTCAATCCATACGAATGCGTAACCATAAGCTTGGCAAGGGTCTCAAAAATCAACTCACAATCAACTCATGATTAGGATCACAAAAGACTTATTTTTTGGGTTGTAATGTTGGCTCTTTGGAAAGGGTAAAAAAATTTAGATAAGTGACTCAAACACTAGTAGAAAGTTACCTTGGAGGTTCTCGCTTTCTTCATTCGACTACATATTCTCCTCCAATTTCTTCTCTTGTACTTGCAAACTTTCAAACTTTCCTTCTCTTCCTTGCATCAACATCATTCTTCTTTTGATAACTCGGGTACTAGTTGTAGGCACTACCCCTTTTAACAGCAATCGGGGTACCAGTTTTAGGCACTACCCCTAAACAAGATTTAACTATACACTTCTTTTATTTTACTCAACCACATTCTATCTTCCTTCTTCTTCTTGTAACACTTATTCACCTCAACTCTCTACCAATGAATAGGGTACTTAAACAAGCTCAAGTAAAGATTAAATAAAGCTCTTTTATTCGGCTTGCCAAAGAAAAAGCTTTTAAGGCTCAAATGGGGCTACCGAAGATATACATAATCAATGGGAAGGTAAAATTTGACTAAGTAACTCAAGTAATCAAGAATGGCCTAAGATCATATCCTAGCAATTCACCAATTGTAAGTCTCACACAAGACTCCAAACCAAGTTCTAGAATACGTTCATATGAATGATTCTCTCAAGAATAAACTATCATGATCAAGCATGATTAAAAGGCTCAAATCCTCACATGGGTAAATATAATCCTAAATACTCCTCATAGCACATAATCAAGATCAATTTCACAAGAACTCTACATACTTATCAAATTATACATGCTTCTCATCAATGAAAATTAACACATGAACATATGAATGCACAAAATCCATGAACCCATATATCATAATCAATCATACAAGTATCTCAAACAAATCCCAGCTCATGCATCATAGTCACTCCTCACAATCCACATCCGAGATAATCAAATATAGCAAATAAAGCATATGCCACTCATGCAAGACACACCCATCCTGTAAAGATAAAAGAAGAATGGAGATGAGATGAATCGGAGAACATAAAAAAACTGCAGCTCTAATCCTCCGGAGCATCATCATCCTCATCATCATCATCATCACTCATCTTATCAAGCCTCCGCTCCACAATCCGGTGTAGATCACTGATGTGTCTGTTAACAATGAACATTAGATACCAAAATAGAGCATAACTTCATCAAGAATCAATCCTAAAACTTAACATTCATGAGTAACTCCGCAAACAACTCAAACACGGAACAAAACACCACTAAATATTAGGCAAATTATAAAAAATCGACACATAACAACCGATTAAAGTTTTAAATATGCCGTAAAAAATTAACTCCCCTAACAAACGTTACAAAGAAAAGATTATACTATCTGTGCTTATTGAGGTAAGTACATCACACCCCCCAAACTTAGTAGAAACTATAGTCGAAATTAAGTTTGCAAAGAGATGTAATTGCCGATAAGTAAGCACTTCAAATATAAAAATTTCTTACTCACACGAATGAAATAAAGCAATAAAACGGGAGGGAAAACCCCCAACAGACGCTTATGTTTAACGTCGGAGAGTCACGACGAAATGCAGAATATGTAGACTACTAACTAAGAGGGCGATCTTCTTTCATCTTTACCTTCCAATACTTTCTCCCACTCTTATCATCCACACTTACCACCTTACCTTTCTTAGGTACCATACGATTAGTAGAATCTTCTTTCTCAAACTTTCTCGTACCATTCTTATCAATCTTCCACTCAATTTCGGAATCACTTCTATCATCATCAAGATCAAAGTCAGGATAAAATTGATCACAAAATAAAGAAAGAATGAAAGGACTTTCAAATTTGTGGGTATCCGGTGGTAAGTTAGAAGGCTTCAAGTAGGCATCATCTTCTCTTCCTTTGTCTACATCCTTCTTCTCAACCTTAGATTTCTCCAATGCATACCTGTCATCACCCAAAGCAAGTAAGTTCTCAAGATATTCAATACATTCCTTATTAGAGAGATCATCAAGCTCTGTAGCAGGATAAGTAAGAGACTCCATCAAGCATGTCTCAAGAGGATCCTTAGACATGATCAAAGACATATCTTCCTTCATAATCTCCTCCACCACATCAATACTATGGCATTGCGACTCCATAGGCATCTTCATTGCTTTGTCAATGTTGAATAGGACATCTTCTTTATCCATCCGCAACCTAAGTTCCCTCTTTTGAACATCGATCATGGCCCCAACAGTAGCAAGAAAAGGTCTCCCCAAGATAAGAGGGATATTATCCTTGTCATCTTCCATCTCAAGTACAAGAAAATCCACAGGAAAGACTAGTTTCTCCACTTTAACAAGAACGTCTTCAATGATACCCTTCGGAAATGTCATCGACCTGTCTGCCAATTATAGAGCAACTGTTGTAGGAGATAAATACCCCAAATCAAGCCTTTGAAAGATAGACAATGACATCAAATTGATGCTTGCCCCAAGATCGCACAAGGCTCGTCGTGCCGGCCCTTTTCCAATCTCACACAAGATAGTGAAGCTTCCCGGATTCTTCATCTTCTTTGGCAGCTTCCTTTGGATAATTGAGCTGCAATTTTTAGACAACTTCACTGTCTCAACTCTGTTCAAGCTTCTCTTTTCAACAATATATCCTTAAGGAATCGAGCATAGTACGACATCTCCAATATTGCCTCAGGGAAAGAAACTCAAGCTTATCTTATTCATGATATTTAAAAACTTCTTGAACTTCTCTTCCAATCCCTTCTTAACCAGCTTATAAGGAAACGACGGAGGTATCTTTGTTTTGGGGATACCCATTCATCACGCTCGACCTTCTCCGCTTTATCCTTTTTGGCTCTCAACCTCTTGGCTCTTTCCCACTTTTTCTCAGCTATGATCTTAGTACTTTGCTCATTTAGAACCAATGGAGTAATGTTCTCATCACGAGGAGTGTTCGGTGAAGAAACAGGTGCAGTACGAGACAATTCGACCTCAATTCGACCAGGTGTTCTGGTCGAATTGGGAACATAGTGGTCAAATTGTGCACCTGGAACACTTTGCTCACCCTATATCTCCGATTCGACCTAGATTCGACCTAAAGGTCTGGTCGAATTGAAGTCCCCCTGGTCAAATTGGCTCACTATAAGATTTTGGCCCTTCGATTCGATCTCAATTCGACCTGAAGGTCTGGTCGAATTAAATGGCTGCTGGTCGAATTGGGCTTCTGATGAAACAGAGTACTCTAGAAGGGTGGATTCGACCTCAATTCGACCTGGCCCCCTGGTCAAATTGATTTGGTTTTAGTCAAATCGAGGCTCTGTTGCTTCCAAATCACGTCCAGGCGTCCAATTTGACCTCCCCTGTTGAATTTATCCCGTGGTGTTGGTTGAATTAGGGTCGAATTAAGCCCTTGACGTGTCCAATTTTTATTCCAGCCTCATCGGTCCCTCGTACTGTGTTCCAGACCTTAATGTGATGGCGTTGTAGGATTTTGGATTCTCAATACTTTGCGACGGGAGCTTTCCTTTCTCAATAGTTTGAGTGAGCTTGTTAACACTTCCTGCCATCTCTCCCATCAATAATGTAAGGTCCTTCACTTGCTTGGATAAATCCTCATGGTTTGCATCAATCTTCTTCTCTAATTTGGCCTCAAGATGATCCACTCTAGCATCATTCCTATCCATGTACCTGTTCACCGTATCCTCAAAACCCAGCTTTCCTTCTTCCACTTTTGCACTCGGATCAACACCCATCGGAGCTTGAATTACATTGTTAGAATTACTCCATGAAAACTCCGGTCTCCTAGGTTGTTGATAATTACCCGGGGGACCACAACTGTTGTAGTTCCCTTGGTAATTCCAGTTGCCCTGATTTTGAAACCTTATTCCTTGAATACTTTGGCCCATAGCATAGTTCGCTTCTTCCATCTCCTCTTGGATCGTGCCATTATTCATTATTTCCTGCTGCATGATTGGTACGCGCTGAGATATATCACTGATTTGCTTTTGTTGAGACTCTAGTAGCTTGTTGATATTCGGCAAGTTAGAGACGATCTCATCTTCTCTACTTGTTTTCACCATAGCATGTTCAACCTTAGCCACCTTTCCAAGGACGTAAGTACCTCTCACTCTATCAGTTGGCCAATCCCTTGAGTTCATCGAAATATCTTCAAAAAGTTTCTCGGCCTCTACGAATGACATAGTAAGCAATGCTCCATTAGAAGAAGCATCCAATAACACACGAGAATCACAGTCCAATCTATTGTAGAATATGCTGATATATTGAGCTTTAGATAGCCCATTTTGAGGACACTTACGAAGTATGTCCTTGAATCTGTCCCATGCTTCCTGAAACTTCTCTCCACTACCGATAGTAAATTGGTTAATGTCTTGCTTCATCTTAAACACCTTTGAAGGTGGCATGTATCTTTCCAAAAACTTCAACTTCAATTGCTCCCAAGTAGTGCATTCAGCTGCATTAATAGTGTCGTACCAATCTCTTGCCCTTTCAGTAAGCAAGAATTTAAACAAGAGGATCTTCCTAGCATCTTTATGTTCTCCTGCGTCTTTTTGAGTACTTGCATAGCCCAAGAACTTATTTAGATGTTGCTGCGGATCCTCGAAAGACCCTCCTACAAAGGAGTTCCTTTCTATCATGCTAATAAGAGCGTGGTAAAGATCGAAATCCGCATTAGCCCCCTTGCTCCTAGAAGCCCAAAATTTTCAGTCCCGTTATTCTTGAAGACTTTACGGATGGCTAGATTATCCGGATTGGCCCTTTCGTTGGCCATGTCGACTTCCTCTGCTTTCGCTGTCAAATCAACCACAGTTCAGTCGCTTCCGAGTTTGGTTCGTCCACTTCAACTCAAAAATTCAGAGTTGTAGTTGGCTCTTTTTTCTTACTTTGAATCATACTCTTCTTCTTCTTGGTTGATGCCCCGATCTCATGATTATAAGGCTCTAATTTACCTTGCTTTTATCTTGTGTTCATACATCTGAAAAGATAAAGAGCTAGAAAATAAAATAAGAATTAAAATAGTCCTAATAAAACTAGAAATAATAAAAAGATATTTTATGCTGTCCCCGGCAACGGCACCAGAAACTTGATAGGCGTTTTCTCAACACACAATTAATCCTCAAGTATGAAGGATATCAATTGTAGTTTCGAAGGTGACCAAATTATATATCGAACCCAAGGGACGGATAAATATCAATTTAATTATGTTCTAGTAAATTATGACTATGTTGAAAAATATAATGGTTGCAGTATTGAAATTAAGTAACAACTATTAATTGAAATAGCAAGTAAAAAATAACAAGAATATGAGATAGGTGAGTTGTGATCAAGTAAGATAGTAGGTAGTCCTTCAGGTAATCCGGTCCACTTATTAATTCATCTTCCGTGTGACGGTGTCCGACTCTGCCTTGTGGTTTATGGATGCATCACTAAACCATGCAAATTCACTCTATAGAAACAAGTAAATATGCGTATGACACGTGTGAATATCCTCGGAACAAGAGATATAATTCACCCCCCTTTCTAGATACTATCAGTATCAATTATTTCCCATGCACTTAGTACTCTAACCCGATATGATCTCCCTTTATAGGTACTATAAAATTATACTCTTTATCCTACTTATTAACCCGAATATGATTCAATTAACAAGTATTCATATAAGATAGTTCTAATAAGACTTTGGAATCCCTTCACTTAGAATTATAATATAAAACCCTGTTCAGCAGTGAACGCACTCAACCAATAACCAAGTTATGTATTCAGACTCTACACAATAATTATTGATGCATAAAACGACCGTGAGTATGGATTAAAAATGCACAATCTTATATAAAATAAACCACAA
Organism: Pogostemon cablin; assembly: GCA_023678885.1. Taxonomy (NCBI): domain Eukaryota; kingdom Viridiplantae; phylum Streptophyta; class Magnoliopsida; order Lamiales; family Lamiaceae; genus Pogostemon; species Pogostemon cablin. The sequence goes on along the minus strand of CM042959.1, from coordinate 32,032,524 downwards.
GTAGTGTTGTACGGAGTTTACACACGAAAGATAAATTAACTCATAAAATCTTCATAACCCTAGAAGTACCGAAGCCGCTCTAGCCCATATTGATCTAAGAACAATCATGGTTAGTTGGACCAATCTTACTTGAATCTCCAGCAGAACCTTTGTCACAGCTCCTTCGGATGATGGATGATCGCTCTCCTCTCAACTCTACGTCTCCTCATCTTCTTGATCGATTTATTCAATGAATGCCCCATATGATGCAGCATAAGCCTTCTTTTATACTTGTAATCACGTCTCCTGGGCCTGGAATGGGCTTTATAAGTGATCACACGCATTGATGGTGTAAAAATACGGATATGGTAAGTTCCCGAGCCTCAATTCGACATCAGCAACAGGTCGAATTAACCACCACAACTCGAATTGAAGGTCAAATTTGAATACTGTAAGTCTGAGGTGCTCGATTCGACCAACTGCCTTGGTCAAATCGAAGTGACGAGGTCGAATTATCGTCTCAGCCAATCAATTTGACCTCGATTCGACCTGATACCCAGGTCGAATTCCCCTGTCGTGGTTGAATCCACTTTTTGCTCCTGTTATGCTGCCAATTCGACCAAAAGGGCTGGTCGAATTGACCTCCTTTTGGTCGAATTGCACTCCTACTTTGCCCAAACGGATGACTTCGACTTCTTTTCTTAAGATTTCAACACTTTCATTCCGATTTCCTTCGTAAAACCACTCAAATGGCTTCAACAACACCTGATCCATGTCTTTTCACAATATATATCGGTTTATAACCGATTACAACCTTCAAACACTTCATAATAGCACAAATCCAGGCGCAAGATTCGTGAATTTACACACTCATCAGGTAATGGATTATATATATTGGGATTTAATTATCAATTTTTACTTTACATGTTACTTTATTTGGAATGCAAAAGTTAATTATAAAGTGATCATATTCTTACTTGAAATATCAAGTTAATCCAAATATAAAATTTATCAAACGAACATCTTGAATAAGCCTTCAAAGATTCATGATCTGACTTCCTTCGTACGTTAATAATTAATTTATCCATTTTGATCGTCTACTCTAAAGATATTAATTTTTTATTTTTATAAAAAAGATTCACAATTCACCACTAATACAACTACTTACTTTATATAAAATAATAATATTTTTAATCCACGTGCAAAAATTAATACATTATAGATGGAATATTTTGTTTAAGTATATAAAAAAAATGTACTCAAGTATTGATAGAATAAAAATTAAAAAACATCTGAATAATTATAATTAATATAACACATATATGAAAATATTAGATTAATCGCGTCGCACGTGGGATCTGAACTGGCTTAGGTTTATTATATATTAATAATATTTTGAAAATGTGAAATGACTTCTTATTGGTTTGAAAATTTTATTATTTTGTAACTTATTTATTTATTATTTTTAATAAGTAAAATCTTCTTATATATTAAAACAAAATAACTTTCCCAATTTAAATTTATAAAATGTGAGGTGTCAAATTGTGGTGAGTTATCATTTATAATTTTTATAAATTTGTGAGGTGGCATAATGTAATTTTGTTGGATAGTTTTGAGGAGGTCATAGGTTCAAACCTCAATGAGTGTATTTATTTTAAATTATTTATTTATGTATTTCCTTGAATTATAATTTTAAAGTAAATATGACTGTATTATAGGATGCCTGGAAATTTAACTAAAGAAAATAATAATAAATGGACTTATTTTTTTAAAAAAAGTTAACATTAGCCTAATTTTTATAATTACAAAATGGGTTGGGAATCTTTAATAAGAAAATGATGCATGTACTTTTTTTTATGTCAATATAAATCTAAACTTTACATTTATTCAAAATTAATAGTTTATATTCATTCATGATTTATTTGAAACATAGTATATAAATTAATGTTTAAATTAAAATTATTACAAATAATCATATTAAATTAAGTAAATTAATATTGCATATCACCGTAGTTATATCATTATTTTGCTATTATAAAATTTATTTTTTTAATAATTAATCAAATTTTATTAAATATGTATTAAAATTTTATGAAATAAATAATGCATCTTTTTACTTTTTCTTTAATTAAAAAAATATATTAATAGAAGCCCGTAATTTAATTATGGTTGTTTTTAAAAATTACTTTGAAAAATTCATATCTCATATAAATAATAATAATAATAATAATAATAATAATAATAATTAATTGTAAAGGATAATATATAGTTTTGGAATTTCTAATGTTTAAAATGTTAACTGATGATTTACTAATTTAAATGTAACTATTTGAAACGGATAATATATAGTCTTAAAATTTTTAATCTTTCAATTCAAATGTTAACGGATGATTTGTTTTTTTTCTTTCTTTACTTTTCATGTAAACCAAATATTTTAGTTTTAACAATATATAAAAAAAAATGGTAATCAAACTTATTCAATTCAAATTAATATAACTTTGTTTAGATTAAAAAAAATATGATCAATGAGGCATTTGCATCAACAATAAGATTGATTCTTTATTATTATTATAATTATTATAATTTAATCGGTGAATTGATTGGACACTTAATTTTATATTTTCTTTACGTACAAACCATTATTTTAGTTATAATCAAATTACAAAACTTAATATTTTTTTCTTTACGTACAAACTATTATCAAATTTAATTATAATCAAATTACAATAACTTAATGCGTAATGCTAAATTAGATCAAAAACATGATCAATAAATCATTGAATCAACCAAAAACTATTGTTTTTATTTTGTTTTTTTATTGTGCATACCAATTCTTAAATTATTCTTATTATTACTATTATTCAATTATGAGTTTTATATATCCTACTCATAATAAGTTATGATTCTAATAAATATTAGATGTTCTAATGCTCTTTTATAAAAATTTAAAGAAAATTAAAAAACTTTTATTATCATAAATTAATATTTTTGATTTCTATTGAAAATATAAAATTTAAAATAATAAATAAATAATATAACACGAATACCCGCGTCGCACGCGGGCACTGTACTAGTAAGTTTCTTAAAGTATGGAGCTGTTATGTTTAGGTGTGTTTGACATTTATGATTTCTCTTAATTTGAGATGTGACAACATTTAACTATTTGTTTGATTCTTAGGAGGTTTTTAGGTTCAAACCCCAGCAACGCATTATTTAAATCTTTTTTTTAAATTTTAAATGGAAACTTTAATTTGAATTGGAGTTAAAGTTTAATTAAAATTGGAATTTATATTGACACATTAATCAACAATCTTATTTTGATATCTTACGATGATGTTGAGTGTTAACAATGTTTTACTATGAAATAATTATTGATAGGTACACACTTTGTACCCCTAATTACTACTAGATACATTGATTTAAAATAATTATTATTTAATACAAAATATTAAAGTAAAATACCAAATATACCCCTAAACCCATATACCTTTAAAACACTAACCCCAACCTCCACCCACCACCGGACCACCGCTGCCGCTGCCGGACCGCCGCCGCCACCGCCGGCGGAGCTCCGGCGGCCGGTCGCCGGAAAATCTGTTCGTCAGAAAAAAAAAAAAAAACTGGTCGCCGGAAAGCTGCCGCGCCGCCGCCGCCGGAGCTCCGGCAGCCGGTCGCCGGAAAAACTGTTCGTCAAAAAAAAAAAAAAAACTGGTCGCCGGAAAAACTGCCGTCGCCGGAAAAGCTGCCGGACCGCCGCCGGCGGCCACCACATTTTTTTGCTGCACACACTTTTTTTTTCCTACACACACTTTTTTTTGCTGCACACACTTTGCTGCACATGAACATTTGCTGCACACAATATTTATGTGCAGCACATTAATAGGGGTAATATTGGAATATCACTATATATTTTTGTACCTAGTAGTAATACTTTTGTATGTTTGTATCTCATAGTAATTTAGGGTTTTTTTGTGTACCTAGTAGTAATCCTCCCTACTACTATTAATGCGAAATAAATCAAGAATACATGTTTTTTACTCAATTTAATTTATACATCTTAAGACATTTTTTTTTCAAACAATAAATTTTATTTTTAATTATTCTAAAATGATATGATTAATTTTTATTTAAAAATAATAAATGAATAATAAGCATGATAACCCGAATAGCACACGGGCAACTGCACTAGTTCATAATAATTTATAAAAACCAAACTGTAGTCGAATAACGTACAGTTAACGTTATGCCATCTTTTTTATTTTTTAATGTGTTTAGTTTTTTTATTTTGAGTGTTTATTATATATTTTAATATTATTATCGATTTATTTGAACTTAAATTATTAATCCATTGTCTTTTGTTGTAGTGTAGAATTATATATATCGAAACGAAAACAATTATGAGCATGGATTTATTATAAACCACAACAAACTTTTATTACATTTTTTAATATTTATATTACATAATTTATAAATTATATTTTAAATATTTATTGTATATAATTTTGAGGATAGTTATATGGAGTATTTTATTTAAGGAAAAATTTTAATTAAATAATATAACATAACAATTATGTATTTAAAGGAAAAAAATCATGATTAAATTGAGAAAATACAAAAGGTTCATGTATTTAATTGATAAAAATAAAATTCATGATTTAATTGAGAAAAGATGAAAAAGTCGTGTATTTTTTTGATAAAAAATAAAGTTCGTGATTAAATTGAAAAAAGAGGAAAATGTCGTGTATTTTAATATAATTAATCTTAATATTTAATAAAAAGTTATATTAATAAAGCATGTACGTTTTAAATTTTAATTATATTAGTGGTATGTAAATTCTTTAAATAAATATAAAAAATTTATAATAACACATATCAAAATAGTAAAATTGATAGTGTTAAAGAGGTATTGTTGAATTACTTAACTAAATCTAATCATGCACTCTAATTTTTCATTATATTTGAAATTTTAGGGTGATTCTGGAATGGATCGGGTGCATCCCCAAATTTATAGTTTAAAATGGGTATTGGGGCAGTTTTTTTATTTTAAAAATTAATTATTTTATTTTTTTAATAGTATACATTGAATTAAAACCTAATCTAACAATTAAGATTGTCCGAATGCACCGGTGCACTAGGTACACCTTACTTGTACTCAAAATTTTAATATCCAATCTTACATTCTTACTGTTGCTATTATTCCTTTTAGGCAAAGACTTGTGTGAGACCGTCTCACGTAAGGGCTTACGTGAGATTGTAACGCCCCGGGTTACGCGGGTTGGGATGCTACTAGATATAAATTCCCCAATATAATAATAGAGGGGTATAGAATGCACAGCGAAATAATATAAAAAAATCTCCAAAGCGATAGTATAATAAAGTAAAAGTTGCATAAAGATTATTACATATTAGCATCTACTCACCCGAGTAGAGTGAAATATCCAAAATAAATACGTTCAGATGATAAATTTGAAATAAAGTTCTAACAAAATACTAAAATATAAGTCATAATATAAAGTCTTCTAAGGGCTTGGGTCAACTGCGAAGGCCTCTCCATCTTCTAAATCTTGTTCTGAAAATCAATAAGGGGTGAGCGTCTAAAATACACTCAGTGGGTTAACTTAAATGATTGCACAAAAAAAAAATATGCATGCCAAATATACCATAAAATGTAACATATGCCATTTAATAAAATAATTTGCACATTATCGTTCGATAACTCAATGAAAATATTTTAGACAGAACCGTCATCCGATAACTTGTGTTAGTTGGTATATGTGCACCAATCCGTCACCCTAGTACGATATTAGCATACTTTGAAATATATTTTAGTACTGAACCGACGTAGCCAGTAACTTGTGTTAGTTGATATATGTGCACCGAGTCGTCACCCCGTACAAGTGTTAGTAAGAAAATATTTGTCATCGAACTAAAAGCACACATGACACATAACATGACATATAAGTAACACATATCATATCTTAACATAGCAATCATGACATAAAATATAGCACTCGGTAAAGAGTGAAAGTTACCTCCACCTTAAACTTATTAGAAACGCGTAAAGTGGACTAGGCTTGTTCGTGAGTCTCAGGTATGCCTGCAAAGGTATACTAAATTGAGTTCTACTTCTAATAATAATACCTATTATTAAAACTAATTTCTAAAAATAATTTAAACAAACTAATTATTGTTATATAATAATTAATTTAATAGAATATTAAAAAAAAAAGAAATAAATCATTTAAAATAATAATTTAACAATTATAGTTTTCTACTTTAATAATAAATTGTAACATTAAAATATAAATTCAAATGACATTAATGTTTAAAAAAAATTTGGATATAAAATAAAGATTCTACTTCTAAACTAATAATATTGACAAGATTATATTAATATATAAAAAAAACTAAAAAAAATAAATAAATAAATATAAAATATTAATTATTAAATAAATAAATAATAAAATAGAATGAGATGAAATAAAATAAATAATGAGTAAATAAAATAATAATAATAATATTAAAAATAGTAAATTATAATTAATATTGAAAAGGAATTAAATTGATAGAATAAAATAAGATAATTAATAAATAATAAATAAAATACTAAATATCATAAATAAGTAAATAAATAAATATAAAATATTAAATAAATAATATAATAGAATGAAATGAATAAAAAAAATAATAAGTAAAAATAATAATAATAATGATAATAATAGTAAATTATAATTAAATTGAAAAGGAATTAAATTAATAGAATAAAATAAGATAAATAATAAATAATAAATAAAATATTAAATAATATAAATAAGTAAATAAATAAATAAATATAAAATATTAAATAAATAATAAAATAAATAATTAAATAAATATTAAAAAAAAAACAGAAGCATACTCTTGCACGTACGCAACCCTTTTGAAATTTTATTATATATATATATATATATATATATATATATATATATGATAGGTACACACTTTGTACCCCTAATTACTACTAGATACATTGATTTAAAATAATTATTATTTAATACAAAATATTAAAGTAAAATACCAAATATACCCCTAAATCCATATACCTTTAAAACACTAACCCCAACCTCCACCCACCACCGGACCACCGCTGCCGCTGCCGGACCGCCGCCGCCGCCGCCGCCGGCGGAGCTCCGGCGGCCGGTCGCCGGAAAATCTGTTCGTCCAAAAAAAAAGAAAAAAAAAAACTGGTCGCCGTAAAAACTGCCGCCGCCGGAAAAGCTGCCGGACCGCCGCCGCCGGACCACCACATTTTTTTGCTGCACACACTTTTTTTTTCCTGCACACACTTTTTTTTGCTGCACACACTTTGCTGCACATGAACTTTTGCTGCACACAATATTTATGTGCAGCACATTAATAGGGGTAATATTGGAATATCACTATATATTTTTGTACCTAGTAGTAATACTTTTGTATGTTTGTATCTCATAGTAATTTAGGGTTTTTTTGTGTACCTAGTAGTAATCCTCCCTATATATATATATATATATATATATATATATATATATATATATATATATATATATATATATATATATATATATATATTACAAAATAACCCAACTTGAGTTATACAACTCCGTTTGAAAATACGAAAGTACTTATGGAGTCCTCGCAATACGAGGATCGCATGCATACCAATTTTTCATGAAAATAACGAAGTTTAAAGGGGACAAAATTTTGATACGAAGTAAGTCTCTTCACAACTTCTTCATTTTATGTCAAAACAAAAAACTAATTACACCTTTGTGATCCTCGTGAGGAGAGCTTCAAAATGGACTATAATATCAAAGCTAACTCACACCGAAATAAAATATACCATTAAAGGGGTTGAAACTTTAACGGAGCTTTTCTAGCTCAAAATGACATCTATTTCATAAAAAAATTACATATTTGGAATCTACGCTTCGAGACGAACATTTTCGTACATAACATGATAAAAACTACTAACAAAAAGAGTAAGTCATATGAAAGCAGTATGTGAGAATATATATATATATATATATATATATACACGTGAGTTTCTCATATATATATATATATACTTATATATCTATATACTGAAACATATCACCCACCTCACTTCTACTTTCCCTCACAGTAAATTCTAAAAATCTTACAGGTGAGATATGTATATATGTGTATATATAGTAGAGTATAAAGTGAATAGTGAAATTTCCAAATCTTTGCAAAATACACACAATCTGCCCCAAGTTGTATGTAATCGTCATTTTCATGACGTCATTATCTACATCATTTCTTATCTTCTGACAACTCAAGTGGATAATTACCATAATTAACATTAATATTATTATTACTATTTATTAAGGATATTAATAAAAATAATGGATATTACAGAGATGACCAGAAAGTGATAACTTTTATGGAGGAAAATGATAATAAATTAATGAAAAATGATAATGCTCTTCCATGAACAATTTATAGTATAAATAAAAAGTGATAATATTTTATAACGAAAACGATAACGTTTATAGGGAAAGTGATAACTATTTTAAAAAGTGAAAAATGGTCCCACGTGAGACGGTCTCACACAAGACCTACCCTTCATTTTATACCTTTTTTTCAAATATATTAAAGTGGGAAAAAGTAAGAAACTTTTCTAAATCAAACGCAACCTAAGTTCTCTTCGCATGTCGCTAACTGACAAATCAATATTCCTGTTTGAAAAAATAAAAAATAAAAATCAAATATTCAATTGAGTTTCCTACTTTAACGGTAAAGAAAATTCTCTCCTTGAAAAAACTCTAAAAAACTCACATATAATCAATTGGATAAGATAATTCTCCTTATCCAATTAAAAAAATTCATGTTCTCTTCTGTAGATAGATCTAAACTTTCACATATTTTATACAATATAATATATACACGTGAACAAACATATACCGAAAATAAACTTAGAAATATTTAAACATTAAGAATCTCCTTCACACCAATTCAATATGTAGGGCTGTCAATTTTAAATAATAACTATTTGGAGTAAAAAAATACAAGAAGAGTAGGTGTTGTATGAGACCATCTCACGGATCTTATTTTGTGAGACGAATTATCCATTAATTAATTAATATAATATAAGAAATAAAAATTAAATAAAAGAGCCGTGTTAGGCGATAACCGGTTTCCTGAGCAAACTTCCAGCGAAAAAGGCGCTATTCAATTAGCTCGCTGAAAATGAGCTCGCTGAAAATGCACTATTTTACATTTATTTATTAATCATATTAAATTATTAAAATACAATACTTAAAATATAATATGATCATTAAAAAAATTAAAAGTGATAGTTAAATATTAAAAAATAATACACTTATTATTGAATTATTTCATGAAAATTTCATAAATGATAAAGTGATAACATTTTAAATAAAAAATAATATTTGAATAAGGAAAAGTGCTATTTGACTGATTAAATTATTTCATAAATAATTTGTAAGGTAAAAAAAAAGTGATAATATTTTTAATTAAAAGTGATATTTGATTAGGGAAAAAATGATACACATCCAATTACATTATTTAATGAAAATTAATATAACGAATAAAAAGTGATAACAATTTTAATAAAACGTGATGACATTTTCAATCAAAAGTGATACATATCCAATTATATTATTTAATGAAAATTTTATAGGATGGATATAAAGTGTTAACATTTCTAATAAAATGTAATAACATTTTCAATCAAATGTGATATTTAATTAAGAAAAGTAATACCTAAATAATTCATAACATAATTAAACTAATCACAAATAATTTTCAACATAATTATAACATATTAATCACAAATAATTCACACACAAAATATTTATGCATTGTAGTTGGACTTCTACTTACTTGAACTCCGACAATAGTAACACTATAGATCCATAAAGATCCGTAATTAATTCCTTTCGTCCAGTTCCGGCACACTCTCCTTTCTCCCTCCTTTTCTTTTCGTGCAGATTGATCTGGGGTGTACTATGCAAGCTGTGGAGCTCCTACATGATTTTGAGCAGATGTACATAGATGACGACCTATTGGGCTAAGACCGTGTGTTTATTTTGTTTCCGCTGATATTTTGTTATGTAATATAATAAATATTGTTACCAGTTTGTGTGGATTGACGTGGAGTCAGAAACTAGTTACGTATGTTAAACAGGTGTGACCGTTTCGTTAAAATAATAATAATAAATAAATATGAAGTTTTTTTTATAATGACGATATTTATATAAATTAGTATTTAAATTATAAGTTATGTAAAATGGGTCGTGACAGATTCAATTATATTATTTAATGAAAAAATTATTGGACTAATAAAAGGTGATAATATTTTTAATAAAAAGTGATACCTGATCAAAGAAAAGTGATAAATGTCAAATTAAATTATTTAAAGTATATTATATTATACGAATAAAAAGTGATAACTTTTTTAATAAAAAGTGATACATGATAAAGAAAAAATGATAATTATTTGAATAAACTATTTCATTAACTATTAATATAATAAATAAATGTGGTAATTAATAAATAAAAAATAAGTTATGATCCAATTTTTTTTGACAATTTACATTAATTGTGTTCCTAAAAAATATTCCCTTATTTAATTTACGACTAATTAATAATATAAATGAAGAAAACTACATGTTAATATATTATAAATTAAAATAAAACAAAGTGTAAATGAATTAAAAAAAACTAACGGTAATTAAATGAAAACTGAATTAATTAAGTTGAGATGGGCTAACCGAAGTAATTAGCTGGTAGTCAAGGTATTCGGTTTGCTTAGGATCCGCGAGAGTTTAAGTGGTTTATATTTGACCCGTCTCACGTAGTGAGATCTGTGAGACGGTATCGTATAAGTCTTTTTCATATAAGAATTAGCGCACTTTCTTAATCGCACATCTTTCTCTTCTCTTCTCACTTCTCATATACTAGATATTTGTAGACGTGCGTTGATCACATTATACTTCATGTGTTTTTTTATTTTTTCCATTCTTTTTAATTAAAAAATCTTAATTTTCAAAATAATAATGAATAATTTGAGTAGATCATTTAATTATTAATTACTCTACATTAAAACTTCTTTATATATAAAAATTGTTCATGTGTCAATGTTCATCTGATGTAACTAAGACATTTATGTTTTTCATGAATATATGCCCTCTAAAAAGGGTAAAGTGTAATTGTTCAATGAGAAAATTTCATGAATATATGCCCTCTAAAAAGGGTAAAGTGTAATTGTTCAATGAGAAAATACATATTTTGGATACATATACTCCAACATTTTTTTGTAAAGTTGTAAAGCAAAGTTGACTCAAGGACATTGACAAACCTATTAGCAAACACATTTGCAAACTCAATAGAATGAGTATGTTTACTTTCAAGTCAAATGCATTATGCTAATTAAGATTTGATTGGCCATCATCCAAATTCATTGATATTGAAATATGATCATCTTGTATCGGAGTAAGAACCAGATTAATCTTCGTATGCAGCTACTCTATATGGAGAGAGATTTCTAATAGAGCACTATCATGCCCCTTGAATCATCACTCATGTGACCACTTGCTCTCCAATGTTCTCACGCTACATATTAGAATTATCCAGAATAGAATAGTTGTCATTAATACATCTTTACTAATGAAACCATATCTATTACTTTCGACTCATCAAATCTGACCTCTAAAAGTTTTTTTAAAACTCACTGTAACAACAAAATTTGTATTTATTAAAATAATAAACATAAAAGAAATTATAAAGATAATCCAAGACGGATTAAACTTGAAAATTGAGTGGACATTCTCTAATTGTCCTCTGATTGCTCTCTTGAATTGACTTCTTTGACTTTATCAACTTTCGGAGCCGGATCTTCGGATGAAGCTTGTCCGAGCTCGAATTTGACTTGAAGCTTTAAAAAATATTTATCCAGAGGCGTCGAGCCTTTGTTTGGATCAACGTTGACTTGAAGATTTACTGTGAAAAACACCGTTCAATTTGGTAGAACACCGTTGACCTCACGAATATTGCTGGATGAACTTGACTTGAAGAAACGATGAATCTGAGGGGCTCCGCACCTTGATCTCAGATTGAATGCTATTTCTAGATTGATTTTTGAAGAATGACTTTGATCTTCATAGAGATTCCAAGTTCCTTCAGAGCTTTCCGAGCTTTCAGGATTTTCAGAATGAATAGAATGAGGACTGAAGTCCCTTATTTATAGGTAGAGAAAATAACCCCTTAAGAGATATTTTTTCCTTGAAAAGATATATTGGGCTTTTCTCTTTTAATTAATTCTGCTGGACTGGATATGAGCCTATTTAATTTAATTAGGCCTGCTGGATTTAACTTGGGCCTATTTAATTTAATTAGGCCTGCTGGATTTGACTTGGCTGGGCTTGTTGACTTAAATCAAACCCACTTGACTTGAATTGAGCCCATTTGATTTGGATTTGGGCTCAAATAATTATATTAATTATCAATTATTTATTTACTTATTTTAGGAATTAATTAATTTAAATTCCTTAATAAATAAATATTTAATCAATATTTAATATATTTTTCTTTGCATTTATATTTATTAGACAATAAAATTTAATTGCCTACAAATGCCCCTTGCATTTTGTTCACTGAAATTTCTTGAAGTGGACAAATTGCAACAATTTAATTTCTTGCTTCTTGTCTATGCCTCCTTTAAAAAAAATTGCTTTGCAAGCAAAGCTCCTTCAATACTTCATAACAATAACTTCCTTTAATTTTTTTCTTCAAGCCCACTTTTTATTCAGTTTCAGCTCATTATGCTTTTTTTATACCAGCAAAATTTACTGGGCTTGGACAATAACTTTTCCATCCAGATTGGCCATCTCCATTCAATTTATTGACATAACCTTAAGTCCCAAAATTGACGTGTGATGATGTCAGCTAAATTCGGAAATAAGTAATCAACTTATCTCAATACTTATCCTGTATCTCATGCATGAGTAAAATATTTTCAAAGATATACACGTAATCAGATATTCACGTAACTTGCTTACGGATTAGTTTATCCCCATGAGCTATCGACAACTATATAAGAAGTTCAAAAATTCCATAGCAGACCATAAGTGGGAAACATTAATTCTGCAGAATAATTTCCACACCTTTATAAACTCTTCTCTTCCAAATAAATTTTAGTATGTTCATTCTCTTCATTTTTCTTGCAGGTCTCTTCAAGAAGGCTGTTGCCTTTAACACAAATACACCAGAACCCGCTTCCAGCAGTGTAACTCCTTGGATCTTCTCCCTTTTTTCCTTCTTATTTACTTATTGCTTCTGTACTTTTAAATTCTTTCTTCCTTGTATTTAACTATTTATTTGCCTTCACATAATCATCAAGGTAAGCCTTCCCTTGTATTCTCATGTTTACTTCTTCATCTCTTCCGTTCTTTTCCCTTGTTTTTCTTTTTTTTTCCCTTTGTATCCATGAAGTGAAGAAAAGAGATTTCGCGCATTCCTGGTGTGATATAAATCATATGTGAACGTGTGCATGGTTGAGTGACACGTGTGTATGTTGTACTTGGGTGGAACGGGTATAAGTATGAGCTAAGATAGCTCATAGGATGCACAACTCCATGAAACTGGTGCATGGTGGCAGGGGGTGTTTAGTGAGATCTTTGAGGAGTTAAAAGAATCAGATTGGGGTAGTTATTCAGATGGTTGCATAGCTTGATACACCAGCTGTGATATGGAGTTAGTTACAACAAACTAACTGGCTGCATCAATCTGATTGGACGCCACAAAGATCAGCCAAACTGATTGGTCCCGTAAGTTTCCATGTGTGTGATTACATGTATATAAGCTTGTTTATCTTGCTTATTATGATGAAAATTTCTCTGAGATTGAAACTGATCAATAAAGAAGCTCTATACTCTGCAGTGGACGTAGGTCATTCGACCGAACCACTTAAATCTGTGTTTATTCTATCGTTCAAGAACACACACACACACATCTTCTCCATAGTTAGTTTTCTTCATTCAAAGCTTCTTAGTTCAAAACGTTTTCTGTGAGATTTCTTCTCAAATACTTAGAGTGCAAAGAGAGTTATTCTTGTCAACTAGCGCCGTCTGTGGGAAGGCAGACCAGATCAGAAAAGCAGAAGAAGGATATTGAAGAAAGGAAGACAGCATGGTGACTACAAAATTTGACATCGAGCGGTTTACCAAAAAATCCGATTTCGGATTGTGGAAGATCAAGATGAAGGCCATCCTTGTTCAGCAAGGATTGGTGAAGGCGATCCAAGAAGCACCTGCAAACGAAGCTGCTGCAGTGGATGCTCAAGTACTGTTAGCAGAGAACGAGCTGCAAGAAAAGGCATTGAGTGCCATAATCTTGTGCCTAGGTGATAAGGCATTAAGGGAGGTTCAGAGAGAAACAACCGCCAGAGGATTATGGAAGAAACTTGATGATCTGTACACGGTAAGATCTCTTGTCAACCGTTTATATCTGAAGCAAAAGCTATATTCGTTTAAAATGGTAGAGGATAGGCCTATCTTGACTCAGCTTGATGAGTTTTCTAAGGTTCTAGATGATTTAGTAAATGTTGATGTCAAATTAAGTGATGAAGATAAGGCTGTGATCTTGTTATCTGCACTTCCAAAGTCTTTTGAAAATCTTAAAGACACTCTGTCATTTGGAAGTAGAGAAACAATAAGTTCAGAAGAAGTTGTAATGGCTCTGAAGACAAAAGAACTTCAGAAGGTTTCAGAGGGGAGCAATGGATCAGGTGAGGGATTAATGGTCAAAAGAAATGATCATGGTAAGAAGAATAATAAGAAAGGAGGATCTGACAGGAAGCAAGATAAGAAGAATGATCAATCTGGTGACAAAGAAGGTAGAAAGTGTTTCCATTGTCATGAACCAGGTCACTACAAGAAGAATTGTTACAAGTTAAAGGCATTGAAAGCCAAGAAAGGTGAAGCTGATAGGCAAGGACAGAAAAACCAGGAAAATCAAGTTGCTGGTGTACAAGATCAGAATGATCAAAATTACATTGAAGTTCTGTCCATTAGTTCAATAAAAATGGCAGATGGATGGGTACTTGATTCAGGATGTTCCTTCCATATGTCCCCAATAAAACAGTGGTTCAATGATTTGAAGATCTGCAATGCTGGATCAGTTCTTCTTGGTGATGATCATACATGTCAGATTAAAGGAATTGGTTCCATCAAGTTAAAGATGCATGATGGAAGAATCTGTATGCTCTCAGAGGTAAGATATGTTCATGCCTTGAAAAGGAATTTGATCTCATTGGGAGTACTAGATGGCATGGGATATGTCTGTGAATTAAAGAAAGGGATTCTCACAGTGATGAAGGGAGAATCAGAAGTGATGAGAGGCATCAGACACAGAGATCTATACTTGCTTGATGGCTGGACACTTGTTGGTCAAAAACAATGCAAATCAGTAAGTGATGAAATGTATATGTGGCATGGAAGATTAGCACATATCAGTGAGAAGGGGTTACAAGAATTAGCTAGACAAAAGGCTATCACTACTAGTTCATCAGATAAGCTTGATCAGTGTGAGCACTGCATAATTGGTAAAGCCAAGAGGCTTAAATTTGGAGCAGGAGTTCATAATAGCAAGAGTAGGCTTGAATACATACATTCAGACCTATGGGGGCCTTCAAGAACACCAACCAGAGGTGAAGGCAGGTACTATATGTCATTTATAGATGATTACAGTAGGAAAGTTTGGGTATACATCTTGAAAACAAAAGATGAAGCATTTCAAACTTTCAAGAATTGGCTTGTTGAAGTAGAGAATAGCTGTGATGCCAAGGTAAAGACATTCAGGACTGATAATGGGCTTGAATACTGCTCTGAGGAGTTTAACAACTTCTGCAAGCAAAAGGGAATTGTGAGACATAAGACAGTTCCTGGTACACCTCAACAAAATGGTGTAGCTGAGAGGTTGAATCAGACACTGCTGGAAAGGGTAAGATGCATACTTAGTAGTTCTGGTCTTGCCAAGAGTTTTTGGGGAGAAATTGTTACTTATGTTGCTTTCCTTGTCAATAGAAGTCCTTCAGCTGCACTGAATTTTAAAACACCACAGGAGGTATGGTCTGGAAAGAAAGCAGACTACAACAGGCTCAAGGTATTAGGTTGCTTAGCTTATGCACACATAAAACAAGATAAGCTAGCACCTAGGGCTGTTAAATGTGTGATGATAGGATATCCAAAGGGTGTCAAAGCATACAAATTGTGGTGCATTGAGAGTAATAAGTTTATGGTGAGTAGAGATGTTACTTTCAATGAAAGTGTAATGCCCTTAGTGAAACAAGTTCAGGGAAATGATGAAGTTGAGCTTGAGGTGGAGTCTTCCAAAGCTGATCAGAGAAAACAACAAGCTAGTGTTGAATCTGATCAAGAGATAAGGAAAGAACATGAAACAGGTAATGATGATGTTTCAAAGACTGATGAGCTATTGAATAACTATCAGTTGACTAGAGACAGAGGGAGAAGGACCATTAAACCTCCAGCTAGATTTTCTGAGGCTGATATGGTGTCCTTTGCTTTGTACACTGCAATTGATGTAGATGCTTATGAGCCTAGGAACTACAAGGAAGCTGCAACTTGCAAAGAAAGTGATAGGTGGAATGTTGCTGTGCAAGAAGAGCTCTTGTCTCTGGAGAAAAATGAGACATGGAAGGTTGTTAAAAGGCCAAAAGATCAGAAACTAGTCAGTTGTAAGTGGATATTCAAGAAGAAAGTGGCACCTAAGGATTCAGGTGGAGTTAGATTCAAAGCAAGGCTAGTGGCAAGAGGTTTTTCACAAAGAGAGGGAATAGATTATACTGAGATTTTTTCTCCAGTTGTTAAACATTGTTCCATCAGGATCTTGCTAGCTTTGGTAGCTCAATATGGCTTGGAATTACATCAGATGGATGTTACTACAGCATTCTTACATGGTAAGCTTGAGGAGAAAATTTACATGGAGGTTCCAGAGGGAGTTTCTGTACTAGAACCAGAAACTAAAGCATGTTTACTTCTTAGATCACTGTATGGATTGAAGCAAAGTCCAAGGAGGTGGTATCTAAGATTTGATGAATACATAATTAGCTGTGGATTCAAGAGGTCTTGTTATGACAGCTGTGTATATTTCAAGCATGACAGTGAGTATCATATGTTCTTACTATTGTATGTTGATGATATTCTCATTTCTTGTAAGTCCATGGAGGGTATTTTAGCAGTTAAGAAGATGCTTAAAGCTGAATTTGACATGAAAGATTTAGGGGAAGCAAAGGTAGTCTTGGGAATACAGATTGATAGAGACAAAGTTGATGGATCAGTAAGGCTTTATCAAAGTATGTATTTGGAGAAGGTGCTCAAGAGGTATAACATGGACTTGAGCAGATCAGTCACAACACCAGTAAAGCAGGGTATCAGTTTGTCTACTATGCAATCAGCTAAAACCAGAAATGAGATAATGGAGATGGAGAAAGTTCCTTATGCAAATGCTGTTGGAAGTTTAATGTATTCCATGGTATGCTGCTGGCCGGATCTTGCATATGCAATGAGTCTAGTAAGTAGATTCATGAGCAACCCTGGTAGGGAGTATTGGGAAGCAGTTAAATGGATACAAAAGTACATCAAAGGAACACTTATATCAGGTCTGAAGTTCAAGAAATTCACTTCAAATAATGAGTTTCTTGAAGGTTATGTTGATGCAGATTATGCAGCTAATCTAGATACTAGGAAGTCTTTGTCTGGTTATGTGTATTGCCTATTTGGGACAGCTATTAGTTGGAAGGCAACACATCAACCAGTTGTGGCTCTGTCTACAACAGAAGCTGAGTATATTGCACTAACAGAGGCAGTAAAAGAAGGTATCTGGCTGATTGGAATCTTAATTGAATTTGGGATTGAACAGAAGTCAGTTGTCATTAGCTGTGATTATCAGAGTGCTATACACTTGTCAAGGCATCAGGGATTTCATGAGAGAACTAAGCATATTGATGTAAGATTGTATTTCCTAAGAGACTTGATAGAAGAAGGAAAGGTGATAGTCTGCAAAGTTGATACTTCAAAGAATCCTGCAGATTTTCTAACTAAGGCTCTTGCAATCTCAAAATTTGAGTTATGCAAGAGTCTGATCAGTGTTGTCTAAAAGAAACATGGTGGAGTTTTGCTGTACTCATTAAAGAACAGTGAATTGAGGAAGCTGCACTCATTAAAGGCAGTGGAGTGGAGGAAGAGGTTTGATAGTTTCATACGATTTAAGGTGGAGATTTGAGATATAAATCATATGTGAACGTGTGCATGGTTGAGTGACACGTGTGTATGTTGTACTTGGGTGGAACGGGTATAAGTATGAGCTAAGATAGCTCATAGGATGCACAACTCCATGAAACTGGTGCATGGTGGCAGGGGGTGTTTAGTGAGATCTTTGAGGAGTTAAAAGAATCAGATTGGGGTAGTTATTCAGATGGTTGAATAGCTTGATACACCAGCTGTGATATGGAGTTAGTTACAACAAACTAACTGGCTGCATCAATCTGATTGGACGCCACAAAGTTCAGCCAAACTGATTGGTCCCGTAAGTTTCCATGTGTGTGATTACATGTATATAAGCTTGTTTATCTTGCTTATTGTGATGAAAATTTCTCTCAGATTGAAACTGATCAATAAAGAAGCTCTATACTCTGCAGTGGACGTAGGTCATTCGACCGAACCACTTAAATTTGTGTTTATTCTATCGTTCAAGAACACACACACACATATCTTCTCCATAGTTAGTTTTCTTCATTCAAAGCTTCTTAGTTCAAAACGTTTTCTGTGAGATTTCTTCTCAAATACTTAGAGTGCAAAGAGAGTTATTCTTGTCACCTGGAGACTAGGAATTTTATTCCAGTTAGAGGTCGAGTCTGACGTTCGCACCGAGTATCAAGCAATAATTTCTAGCGAGCTATCTCTCCGATCGCAGTGGTGGCTGTCGGGTGTTGGAAACGAGAGGTGACGCCATGTGTCGGACCTTCAAGTTTTCCGCGCGAAGAGAAGAGATTTGAAGATAACACGGGCAATCGAGACCAGCGTCGCACATTCCTGGCGACTAGGGATTTATCCCAGTTGGAGGTGGCGATGAGTCCGATGTGTGTCCAATGTTTCGAGCCAAGTATTAACCAAGTCAAGACTATATTTCCGGTCGTGGTTGTGATTGTCGGGTGATGAAAACAAGAGATAACGCCGTGCGTTTGACCCTTAATTTTTTTGGCAGCGACTCCCTGCAGTTACAGCAGACTGGCGGTGATTGTCATTTGCAAGTGATGCCACGAGCAGCAATCTTCTGATCGGGCTGGGTTGCTATGGCAATGAGCCGGCGGATGTATCTCAACGCAACTGCTTTCTGGCGGCGATCTTTCAGACCCACGACGGCAGCGTGGCTGGGTGGTAGTGTTTAAAACCCGTATTATCTGAGGTGTTTTAAAACCTGCGATCTTCAATGGTTGGAGGCGAACCGAAGACATCGAAATGGAGAACAGTTGACGAAGAGTGTCTTCAATTTGTCGAAGAATCAGTGGTGGGAAATGGCTTGCGCACGACCAGGCTTCGTATCTGAAGTGGTGCTTACTTATTCGCGATCCCCGATGGTGGCTACGGCGACGTTTGCCGGCGAAAATCCGGCACGAAACTGATGGCGGTCGCTGTGGCTTTGGGCGACGGCCGTTGGAGGTGCGAAGACAAGTAGCGGCGGTGGTGTTCGTGATTTTGCTGAAGTTATTGGGCCTGCAACGGTAGAGATGGGCAGCTCGAGCAGATTCAATCCTCAATTTTTTTCATCTTTTTTTTAGAAGAACATGTTTCCTTCATGAGAGAAAAAACACACACTCAGTTTTTCTACTTTTGGAGAGAGAAAGTTTAACTTGGAGATGGGGCATCAATTCACCAACCCAAATCCCCTGTTCCAGTTGGGTATTCCACTCCCTATTCCATAACTTATTTCCTATTAAAAAATTATACCCTAGTTAATGATCATTAAACCCTTGAGGCATGGGGTGAAAATTTGGTCATTGATTACGACACGTGTCAAAAATCTAATTAGTGCAATAGTAGATGAAACACATAATGGAATAGGTGATCCCATTTGTCAATTCACGTGTTTTTCCTTGTTGGAGGAGAAGATATGAATCTTGACTTACTCATAGATCTTGACTTTCCTTTTGAGAATCATAGACTTTTAACTTGGCTTCAATTGATGGACCCAACTTGTTCCTTCCTTATTTGTACTAGGCCCATTGTACTGAAATTATTTGTTTGGGCTTCGGTCAAATTTAGATTTAATTACTTGTAGATCAGTCATTTGTTCCTTGGAATGAGACTTGAATTCAAGATTTTAATATTCCTTGGGCTATGATCACATCCACTTTATAACCCCATAAAGTAAACCTATCATCTTAGGCTAAATTAAGAAAGTTTTTGAGTGAATTAAATAATAATTCAATCAACATTTCTTAATTTAACAATTTATAGTCCAGTTCTTTTTATATCCATGACTCTCAAGAAGCTCCAAAATATTTTGGATTTCCTCTACATATCAAGAGCTTGGATTTCCCCAACCACCATAACTTTTGGATCTCTTCATCTGAATTTGCGCTCAACCACCGTCTTTTCCTGATCATATTTTTAGCTTATCGACTTTTTCATGTTTCAATTTATTGCATACCTCACAGAATTTATGACTGAACAGTAAAGTGCTAAGCTAGCCTACGTACCTCTTTATGGAGGATCAAGTCATAACGTAGTTCAAAGGAACATGATTTGGTTTGAATGGGGGATGTCGTACACAGTTTATACTCATGTGGGCCAGGAGTGACATTCTTTAACCACTTTAGACAAAGTAGGGTACTTAATGCTTTAACCACTTAAAATACTTGAGTGTGGTGAATTAACAGTTTAATCACGTATAATTACCTTTAGTTGGTGTCGTACACAGTTTATACTCATGTGGACCAGGAGTTCGTCGTACACAGTTTATACTCATGCGGACCAGGAGTAACATGCAGTTTAGGCTCATGCGTCATGGAGCGTTCCTTGGGTTTGACTGGATTACGCATAGTAGTGTTTCAGGAATTTTCCATTTATGGGGCCAATTCCCACTCCATCTTCAGATATCAACTTGTATGCACCATTTGTATACACTTCTTTCACAACATGTGGGCCATCCCACTTGGGCAAGAATTTATTTCCAACTCGGTGAGTGATGACAATAGGCCTTCTCACAGCAAGGACTAAGTCCCCGACTTGAAAAGAACGTATCTTCACTTTCTTGTTAAACGTTCTGGAGAGGCGAGCTTGATAGCACTCAAGTCTCTGTTGTGCTTCCAATCTCTTTTTATCAAGTGCCTCTAATTCTTCGAGACGCAGTCGTGCGTTCTCTTCTTTAGTCAAACCTTCTTGTATGGCTATTCTCAAAGATGAGATTTGCTTTTCAAGGGGCACCATAACTTCAACCCCATATACAAGAGAATACGGAGTAGCTTGAGTCGGCGTTCTGTAAGTGGTTCGGTATGCCCATAAAGCTTCATAAATCCTTTCATGCCAGTCTCATTTTGATTTCGAGACTACCTTCTTCAACAGATTACATAGCATCTTGTTGAAGGCTTCCGCGAGCCCATTAACTGCTACATTGTACATAGAAGATTTTCTTTGCTTGAAGTCAAACTTCTCACAAAGTTTGTCAATCAGAGAGTTGCTGAATGGCCTCCCATTATCGGTGATGATGTACCGAGGTACTCCATATCTATATATGATGTTGATGCGGATGAAATCAGCCATATTTTCTTTCTTTACTTCTCTCAAGGGTACAACTTCCGCCCACTTGGAAAAGTAATCAGTGGCAGTCAGAATATAAAGATGGCCTCCAGAAGACTTCGTTAACGGCCCCACCACATCCAAGCCCCATGCATCAAATGGCCATGAAGAAACTGTTGGATGCAACAGTTCGGAAGGTTGATGAATGAGATTTGCATGAAACTGGCATGGCTAACATCTTTATGCATAATCTATGCAATCCTTCACCATAGAAGGCCAGTAATATCTCATCCTCTTAATTCTGAAATTTAGCTTGGGTCCAGACTGATGGGCACCACATACTCCAGAATGAGCTTCCTCCATAGCCCGAAGAGCTTCTTCATCACTTAAGCATCTCAAGAGAACACCATCAAATGATCTTCTATAGAGTGTATCTTTGTAATAGAAGAATCGTGGTCCTCTACGTCGGACATCAACTCTTAGGTGTGGATCATTGGGAAGCTTATCATACTTCAAGTAATCCACAAATGGTTGACGCCAGTCTTCTTTCTCAATATAAAAAACCTCTATGGCGCAATACTCAACTTCTTCACCATCTTCATCTTCGAAGAAGGGAGGTACCACCCAACTTTTGCAGATCGGCACTTGAGAAAGTGCTTCGGGCATTGCTATGATTGATGCTAGCTTTGCCAAAGCATCGGGCTTGCTTATTCTTGCTCCTTGGTAAATGTTCAATCTCTACATCTCCAAGCCAATTCATAAGCCTCTGAGCATAGTTATAATACGGAAGTAGTTCAGCTTTCTTAACCTCATATAAGCCAAGTAGCTGGTTGATTATCAACAACGAATCTCCATATACATTAAGGTGTCGCTTCTTTACATCCACTGCCATCTCCAAACCAAGTATAAGAGCTTGATATTCAGCTACATTGTTAGAGCAATTTTCAGTTAGACTGAATGAATATGGCAAAACTCCTCCATCTGAGGTTACAAATACTACTCCAGCGCTGGCTCATTCTCTGTGAGCAACTCCATCGAAATACATCTTTCAACGAGGAGTGATTTCAATAACCAATATATCTTCATCTGGGAGATCATCAGACAGCTCCCATTCTATAGGCATAGGATGATCAGCTAAGAAATCTGCCAACACTGGCCCTTCACTGCCTTTTGAGGGACATATATAATTTTAAATTGCTGCAATTGAAGATACCACCTTGCAAGCCTATCAGAGAGCACTGGCTTTAACATGATGAACTTTAATGGGTTGGCGTTTGAGACCAAATAAACGGTATGAGCTTGAAAGTAATGCCTTAACTTCTAAATTACAAAGATGAGAGCAAGACAGATCTTTTCAATTGGTGAGTACTTTAACTCATTTGGAGTCATTGTTCTACTCAAATAGTATAACACACACTCCTTTCCTTCATCATTATTTTGTGCAAGTAGGGCTCCAACTGATTTTTCTTGAGCAGATATGTAGAGAATTAATGGACGTCCGGCTATTGGAGCAACCAAAATTGGCGGCTTCATCAAATATACTTTAATGCTGTTAAAGGCATTAGTGTAAGCTTCATCCCATTCAAATGTCCTGCCTTTCTTCATAAGATGGCTGAATGGTTGGCATCGGCTGGCTAAGTTTGATATGAATCTTCTTAAATACGCCATCTTGCCTTGCAAACTCTTGAGCTCATGTATGTTTCGGGGCACCTGCATCTTCATGATTGCATCAATCTTTGCTTTGTCAATCTCAATGCCACGATGTCGGACAATGAATCCAATGAACTTTCCAGAAGAGACTCCGAATACGCACTTAAGTGGGTTCATCTTGAGTTAGAATTTTTTGAGACGCTCAAATATTTGCCTTAGATCCTTAAGATGATCCTTTTTCTTCTTTGACTTCACCACGATGTCATCAACATAACACTCGACATTCTTATGGAGCATGTCATCAAATATCTTTTGCTTGGCTCGTTGGTAAGTAGCGCCAGCATTCCTCAAGTCAAATGGCATAACATTGTAGCAAAATATTCCTTTTAGCATGCGGAAGGCTGTTTTCTCTTAGTCTTCTGGAGCAAGACTAATTTGATTATAGCCGGATGACCCAACCATGAATGAAAGAACTTCATGACCAGTTGTTACATCAATCATGAGTTCAGTAATTGGCAGTGGAATGTCATCTTTTGGACATGCCAAGTTCAAGTCACAAAAGTCAACACACACTATAAGTTGCCCGTTTGCCTTCCTTACTGGTACAATGTTAGAGAGTCAAGTGGGATACTTAACTTCTCGTATCTTCCTCGTCTCAAGGAGCTTATTAATCTCAGCTTCAATCAATGGAACCAGCTCTGGTCGAAATCGACGCTGCATCTGCTTAACTGGCTTGGCTCCTTCTTTTATTGCTAAATGATGAACTACCACTTTTGGATCTAATCCGGGCATTTCCTAGAATGACCATGCAAACACGTATCTAAACTCTTGAAGAAGCTCAATGTAAGCTTTTTCTTCCTCAGATGTCAACAAAGCAGTTATATAGGTTGGACATGGATCATTAGCATCACCCAAATTAATCTCCTTCAATTGATCAACAGTAGATTTGATACCCTCCTCAAATTCTGGGGGAGCATCATCGGTATCTTCCTCTTCAGTTGAGGTTTCTTCTTGTATAGTGACATGATTTACCGCAGCAACGTCCTCCAGAAATTCTTGCCTTTGAAAATATGGATTAGACCTAACGTGTTCATTTTCTCCCACTTTAACAATGCTCTCCACTACATAGCCACCTCTCCTCATTTCGATGATCTTGCTTTGTAGATCTCTTTCTGCATTGTGTAGATCTGTTTGCATGATAATGGAATGAATAACATCTGATGAGCCTACACTTTCCCGATCATCTTTTTCACTTTGGGTGAAGATTATTGTTCGCTTCTTAGCTTTCAACACTGTGTCAAATGATATAGTGAGGAAATATCGTCTTTTCATGCGAGATGGGATCCGACTATGTATCTTTAGGAAATTGGGAGTCTCAGATCTCTGGCGATTTCCAATTCCGGCTGGTTTGAGTCTTTCGAAGACTGAGATTCTTTCTGTCTTTCTATCTTTCTCATAAGACTCTTCTTCTTCAGAAAGAATTTCATCTTCAGTGATGTAATTCGTGTTTGCCCTTTTGATCACAATGCGAATAGGCTTTTGTGGAACATATCCTAGACCTGTTCTAGTATATTTGGAAGTGCTACCCTTACTTTTGAATGTCTCTTGAGTGGTATTGAATCCACTAGGAGTCTCATGAGACGGCTCTTTTATCACAGCTCTTTCTTGTGGGTTGTATCCAGCTTTGATGAAAAGTTTGTAAGCTTGTGGGCTATATGATTTTGAAACTGCCGCCTCAAATACTTCTCCATGTTCAGTTTCAGCCCATTGAATTGGACGAATGAACCCTTTGAGTGGAGGAGGAGAGGGTTTCTCCGTGTCCACCTTAGTCAAAGGTAGTGTCAATCCTTCTACAGTTTTGATCAACTGTTTGCTTTCATTAGACTGTGTGGATGAAACATCATCTGCATTCTCTTTTTCTTGTTTATCATCACTTTTCTCTTGCGATGAACTTGCTTCTTGCTTGACGGCCTTGCTACTTTTTAGAAAATATCTGGCATCTGCAAAATATGACTCGGCTTCTGTAAATGGCTTTTCATCGCCAAGTACCTTTTTTATGTTTTCCCCATCCCAGTATTTGAAGCATTGATGTAACGTAGAAGGAATCACTCAATTTTTATGTAACCATGGGTGCCCCAAGATCATATTATATGATGTTTTAGCATCAATGACATGAAACAGAACTGTTGAGACCATCTCATCTATCATTAAGTCCAAGACAATCGTACCAAGTGTTCTCTGGCCTTCTTGATTGGACCCATGAATTGTCAACCGGCTACGGTTGAGTTCATCGGTTGAAATCCCTAACTTCTTCAATGTCATTAGAGGCAAGATATTGACCGCTGAACCTCATCAATCAATATTCGATTCATCCTTTGTTCTTAAGTGCAACCAGCTACGAACAAGGGTTGGTTGTGAGATTATGAACCGAGCAGTAAGTCTTCCTCTGTGAAGGTAATCTTCATAGCATGGGCCTTGCTTTCAACTCCAGGCACATCAACTTCGCTTGCCATATGACATGAATAATTATTTCTACCATCTGCAGAAGTAGAGTTTTCAGTTGCATCTTCATCTAGAAAGATCTTCCGTTGCTCAACCACATCGCATAACGTTGTCTTTAAAGATAAAGCAATCTTTGATAGAATGACCCACCAGTCTATGATACTTGTAGTATTTCGGGTTGTCCGTTTGTCCCGCTTCTTATGGTCGCTTCATTTCAGGAAGCTTGATAAGTTTATCTTTGAGCAGATCATCAAATATGCCTGGGACATCCGAATCAAGGAATTAGTACTTCCTTTCTTGCATTTCTTTCAAGGTCAATCTTCTTTGCCCCCTTTCTTGGGTATCATTCTTTGCTTTATCATCTTTTTCTTTTTTATTCCTTCGAAACCTGACGGTTGATGAATTTGTTGCCATGGACTCTTTTTCAGAAGATTTGTTATAGGGTTTGCCCCCTTTCCTGACCGCTTGCTTTTCTTTGTACTTGTAGGATCTAGGAATCGGTGGCTCTACAACTCCACTTATCCCCATGCTCAGCTCCATATCGTGAGCTCTTGTGGCCAAATCTTCAAAGGTTTTAGGCTTAATCCCTTGAAGTATGTAACAAAAGGTCCACTGCATTCTTGCTGTGCACATCTCAATGTCAGAAACTTCAGACAATCGATCTTTATAATTTAAGCTCAAATTTCTCCATTGATTAATGTACTCAATTACTTGCTCTTCTTTTAACTGACGGGTGTTAGTCAACTCTATCATGCTAACCATCCTCATAGTACTGTAGAAGCGATTAAGGAATTGATATTCCATCTGATCCAACTGTCTATAAAATCGGCCTCCAAGTCAGTGTACCATTCAAAAGCATTTTCCTTTAGAGAACGAACGAATTGTCTTATAATATGATCTTCGTCAGTTCCAGCATCATTGCACGTTTTAATCAAATGTGCTATATGTTGCCATGGATTACCTTTGCCATCAAACTGTTGGAACTTGGGGGGTTGATAGCTCGGTGGCATCTTCAAGTTGTCAACCCTCCTAGTAAAAGGCCTTAGCATACATGAATAAAGGCTTAGAGCTCTCTTCAAATTGGTCCTTCATTGTGCCAAGTATAATGCTTTTTAGCTGACTGATAGAAACCATTCCGTCATGAGAAACATTCAATTCTTCTTCAATCACTTTTTTACCCTTTGACTGACGTTACGCGGAATCATTTACTTAATTTTCATTATCCTCATCTTGCTTTTCGTTTGCATGGCTAGTTTCAGCACCAACCATTTTCTCCATTAGTTTTAAGATCAAAGCACTTTGCTCTTGGTTCTATTTGGCAAGTGCAGCAACAGATTCAGTTAAGCTTGCCAATTGTTCATCAACAGACGAAGTGTTTATTGCCATAGTTGAGGCTATGGATGAATGAGACAATGGACTATCTTCAGATAGAGGAGTTGAGCTAGCAAGGTTACCTTCTTCATTTTTATCATCCTGATCATTATAAGGTATTCCTTTGGGGATAACTCCAACTGAAGAATTTGTCTCCGAAGAGACTTTAGGCCACACATTCTTTGACATGCTTCTGGTTGTAACATTAACGTCTTCAACTTGTAGTTCCGAAAACTTAGAGACAGAAGCTGATCTGTTAACTTTGATTCTTAACGGAACCATCTTACTTTACTTATATGAAGAGGAGATGAGAGGTAGAAACTGTCCCACTGGGTGTGCCAAAATTTGTAACAACAAAATTTGTATTTATTAAAATAATAAACACAAAAGAAATTACAAAGATAATCCAAGACGGATTGAAATTGAAAATTGAGCGGACAGTCTCTAGCTGTCCTCTAATTCCTCTCTTGAGTTGACTTCTTTGACTTTATTAACTTTCGGAGCTGGATCTTCGGATGAAGCTTGTCCGAGCTTGGATTTGACTTGAAGCTTTAAAAAATATTTATCCAAAGGCGTCGAGCCTTTGTTTGGATCAATAGTTGACTTGAAGATTTACAGTGAAAAACGTCATTCAATTTGGTAGAACACCGTTGACCACACGAATATTGCTGGATGAACTTGATTTGAAGAAACGATGAATCTGAGGGGCTCCGTACCTTGATCTCAGATTGAATGCTGTTTCTAGATTGATCTTTGAAGAATGACTTTGATCTTCGTAGAGATTCCAAGTTCCTTCAGAGCTTTTCGAGCTTTCAGGATATTCAGAATGAATGGAATGAGGACTGAAGGCCCTTATTTATAGGTAGAGAAAATACCCGCTTAAGAGATATTTTCTCTTTGAAAAGATCAACTGGTGGTATAAGGAGACATAAGTGCTCCTTTATACCAAAAGGTCAGGGGTTCGATTCCCCCTGGCAACATCCTGCAGGCATATGGACTGATCACCCCTGTGCTTGAAGGTTGGGGTGCATGGCCTGCAGGCCTTGTTAGGGGCGGGCCGGGGCAGCGATCTGCAGCGACCCGCAGCGTCCTGGTCCGGGTAACTTGGGCCGGCGAGGCTAGGTGGGCTAGGCAGGCTTGGTCAAGGGCCCGCTTCCTAACAATAAAACTTTTATTGTTAGGAAGCGGGCCCTTGACCAAGCCTGCCTAGCCCACCTAGCCTCGCCGGCCCAAGTTACCCGGACCAGGACGCTGCGGGTCGCTGCAGATCGCTGCCCCGGCCCGCCCCTAACAAGGCCTGCAGGCCATGCACCCCAACCTTCAAGCACAGGGGTGATCAGTCCATATGCCTGCAGGATGTTGCCAGGGGGAATCGAACCCCTGACCTTTTGGTATAAAGGAGCACTTATGTCTCCTTATACCACCAGTTGATCTCAGATTGAATGCTGTTTCTAGATTGATCTTTGAAGAATGACTTTGATCTTCGTAGAGATTCCAAGTTCCTTCAGAGCTTTTCGAGCTTTCAGGATATTCAGAATGAATGGAATGAGGACTGAAGGCCCTTATTTATAGGTAGAGAAAATACCCGCTTAAGAGATATTTTCTCTTTGAAAAGATATATTGGGCTTTTCTCTTTTAATTAAGCCTGCTGGACTGGATACGGGCCTATATAATTTAATTAGGCCTACTGGATTTAACTTGAGCCTATTTAATTTAATTAGGTCTGCTGGATTTGACTTGGCTGGGCTTGTTGACTTAAATCAGGCCCACTTGACTTGAATTGTGCCCATTTGATTTGGATTTGGGCTCAAATAATTATATTAATTATCAATTATTTATTTACTTATTTTAGGAATTAATTAATTTAAATTCCTTAATAAATAAATATTTAATCAATATTTAATATATTTTTCTTTGTATTTATATTTATTAGGCAATAAAATTTAATTGTCTACACTCACAACCATTCATTCTTTAAACTACTCTTTGAAAGCAAGGTCAGAGCATAACAGTTTTATAAGAAAATTAACATTTCATGGAAGTTAAAAATTGTTGTACAATTATGCAGAGCCATTAGCAAACATCATAAGGAACTTGAATATGTGAAAGATTTGGATGAACTATTACATCTTTCATAATTGGAAGATTTTCACAGTTGATGCATATTTTTTTCTTAATAACTAAGATGATATTCATCAATTTGTAAATTTCATCCCTAAAAATAAGGGATATTATGGCTACAAAGACATGCACCAAAGATAGAAATTGTTAGGATCGTTAAAAGTCATGTTGAACGTAAGCTTTATGAAGTTTGTTAGAGTGCAACCTGATTAAGTATTAAACGATTCAACTCTCTATCAGCTTAAGCTTTTAGATAAGGTGGACGTTTAACAAAGTTCAACAATATTAAGATGTAACTAAATATAATGAGATCCCAAATTGATGCTGAAGATTATTGATCCGGGCTCCATGGAACCACTTGATGCATTCTACATCTTCTTTCCAGAGACTGGAGTTGATGGAATCCATGGTGGTTCACATGATCCATCATGAGGTGAAGAGGGCCAACCGTATAAATTCTTGGAAACATGGCTGAGAGAACATTGAAAACATCCAGTTCGATGGCATCAAAGGTGTTGAAGATCTCATCTTTGGCTGTGGAAGCTGCCTCAGTTTCTTGAATAGCAAAGCTGGCCATGAAGTCTTGATCATGAGGAACAGTTGTTCTTGAATAGCAAAGTTGTTAATTTCATCAAATATTAACTAAGTAAATATATAAATATATGACATTAATTACACCTTCAGATAAGATATAGGAAAGAAATATAAATATTGCATGTAGAAAACTAAATCCCAAATTTAGGATCACAGAGAGTGCAGATGTTGGGAACCTGCAAGACGAAGTTAATATAGTGATTTTGAGGATGAAGGTTCAAAGGTTATGTAAAGTAACGTATAAATCATATTTGTGGGAAGGTGAGGTGATTGAATTTCAAGAGTTTACTAATAATTATTGATAATTAATAAAATTAAATTCTTGATAATACATTAAAATAAGTAATAATGTTATGAGGTTACAAACGTAAATAGAAAAATGTTTAAAGGACAAAATGGGAAGAAAATATTTCTCATACTCTTCTTACTTATGATATATTAATATATTATGATTATAATTATGATATGATATACAAAATACTATATACACTTGAATACAAACTCAGTCTTTCACATACTGAATAGAGACGTTGAAATACTTAAACATTAAGAATTTCTTACACACCAAATCTATATGCAATGTTACAGTAATTTTTCATGTATACTTAAACGTTAAGAATCTCTTACACACCAATTCTGTATATAATTAATGTTACAATTCATATATCTTTTAATTATATTAAATATAACACAGAAGTCTCATATATATTTCATTTATACTGAAAATTACACAGAAATACTTCGGTGCAAAGAATCCCAACTCACTCAGTACAACTCATATATCTTTTACACTCAGTACAACTCATATATTTTTTACGTATATTGAAAATAACACAAGAGTCTCATATATTTTTTACGAAAATAACACAGAGATACTTCACCGCTAAGAATCCCCCACCTCATTCAACTGTGTGCACCGTTATTTGAATTTGACACTGTGTGCACTGTTCTCTAAATTCAGAGTCTGACCGGCCTTTTACATATATAAATACAAAAGCTCCTAAAGTTTGACAAGCATGTCTCATAGACAGCGTAACTCTTAGTTTGATCAGCCATTTATGCCACTTATGTACACAGAATAAAAGTTTGTTGATTGATTATTTACAGTTAAGTATTCATAATTAGAAGTTTTTGTTTATGCGGTTAAGAATTCAATAACTGACATTTCACAAATACAAAAGAACGTTTCTTCACTCTTAAGATCTTGCAGCAGCCGGTAACGCGTGTTCTACGTACATGGTGATTTTCTATAGATAAACCTACACATGCATGTCTTACCGCACCGACACATGCATGTCTTAGCGCTTCGACATAACCCGTTTCTATGTACTAATCATTCCCAATAATGTGATAAGATGCCTATTTTAGGAAATCATATATAATAATCCTCACAATTTAATTAAAATAATATTTAATTATTACTATTTGGAGTAAATAAATAGAGCACACACCCATAGTACAAGAATTAGCGCACTTTCTTAAACCCTGCACGCCCTTCCACCTCTTCTCTTCTCTCACTGCTACTCCTACTCTCTTTTGAAAACCTTTCATACTCGATTTCACTCATAATGTTTCTGAATTAATATACTAAATTTAAAAAATTAACAAATATATACAAACTCAATTTTAATAAAATTTGATATGAAATTATTAATCGATTCAAGAATCAATCATCTTCCTCTTAAAGAATCGATTCTTAAGATGTAAATCGATTCAAAAATACTTGAATCGATTGTCTTTCTCTTGAGAATCGATTCTTAAAAGGTAAATAAGAATACTTGAATCAGTTCTCTTCCTTTTGAAGAATACTTGAATCGATTCTCAAAAAATCGATTCTTAATAGGTAGATGGATTCAAGAATACTTAATAAGTTCTCTTCCTCTTTAAAAAGAATTGAATCGATTTTGTAGAAATAGATCGAATCTCTCCTTGATTTGCAAAATATAAACTTTTGTACTTTCATAAATCAATCAATTTCCTAGAGGAACTTGAAGAAAACTTCTATTTAAGAATAGGATGTGTATTTATGATGAATAACCAAAAAGTCTTATTTATAGGGTGAAAGAGAATATTATATAAAATATTCTTTTTTCTCTTTATGTATGATTTTAATTTATTACTAATTAATTTATTGCATTACAAGATTGAGTAATTAATTAATGATGCCAAAATAAATAAATAAAATAAAAAGATTGAGTAATTAATTAATAATACCAAAATATATAAATAAAATAAAAAATTTAATCATTATTAAAAATAAGAAACACATTATTTAAAAAAATATTAAATAAGAAAGTTAATTAAAACTAAATAAGGAAAATATTAAAAAATTAAAAAAATTGAGAAAATTACATGTCATTTTGGAGCGCTCTAAAGACCAACAAAAAATAGTTTTTGCTATAGTATACTTAAGATGCGTTCTAAAGACGACACGTCAACAAGAAAAGTTTAAACTATAATATTAAAAAAAAAATACATTTATACAATGATATATTCAATTTCTTTCATTTATAGCAGCTACAATGCTGAAATTAATCTATACACACTCTAATTTTTCGTAATATCAGCTGCAATATAAAATTTATAATATTATCCAATCTTACCATTATTTTTTACTATTATTCATTTTATATATCCTTTATCTCAAATATTATCCAAATGGAAAAAAATTAGAATTTTTCTAAAGCAAACACAACCTTAGTTCTTTTCGCATGTTAATCTTAGATTTCAGAGATGCATTAACTAACAAATCAAATATTCAATTGAGCTTACAGGTTAAGAAAATTCTCTCCAAAACACATGCTCTGATTGTAGATAGACTTAGTGAATACAACCAAATTCAGTCTACTAAAAATAGACGTATAAAGAAATAGTTAAATGTTAAGAATCTCCCACACAAAAATTCTAAATATAATTTACAGCTCATATATTTTTTATATATATACTTAAACGTTAAAGAATCTCTGATAAAGAATACAGAAGTAAAGATATATCTTTCACGTATATTGAAAATAACACAAAAATCTCATCTTATATATCTCTCCCAACTTATTCAACTGTGTGCACCGTTCTCTAAATTTAGAGTCACTGTGCGCTTGTTAAATTTAGAGTTTGACTGGCTTTTCACATATACAAGCACCAAAGGTCTTAAAGTTTGACAGGCATGTCTCATTGACAACGTAGCTCTTAATCTCACCAGTCATTTATGTACACAGAGTGAATGTTTGTTCATCGAGTCTTCACAGTTAAGATTTCATAGTTAGAAACTTTTCACTAAATTTCTGCTGTTAAAAATTCAATAACTGATATTTCATAAATACAAAAGAAAGTTTCTTCGCTCTTAAGATCTTACTGTTTTTTCTTATTGAGTGAAAGTTTATTCATTGAGTCTTCACCATTAAGAATTCATACATAAGAAGTTTTTCACGCGGTTAAGAATTCAATAACTGACCTTTCACAGATTCAAAAGAGCATTTGTTTGCTCTTAAAATCTTGCAGCAGCCAATGACGTGTGTTCAATATACAAAGTGAACTGCTACACATAAATCGACACATGTCTTACCGCTTCGACATAACCCGTTACTACGTAGTAATCATTCCCAATAATATGATGAGGTGCCTATTTTAGGAAATCATATATAATAATCCTCACAATTTAATTAAACTAATGTCTAATTAGGAATGAGATCACCTGTTACATAGTGGTGTTTCATCTCCTATTCCACTAATTAAATAATTGACACGTGGCATGATCAATGCCCAAAATTCAATGCTTGCCCCAAGGGTTTATTAGTCATTTGTAGGGTATAGTTTTTTTATGTTGTGGAACACCAATGAAACACCGAAAATGTAACAGGGAAATCAACTTGGTCTAATTATTACTATTTGGAGTAAATAAATAGAGCACACACCCATCGTACAAGAATTAGCGTACTTACCAATGATGTGTTGGCCCAGTGGTTGAGGGATCAATATTGAGGTGCCCCTGATTGAAAGGTCAGGGGTTCAAGTCCCCCAGAGCGCAATGGTGGAATAATTAATATTGAGGGCTACAAGCAGCAGTGTGGGAGATTGAAACTCGGTGGGAACCTGCGGCTGAGCTGGGGGAGGTTCAGCATGGAACAATCACTTGGGGATCAACTTCTTGTGCGCGCAGTAGTTGAGGATATTAGGAACCTGGGATCCATTGTGTGCTTACCGCGGTTTACCTGGAGGCAGTTCTGAGGGGATCCATTGTGTGCTTACCACGGTTTACCTGGAGGCAGTTCTGAGGGGCCGAGACTATTTCCTTGAGGACTAGTCGGGCGTAAGTTCGGAACCTCGATATCAAAACAAAAAAAAGAAAAAAATAGAATTAGCGCACTTTCTTAAACCCTCCACGCCTGTCCCACCTCTTCTCCTCTCCTCTGCTACTGCTACTTCTACTTCTACCCTCTTCTAATTCGATTTCACTCATAATGTTTTTGTGTTATTTCTGCTGATAATTATCGAGAGCGATGAAGATTCAATGCAACGTGTGTGGGGCTACGGAGGCGACCGTCCTCTGCTGCGCCTATGAGGTGGCGCTGTGTTGGTGTTGCAACCAGAGAGTACATGCTGAAAATAAGCTTGTGAATAAACACCAGAGGGTTCCACTTTCTTCTTCTTCTTCATAGATGCCCAAGTGTGATGTTTGCCAGGTTTCATTTTCTTTTCTTTCTTATTTTTTTAAATGACTTTGTCTCTGTTTATTTATTTGTTATTTTGGGAATCGTTTCATTTGATTAAGTGGATTAATTTTACTATGAACTAGAGTTTTCTAATTTCTATGATTCTTGGCTAATAGGAATTGTGTGGTATTAGAATTCTGGCCGTAGATATGTTTTCTGATATTCATGTCATGTGAAAAGAGTGTGTTGTGGGAATCGTCTGTACTTATGTTTTTCCTTTCTCTCGTTCTTATTGACACTAACCATAGAATAACTCAAATTAATTCTAGAATTAACACAATATAATATCTACTTGCTCTTGTTTTTGTTGACTAGTTCATTCCTGTGTATCAATGAGAGTGTCAATGATGAATTTGATCAAAGGACTTCTCTTGGGATGTGTTGTTAAATTAGTTGGAATTGCTCACATCTGCCTTGTCATGGAAAAATTGATAGGTTAATATTATGTATGCGAGTATGGACTACGATATTTGATTGATCAAGGGATGGGGCATGGGTGATTCATCGTTATAATATGACTCTTGTTAATTGGGCATGTCACTTGATGTACCTTTGTGAGAGGTTAACTTATTAAGTTTGCTACAAACAATCAGTCAGCTGTTAAAGGATTCGCTGCCAGATAATGGCTCCTGCAAATTGGTATGTTGAATGTTCGACTAGCCATAATCAAACGAGGAACTTTTGTAGTCAAGGTGTGCAGTAGGCTTGGTGAGTTGTCTGAACATCCTAGATCTAGTCCCTACAGGTTCCTCTATTTAGAGATTTTGGAGGATGAGAGTCGGACATATCTTAGTTGATCTTTAGATGTGTTCAAATTGTTACCTTGATTTGTCATGTATTGCTTTGAGTGGTATTGCTCTTTATAAGCTAGGGATGTCATTTCATCCAGTAGTTGATTCAATTAAAATGATTTATATCCAGAGCATGTTTTCCTGGATCCTTCTTTGATTGGTTTGGTAGCATCTGATATGATCATCATAATCCATGCAGGAAACAGTAGGTTATATCTTTTTTTTGGAGCACTGAGCTTTACTCTGTAGAAGATGCGACATTGGCATACACACGGTGAACGTGTTAGTTTCTGCTCATCAGAGGTTTCTGCTCACTGGAGTGGAAGTTGGCCTTGAAGCAACTGAAGCTGGACCAGTGTCACTGGTTGGAAAAAAATTTCTCAGTTAGATGAGAGAGGGTTTTGAGCAGAACCTCTTCCTGTTCCAAAGAGGACAACCGAAGCCTCATCTACGGGTCAATCTAGTAAGAGTTTTCTATCCTAGCTAACGTGGATGCAGATTTTTCATCCGAAAGTCTGCCTTTTACTGGAGGTTCTACAACTGGGAGTGTTCCAAAATGGCAGTTGGACGAATTTCTTGAGCTTGGTAATTTCAGTTAGGAACATGAGTTCATGGCTCATGGGCATGGCTCGTCTAAGGTACGATAAACTTGTGTCAATGTCTGTTCCACAGGCAGGGGCTACTGATGTTTACATAATGGCTAGTGGTATCCTTAT
Source organism: Pogostemon cablin (assembly GCA_023678885.1). Lineage (NCBI taxonomy): Eukaryota > Viridiplantae > Streptophyta > Magnoliopsida > Lamiales > Lamiaceae > Pogostemon > Pogostemon cablin. The sequence goes on along the minus strand of CM042959.1, from coordinate 31,996,273 downwards.
GTTGCAGTATAACTGAAGTAATATCTATCTCTATAATGTCTGTACTTTTGCAGTTGTAGGCTTAGTGTCTGTACTTTTGCACCTCAGTAGTTCTCTCACTGGTGTACTAATGCTTTTGCATACATAATGGAATGAGAATTTCATTTTCATAACCACTTGAACATGGGGCAATTAATGAGAAATATTCTCTCATTCTCTATCCATCTGCCGTGGGGCTAGGGCCAGTGTTCATGTGTTTGGGAGATGTTATTGTATCGGATTTATAATTTTAAGGAATTTGACCATGAAATCATTAGATTTTAAACTCATGGATTAAAAATGAATTTGTGCCTTTAGAGTTCTACATCTACTAATTTAATTCCAATTATATTTGCTATGCATTACCCTATCCTTCAAGTACATGTAATATTCAAAACATATTAAATAGAATTGTGGAGTGAAGTCTTTGAGTTGTTTATCCATTTAACATTTGGAATTAAATACTCTTTCTTTTTTATTTCATATCATTCCTAAGTTGTTTTTCCATTGAACATTTGTAATTAAATACACCTTTTTCTGTATTTCATTATCATTTCTGCGTGACATGCAAAGTTATCTGAAGGTTGCCCCTTCTCTGGATTCACACATGTGCAAATGGAATTTGATCAGCAAATTGTAACTGGATTCTCTATTATGATAATGTTCCATCCAATATTCTAACAGTTCAGTATAATTTTGAGATACAGTGATAAAATTATCTTACTCTCTGTATTTTAGATGTTTAAAATAGGAAATGGTTTTAAGATGGATAAGCCATATCTGTTGATTGTTATGCAAACATTATTTACTTTTTTTGGGTATTTTTGTTCTGATTTATATTTATTTGGAAATGTTATCAGACAAGCAAGGAGAAAATGGTAGATCCACAGTGCTCCCCAATCCTCCCAGCTGCTGACGTAGAGTTGGAGGGCGATGAGGGAATATGACGGGTGCCGGATTCATTTTGGGCAGTGCCGGAGTTTCCTGCTCCTCCCACAGTATCAGGGCTATGCTTGCCCAAGGTTTTACCAAACACGTCTGACTCTGGTGCTTTTGTGCCCGATATAGTTTCCGTGCCCTTGCAGGAGCATCACCTCAACGCTGATAACTCCAAGCGTCGGAGGCATTTTTAAGTGATCCAGTGAATGGTCTTGAGATGTTATGTTAACACTAGATGGGTAGGCTAGGATGAGATAGAAATGAGCTTAGTTTCATAGTTTGCTTGAGATGTTGTTTAGTTAAATGCTTTGTATGTAAGTTGAAGTATTCGTATTGTGGTTTTATGCTGCTTTCTCTGGCACTACGGTAGTTTTGTACGTATGTGTATATAAGCATGGAATTAATGGTAAAGCAACATTAGAGAGGTGAAATAGTAAATGTGTAGTGGGCAGTCGTATGCGTGAGCTATGTTACCCAACGTCATAGTTGATATGTGTTGTGGCCTGTTTTCGTCACGAAGACTCAAACGAGGTCCAACATGAGGTAATCAATAGAAAAAGGAATATATTAGAGAGATTTGTGTTGGATTTGGCTATGGTGCCTTAGTACTTTTCATTGATATTTTTGGTTAAGTGCAGTAACGTACATTAGGTCTCATCTTTCTCCTATTTATACTTCTTATTTCGTCTCTTGTGAGCTTAGATGCTCTTGCTTGCTTCTAGATTATTCTTTCCAATGATTGGATGTCATGTGTCCTATTCTAGAATCATCTCATAATAAAATTGATGCTCTTTGTACCTTCCCTTCTCTCATTGGTTGATGAAGAATCTAATACAACTGATCATGAGAACCATTGCAACCTCCCCCTTACTTCTTCTCGTTATTGGCTTTCATTTCTATATCTCCTGGAAGTCATGCCTTGTTTTCTGGGGTTATTCTCGGGGTGATTTCCTGATTTTATTTTTATATTTATCCCTAGCATTTCCATACCTTTCTCTGGGATAATCCGGCAGGCTTACGATGGGCCTGGGGTCTTACATCTCATTCTCTTTGGGCCTCGGTTATTGGGCTTGCCTCTGAATAGTTTGGGCCATGTATTTTATCCCATAACATTAGCCCCTCGAGCTCGAAGAATCACACATAGTAGGATTATTCGATGTCGACCCCTTATCTGGTTTTGTGCCTTTTTGATTTCCTCCAACCTTCTTTTTCCTGGAACTCTTTTGGGCTTTTAAATGGCCCATTCTTAGTAATCACATTTTTCCTCAATTTTTCGTCCATTCTTTGCCTGCTCGTCTTCTTCTTCAAATTTCTAGGGTTTCCAGTTCATCAATCTCCTCCTATGCTGCTTTCAATCTGAATCTTCCTTCTTCATTTCCAGGTACTGAATTGCTCTTCATTCATTTATGGATCTCGATAGCGACTATATGCCTCTCCATCTCCCTCTGATTCTATGGCTCTTTCTTCACACACCCCCTCTGATTCCTCTGACGGTGATGAAGAGATTCCTTTTGATGTTTTCCCTAATGTGGATTTGACCACTTGTGCCGATGGTTCTGATTTTGCGGCTAGCTTTTGTTTCTCCAGTCTATCCTTGAAGATATTGAATGTTCTTCAATTGTACTGTCCCCCATCAGTTACTCTTTATAAACCTGATTCTCAAGGTCGTATGTGTTGTCCTCCTCATGGTTGTGTCAGTGCTTATGAATTGATGTTGCATAATGGAGTTCGTTTTTCCCTTCCTGCAGTTATCTCTCATTTTCTTCTCCATTGGAGGATATCTCCTGCCCAACTTGCTCCTAATGGGTGGTCTATCTTGTATTGTCTGCTTATCTTATTCCGCCAATCTGGTTACTCTTTCCTTTCTCCCCTAGAGATAGATTTTCTATATTCCTTTACCGCTGAAAATAATGCTCGGGGCCGTAGCCATCCTGGTCTAATTACCGGTATTCCCGGCTCTAATAAAGGCTAGAAAAATAACTGGTTTTGGGTTTCTGGTGCTTGGGGTGGTGATTGTTGGCAATTGGATCTTGTGGTTCAAACGTGATCGTTAGGAATAACAGGCAAACAAAACAGCGGAAGCATAAAACGTGTTTACCGTACTTCTGGGTTGATGTAGAGGATGAACTGCAGAGAACTACCTCTGATCTTCTACTGTATGTCCCAAGTGTGATCCTGCTGTTGTGTGGGCAACAGTCTGCAGGATCTCTCAATCTGCTTCTCTTCCCTTCTCTCACCAAAAGAGGCGCAGGAATAATCTGAGGGATCCAGGAAGCTGAGTTCACTTATATATTGGGCTACAGCAGGGACCAGGAGGAGAAATTGGGCTGGGCCTCAATTGAATTTAATTAACCAATCTTAGCCCAAAGCTTTTAATTAAATCCAATAATAATAATATAGTCCACTAAAATATTATTACTGCACTACCCGTCCAATCCCAAAATTATGTTCTGGGCTCCTTCTTATTATAAGCCCGATAGTCTCCCCATGTTTAAGATATTCAATGTCCATTAATTAATTAAGTTCCTGACAACTCAAATTAATTAATATCTCATCCCAGAGTAGTACCACTCAACCTTAATATCATGCCGGAAATTAATCCACTTGCAAGATTTACATGATAAACCTTATGAGCTCCTCAAGGGGACATCATCATCCTATGACGGACATAGCTTCCTTCTACAATCAACAGCACACCATAGATACAGCACTACTTCCCAACTCACCGAGTTTGTTGATTTAATACTTATAAATCTCACCCATTGATGAATCAAAGAAATACATACTGCCCTACGTGTCGAGGTTATTGTATAGGGATTAAGAGCACGAACTTCCATAATAACAGAGATCAAGTTCTACTATATAGTCAGTATAAGAAGAACGACCTCAGGCGGTCCTGCTCAATACACACAAGTGCACTAATGTGATTCTATAGCCAAGACAAGCTAATACCAAACCACACTACAACCATACCGATAGAGAGTCCCCGTCTATCTCAGTTGTGAGCATCTGTTTATACTTTATAAGGAAACCGATAATATGATCTTCTGCGTGTTGTCGCACAACATATTATCTACAGTATAAAGTAAATGGACTATTGCATCATGCATATAAAATAAATTATAAGATGCAATCATTTGATCAATGATTCTCATTTCAAATATTGTTATGACATTGTTCATACTAAAGCTAGACTTTTAGTATACAATCCAACAATTTCCCACTTATACTAAAAGACTATGATGTCATGTCTTCTGCCATACATCTGATTCCTACTCCCACTTACACGACCATTAAAAGCTCTCGCCTTAAGGTCCTTGTAAATGGTTTACTAGGTCATCATCCGATGCAATCTAGGCGACAACAACCTTCGCCTCATCATATGATTTCTCGTAACAGGTGGTACTCGCGCTCCATGTGTTTAATTGCCTTATGGACTTGTGATTTCTTCAAGTTTGCAACTGCACCCATATCATCAATGTAAATTGTGATTACCTTGGGCAAACTTAGAAACACTTCGAAGTCCATCATGAAGTCTCTAGAGTCATATAGATACTTTGGCTGCCTCATAGGCTCCAATTCATCATCTTTCCATGATGGAGTCCGGAGTCTGAAATATATTTCTATATAACACTCCTCCACATTATGACTCTACTTCCTAAGATTAAACACATAACCTTTGAGGAGAATTTACTGGCGTCCAATCTGACTAAAAAATCTGAATCTACGTAATCCACAAGAAGCAGTGAATCTGTTTAGTAAATCCACATATAATTTCCAGTCCTTCTCAGGCACTTTATATATGTCTTACTACAGTTCATCATTCTTGTTCCGGGTTACGTTGATACCTTCTGTTCATGCGTTCAGCAACACAGATATCCAACTTCGTTCATAGCATTCTTTAGATTAAGCTTCCTTATTCGCCGAAGCATAAGGAACCGCTTTCATCTACTATATCTTCTTCTTGCGTCTCAAAGACACATTCACTTAGATAAATTTACATGCTAAACGAGTATGGACTGTATGATTTTATGAAACTTGAGATAAACATAACATCCTTTCTTGTGATCCGTATTACCGTGATCAAAAGGATGTATTTTGCCTTTCTTAAGTCCTTCATCACTACCGCTTTATTAACCGTACCCATACGCCCGATAATACTCTTTCATTGTCTCCAATGAGCAAGATACTATCTACGTATAGTACAAGAAATACCACCACGTTTCCGTCACTCTTTACAACACACAAGACTCATCCGCTCATTGATTTAAATCCATGCCACTGGATTATCTAATCAAAACAGATGCTTCACGATCTTAAAACTTGCTTTAGTCCATCGCTGGACACTTTTAAGCTTACTATCAAAATGCTATTAGTACTTTGCAATGAATTACTCTGGTTGTTTCACATAGATGTTTTCCTCAAGACTTCCAATCAGGAAAGCTGTCTTGACATCTATTTGTTGTACCTCATAATTTAATATGAGCAGCAATAAATAAAAGAATCTGGATCAATTTAAGCATAGCTACCAGCGAATATGTTCCCTCATAATCGAACCATTTCTTTCTGAGTACATCTTTTCGCAACAAGCTTTACTTCCAAGATTTTCACCTTTCCGTATGATCCTCTTTTATTTCCTATGATCACTTGCAATGGTTTTTACACCATTTAGTGGTCATACAAGTTCCTAGACTTAATATAGAATCCGTAGATTCTATTTCAACGTACATTGCAACTTACTAAGATTCCGCATTTTAATCTTGTAGTGCTACGTCGTATCCGTGGGATAATACCATATTCACTAGGGATCAAGTCTCACGACTCTCCCAAACATATATTTATGAGTTGTCACACAACCCTCCCACTACGACAAGACACTACATGTAATTGTGTATCAGACGTGACACGCGATGCAGTTTACCTTGTGGTATATCCTCTTGTGCACTTGGTACTTATACTTAGTGTTTTCCTCTCACTTCATTTAGAACAACTAAGACATGGGCTTGTGATTTATTACATAGTCCTTTTCCAAAAAATCTAGTGTTTGTGTTGACAATCACCCTTCGATCTTTTGGACTAAATAAATCACTCTCCATTTTTCTAGGATATCCCATATACAGATAAACGTTTCACGAATTACTGTATCTAGGGCATGTCCATAAAATGAATTTAATTATTCCAAATAATTCATCATCTATCTAATCATAACCATAAGAGCCTTATACCTTCTACCACCACACCATTCAGCTGGGGCATGCCCGGTGTAGTTACCTTGAGATTTAATCTCAACTTCTGATTATTAGTTCCTAACTATCCCTTGAGGTATTCGCCATCACGATTAAATCGTAATGACTTAATATATTTTCCATGACGCTTCACTGTACCAGCCTTTCAATTCTTGAATTAATCCAAGAACTTAGACATGCAGTGCATCAAATAAATATATTGATATCCAGAATAATGTTCGAATATTCATAACCACCTCTCGCCCGGATAATGTTAGGTTCGCTTGAATCAGAATGAACTAATTCCAACATATATATCTTTGGCTCTAAACCCCACAGCCTTGAAAAGACAGTTAATCATTTTTACTTCCAAGCAAGACTCGCAAGTCCGATAGTTTTCACTTCAGATATACCTCACGGTCTATCGGCTATCAACTTTTGAATCCTACTCAAGTAAAATGAACTATTCTTAGACGCCAAATGTATGTTTAGTTCATCTTTGAAGGTTCATTTCTCTTACTAATATTAGAAGATGCATTATTAATAATTATTTATTGCATCTATGGGATGTACATGATTCAAGAATATACATATTATCCACCAACGTACTTTAACGGATTATAGCCTCATTCCTCATTACTATGACCATGTCATTTAAATGAAATGAAGTATCCATCCATTAATGCATAGAAACCGAAATCAAATTCTTTCTATGAAACGTACGTAAAGGCAATTTCTCATAATCAATCGTTTATTCTTATCATGAGATAAATAAACAACTCCCACTGCAATAGCCACTACCCTTGTAGTTTTACCCATGTTTTAACAATCTTATCCTTACTAAGTGATAAACATTTAGTGATTCCAGTATCTACTCACTTCGAGTCAGTAGATGCCATCACTAATCATGTTTAAACCATTAGTAAATAAGATATTAAACTTGTTCATATCATGATGAAAATGGCTTTCCTTTGCCACTTGTTTTGTCAGAAGTTTCCCACCATTTACATCCTCTTGTAATTCAGGTGGAACTTACTCAAAACATCTAGGTAATTATGGAGAATAAAATTGACTTAGGTTTCCCCTTCAACTTCTATTCCATGTATTTCCAATTCATTCATCAAATTCTATCATGATCTTGCGCCTTTTAAATTACTCAAGTATCTGAAGAGTTACATGAGACTACCATATTTCTATGAACCTCTCATCTCTTCACTAGAGACTTTAATAGGCATCATGAGACGTCATTTGTGAGAACACACATGTATTTTCTTAAGCAGTAATTTTCAAAACCAAGATTCTTTTCTAATCAACTAATTTGGACAAGTAAATATAATGTCTTATAGTAAGCAATTAGTGAAATAAAACCATTAGAAATTCAGAGAATCACAATTAAATATTCCGATCAAATATTCGAATTTTATCCTTTTATATCGTTTCCCTCAAAACAATATAAAATAAAATTCACCGACATCTCAAGCACCGTGAATCTGCAAGCCACGATAGTGTGGACGTTTACAAACCCGAACATTTACAAGAGAAGGTTTTACCCATTAATTTCATTTGCCAACCTAACTTTATGACAAAATAATTAATAGTCGGTTCCTCTTTAGCCATGCAAATAAAAGCAGTGACTCCGATGGGGAGGATACTTATTATTTACATCTAAGTGTATACCATTATTTGACCCCAAGTCCGCGGCCCAAGCTTGTGTGCCTTACAGATGGAAAAGTACACACGCGCTCGGATAACTTCCTATAGTCATCAATTACAAGTTTGTACCAGTGAACCGCATATAAACTCATCCGATAGGGAGGAAGGTCTAAGCCAACGCGCAAGTTCATATGCATCACATTACAAATGTAATTATTTAATGAAGTCTGTTCCAGCAATCCATGAATAAACTCATCCGATAGGGAGGAAGGCTTTAATGCCAACGCGCAAGTTCATTCACATCGCTAACAAACCAATAATGGAGGCCGTGGGAATTAATTACCAATCCCATCTCCCACTTAGTTATTTAATTACCGAGGGTTTTTAACATGCATATAATATTCCAGAATAAAATATACAACTAAGACATGCTTCTATTAACAGTAATTTAAATAAATAAATCACATAGAATATGCCTTTCACATATACAACAATAATTGACAATTAAATCAATTAATCAGTTATATAACATTAATTAATTGCATAATTAGTGGATTAATTAAATGGGCCGTAGAGCATCAAATAAGCACAAAATGAGCAGCAGATTAATTAATTAATCATACTCATTATCTATGGCCCATAATCTTAGCCCAAAACTAAATTAATTCCACTAGCACAAAAAATCCATTAATAAAATTAATTAATCATGCTTGGCCCATTATCCACAATTAATTAAAAACAGGAGTGGCCCAGCAGCCCATTACCATTTTAATTAAAATTGAGCCCAATAGCCCAAAACCAAATTAAAATTAGAGCAGCCATAAGTGCAAGCCCAAGCAGCAGATAAGTCCAGCAATAAAAATTCCGAGCCCATCATCCATAAAATAGGCCCAACAGCCCATTTACATTTAATTAAAATTGGGCCCAAAAACCAGCTGAATTAATAAAACAACCCAGGCCCAAAACCAAATTAAATAGAATAGAGCCCAGAATCCACAGCCCATTAGCATTTTAAATAAATTGGGCCTATAACCTTAATAAAATTGGGCCCATCCATTTCCATTTTATAAGAAAATGGGCCCAGCATCAAGATCATCTATGCTGCCCTAAAAAGAAACAGCCGCTGCTTCTCACACTGCCAGCCTTCTCCTCCGGTGGCCGCGCCAACAGCCTGCCCGGCTGCTGTTCATTGAGCAACAGCGCCACCGCCATCCTAGTCACCATCTGCTGCCGCTCGCTCGAGGCCACCATCGACTCGCCCGGAACACGCCTTAAAAGGCGACCGGAACTTATCTCAGATGCGACCGAAACCTGCCTCAGACACTCCAGGAGCCGTCAGCCCTTCCCGCCGCTGCTGCTACCCCATCGCCGGAACTTCCAGCAGCGCCAGCCAGCGACGACATCAGCATAGCCACCGACGACTTGCCTGGAACGCCGCTTCGCACTTCCGCCGCCGCCCAGAAGCAAGCTGTCCAGGTTCGACGCCTCAACGTCGCGCCAGCTACCTCACATCGTCGACCTCGCCTGGTTCCGCATCGATGGATCACACGTGAAGCCGCGCCTTCAGCCCATCGTACACAAGACTCCGTCGCCGTATCAGCGCCGATCTGCTCCGACGCACTGCCGCCTTCAGTCCGTGATTCCCAGGACGCGCCGACGCATCGCCAAGAACCACCTTCGCCGTGAAGTCGCTGCCGTGGTTGCTGCCCACACCAGCGCCGCCACCGACCTTCCGTCATACAACAGATCGGCCGACCCCAGCGCCTGCTCCCTCAATTGCCACCACCCGCCACCGTAACCCGAACGCGCATCGTTCAGTCGTTCACCATCGATCGCAGTCACAATCAACACGCGCCACTGGATTTTTTTCTGACTCACCGTCGTACAGGGCGTGTGTGTGCATAATAGATGTATCCAGTGTGATAGCAGGGAGATTTTATGATTTGAAAAGCAATAAACAATTAGCAGCAATCACACATACCATATGCCAAATTGGATAATTTCTGGTGAATAACAATAACATCATAAAACCCATGAGATTAATATCAGATTATATCACATAATCAAATTATCCCATTCAAACATGCTATTATTCTGTCCAGAAACACAAATAGCACATAAACCCCTTAACGTGTCACGTTTTACCACGAAACCAACGCTCTGATACCAATTGTTGGCAATTGGATCTTGTGGTTCAAACGTGATCGTTAGGAATAACAGGCAAACAAAACAGCGGAAGCATAAAACGTGTTTACCGTACTTCTGGGTTGATGTAGAGGATGAACTGCAGAGAACTACCTCTGATCTTCTACTGTATGTCCCAAGTGTGATCCTGCTGTTGTGTGGGCAACAGTCTGCAAGATCTCTCAATCTGCTTCTCTTCCCTTCTCTCACCAAAAGAGGCGCAGGAATAATCTGAGGGATCCAGGAAGCTGAGTTCACTTATATATTGGGCTACAGCAGGGACCAGGAGGAGAAATTGGGCTGGGCCTCAATTGAATTTAATTAACCAAGCTTAGCCCAAAGCTTTTAATTAAATCCAATAACAATAATATAGTCCACTAAAATATTATTACTGCACTACCCGTCCAATCCCAAAATTATGTTCTGGGCTCCTTCTTATTATAAGCCCGATAGTCTCCCCATGTTTAAGATATTCAATGTCCATTAATTAATTAAGTTCCTGACAACTCAAATTAATTAATATCTCATCCGAGAGTAGTACCACTCAACCTTATTATCATGCCGGAAATTAATCCACTTGCAAGATTTACATGATAAACCTTATGAGCTCCTCAAGGGGACATCATCATCCTATGACGGACATAGATTCCTTCTACAATCAACAGCACACCATAGATACAGCACTACTTCCCAACTCACCGAGTTTGTTGATTTAATACTTATAAATCTCACCCATTGATGAATCAAAGAAATACATACTGCCCTACGTGTCGAGGTTATTGTATAGGGATTAAGAGCACGAACTTCCATAATAACAGAGATCAAGTTCTACTATATAGTCAGTATAAGAAGAACGACCTCAGGCAGTCCTGCTCAATACACACAAGTGCACTAATGTGATTCTATAGCCAAGACAAGCTAATACCAAACCACACTACAACCATACCGATAGAGAGTCCCCGTCTATCTCAGTTGTGAGCATCTGTTTATACTTTATAAGGAAACCGATAATATGATCTTCTGCGTGTTGTCGCACAACATATTATCTACAGTATAAAGTAAATGGACTATTGCATCATGCATATAAAATAAATTATAAGATGCAATCATTTGATCAATGATTCTCATTTCAAATATTGTTATGACATTGTTCATACTAAAGCTAGACTTTTAGTATACAATCCAACAGTGATACCCCTATTTTATTAGATAGCAGTTCATCGGCCTCCTAAAAAGAGGCCCTTCCCAATTATTTTCAAGATTCTCCTCCTTGTGAGTATAGTTTCCTGCTTTGTCCTGTTAACATGTTAGAATGTTTCTATCATCTGATCTTCTGATATTTTATTTATTTTTAGCATCAGGTGTTCCCTCCTCTGATCGTCTTTCTCGTAGTTTTAAAGATCACTTGGAGACAGTCTTATCCTGGCAGCCCGCTAAGCATCACGTGGATGAGCTTTTGACAGACAAGAATCTTCAGCTTTATCGTTTATCTTCCGTAATATCACCTATGACTTCGAATACTGGTAATCTTTTAGCTTCTTGTTCCTTACTTTTTTTTTATTTTTCTTTCCCTACTAATAACTGCCTTTCTTCTTTGTTAGGTAAACGCTCCTATTTGGTTCCCGCAAGTGAATGTCTTGCTTCAACGTCAACCCCTTCTATCCCGAAGAAACCTATTCTTTTCCCTCCTGGGATATTCCTGCTGCAAAGAAGCCTCGGGTTAACCCTTCTAATGTATCCCAAGAAAAATGCAAATCTCTTGGAGATCCTAATTTGATTGATATCCCCGATGATCCTTTACACACCTCTGGGGATGTCATTCTCTCATCTCTGAAAGTATCTTCCAAGCCTCGAGGGAAATCTACCAAGGTAGCCCATTGAAAAGCCTCAAGTAAACCTTCAGAGGGTTCTTCAAAGTCAATTCCTGGAGTTATTCCTTTAGAAGGACAATTTACTCCTTTTGGTTCTGTGGATCCTAAAAGAAATGATGTCCTTTCTAAAGCAAATATATCTCTAGACGGAGTTGGGGCCACTTATTTTTTATCTTTGGAAACTAAGATTTCTGCTAATTTTCCTTTTTATCTGAAAACTGCTATGAATTACCCTTCCCGGTCATGGACCGAAGAAAATGCTACTGCTCTTACTCAGATGAGCCCTCGAACTAAATTCATGTGTGCTGCTGGTCATTTAGGTCAAGCCTCTTGCTTCATCGCCAACCTTTCCGAAGATATTAACAGATTACCCCACGACTATCACGCCTATACTCATGAGTTAGAAGATTTGAAGGCCAAGCTTTCTTCTATCGAGCAAGAAAAGTTAGAACTTATGAAGGCCCGAGATTATTTCCAGGACCAGTTTGAGTCAGAGAAAGAGAGTCGCCATTGCTCTGAGAAGTCTTTCAATGACCTTTCTAGAAGTTACGGTTGATATCAAGATAATCTTTCTAATCTGGAGAAAGAATTTCAAGCTTTGCGCCTTCACGCATCTACTGAAAAGGAGCAACTATCTGCTCAGGTAAAGACTGCCACCGATGCACGTTCCTTTTGGCATGCTGAATATTTGAAAGTTTTTGATGAATTGACTCAGATGCATGAGTATACTCTTCCACTTGCCCGGGTCTTTTGCTTTTGTTCAGCCTATATAACTGTGGTTGAAAAACTTGCCAGAAAGTTATTTGCGGAAGACTTAACAACTATCCGCTCTGAACTAAAGGAGAGTTTAACTGAAGTGCCCATGCCTCCTGGGGAAAATCTTGAAGAATGATCTCGATTTTGGCATTATTGGCTCTTATTCGGATTTTATCATTGATATTCCTTTAGAGAAAGATGCTCATTCTGAAGATTTCATATCCTCTGCTTTTCTTGAAGGGGATGCGCCTGGGACTATCACTTCCTCTGAAGTGACTCTATTGTCGGATAAGGCCTTCTTATCTAAAGTTCAAGAAGAGGCTGCCAACGTTAGTCTTCCTGGGGATGATCCTTCCTCTCCATTTCAAACTGCTCCTCTGATTATTTCAGCCCCTGCTCCTACTGGCTCGACTGATATCATTGATCCTCCTGAGGATCCTCCTTCCAAGACTCCTACTGATGCCCCTGATTCTTGATTGTATTTTTTACTTTTTTGTTTCACCTTCTCCTGTATTCCGATTAACTTTGAGTATTAATGGAAAATATTCCCAGTATTTTTTGGGTTCTATACCTCTATACCCTTTTTTTGGTACGTGGGCTACGCTCCTTGCCCATGACTGTACAGTTAACTGTCTCTTCAACTTCTTCTTTTTCATTTCTTAAAACTCCCTTCCCCTTTTTCATTTTCTCTTTTCTTCTTTTTCTGCCTTTCTCTTTTCTCTTCATCTATGGCTCGCAGCAATTCCGACTCTTCTCAACAGTTCAGCGTCTCTGTCTATTCGTCTGACAAGAGCCCCACCAGGCCTCGAGGTCACGCCGTGCGTCGATCTGCTCAAAATGTTGGAGCCCTTGGTCGTGGTCGTGGTCGCCATGATGGTTAATCCTCACGAGTTCTGGCCACTCCCAGGCCTCGTCGGGTCCTTGAACCTCCGATTGTTCCCGGTGTACCAGACCCCCATGCTAATAGAGACGCATACTCTTGACCTAGCCGAATCACCCAAGAAGAGATAGATCATCTTTGGATAGCTCATGGGTATTCTCGTGTTCAGTTTAGTGCTCCCGGTCCTGATGCCAGAATCAATGCTCCTCCTGATGGTGCTATCCCATTCAATGAGGTATTATTCACCGCTGGTCTGAGATTACCCTTGCCTGCCTTCATAATACGTTTGTGTCTTTACTGGGGGGTAACCCCTGTGCAAATTCTTCTAGCTTCTTGGGTAAATTTGCTTGCTGTCATTAGCTTGTTTCGAGTGTTGGGTCATTATTTCATTGAACCCAGAGAAATTGATTTCTGCTTTACCTTTTCTCACCGTCACGTCGGTTATTACTGTTTGATGCCCCGAGGGCCAAAATTGATCGGAGGAAGCGACATCGTTGGCTGCGGATGGGAGTCCTCCTGGTTTTAGCTACAGGGTGGTTTCTGAGCTTATGCTGGTTTTGATACTACTCCACTTTCTTCTCTGCTATTCCGTCCTTTGCCTGCTGGTGAAAACTTTTTTTCTCTATATTCGTATTTTTTTTCCTCTTTACTGACTATGTTGATTTAATCTGTTGCTTTCATTATCCTATATTCTTTTTCTTATACAGGCCCTGAATGTCCTACCTTTGCGAGTCTCAGTCATAGTTTTAGGAATGCTTATAACCAGCTCATGGATATGGCTTTCCCTTTCCAAGCTACTCCCCTTCTTTCAGAGAAAATGCTTGCCACTACAAACCTCTCTCGACGTGGACGTGTTATTCCTAAGAGTATTACACTTTTCATGTTCTGTCCTTTGGTACTACGCACGATTCTATTTTCTAGTGTTTTCTTTCATCTACGTTTTCAGCTGTTTTTCTGTAGATAAGCTTCGCCTGTCATTAGTACCTTATGAGGATACTATCAAGGGTTTATCTCTCAGCAGCCGTAAAAGAAAGTGTGGTGCCGTTGGCTCTTCCAATCCTCTATTTACCAGTGTTGTTTCAGATCCCATACAAGAAGAACTTTCCGATGATCCTGGTTCCCAATCTGAGGAAGCTATTGACAAAGCTCCTACGACTTCACGTTCTTCTAGAGTTAAGTCTCAGTTCGAAACCCACTCTGCAATTAGGGATATAGCCCAGCAATACCAGTCTGAGTCATCATCTGAGAAAGAATCGGTGGAGACCCGGAGGAGAAGGATTGCCCGGGGAAAGCGTCTATTGGCTCCTAAGAAAAATCAAACTGTCAAGCCCATTCCCTGGCCATTTGTGGTTACCCCTGGTGATAATACTGATCAGGGATTAAGTTCTGATGCCTGTCGTATTATTTCTAATTTTGCATCAATAGCCCGAGATCTTGCCGAGTGTCAAAGATTGTTCCGTCCTGAGATGCTGAATCCTGTTCCTGCTCCAAGTGTTCTCAATTCTACTCTTGAAGAGAACTCCCATTTAACTACTCAAGTAACTGCTCTCGAAGCTCAAAATGTTGACTTAAATGAGCGCTTGAGGGAGATAATAGCCAGGGCTGAAGCCGCTGAGGCAGAATTGAAAGCTTATCGTGATCTTAGCTTTTCCTGATTTACTGAAAATTTCCCCTGCCTGTTACTTTGCTGTTTTTATGACATGGTATGATATGTGATGATGAATTCTGATTTTCTCTATCCCCTTTCTTTATATTTCGTTATGCTCTAGACTTTTTATCTTTTATCCTAATAATATTGGATGATGATGCATTATAACTCATTTTATTCCCTTTCTTGCTTACTTTCGACTGCCTGAGACTTTTTGTCTGGAACTATTTGAAGTGTGATGATAATCTGCTTTGATTTTGATAATTTCTCATGATTTATATTCAAATGAGTTAACTTTTCTGGTGTTACATCATGGTGTTTCATTGAAAGCGATAAAATAGCATACTCTGCTTTTCCCCCTTAGTTGTTCTTCATGGTTGCTTTACTGATAGAACTTCTTGAGATGTTGTGCATTCCATGGGTGTGGTTCCTCCTTCTGTTTCTAATTAATCAGTCTATATGCTCCTCCTTTTAACCTCCTGGCAATGACAAATGGGCCTTCCCATTCTTTTCCAAATGTTCCTGGAGCTGTTTGCAAGATTCTTCTTAACACTAGGCCCCCTTGTTTAAATTCTCTCAGCTTCACCTTCAAATTATAAGTTCTTTCTGACCATCTTTTCAACAACTCATTATGCATATCAGATGCTAGCCTTTTCTCATGCAGCATGTCCAACTCCATTTTTAACGCTTCCTGGTTCCCTTCTTCCAAATGATGTAGAATTCTAAAATTGGGTTCCTCAATCTCCACTGTTATTACTGCTTCTGCCCCATATGCCATGGAAAAAGGGGTTTCTTCTGTGGCATTCCTTGTGGTAGTCCTGTATGCCCATAATACACCTAGTAACATGCCTGGCCAATTTCCATCAAACCCTTCCAACCTGGCTTTGAGTGTATGCTGGATAATTTTATTCACAGCTTCTACCTGTCCATTGGCTTGTGGATGGTATGGAGTTGAGTACAACTTCTTGATTTTCATATTCCCACAAAATTTCTTGATTTTGGTATTGTCAAATTGCTTCCCATTGTCTGTCACTATGGCATTTGGGATACCAAAATGACATATAATGTTTTTCCATAGAAAGTCCTCCATTTTTTCTTCATTAATAGTAGCTAGGGGCTCAGCTTCGGCCCACTTTGAAAAATAATCGACGACTACCATTGTAAATTTCACTCCACCTTTTTCTATTGGTAGCGGGCTGATTAAGTCTAATCCCCACTTAGCAAATGACCAGGGACTATAAACTGACAATAGTTCCTCGGGGGCCGACCTTGCTATTAGGGCAAACCTCTGACAATTCTTGCAAGTTCTGGCATACTGCATGGCTTCCCTCTTTAATATTGGCCAATAGTACCCCTGACGCACGACCTTATGTGCTAATGCTCTTCCCCCAGTATGATTTCCACATATTCCTTCATGAATTTCTTTCAGCACATATTCTGCTTCATCCGGGGTCAAACATTTAAGTAAGGGTGTAGAGTATCCCCTCTTATATAGTACTCCATCCAGTATCCTGTATCTTGCTACTCTTAATCTCAGCTGCCTGGCTTTAATAACATCCCCTGGTTGTTCTCCTGTTTTTATGAAATTGACAATAGGCGTCATCCAACTCTCATCCTTCTCAACATCTATTGTCAGGATCATATTATCACTGGTTTATCATGGCAAGTGATATTGATATTATAGCCAATGCATCTGTTTCTGAATTACTTTTTTGTCCGATGTTTTTGATAAAAAAATTTTTAAACTTCGCCATAGCTTCTACCACCAAATTCCGGTACTTCTCCAATTGGTTATCTATCGCTGCGTAATCTCCTCTGATTTGGTTTACTATCAACTGAGAGTCACTGTAGACTATCAAGCATTCAACCCCCATTGACATAGCCATTCGTAGTCCATTCAATAAAGCCTCATATTCAGCTTCATTGTTTGTTGCTCAAAACCCAAATTTTACAGCTGATGAAAATCTTTCTGACGAAGGACTTTCTAAGACAATTCCAGCCCCTGAGGCAGTAGCTGTGACTGAACCATCCACATAAAGTTTCTATGGTTCCCCTATCTTATCCCCTGAAGGAATAAGTAAGGTCAATTATACCATGAAATCTGCTAAAACCTGTGCTTTTATAGTGGGTCTTGGGGCATATATGATATCATACTGCCCCAGTTCCACCGACCATTTCAAAAGTCTACCAGCTGCATCCGGCCTTTGTAGTACCTGACGTAATGGTAATGCCGTTAGTACCTCAATTGTGTGCTCCAGAAAATATGGTCTGAGCTTTCTCACACTTACGATCAATGGCAATGCCATTTTTTCTAACACCGAATATCGAAACTCAGCCTTCCTTAGCCCCTGGCTTACATAATATACTGGAGTACATTCCTTATCTTCGGTTTTAACTAGAACAACACTTACTGTTGTTTCTGAAGTTCCAATATAACTGCAATTTTTCTCCTGGCGATGGCTTTGACAATATTCTCGGATTTGACAATTCCATTTTGATATTATCGAATGCCTCCTGGCTTTCCACGGTCCATTCGAATTTATTCTTCTTTCTCAAAATGTCAAATAAAGGCTTGCATTTGTCAGAAGCTTTTGATATGAATCGATTTAATGCTTCTAACCTTCCTGTCAAGTTCTGAACCTCCTTGCCATGTTTTGGTGGTTTCATATCCATTATGGCCTTCACCTTGCTTGGGTTCATCTCGATTTCTCTTCGGCTGACAATATACCCTAGAAATTTTCCAGAAGATACTCCAAAAGTACATTTCCTGGGGTTTAATGTCATGCCATACTCTCGAAAGATAGAAAATACTTTGATGAGATGTTCAAAGTGATCTTTTTTATCCAAACTTTTGACCAGGGTATCATCAACATACACTTCTACGAACTTTCCAATTTTGTCCTTGAACATTTTGTTCACCAACCTTTGGTATAGTGCCCCTGCATTCTTTAGACCAAAAGGCATATTACACCAACAATATATGCCTATACCTGCAAAGAATGCTGTGTCTTCCTAATCCTCTGGATGCATGGGAATCTGATGATATCCCAAGAAAGCATCCATAAAACTCATGATTTCATGGCCAGTCGTGGAGTCCACCAACCTGTCAATAGCTGGTAAAGGATAATTATCCTTTGGACATTGTTTGTTGAGATTTGTGAAATCCACACACAATCTCCAAGTGTTGGTGGCTACTTTCTTGATCAATACCGGGTTTTGGACCCTTTTTGGATATTCAACTTCTCGAATTAACTTTTCTGCCAATAATTGTGTAACCTCAGCCTCTAATGCCGTATCCTTTTCAAGGCTAAACTTCCGCTTCTTTTGATAAAACGGTTGAGCTTTGGGATCAATGTTTAAACGATGGCATGCATGCTTCGGAACCACTCCCGGCTTTGTGGTTGGATCCCACACGAAGACATTTGAGTTTTCCTTGAGTAACTCTATCATCTTTTTCCTGTATTATCCCTGGAGTGTAACTCCTACCCTTACTTTTATTTCTGGGTTCTCCTGATCAATTTGCACCTCTACAGTGTCTTCCTCTGCCGATGAGATCTCTGATAATATAACCAGAGGATCTATCTCGAGAATTAATGGATCTTCAAGCAATTGAAAAATATCTCCATGTAATGTATGTCCTTCCACCATTTCGTTTTCATGAGGACGCCTTTCTGTTTCTCCTTGATTTTCTGGTTCAATATCCATTATATCTACTTTCTATTTTCTGCCTCCAACATCATTATCAACTCCTACCAACATTTTCTTGAAAGCCAACATTTTAAAATTAGGATCATAGCAACTCAAACCTTCCATTTTTTCTATGAATGAACACTCCTGGGCACTCTTCTGATCCCCTATCAAAGTGGCTATACGACCATTCTTTGTTTGAAACTTTAAACATTGATGTAATGTAGATGTGACTGCTTCGAATGTATGAATGAACGGTCTTTCCAATATACAATTGTAGGATGAAATCTGATCCACCACTTTGAAATTAACAGAATATAAGACCTGTATTTTTTCATCTGAACATTTAACCTGAACCATAAGATCAACTTCTTCCAGGAGTTTGGTTAAGGCATTACCAAACCCTCTGATGTCATCACGGCATGGGCGAACTGAATGATGCCAGCAACCTCCTAGCTTATTAAAGACTGACTTAAAGATGATGTTGGCATATGCCTCTGTGTCTATCAAGCATCTGTGAACTTTTATTCTAGAGATATTAGCCGAGATGACTAGGGGATCCGTTTGTGGGTTCTTAACTCCATAAAAATCCTCCTCTATAAACGTGATGTCTGGACCTTCCACCGGGTATATAGAATAAACCCTGGGACTCTGTTGATCCAAATCCCTTAATTCTGGTTTTCTTTTTTTCTAGACAGCTCAGTTATCGCCTGAGAAGTTCCAATATATTTTTCCTCAATTTGGCTTTACATCATGAGAATTTCCCCTGGACGATTATTCCTGGGTGCCTGGATTTGAGCTGCTCCTGACGGTGGTAATCACAGTGGAGGTGGTGGTAAATTCTATCCTTCCTGAAGTTTTTCTTGTTTTCTGATATGATTTTGGGGATAGTTTTCCCCTAATCGAGCATACTGTTGAGCTGGGGCCAACATTCCCTTTAGCCTTCCACTTTTGAACAACCTCTCAAAGTTCAAACAATAAATTCCAACATTGATCTGTGTTATGCCCGGAATATTGATGGTATTGACAGAATCTTGTTAGGTCCAATTGTCCCGGGTGTGCCCATATAGGGCGTGGTTGTCGAAGCACATGCCAGTTTCGCACTTGATAAAAGATTTCGTCCACTGAAAATTGTGTCTCCTCCTGCAAGACTTGGATATTAGGTTCATCCGACACCGTGAATGGCCAGAAATTAGCTGAAGCTTTGTATTCCTTATTCCATTGACTCACTGGTTTTTTCTTGCTTTGTTCCTCTGCTTTTTTCGCCAAGGCTAAAGTCTCTTCCGCTTGACTATATTCATTGGCTAAAGCCAGGAACGCTCCATACGTGGTCAATGGTTTGAACTGTACCGCCTTCCAAAGTGCTGATTCTAGGTGTAACGCACCCATGGCTGTAACAAGATAAGCCTCATCACCCATAGGCTCTCCCTTGGCCCTTTGATCATTAAACCTTTTCAAAAAAAACTCAGATTGACTCCGTTGATCCCTGTTTTATACTCCCTCCATCCCACACTTATGTTCACACTTTCTATTTTCGTTCGTCCCACACTTATGTTCACCACCCAAAAAAGGAAACTTCACATTAACTAATAACCTCAAAAGTTATCTTAATTTCAAAAATACTACTCTCACCTAACACACATAACATATTTTATAATTTATTTATTACCTAAAAATACCACAATACCCCTTAAAAGTCAATAAAGTTGGTCAAAAAATAATTTTTCTTAAACTTCGTATCTACAGTGTTGGTGAACATAAGTCCGGGACTGAGGGAGTACTTGCGAATATGTGATTTGGCTCTTTTACCACCCCTAGATACGAGTATTGTGTGATAAATACATTTACTAAATCAGCCCATCCTCCAATTGAATTTGGAGGTAAAGTAGAAAAATAATCATTAGCTTTATTACCCAAAGTTAATGGAAACATACGATATTGAGTTGCTTTCGAACTTCCTTGAGGCCCCATCCATAACAGATAAGTATTGATATGTTGATATGGATCTGACTTACAATTAAATAAAACTTCATTTGGTACCTTAATTTTCATTTGCCTAGGTGCTAGGCGAATTTTTTCTACCTCCTTCTCTTTGGGCCTCGATTATTGGGCTTGCCTCTGAATAGTTTGGGCCGTGTATTTTATCCCATATCAATATGGATTGCGAGTTCTATTGATGAAGATGTCATCTTGTACTGTCTAACCTTTTTTTAAATATTAAAGATTTGATATGAAAGCAGTTCAAATCTACATTTCACTTGTATGCAGTCCCCACTACATACACGACCAACGGGACAATCTGTTTTTATTTTAAATTTACTTGTATATTCTACTATTTACATAACAACAAATTCCTTAATTTTGAGGTTAATATTTCAAGGGTTAATGATCATTAACAACCAAACAAGTAAAGAAATACAAAGTGAAATAACATTGTGATTTCGGCGGCTCCCACTCCCACCCTACTCTCCCCTCCCTATACATGCATATATAATAAATATGTTTTTCTTTGAATTAATTTTATTAAAATTATAAATTTTGGTATTTAATATTATAAAATTTTATTATTTATTTATCATAAATAAAATTTTAATTTTAAAATTTTTTAAATAATTGTTGAAGTATAAATTTAAAAATTCATTCATAAAACCATACATAATACATTTAATATATCCAAACAATCAATATATTTTAAAAGGGTTAATTGCAAGAAAAACCACAAACTTTATTCCTGTTGCAAATTAATCCCAACATTTGAGAAAGTGCAAAAAAAGAGCCTCACATTCACGTATTGTTGCAAAATACACCAAATTTTTTAAAACAGTATTCCGCTTTTAATCCCATCTTTGAGAAATAGGAGTATATCATACGTTAAGTGCATTTTATAACAATTATTTAAAAGTGAAAATCTTTTTTGTAATTTCTCAAATGTTGGGATTAATTTGTAAATTTCGTGGTTATTTATACGATTAACCCTATTTCAAATGTTAAAATCCATAAAATTTAAAATCAATTCATTCATTAAATATTGATAACTAAAAAAAGAATTGCGTGCACCAAATTAATAGTACAATTCTTCAACAAAAATATTACAATGAATTGAACAAAAGAATACAAATTAAGGAATCAATATTAGCATTTAGGCAGACGTTTGTTCCGCTTTAGTTGGTGTGTCTATGTTTATGCATGGGTGGAATGCTCTGTTGGTTTCTGAAGAAGTTGTGTGGATCAACCATGGTCTTCACACGAACAAGGCGATCAAAGTTATTCTTGAAATACTTCCTGCCCCAAATGCTTGCCTGCGCGTAACTCGTCCTTCCAACGTTGTTGTTGACTCTGATGTCAAGATCTCTGTAGTTCAAGTAGGCAGCCCTGGGAGAGGCAGAGACGTAGGGTGTCATGTAATCGAAGGCCCTCCAACACCCAGTTCAAGTACTTGCCCGAATTGCGAGCCTGGCCTTCCTGCCAATAGACCGTATGGAAGACTTTGTACAAGTTACCAACCTTGTGAGGTGAAAGAAAAGCAGCAGAAAGCATAAAGGTGGAAATGATGACAACCATAATAAAATGCAAAAGCAGAAAATGTGTGAATGAACTTTTTGATTGATGAATCACAAGTTTACAGAGTGGTGTATATATTAAGTAGTCATGCTGCTAACGTTTTATAGCTGCAAACAAAAGGACAAATATTCAAACAAACTTGTACTGGAGTAATCTCCACATACACATGGCAAAATCTTGCTGAGTTCTCACTAGAAGGTAAAGAGGGTGAAATAGGTGCAGTATGATGTGAAGTGGTAGGATGGGGTGAAGGAAGAGGAGATAATGAGGGAGTTGAAGATGTACGAGTAAGAGATGGAGGTGGAATGGTAAAGAACATGTCATGGATGAATTGATCAATGGGAGGAGGTTGTGTAAGAGTAAAAGGAAATACAGATTCATCAAACACGACATGCCTAGTAATAATGACTTTTCCAGAGGGTAGAAGAACTTTGTAACCTTTATAAGTTGAACTATAGCCAATGAATGTTGAAGGGGATGATCTGTATTGCAATTTATATTCATTATAAGGTCTAAGATAAGGAAAACATAAACATACAAAAGCTTTCAAAAGTGAATAGTTTGGAGCATGGCCATGAATGATCTCTAAAGGTGTTTTGTAGTGAATGGATTTGCATGGTATTCTATTGATGAGGTAACAAGCTGTGACAAAGGCATCATCCCAAAATTTCAAAGGTAGGTGAGATTGAGCTAACAAAGACAAACCCATTTCGACAATATGTCGATGCTTCCTCTCGGTATGTCCATTTTGTTGGGGTATGTATGGACAAGATATTCTATGGTGTACACTTTTTTCTTGAAAAAATTGTGTTAGTGCTATGTATTCCCCTCCCCCGTTACTTTGAATGGCTTTAAGAGTGGTGCAAAATTGGTTCGTGATAAGGTTATGAAAGTGAATCATGGCTTGTTTTGCATCACTTTTTCTTTTAAGAAGATAAAGCCATGTGAACTTACTATATTGATCAACGAAATTCATGTAATAACGATAACCATTTCTAGATAAAACAGAAGAGGGTCCCCAAAGATCAATGTGAACAAGATCAAATGGTGAAGTGTATATAGTACTAGAATCAGTGAAAGGTAATCTGTGAGACTTAGAAAGAGCACATGGAGTACATAAATGAGAATTGTTTTCATTGCTAGAGAATGGGATATTACAAGACATTAAGGCATGCTTTACTATTTCTAGAGAGCAATGACCTAGTCTTTGGTGCCAAGTATGTAAACTTGCACCTTGATTCATAGTATGTACACTAGGAAAAGAAACGGGAACATCATTCCTATTGAAAGACAATGGTGATGGAAAACTAGTTTGAGAAAAACAAGGACTAGTTCTGGAAGAGGGTGAAACCTTCTTGGTGGAATGAAGATTGAAGTAGTATAAGCCATCTCTAATAGTTCCTTGGAGCAGAGTTTGATGAGAAAGAAGATCCTTCACAAGATAAAAAGTAGGGTGAAACTCAAAGTATACTTTATTGTCATTAGCAAACTGAGAAACACTAATGAGATTTTTTGTAACAGAAGGAACCATGCAATAAATTTTTTAGGAGAAAAGGTTTGTCATGAGATTTACTTTGAACTAATGAATTACCAATATAAGTGATAGATATACCCGTGCCATTTTCCAGGTGGAGTTTAGCATTTCCAAAATGTTCAGAGGCACCAAGATTCAAGTTGTTGAGGTCATTTGACACATGATGTGTGGCTCTAGTATCGGGAAACCATGAGGATGTTTCGGAACCAGAATCAGAAAATCCATATGGAGAGATTTGAGTAATGTTCAAGCATGGTTGAGGATTCAAAGGCATTGCATTACTTCCATTAGCTTGTTGTGGAGTGTTTTGTGGTGAATAGTTGGAGTCATAACTGTGCCAACATCTATCTGCACTGTGCCTAGTTATTTGACAGACTTGACAAACAAGAGTTGACCTATTGAACCTTCCACCTCTGCCTCTGTAAGATCCACTTCCACCTCTTCCAAACCTTCCTCTAGAAAACCAGCCTCTCCCCATCTGAAAATGATTTGTGTGTGACTAAAAATTTCTATCATTATAGAATTGTGATTGAGGAGAAGTTGTGACTGTGTTTAAATTTGGTTGAGAACCTTCAATATTAATTAAGATGGAAGAGCTTTTCTCAAGTCTATTTTCATAGCTCAGTAATAAGGAGTGAATTTCACTAACACTCCACGGTTGAATTCTTAAAGTAACAAAAATCATAACAACATCGTATTCGGATCCCAAACCAGCTATAATATGTAGAATTTTATCTTGCTCAATAAGTGTTTGGCCAACAGATCCCATGAGATCAAAACACTTTTTGAGTTTATTGAGATAATCCCTCATAGGAAGGCTTCCCTTTTTTATTGTTTGGAGCTTATACTTATATTGCATAAGTTTAGCAGTAGATTGGCTAGCAAAGTTGGATTCCAAAAATGCCCAGATTTCCAAAGAAAAATTTAAACCAACTGTTTGAACCAAAATACCTTTTGATAAAGAAGATAACAGCCACGAAGCTAGCAGTTGATCTTGCCTCTTCCATGTTGCATACTTTGGATTTAGTCTTCTTGTGGTTGAAGGGCTCTCTGTGATGTATTCAGATGGAACTTCTTGACAAGAAGTAATGAAAGATTCTAACCCATATCCACGAATTGTAATCAAGGTGTGTTGCTTCCACACAAGATAATTTGTATCACACAATTTGATAGAGATGAGTTAGTGGAGTAAAGGAACCACCTCCATATTAAGAGGGGTAATGATATCAGTTGAGTTGGACCTTTCATTAAAGGAAATAACCTCGCTCTGATACCATGAAAGAAAAGTAGCAGAAAGCATAAAGGTGGAAATGATGACAGCCATAATAAAATGCAAAAGCAGAAAATGTGTGAATTAACTTTTTGATTGATGAATCACAAGATTACAGAGTGGTGTATATATTGAGTAGTCATGCTGCTAATGTTTTACAGCTGCAAACAAAAGGACAAATATTCTAACAAACTTGTACTAGAGTAATCTCCACCATACACATTGCAAAATCTTGATGAGTTCTCACTAGAAGGTAAAGGGGGTGAAATAGGTGCAGTATGATGTGAAGTGGTAGGATGGAGTGAAGGAGGAGAAGATAATGAGGGAGTTGAAGATGTACGAGTAAGAGATGGAGGTGGAATGGTAAGGAACGTGTCATGGATGGATTGATCAATGGGAGGAGGTTGTGTAAGAGCAAAAGAAAATACAGATTCATCAAACATCACATTCCTAGTAATAATGACTTTTCCAGAGGGTAGAAGAACTTTGTAACCTTTATAAGTTGAAATATAGCCAATGAATGTTAAAGGGGATGATCTGTATTGCAATTTATGTTTATTATAAGGTCTAAGATAAGGAAAACATAAACATCCAAAAGCTTTCAAAAGTGAATAGTTAGGAGCATGGCCATGAATGATCTCTAAAGGTGTTTTGTAGTGAATGGATTTGCATGGTATTCTATTGATGAGGTAACAAGCTGTGACAAAGGCATCATCCCAAAATTTCAATGGTAGGTGAGATTGAGTTAACAAAGACAAACTCATTTTGACAATATGTCGATGCTTCCTCTCGGCATGTCCATTTTGTTGGGGTGTGTATGGACAAGATATTCTATGGTGTATATCTTTTTCTTGAAAAAATTATGTTAGTGCTATGTATTCCCCTCCCCCGTCACTTTAAATGGCTTTAAGAGTGGTGCGGAATTGGTTCGTGATAAGATTATGAAAGTGAATCATAGCTTGTTTGGCATCACTTTTTCTTTTAAAAAGATAAAGCCATGTGAACTTACTATATTGATCAACGAAATTCATGTAACAACGAAAACTATTTCTTGATAAAACAGGAGAGGGTCCCCAAAGATCAGTGTGAACAAGATCAAATGGTGAAGTGTATACAATACTAGAATCAGTGAAAGGTAATCTGTGAGACTTAGAAAGAGCACATGGAGTACATAAATGAGAATTGTTTTCTTTGCTAGAGAATGGGATATTACAAGACATTAAGGCATGCTTTACTATTTCTATAGAGCAATGACCTAGTCTTTGGTGCCAAGTATGTAAACTTGCTCCTTGATTCATAGTATGTACACTAGGAAAAGAAACGGGAACATCATTCCTATTGAAAGACAATGGTGATGGAAAACTAGTTTGAGAAAAACAAGGACTGGTTCTGGTGGAGGGTGAAACCTTCTTGGTGGAATTAAGATTGAAGTAGTATAAGCTATCTCTAATAGTTCCTTGGAGTAGAGTTTGGTGAGAAAGAAGATCCTTCACAAGACAAAAAGTAGGGTGAAACTCAAAGTATACTTTATTGTCATAAGCAAACTGAGAAACATTAATGAGATTTTTTGTAATAGAAGGAACATGCAATAAATTTTTTAGGAGAAAAGGTTTGTTATGAGATTTACTTTGAACTAATGAATTACCAATATGAGTGATAGATATACCTGTGCCATTTCCCAGGTGGAGTTTAGCGTTTCCCAAATGTTCAGAGGCACCAAGATTCATGTTGTTGAGGTCATTTGACATATGATGTGTGGCTCCAGTATCAGGAAACCATGAGGATGTTTCGGATCCAGAATCAGAAAATCCATATGGAGAGATTTGAGTCATGTTCAATCATGGTTGAGGATTCAAAGGCATTGTTTTACTTCCATTAGCTTGTTGTGGAGTGTTTTGTGGTGAATAGTTGGAGTCATACATGTGCTAACATATATCTGCACTGTGCCCGGTTATTTGACAGACTTGACAAACAAGAATCGACCTATTGAACCTTCCACCTCTGCCTCTGTAAGATGCACTTCCACCTCTTCCAAACCTTCCTCTAGAAAACTGGCCTCTCCCCCTCTGAAAATGATTTGTTTGTGACTGAAAATTTCTATCACTGGAGAATTGTGATTGAGGACAAGTTGTGACTGTGTTTAAATTTGGTTGAGAACCTTCAATATTGATTGAGGTGGAAGAGTTGTTCTCAAGTCTATTTTCATAGCTCAGTAATAAGGAGTGAATTTCACTAACACTCCATGGTTGAATTCTTGAAGTAATAGAAATTATAACATCATCGTATTCGGATCCCAAACCAGCTATAATATGTAGAATTTTATCTTGCTCAGTAAGTGTTTGGCCAACAGATCCCAAAAGATCAAAACACTCTTTGAGTTTGTTGAGATAATCCCTCATAGGAAGGCTTCCCTTTTTCATTGTTTGGAGCTTATACTTATATTGCATAAGTTTAGCAGTAGATTGGCTAGCAAAGTTGGATTCCAAAAATGCCCAGATTTCCAAAGAAGAATTTAAACCAACCGTTTGAACCAAAATACCTTATGATAAAGAAGATAACAGCCACGAAGCTAGCAGTTGATCTTGCCTCTTCCAAGTTGCATACTTTGGATTTAGTCTTATTGTGGTTGAAGGGCTCTCTATGATGTATTCAGATGGAACTTCTTGACTAGCAGTAATGAAAGATTCCAGCCCATATCCACGAATTGTAATCAAGGTGTGTTGCTTCCACACAAGATAATTTGTATCACACAATTTGATAGAGATGAGTTGGTGGGGCAAAGGAACCACCTCCATATTAGGAGGGGTAATGATATCAGTTGAGCTGGACATTTCTTAAAAGGAAATAACCTCGCTCTGATACCATGAAAGAAAAGCAGCAGAAAACATAAAGGTGGAAATGATGACAGCCATAATAAAATGCAAAAGCAGAAAATGTGTGAATGAACTTTTTGATTGATGAATCACAAGTTTACAAAGTGGTGTATATATTGAGTAGTCATGCTGCTAACGTTTTACAGCTGCAAACAAAAGGACAAATATTATAACAAACCTGTACTGGAGTAATCTCCACCATGCACACGGTAAAATCTTGATGAGGTGTATCAGTGGTGTTTGCTAACATGAGGAACAGGAGTATCGAATTCAGATATATTTTGTCCATTCTTCCATCGTATGGAACAAAAGAAAGCGCCGATAGCCTGGCTTTCGGTTCAAAGTAGAGTTTCATCATCCCTTCAAGCCCATCTAAGGGAATGGGGGTGTAGACAATTAAATTTTATTGTCTAATAAATATAAATGCGAAGAAAAAGATATTAAATGTTAATTAAATATTTATTTATTAAGGAATTTAAATAAATTAATTCTTGAAATAAATAAATAAATAATTGATAATTAATATAATTATTTGAGCCTAAATCCAAGTCAAATGGGCTAAATTCAAGTCAATGGGCTCAATTCAAGTCAAATATGCTCAATCCAAGTTAAATGGACTCAGTTCAAATCAAGTGGGCCTGACTCAAGTTAACAAAGCCCAGCAAGTAAAATCCAGCAGGCCTAAATAAATTAAATAGGCCCAAGTCAAATCTAGCAGGCCTAAATAAATTAAATAGGCCCGTATCCAGTCCAGCAAGTTTAATTAAAAGAGAAAAACCCAATATATCTTTTCAAAGGAGAAAATATCTCTTAAGCAGTTATTTTATCTACCTATAAATAAGGGCCTTCAGTCCTCAATCCATACATTCTGAAAGTTCTAAAAATTCGGAAAGCTCTGGAGTAGCTTGGAATCTCTACGAAGATCAAATTATTCTTCGAAGATCAACCTAGAAATGACATTCAATCTGAGATCAAGGTGCGGAACCCCTCAGATTCAACATTTCTTCAAGTCAAGTCATCCAGCAATATTCGTGAGGTTAACGGTGTTCTACCAAATTGAACGATGTTCTTCACGATAAATCTTCAAGTCAACGTTTAATCCGAATAAAGGCTCGACACCTCCGGATAAACATTTCAAAGCTTCAATTCAAACCCGAGCACGGACAAGCTTCATCCAAAGATCCGACTCCGAAAGTTGGTAAAAGTCAAAAGTCAACTCAAGAGAGAAATCAGAGGATAGTTAGAGACTGTTTACTCATTCTCAAGTTCAATCCATCTTGGATTTTCTTTGTAATTCTTTTTTGTGTTTATTATTTAATAAATACAAATTTTGTTGTTACAAATTTTGGCAAGCCCAGTGGGACAGTTTCTACCTCTCATCTCCTCTTCACATAAGCAAAGTAAAATGACTCCACTAAGAGTCAAAATCAATAGATCAGCTTCTCTCTCCAAGTTTTTGGAACTCTAAGTTGAAGACGTTAATGTTACAACCAGAAGCATGTCAAAGATGGCACGATCTGAAGCCTCTTCTGAGATAAAATTTTTCAGTTGGAGTTACCTCTAGAGTAATACCATATGATGATAAAGATGAGGAAAGCTACTCAGCTAGCTCAACTCCTATACTTGAAGAAAGTTCATCGTCTGATTCATCCGTAGCCTTAGCTATGGTAACAAACACGTCGTCTGTCGAAGAGCAATTGACAAGCTTAACTGAATCCGTTGCTGCACTTGCCAAATAAAATCAAGAACAAAGTACTTTGATCTTCAAATTAATGGAGAAAATGGCTGGTGCCGAAACAAGCCAGGCAAATGAAAAGCAAGATGAAGATGTTGAAAACGAAGTAAATGACTCCGCGAAATGTCAGTCGATGGGAAAAAGGGTGATTAAAGAAGAATTGAACATTTCCCATGATGGAATGGTTCCTATCAGCCAGCTAAAAAGCATTATACTTGGGACAATGAATGACCAATTTGAAGAGAGCTCCAAGCCTTCATTCATGTATGCTAAACCTTTTACTAGAAGGATTGACAACTTGAAGATGCCACCGAACTATTAACCCCCCAAGTTCCAACAGTTTGATGGAAAAGATAATCTAAGGCAACATATAGCACATTTCATTGAAACGTGCAATGATGCCGAAACTTACAGAGATCATATGGTGAGATAATTCGTTCGTTCTCTAAAGGGAAATGCTTTTGAATGGTACACTGACTTGGAGGCCAATTCTATAAACAGTTGGGATCAGATGGAATATCAATTCCTTAACCGTTTCTACAGTACCAGGAGAACGGTTAGCATGATGGAGTTGACTAACACCCGTCAATTAAAAGAAGAGCCAGTAATTGAGTACATTAATCAATGGAGAAATCTGAAATTAAATTATAAAGATCAACTGTCTGAAGTTTCTGGCATCGTGATATGCACACAAGGAATGCAGTGGAGCCTTCGTTACATACTTCAAGGGATTAAACCTAAAACCTTTGAAGACTTGGCCACAAGAGCTCACGACATGGAGCTAAGTATGGGGATAAGTGAAGTTGTAGAGCCACCGATTATTGGATCCTACAAGTATAAAGAAAAGCAAGCGACCAGGAAAGGGGCAAACCCTACAACAAATCTTCCGAAAAGGAATTCATGGTGACAAATGCATCAACTGTCAAATTTCGAAGGGAATAAGAATGAAAAGGATGATAAAGTAAAGAACGATTCCCAAGAAATGGGGCAAAGAAGATTAACCTTGAAAGAGATGCAAGAAATGAAGTGCCCATTCTTGGAATCAGATGTCCCAGCCATATTTGATGATCTGCTCAGAGACAAACTTATCGAGCTTCCTGAAATAAAACGACCAGAAGAAGTAGGACTAACTGACAATCTGAAATACTGCAAGTATCATAGACTGGTGGGACACTCTATCAAAGATTGTTTTCTTTAAAGACAAAGTTATGCAATTGATGGAGCAAGGGAAGATCATTCTAGATGAAGATGCAACTGCAAATTCTACTTCTGCAGACAGTGAAAATATTCATGTCATATGGCAAGTGAAGCTCAACTACACAAGGTTGAGCCTGGAATTGAAAGCGAGATACATGCTATGAAGATTACCTTCACAGAGGAAGACTTACTTCTCGGTTCATAATCTCACAACCGACCATTGTTCGTAATTAGTTATACTCAAGGGCAAAGGGTGAATCGAATATTGATTGATGGAGGTTCAGTAGTCAATATCTTGCCCTTGATGACATTAAAGAAGTTGGGGATTTCAACTAATGAACGATTCGCGGGTTCAATCAAGAAGGTCAGAGAACACTAGGTACAACAGTTTTGGACTTAATGATAGATGAGATGGTCTCAACAGTTCTATTTCATGTCATTGATGCTAAAACATCACATAATATGCTCTTGGGGTACCCATGGTTTCACGAAAATGGAGTGATTCCTTCTACGCTACATCAATGCTTCAAATACTGCGATGGAGGCAACATAAAAAAAGTGCTTGGCGATGAAAGGCCATTCACAGAAGCTGAGTCATATTTTGCAGATGCTAGATATTTTCTGAAAAGTAGTAAGGCTGTCAAGCCAGAAGAAAGTTCATCACAAGAGAAAAGCGATGATAAACAAGAAAAAGAGAATCCAGATGATATTTCATCCACACAGTCTAATGAAAGCAAACAGTTGGTCAAGACTGTAGAAGGGTTGACACTACCCCTGACCAAGGTTGACACTGAGAAGCCCTCTCCTTCTCTACTCAAAGGGTTCACTCGCACAGTTCAAGGGGCTAAAACTGAGCATGAAGATGTATTTGAGGCGGTAGTTTCTAAATCATATAGCCCACAAGCTTACAAACTTCTTATGAAAGCTGGATATGACCCTCAAGAAAAAGTTGTGATAAATGAATTATCTCATAAAACTCTTAGTGGATTTAATACCAATCAAGGGACATTGAAAAATAATAGTCGTACTTCCAAGTATACTAGAACAGGTTTGGGATATGTTCCGCAAAAACCTGTTCGTATTGCGATCAAAAGGGCAAACACGAACTACATCACTGAAGATGAAATTCTTTCTAAAAACGAAGAGTCTTATGAGGAAGATAGAAAGACAGTAAGAGTCTCAGTCTTCGAAAGACTCAGACCAGCTAGAATTGAAAATCGCCAAATATCCGAGACTACCAGGTTTCCAAAGATACATAGTCGGATCCCATCTCGCATGAAAAGACGACATTTTCTGACTATATCATGTGACACAGTGTTGAAAGCTAAGAAGCGAACAATAATCTTCACCCGAAGTGAAGAAAATGATCATGAAAGTGTAAGTTTATCAGATTTTGTTCATTCCATTATCATGCAAATAGACCTACACAGTGCAGAAAGAGATCTACGAAGCAAGATTGTCGAAATGAGGAGAGATGGTTATGTAGTAGAGAGCATTGTTAAAGTCGGAGAAAATGAACAAGTTAGGTCTAATCCACATTTTCAAAGGCAAGAATTCCTAGAAGGAGTTGCCATGGTAAATCATGTTACTATACGAGAGGAGACCTCAGCTGAAGAGGAAGATGATGATGATGATCCTCTAGAATTTGAAGAGGGTGTCAAAGCTACTGTTGACCAATTGAAGGAGATTAATTTGGGTGATGCTAATGACCCACGTCCAACCTATATAAGTGCTTTGTTGACATCTGATGAAGAAAAAGCTTACATTGAGCTTCTTCAAGAATTTAGAGATGTGTTCGCATGGTCATTCAAGGAGATGCCAAATTAGATCCAAAAGTGACAGTTCATCATTTAGCAGTAAAGGAAGGAGCCAAGCCAGTTAAGCAGATGCAGCGTCGATTTTGACCAGAGCTGATTCCATTGATTGAAGTTGAGGTTAATAAGCTCCTTGAGATGGGGAAGATACGAGAAGTCAAGTATCCCACTTGGCTCTCTAACATTGTACCAGTAAGGAAAATAAATGGGCAGCTTAGAGTGTGTGTTGACTTCCGGGATTTGAACTTGGCATGCCCAAAAGATGATTTTCCACTGCCAATTACTGAGATCATGATTGATGCAACTGGTCATGAAGTTCTTTCATTCATGGATGGGTCATCTGGCTATAATCAAATTAGTCTTGCTCCAGAAGGCCAAAAGAAAACAGCCTTCCACACTCCAAAAGGAATATTTTGCTATAATGTTATGCCATTCGGCTTGAGGAATGTTGGTGCTACTTATCAATGAGACATACAAAAGATATTTGATGACATGCTCCATAAGAATGTCGAATGTTATGTTGATGGCATCGTGGTGAAGTCAAAGAAGAAAAATGATCATCTTAAGGATCTAAGGCAAATATTTGAGCGTCTAAAAAAATTCCGACTCAAGATGAACCCACTTAAGTGCGTATTCGAAGTCTCTTCTGGAAGTTCCTTGGATT
The DNA here is from genome assembly GCA_023678885.1 of Pogostemon cablin. NCBI lineage: Eukaryota > Viridiplantae > Streptophyta > Magnoliopsida > Lamiales > Lamiaceae > Pogostemon > Pogostemon cablin. The sequence continues at coordinate 31,962,764 of CM042959.1, read as the reverse complement.
CATTGTCCGACATTGTGGCATTGAGATTGACAAAGCAAAGATTGATGAAATCATGAAGATGCAAGTGCCCCAAAACATACATGAGCTCAAGAGTTTGCAAGGCAAGCTGGCGTACTTAAGAAGATTTATATTAAACTTGGCCGGCCGATGCCAACCATTCAGCCATCTTATGAAGAAAGGCAGTCCATTCGAATGGGATGAAGCTTGCACTAATGCCTTTAATAGCATTAAAGCATATTTGATAAAGCCACCAGTGTTAGTTGCTCCGATAACCGGACGTCCATTAATTCTCTACATATCTGCTTAAGAAAAATCAGTTGGAACCCTACTTGCACAAAATAATGATGAAGGAAAGGAGTGAGCGTTGTACTATTTGAGTTGAACAATGACTCCAAATGAGTTAAAGTACTCACCAATTGAAAAGATCTGTCTTGCTCTCATCTTTACAATGCAGAAGTTAAGGCATTACTTTCAAGCTCATACTGTTTACTTGGTCTCAAAGGCCAACCCATTAAAGTTCGTCATTTCAAAGCCAGTGCTCTCTGATAGGCTTGCAAGGTGGTATCTTCAATTGCAGCAATTTGAAATTATATATGTCCCTCAAAAGGCAGTGAAAGGGCATGTGTTGGCAGATTTCTTAGCTAATCATCCTATGCCTGCAGAATGAGAATTGTCTGATGATCTCCCCGATGAAGATATATTGGCTATTGAAATCACTCCTCCTTGGAAGATGTATTTCGATGGAGCTTCTCACAGAGAAGGAGCCGGGGCCGGAGTAGTATTTGTAACCTTAGATGGAGGAGTTCTGCCATATTCATTCAGTCTAACTGAAAATTACTCTAACAATGTAGCTGAATATCAAGCTCTTATACTTTCTTTGGAGATGGCAGTGGATGTAAAGCAGCGACACCTTAAGGTATATGGAGATTCATTGTTGATAATCAACCAGCTGCTTGGCTTATATGAGGTTAAGAAAGTTGAACTACTTCCGTATTATAACCATGCTCAGAGGCTTATGAATTAGCTTGGAGATGTAGAGATTGAACATTTACCAAGGAGCAAGAAAAAGCAAGCCGATGCTTTGGCAAAGCTAGCATCAACCATAGCAATGCCCGAAGCACTTTTTCAAGTGCCGATCTGCAAAAGTTGGGTGGTACCTCCCTTCTTATGGTGAAGAAGTTGAGTATTGCGCCATAGAGGTTTTTGATATTGAGAAAGAAGACTGGAGTCAACCGTTCGTGGATTACTTAAAGTATGATAAGCTTTCTAATGATCCACACCTAAGGGTTGATGTCCGACGTAGAGCACCACGATTCTTCTATTACAAAGATACACTATATAGAAGAACGTTTGATGGTATTCTCTTAAGATGCTTAAGTGATGAAGAAGCTCTTCAAGCTATAGAGGAAGCTCATTCTGGAATATGTGGCGCCTATCAGTCTGGACCCAAGTTACATTTCAGAATCAAGAGTATGGGATATTACTGGCCTTCTATGGTGAATGATTGCATAGACTATGCACAAAGATGTCAGCCATGTCAATTTCATGCAAATTTCATTCATCAACCTCCCGAACCATTACATCCAATAGTTTTCTTCATGGCCGTTTGATGCATGGGACTTAGATGCGGTGGGACCGTTAACAAAGTCTTCAGGAGGCCATCTTTATATTCGGGCTGCCACTGATTACTTTTCCAAGTGGGCGGAAGTTGTACCCTTGAGAGAAGTAAAGAAAGAAAATATTGCTGATTTCATCCGCATCAACATCATATACAGATATGAAGTGCATCGGTACATCATCACCAATAATGGGAGGCCATTCAGTAACTCTTTGATTGACAAGCTCTGTGAGAAATTTGACTTCAAGCAAAGAAAGTCTTCAATGTACAATGCAGCAGCTAATGGGCTCGCTGAAGCCTTCAACAAAACGTTATGTACTTTGTTGAAAAAGGTAGTCTCGAACTCAAAGCGAGACTGGCATGAAAGGATTTATGAAGCCTTATGGGCATATCGAACCACTTATAGAACTCCTACTTAAGCTACTCTGTATTCTTTAGTATATGGAGTTGAAGCTGTGGTGCCCCTTGAAAAGCAAATCCCATCTTTGAGAATAGCTATACAAGAAGGTTTGACTGAAGAAGAGAACGCACGACTGCGTCTCGAAGAGTTAGAAGCACTTGATGAGAAGAGGTTGGAAGCACAACAGAGACTTGAGTGCTATCAAGCTCGCCTTTTCAGAACGTTTAACAAGAAAGTGAAGATACGTTCTTTCCAAGTCGGAGACTTAGTCCTTGCAGTGAGAAGGCCTATTGTCATCACTCACCAAGTTGAATATAAATTCTTGCCAAAGTGGGATGGCCCACATGTTGTGAAAGAATATATATAAATGGTGCATACAAGTTGTTATCTGAAGATGGTGTGGGAATCGGCCCCATAAATGGTAAATTCCTGAAACGCTACTACGCGTAATCCAGTCAAACCCAAAGAGTGCTCCATGACGTACGAGTCTAAACTGCATGTTACTCTTGGTCCGCATGAGTATAAACTGTGTACGACAAACTCCTGGTCCGCACGAGTATAAACTGTGTACGACAAACTCCTGGTCCACACGAGTATAAACCGTGTACGGCAACCACCAAAGATAATTATATGTGGTTAAACTGTTAATTTACCCCACTCAGGTATTTTAAGTGGTTAAAGCATTAAATATCCTACTTTGTCTAAAGTGGTTAAAGAATAGTCACTCCTGGCCCGTACAAGTATAAACTCTGTACGGCACCCCCCCATTCAAACCATATCACGTCCCTTTGAACTATCTTATGACTTGATCCTCCATAAAGAGGTACATAGGCAGCTTAGCAGCCCACTAAGTTCAGTCATTATATAGGTTATCTTGTGTAAGTTAGTGCGTCAGTTGAAGAAGTTAGAAATTTCAAGTATGATGACAGTATGGTGACAAATATTCATGATGTTAGCCCATTGATGAAGTATAAAGACAGTGAAGTAAACGAAAGGGGAAATATCTTTTGTTCATAAGTCACAAATACTTGATATTTGAAAAGCATAAAAAAAATAAATAAGTGAATAAAGGAATGAACAAAAAAAGAAGTTCTATACTAAACAAAGAAGTTATCAGAGAGTATGCTTCATAATTCAGACTTCAGAGCTGCCTTCTCATTTTCAGATGAATACTCTTTCAAGGTAGTTGCTTTATCGAGTGCAAGGATATCCTCTTCTATGAGTTCAACTTCTTTCTTTGCTCGACAGAGAGTTTGTTGCAGGCGATTAGCTGCTTCAGATAAAGTCTTTCCTTCATCTTTCGAGTTGGCCGGCTCTTTGCTTATCAGCTTCAGCTCTTCACAGATTGTCTTTAGTTTTTCTATCTCCGTCATATGGGCACTCTTACAACTCTGAAGACGACCCTTGATGTCGGCTAAGACTTTTACATGATCCCCCATAATTATCAGCATCATGATGTTTTGGATTGAAATGGACATGCTTATGGATGATTATGATTAATGAGACATCATTTAGAGTAGTTGAAAAATGCGTGACTATGACATTCGTATGTGCATTTTTGTGAAATTTTTGAAGTGTTGATCAACAATGTTATGTTTTTTATCAGCTGTTTAGATTAATTGGTCTAGTGTTAATTGATTTATTGAGCGTTATTTACTAATTTTTTTAGCACTTTGGTTTTGACATGTGCATACTTTTGGGATGAACATGGTTAATTTTTGTTATATTTTGTCCACATAGCAGGGGGTTAGCTTATTTACTAATTTTTATTTGAATTTATTTTATCAATTCTGCAACTGATGCAGTCATTTATGTACATTGTTAAATTTTATGTTGTGATTTACGTGCACAGAGTTTGTGCTTTATTTCTGCATGTTTTTGTGTTGAATAGTGTTAATTGGTGTTGTATTTTTTTCCACAGATCAGGTGGTTTGCTTATTTTCCACAGAGATTTTTTATGTCCTTGACGTGATTTCTGCACATGGTGCAGGATTTATTGAACTTTTTAAAAAAAAAAATTACTTTATTTCTAGAGAGCTATGCTTTATTTCTGCATGCTTTAGGGGTGAACACAGGTAAATTTTGATGTATTTACTTCCAAATAGCAGGGGGTAGCATATTTCCACAGGGTTTTTCGAAAAGCATTTTATGGATTCTGCACATGATGCAGTTGTTTATATAGTATGCTAGTTCTGCTACTTCTTTTATGGTTCATCTTTTTTATCTTTCTTGTTTGTATGGCTTAGGTCATCACAACACCCATGCCTATTATCAGTGCTATAGCATTTGAAGCATACAAAACTATATTTTTAAGTTGTTTTACCTGATCCATGTATTTTGTCCACGTTCAATCCTTACTTCAGCTCCTAGCCATGTATGTTTGAAAACACACAACATCTAAAGCATATTAAAAATAAATCATAACAAAAATACCATTACTGAGAATCCTATGTTTTAAAACATGCAGGAGTAAAACTGTTGGCCTAATTGGATTATTTATGAAACTGAAAAAAAAAATGAGATGAAATTATGTTTCATCTTCCGCATCCAAGATCAACCATTCTTTTTCTTCTTCTGAAATTTCCCATACGATGCAACTCTCTTCTTTTTCGAACGACCAGGTGGCCTTTTTAAAAGGGAGAAGAATGCAAGGTTCATTATTGTCCTCCACTTCAAATTGATATGTCTCGGGATGGGATGTATGTCGTGAGTATAACATTCCCGGTATTTTGAGGCATAGAAACACTCGCTTACGTGAGTAAATACGCTATCGCAGTTCTTACGGATAACAGCAATAGCGTGTGCACATAGGAATCTACTTATTTGCCACTGGTAGCAACTACAAAATCTTGTTCTTAGATCAACACGAACTGAAGGAGATGAATTCACCTCATAGTCACCAGATGAGCACCTAGCCATATTCCATGAAAGCACTTTGTCATGCAAGTCCTGCCACACAACACCTTCTTTTTGGGGCTGATGTCCATGTTGCACTTGTTGCCCTCCTTTTGACAATCCAAGAATTGATAGCTGCATTATTCAAAGTTAGAGTTTATGTGCACAATGCCCTAGCAATAAAGTTTAATAGATAATTAACATAAGAAAAACATGTATATCATATTATTTACTTATACAGTTATGATGCTCAATAAAATGAATTTAAAATAAATAAAAACCTTTACGAATATGGTCTATCATGTGAATGATGGGCTGGGACCTAGCTTCAGTTATCCACGACTTAAATGATTCAATGGCATTTAAAGGCATTTCACCGTATCTAGTAATATGTGGGGATAACGCGACAGCCCATTTTTCATATGGTAATTGGCAATGTCCGCCTCCCCCCCCCCAATTCTTTGAAAGATGTGAACTTCTCATCAAAGGCAGGTTTTGTTGGAGCATAAGCACATTGTTGGAAAAGAGATCCCAACATTGCACGATTCTTTTTGCTCCATCTTTGAGAGAATCAGACCTTAAGGTTTGTTAGGAGATGAAACAGACAAAAAAAGTGCACAGGCTCATTAAAAACCAATGGGAATGCCGCCATTAAGCCTAGATTTCGATCATAAATGTAAAAAATCTGATTGGCATGCCTCATGTTGTCTCGTAACTTTGTTAGAAATCATGTCCAGTTTTCAGTATTTTCAGTTGAGACAACCGCTATGGCCACCGGAAACAGTCCTACAAAGAGGTAATCAATAGATGTGAATAACAAAAATATAAACCTATATTATCAAATGTGTAAAATTCAAAAGTCAAGAGTTATACCGTTGTCACCATCCTTTGCAGAGGCTCTAGTAGGGTTTCATTTGCTCGCCCTTTCATAAAAGTTCTATCTATAAATAGCATGGGGCGACAGCTCTTAAACCCATCAATTGCATGCTTTGGAGGCTATGAACAAGCGTTCAAAATGATAGGATTTGGGATCATAATCAAGTGCAACAATGCTGCCTGGGTTGGTAGACGAAATAGCAGCACAGTACCAACGTAGCTGATTATAGAAATCATCAAAAGATCCCCAAACCTTGTCCTTTGAATTTTCTTATGCTCTCCACGCTTTCCAATATGGAATATCAAATCCATAACTATGTTTGATCTCATCTTTTGCATCAGTTCCCCCATGTGAGGCTTCTTCCTAACATTGTCTAAGATCAAACTTCCAATGATGTCGGGACGCAAGCGTTTGGCTTCATTTGAGTCAATACACCAACACACTTGTACACTAAATTCATTTCATATACTTGGAATTTTGATGTGACTGGAAGACACCTTACTTTTATGAACCAGTCACGCTCTTGTTCCTTTTTGTTGCCACAAATTGCATGGATATACTTTGCATCGTTTCTCTTATAGTCAAACAGAAAGCTATTTCGAGCGGTGTATTTTATTAGTTGTACCCGATAATCAGCTGCACCACCATGAAACACCAAACCAATACCATCTTTCATTAAATTTTGCCATGGATCTGATAACAATATTTTCTTCTCCAACAAGGGGCATATATCATAAGAGGGTATGGCATTGTTTGGCCCAAACTCTTCGTATTGCCCATCATTCAACAAATTCTCATTTGTGTTCACATATTCTAGAAAGAGCCAGCCCACTACCTTTAGAACATATGAAATTCATTTGTTCTTGATTGTCATTTTTCACATGATGAGCCAGATGAGTGCCATACATGGATACATCAGCAGCGATTACGTTCAAGGATATACGATGACATAGGGTGATTAAGCTCTCTACATCAGCATCAGATACCACGGAAATAACAGGGAACAGTCCAACAAAACAAAGACATTCGAATTCCTTAAGTTGCAACTCATTCCATTTAGAACAAATATGTGGCCTTATATCATCCCATGATGTATTTGTAACCAGTTTGAACAATCTGGACTCCCCCTATATCTAATACTGAGAATGATAGGCTGATCCGTGAGTTGAAAGCCCTATTGTAGAAAAAAAACACTTAAATATGTCACGCAATACTCAATCAATAGTAGAACAAAATGCAGATTTGAATTCCACTTCAATAAGACATGACATGCTGATTTTGAAACCAATCCATATGCACGCAATACTCTCATGCACAAAATGAATATGTCATGGAATGCATATATGCGGACATTACACCAGATACGATTTTCGTGAAATGCATGACATGCAGATATGCATTCCGCGTATGAAATCTTAATTAACGAATTCCAATCAATACCATTAAAACCAATCAATTGGAGTACAAAATGCATATTCAAAGCTACTGCATGACATGCAGATTTGATAATTAATTCAATACACATGTACTATTTTAATGCACGAAATGCATACGTCACGGAATGCATATATGAGTACGTTATACCAGATACGAGTGCCACGAAGTGCATAACATGTAAATATGAATTACAAATGCACACGAACAAATTTCACGAATTGCATGAAATGCATTTATCATAAATCGAATGTGATATTTAACTATTTTTGCGCAAATGATCTGTAAATGCACTTGCTTCTTCATAAAATAAATTGCATGAAATGCATTTATCATAAACTTAAACCCTAAACTTGCAGCAAGATTTTAGTAGAAGAAACATATGGGTACAACAGATAAAACCCTAATCAACAATTTCATGCCACAAGTACAATTATGTCAACAGATTAAACACACAAAAATCATAAATAAAAACCACAGGAACAACATTATTGTAATATACACCAAATATTATGGGCTACAATACACATTATACTTGTTCATAAATTAAAAAGTTTAGACAATTGATTAAAAAATTTAGGATGAATATCTCTACATACCTATTTAAATCCTCTCTTTCTAAATTGACTTTGACAGGTGATATCAAGTTTATTAAGAAGAGATTGTAGCAACGTGAAAACAGATTGTATGTAGGATTATCTTAAATCTCTTTTGAACGATGCCAATTTTTGCTGGAACGAGAATTTCTAGAACATCATTATTTGAGTAAGAAGGAAAGTGTAGAAATCCCACTTGTTACCAACATTCATCGATGGGAAGTTCAGAAATCTTAAAATTGAAATGTGTTAAAAGTGGATGAGATATTTTGGGATATATTTTAGTTAAGGACAAAGTTGGTATTTATTCCTAAATATTGTACCTAGAAATATTTTATTTTTATAGATGTATCTTAAAATAATTATATATAGAAAGTGTGTACCTAGCAGTAATAATTTTATTTAAATTTAAAAGCTTTATCACTAATTTTAAATTTATTTCTTAATTAAGTTAATGTTGAATTATTGTAAGAAAGTTATTGCAAATAAGCTATATCTATTCAATTTCTTAATTGAGTTAATGTTGAATTATATTGTAAGAAAATTATTGCAAATAAGCTATATCAATTCAATTAATGAAAAAGGATATTTTACATATGCATTAGAAACTCTCAAATTAAGAAAATAGAACAAATATTGCAAAATGATCCTTCAATTTTTAACTAATTTGTAAAATGACATCTAGAGCAGAAATTACAAATTTCATTCAAATTGATATAAATTGACACCTAAGCTCTCAATAGCTATGAGGCTGACGATTCAGTAGTTGTAAATTGTTGTTTAATTTACTAAGGAGATAATATCAAAATGTAATGTGATAAAAAATTTGGACACTCCTCTCGAATTAAACATAGTAGTACACAGGAAATTTAAGAAAATTTATTTTTAGTTGATACATTAACGTAGTATGAAGTATGTTGTGTGTTATTTAATTGAATTTTTTTAGCGCTAAGTTTTTGTGCGCTAAGTTTTTGTACGACAAAGAAATGGAAATTTAAAAATTTTCATTGAATGTATGGATTACAAAATAATCAGCAAAATGGTAATACTATACCCTCTTCAAAGTAAGGTATACATTTATTTTACATGCAAATTAAAAAGTATAACCTCTCTCTCCAACTTATCTTTACACTGACTATTACAAATATTAAGAAAATTTATTTTTCGACATACTTTTAGAATGTAATTTAATATTTTTTAGTAATAAATAAATTATAAAATATATTATGTATATAAGATATTATTGGTGATAAATTTAAAATAAAATTGTATTATAAAGTTATGGATGACAGACGAAGTTACGAAAATAGAAAGTGTGAAGATGAATTGTGATGGAGGTGAGACGGATAAAAAGTGATAACATCATTATCACTTTCGCTATAAAATGTATCGCTTTTTATTTATACTATAAATTGTTCATGAAATAGTTCACTGCACGATTATCATTTTTCATCGATTGAATATGACTTTTCGTTAATGATATTATTATTTTTTATACATCTCACATAAGATCTTATATGAACTTATATAAAACAATCTCACACAAGATTTTTAAATGAACCAAATAGCTTGTGGGTAAAGGTCATATCTTCTTTGTATGGAGGTTTTGGGTTGTCAAATGATAGAATATGGGGGAGAAACGGGGGATCTAAGTCTAGATGTTTGTGAGATTTTTGATGATGAAAAGGGTAGGGGTATGAAGGAGGAGTGTGAAATTATACTAAAGAATGGGAATAAGACTTTGTTTTGGTTTGATAGGTGGGTAGATGGAGAAACATTAAAATTTAGGAGATTGTTTAGGATTAGTGAGCAACAAGGAGGTTGTGAGTAAAATGGGGAAGTGATGGTTGGAATTGGAATATGAAATGGAAAAGTGAGCTAAGAGATTGGGATGTAAATTATTTTAACGAGTTGATGTTGTGTCTTAACAGGGTTAACATTGATCAAAATAAGGAAGATGCTTGGAGATGGAAACATTCAAGTGATGGATTGTTCTCTACAAAAAAGGCTTACAAGATCTTCATGAGTGAGTTCGACAATGAGACAAACCCAGAAAAGAAGAAAGCATTCAAGAAGCTGTGGTCGTGTCAATCTCCTAGAAGAGTGCAATCTATCGTTTGGAAAGTACTCAAGTGTAGACTCCCAATAAAATCTTGCTTACAATGGAGAGGTATTATTCCTTCAACTGGTGATGTCAAATGTGAGTTGTGTGGAGATGAGGTGGAAGATATATCTCATGTATTCTTTAGATGCAACACTACACTAAAAACGCTGATAAACATCAGTTTTTAACCGATATCTATTTCACCAAGCAGCCGATGTTGAAGCCCCCAATGGCGAAAGTGGACGCTGATAGACATCGATTTTTAACCGATGTCTTTTCTATTATATAGACATCGGTTGCAATCTTTGACATCAGCTATCCACCGGTGTCTTTCAGCAAAAAGACATCGGTTAGCACATTAGACATCGTTTATTCACCGATGTCTTTCCTAGAAAAGACATCAGATTGGATAAAAGGACATCAGTTACAAACTGATGTCTTTCTCAGAAAAGACATCGGAGAAGACGCATTGAACATCGGTTATTAACCGATGTCTATCCACTTAAAGACATCGGTTGACACCTATTTAACATTATTTTTCACCGATGTCTTTTCTATTATAGACATCAGTTTTTACATGATGTCTTTCATATTTTTATTTTTATTTTTATTTAATTTTATACATTAATTTATATTATTATTATTAAAATAAGACTGACGTATCTTTACAAGAATTTCAATTACACACAAAATCATCCTCTAAATCTAAAAGTACAAGTATATCCTAACTAATTACATCCAATCTTCAATTTTACATAAACAAATCCTAAATTTATAAGTTGAGGAGCATAATACATTAAGCATTTTCTTGCCTTGCATTGTATAAATACTTTATCTTCCTGATTTCCATTATTATTAATCTTTATATTCCTGTCGTTCACTGCAATTACCTGAAATAAAATAAAAATTTAGCACATACAATATTACAAAAAAATATTAACCAAATAATTTTTAATTTTATCAATAAAAGTATAAAAAAAATGAAAAAGTGTATAATCACTTCAAAATAATTTCCTATGTCCAAACACTTTATTTGAAAATCAAACCACTTCCTGTCATCATCCATAACTACACACATCAGGAGAAATTACTGATATACCATGTTCAGGATTACTAAACTTTTTATTAGTAAGCTGATCTCATCTATAGCATAATCAAATACACAAGTAGATGTTTCAGATTATCAAATATGCAAGTTGCTTATCAAATTTGGAGTAGTTGCTATAAATGGGTGAATATGTCCATTGTAACACAACCTGAGCCTATGCCCCATATGATGCAACCCTTAGACATGTTTGAAGGAAGGATAATGAGTTCGAATGCTGTGATTTTATGGGTCAGAATAATTTTGGCAATTTGGGCCTCTAGAAATAATTGTGTATTCAATGGTGAAGTTCCTAGCGTGTTAAAAAAATCATATGATATAAAAGTAAGGGTATGGTCAAGACTTACGACAAAAGGAAAGATCAGGGAGAATGTTTCTTTTTCACCCTGGTTATCATTTTCTACTTCAGTACTACGATGAAAATTATTTCGGTACAGGAGATCTATCTATAACATTTGAAGTTTCTTTGATGTAAATGGGATTAAAGTTCCCATTGTACTCTGCATATTAATAATAATATTTTTCCTTTGCCAAAAAAAATTGATAATAAATTATGTAATATTGTAAAACTTTTAGAAATATACTCCTTCCGTCTCACCCAAAGAGTCATTTTTTTCATTTGAGGCGTTTCATCCTAAAAGTCACCTTTTCTTTTTTAGACATATGGAATCCCCACACACCCATTGATACATAAAATATGGGTCCTACACTTTCACTAATACAACTACTCACTACACATTAAATTATAGTACTCATTAATTCACATACAAAAAGCAAACACAATCTTTTACATGTGACGGAGGGAGTAGATTTTAGTATACATGGTCCTAAAAGAGAAATGTATAAGTGGGACAACAAAAAATGAAAAAAAAAAAACTTTATTATACTCCCTCCGTCCGGTTCTAAGGTATCCATTTGCTTTTTGCACGTGAATTAAGGAGTATTATTATTATATGTAAAGTGGGTAGTTATATTAGAGGGAAGTGGTGGGTCATATTGTGTATTTTTTTACTAAATAGGGTAAATGGATACCTTTGAAGCGGACGTCAAAAATAATAAAATTGATACATTAGAAGCGGACGGAGGGAGTATATAATATATATTCCCTTAGTCCCAACTGATATACTCACTTCGTTCGATCATAAGATATTTGTTTAGGAAGTATTTCTTTCGCCTACTCTTAAGTATATTTTTTTATGTGAATTAAAGAGTATTACTCCTTTTATCCTACGATATATTTTGGGTATTTTTATGCATAAAGTTTAACAAAAATTGTTTTTGATGTATAAAGTAAGAAAAATAAGAAATTGTTTTTTTTTCATTGAAATTTTCGGTTGTAATGTGAAGAATATCAATGTTTAACTATTTTTTTAGGGTGGTTGTTTTTTATCTATAAAGTAAGAAAAATGAGAAATTAATTTTTTTTCATTGAAATTTTCGGTTGTAATGTGAAAAATATCAATGTTTAACTAATTTTTTTTAGGGTGCGACTATTCGCACTCCCATTCTACTAGACGTACCCCGAAAATATACTAATTAAAATATTTTTATTTATTAAGACATAAATACCCTTATGCGGCTATTCGTACCCCTGATTGTACTCAACGTACCCATAAATATATAATCTTAAAGTAATATCCTTATACTATAAATTATAAACTAAGATTTTTCATTTAATCTTACCCTAAATTTCTATACCTACCATAATTTCATATGAACTATGAACAGATAAACTCCTCGTCAATTACATCGATCTCTTTGGAAGACAACTTGCGTTCTCTCCCTAAAGCTGTTGGTACCCACCACTTTCTTGCTTCAAAATTCTTGAAATATTGCAGATGGTTTTTTAATAGCAGAAGATTGCCAGGTAGAACAGATAATGAAATAAAAAATTATTGGAGTATACACATCGAATGCAAGCTTGTTAAAAGCGGAATCTATGTACCACCAAACTCACCGTCTGCAACGAAGTCTCACCTTCCGCCGCCGCCCGCTGCCCTAGACTTGGACCTCTCAATAACCCTGCCCTTTCACTCCATGACTGTTTGTGAAGTTCAATATGATTAGCCTTTGATTATTGGATGAATTTAACTTAAATTGCGACATTGCAGATTACCATTTATCTGAATGTTAGATCATAGCTATATCATATTTCAATGGGAAAATATCAATTTTGGTCCTCTAGGATATGTCAAATCCAACTTTAGTCCTCAAGTTTGGTAATTTCTCAAAAGTGGTCCTCCGATGTCCGCTTTTGGTCCTTTTGGTCCGCTTTTAGTCCTTTTTGTCCACTTTTTGTCCTCTAGAATAGGCCAAATAAGGACTAAAAGTGGACAAAAATGACCAAAAGTGGACAAAAAGGACTAAAAGCGGACACTGAAGGACCACTTTTAAAAATTTACCAAACCTTAGGACTAAAGTTGGATTTTGCATATCTTAGAGGACCAAATATTATCCCTATTTCAACACTTACAGTGCCTTCATTATTTATCAGGCTAAGTATGATTATGCAGCTATAATTTTCTAATCAGTTATCGGTAAATTTTAAGGGTTTATACTTTGGGACTATAAGATGGGATTTAACTGTGTTCTCATCTTTTTTCTTCACGTGAGTGTTGGAAAGAAAGAAGAATGATATTGTTTTAAAATGAATTTGTGTTCAAGTAAAAGGGTAAAATGGTTTAGAATGGGGTTTTTATCATAATTTATGTATATATCTTCTATTTTGATGGGGTACATTTAGTAATTGGGGCATATTTAGTAGAATTGGGGGTGCGAATAGCCGCACCCTTTTTTTTACTAATTTTTTTTTCTCATAAAAAAAATTCTTTCCGAGAATTCAAGAGTATAGGTTTTAATACAAAAATGTACTCCCTATAGAAAGTATAGGAATTGTATTCTTTGTATAAAGATGTACAATATATATAGATACATTTTGATAAAGTTACAAAATCACAACTGATACATACATTAATTTGAAAAGATAACGGTGCATGATTTACGCCCCATGATTAGCTAATCATCCTTAATACGCCCCTACAAAATCGAAGTTCCAACTACAACGGAGATTTTGGACCGTATTTCTTGAAATCTCGATCGAGGTAGTGGCTTAGTAAGTAGATCAGCTAACTGATCTAAAGTATTGATGTAGTTGACAGCTATACAACCTTTAGAACTTAGATCACGAACAAAATGGAGATCAAGAGTAATATGCTTCATCCGAGAGTGTTGTACTGGATTCAATGCTAGACGAGTAGCACCCATATTATCACAAAGAACCTTTGGAGGCGAGTGAAGAGGAATATTAAGCTCATTAAATAAATGGCGCAGCCAGCAAACTTCTGAACTGTAGCAGCAAGAGCGCGATACTCCGCCTCGGTTGAGGAACGTACAACCCTAGTTTATTTTTTGAACGCCAAGAGATTGAATTTTGACCAAGAAAAATAATATAAGCAGAAGTAGACTTGCCATCTGATAGATCTCCTCCAAAATTAGCGTCTGAGTATGCAGTGATGGATAAAGATGAAACACGTCGGAGAAGGAGACCGTGATGAAGTGATCCCTTTAGATACCGAAACAAGTTTTTAACAGCTTGCCAATGTGAAGCAGTGGGACTTGACATATGTTGAGCAAGTTTGTTGACTGAGAAAGCAATATCTGGTCTAGTGATAGTCAAGTATTGAAGACCCCCGATTGCACTACGATACGCAGTTGGATCAACGACACTAGTTGCAGAAGAAGGTTTTGAAGACATAGGTGTGGAAATGGGTTTCACACCATCCATATTGTGGTTCCGTAATAAATCAACAGTATATTTGTGCTGTGAAAGGAATAATCCTTCTTTGCATCTCGCAACCTCAATGTCTAGAAAATAAGATAGGTGACCAAGATCCTTTACAACAAATGTAGTCTTGAGATGTCGTGTGAGAGCCATGATCTGACTATCAGATGAGTCTGTAATAACAATATCATCGACATACACCAGAGCATAGAGACGAAGAGAGTCCTTATGTAAGATGAAGAGTGAAGTGTCAACTCGAGATTACACAAAACCAAACGAGATTAAGGCAGAGATCAAGGCATTGTACCAAGCTCGTGGTGCTTGACGTAGACCATATAAACTACGACGAAGTAGGCAAACATGAGATGGTTTTGATGAATCACAGAACCCCGGAGGTTGGGCCATATACACCGGCACATCTAATTTGCCATGTAAGAAAGCATTACTCACATCAAGTTGTCAGAGAGACCAGTTGAATTGAGTTGCCAAAGAAAGGACAGTCCGAATAGTCGTGGGTTTAACAACGGGATTGAATGTCTCACGAAAGTATATGCCGGGATGCTAGTGAAAGCCCTTTACAACGAGACGTGCTTTATATTTGTCGACAAACCCATCTGGTTTGCGTTTGACATGAAAAACCTATTTCCAACCGATGACGTTAGCATTAGATGGAGATGGAACCAAATCCCATGTACAATGGCGTTGAAGTGCTGTAAATTCTTCAGCCATGGCAGCACGCCAAAGTGGATGCGCTATAGCCTGGTGTACTGTGGAAGGCTCAACATCATCAGGAAGCGGATGTTTGGTTGCAGAGGACATTTGCTTTGGTTTATGAATATTGTTTTGGCTTTTTGTGCGCATGTTGTGTTGTCATTGTTGCTCAGCGGGAGGTGGAGGTGCAGGCATGGGATTTTGGACTGGAGGCTCAACCTGAGGTGGCTCAACCTGAGGTGGTTCAACCTGAAGTGGCTCAACCTGAGATTGTTCAAGAGCTTGAGGAGCTGTGGTGCGATGCTCGTGATTTCCAGTCCGAGTAGGAAGAATTGAGATATCAATATAATTATCTTGAGATAATAGAGACAGTGAGGATTGTGATACTCTAGAACCTGGAAATTGAGATTCAATGAAGTGAACATGTTTTGAGACAAAAATCTTCTCGGACTCTGGATCAAGACATTTGTAGGCACTTTGAGAGGTGGAGTAGCCGACAAAGATACACGCCTTTGAAGGTCGTGTGAGTTTGCCTGGAAGGTATGGACGTAGCCAGGGGAAGCAGAGACATCCAAAATCTTGAGCTTGGTGTAGTTGGGTACTCGTCCAAAAAGTAATTTGAATGGATGTTGATTATTGAGAATTGGTGTTGGCATGCGATTGATCAGGTAGATCGTTGTTTGAAGAGCGAATGACCAATACGATTGAGGTAGGGCTGCATGTTGTAACAAATATCGACCCACTTCAAGAATATGATGGTTGCGACGCTCAGAAATACCATTTTGCTGAGGCGTGTGTGGTGCTATAGTAAGCCAAGAAATCCCATTCTGGTTTAAGTAAGATCTCAATGCAGTGAATTCACCTCCATTATCTGTGTAAAAGTTTCGTATACATTGTCCAAATTGTTTCTCAACCAAAGTGTGAAACTGAGCAAATATGGATGCAATCTGAGACTTAGCATTTAAAGGAAACAACCAGCAGTAACGTGTGAATAAATCCACAAATAACACAAAATATTTAGAGCCATCAAATGGAGTAGTAGATGTTGGCCCCCATACATCAGCAAATAAGTAATGCAATGGATGTAATGCAGTAAATGAAGAAGTCGAAAAAGGCAGCTGATGTGATTTGCTTAGACGACAAGGTATACAATCTGCACCCGAAGGAGAGGATTTATTTAACAAGGGCAAATTGTGTTTATTAATAATAAATGTGCTTGTATTCATAGACGGATACCCAAGTCGAGCATGCCACTGTAGAGAAGAAGCACGAACACCAACAAAAGCAGACTTTATATTAGAATTCTTCAAGGGGGATGGAGTGGTGAAATGATAAATTCCATCACAACAAGAACCTTTAGCTAGAAGCGCCCCCGTGGCCTGATACTTAACAATGAAATAATCAAGAAAAAATTTCATAGAAACACAATTTGCTGCAGTAAACCTGCTATCGGATAATAGATTTGTTTTTGTGGATGGAACACAAAGGACGTCCGTTAATATAAATTTACAAGATGGGAGCTGTAAGTGAGAGTTACCAGTATGGGTAATAGGGAGTGTTGTTCCATCGGCAATCTGAACCTCATATGTGCCATCATATTCTGAGTGAATGGAAAGGTTGTTCATATCATTAGTGAGATTGTGAGATGCACCTGTATCCACTAGCCAAAAATTTTGGGAATTATTGGAGGGTGATCCTGCATAATTTGCCAGATAAGATGGTCGATGACAAGTGATTGTTGTATGCCCAATACCACCACAAAGTTAATATACAATTGACGACTTATTGCCAAAGGTAGAGTTACCAGATTGTTGGCTATTGTTTCCACCAAATTGGCGAAAGCTTGAATTATTTGGACCACGAGTGGAGTTCATAGAGCTGCTATTGCCATTGGTAAATCAGGAGCCAGAATTGCTCGAGCGATTTCCATAGTAGTGATTTCCACCTCGATTATTACCTATCTTATTTTTTGAGAAAAATTGGAACCACCACGATTTCCACTAGCTTGGGCAATGTTAGCGGTGGCCAGGAGGTATTTATTAGCCTTTTCTTGAGACTTGAGTGAGAGCTCATGTTCAAACAATAGACCGTGATGCTCCTCAAAGCGAAGAGAAGATTCACGAGTGCATATGGGACCTACAATATTTGCATATTCAGGCCCCAAGCCATTAATCACAAATAATGTGAGATCGTCGGCAGATACAGGTTCATCGATTATGGCTAGTTCATCGACCTTAGACTTGACAAAGTGCATGTACTCCGTGATGGAGCGATTATCAATAGAGATTCGATACAACTCACTTTTTAATTGGTTGACACAAGATCGTAATTTGTTTGTGAACAAACAATTAAGAATACCCCAAGCTGCAGCAGATGAGTCAGAAGATGAAACAAGAGGAAGGACTTCAGGAGTTAATGATCCGAAGATCGCAGCCAAAAGTAGGTTATCCTGGCGAATCCAGGTGGTGACAGCAGATGCATTGGATCCATCGGTGGTCAATTTGGGGCAAGAAAATGAGCCATCAATGTAGCCCAAAAGATCATGCCCACGAAGGAGAGCGAGAAGGTGAGCACGCCAAGAGGGTTAGTTTTTATGTGAAAGCTTAATTGGCAGATGGTGGTGAGCTGTAATGGGAACAATTGTTGGAGTGATATTGGTTGTTGTGGCATTCTCAGTTGCCATGTTGAATAAAGAAAGAAAAATGGAATTTAAGCCTCCTAATTTCTGCTGTCAACATGTACATCTCTATTTATTTAGTATACTTTTTTATTCTAATTTACATGATCTAAATAATAGAAATAAAATTAGTTTAAAATAATATTTTTATATTAAATTAATTTTGATTTTTTTTTATTATTTTAAATAAAAATTTCATAAGGATATGATTGATTTAGAAAATATAACATAAATATTTTAATTTAAGGTTTAAAATTAGTCTTTATTTTCTAAAATTTAATTTTTAAATTATGTTTTTTTTTTTCATTTTAAGATTTATAATAAATTTATTTTCTTATTTCAAATTATAAAAAAAATATTATAAAATTTTGAACCAAATCATAGCATTGAATATAATTAGACTAATTATCCTTTAAATTCGGGTGTATTGTAAACTCACTTTTAAAAACTTATATATTTATAAATAAAAATGTATACATAAAAATATATACGCTATTTAATAAAAGGCAAAGACTTATGTGAGACCGTCTCACGTGAGGGTTTACATAGGACGGCCAGAAAGTGATAATTTTTACATAAAAAAGTGATAATATTATTTCATGAACAATTAATAGTATAAATAAAAAGTGATAACATTTTATATCGAAAATGATAATATTTTATAACGAAAGTGATAACTATTTTAAAGGATGGTCTCATACAAGACCTAACCTTAATAAAAATATATACATTAGTTTATTTATTTTAATTTCTTTTAATTTCGTTTAGGAAAAATTACTAATCAAAGGGTAAATTATTCTCATTCACTTAAAAGTAAAAAAATATACTTCAATTATAAAAATAAATGATATAAATATTTTTAATTTAAATTATGTTTTTAGGCTAATACTACTATGCATTTAGGTGCACCCCACAATACAGTGCATCCACTTTCAGATCGTATACAATTATGAATAAAAATATATATAATTATGAACAAAAATATATGCAATTTATTTGTTATATTTTTAATGAAAAATTGAATGTAAAAAATATACAACTATTAAAAAATATATGTACAACTATTGAATAAAAAATTATACACATATATATACAACTATTAAAAATTATGAGAATGACACTTATAAATAACCAAAAAATCCGTACTAGCCAATTATAACAACATTGACTATTATTGACGGTGGATCGGAGCTCATCCCAATGGAGTACTTGTTATATGGATTAGATAACAAATGCATCTAAAAAATATAAATAAAAACATAATAACGACACAAGGTTGAACCTCAATCAGATCATTGTAAATAAGACAGGAGAAGTATAACGTTAAAATTAAGGGATTTGTTGTAATGTAGAATACACAAGTAAATTTGAAATAAAAAAGATTGTCCCCGTTGGTCGTATATGCATATTTTTGGGGACTGAATTAAAGTGAAATGTAGATTTGAACATCTTTCACATCAAATCTCTAACATGTAAAAATGGCTAGACAGTTCAAGATGACATCTTTATCAACAGCTAACTCAAAACCCATATCAACCATGGCGTTTGGCTAATGCAGCTCACTCAACCCATATCAACCATGGCGTTTGGCTAATGCAGCTCACTCATACGACCACCCACTACGATCGAACGAGTATTTACTCTTTCACCTCTCTAAACTTTGCAATACCATTAATTCCATGCTTATATACACATACATACAAAACTACAGACTAGTGAAACAGAAAGCAACATCAAAACCAGTCCAAAAACTTATACTTATGTACAAAGCAGCAAACCAAACAACAGCTCAAGCAAACTACGAAACCAAGCAAATTCCTAGTTCATCCTAGCCTACCGATCTATGCAAACATAACCTGTCAAGATCATTCACTATATCACTTAAAAAAGCCTCCCGACGCTTTGAGTTATCAGCGTTGAGGTGATGCTCCTGCAAGGGCGTGGATACTATATCAGGCACAAAAGCACCAGAGTCGGACGTGTTTGGTAAAACCTTGGGCCAGTAAAGCCTGTATGGTGTAGGAGGATCAGAAAACAACTCCGGCACTGCCCAAAATGAATCCGGCACCCGTCCCATACCCTCATCGCCCTCCAACTCTACATCAGCAGCTCGGAGGATTGGGGAGCACTGTGGATCTACCATTTTCTCCTTGCCTGTCTGATAACATTTCCAAATAAATATAAATCAGAATAAAAATACCCAAAAAAAAGTAAATAATGTACGCATAACAATCGACAGATATGACCTATCCATCTTAAAACCATTTCATGTTTTAAACATCTAAAATACAGAGAATAAGACAATTTTATTAATGTATCTCAAAATTGTACTAAACTGTTGGAATACTGAATGGAACATTATCATAATAGAGATTCCAGTTACAATTTGCTGATCAAATTCCATTTGCACGTGTGAATCCAGAGAAGGCAATCTTCAGAGCACTTTGCATGTCACTCAGAAATAATAATGAAATACAGAAAAAGGTATATTTAATTCCAAATGTTCAATGGAAAAACAACTCAGGAATGATAATGAAATAAAAAAGAAAAGTATTTAATTCCAAATGTTAAATGGAAAAACAACTCAAAGAATTCACTCCTCCACAATTCTATTTAATATGTTTTGAGTATTACATGTACTTGAAGGATAGTGTAATGCATAGCAAAAACAATTGGAATTAAATTAGTTGATGTAGAACTCTAAAGGCACAAATTCATTTTTAATCCATGAGTTTAAAATCTAATGATTTCATGGTCAAATTCCTTAAAATTATAAATCTGATACAAGAATATCTCCCAAACACATGAACACTGGCCATAGTCCCACGGCAGATGGACAGAGAATGAGAGAATACTTTCCATTAATTGCCCCTTGTTCAAGTGGTGATGAAAATGAAATTCTCATTCCGTTTTATATGCAAAAACATTAATACACCAGTGAGAGAACTACTGAGGTGCAAAAGTACAAACACTAAGCTACAGCTGCAAAAGTACAGACATTATAGAGATAGATATTGCTTCACTTATAGTGCAACATAAGGATACCACTAGCCATTATGTAAACATCAGTAGCCCCTGCCTGTGGAACAAACATTGACACAAGTTTATCGTACCTTAGACGAGCCATGTCCATGAGCCATGAACTCATGTTCCTGACTGAAATTACCAAGCTCAAGAAATTCGTCCAACTGCCATTGTGTAAAATTCCCAGTTGCAGAACCTCCAGTGGAAGGCAGACTTTCGGATGAAAAATCTGCATCCACGTTAGCTGGGATAGAAGAACTCTTACTGGATTGACCGGTTGATGAGGCTTCAGTTGTCCACCTTGGAACAGGAAGAGGTTCTGGTCGAAACCCTCTCTCATCTAACTAAGAAATTTGTTTTCCAACCAGTGACACTGGTTCAGCTTCAGTTGCTTCAAGGCCAACTTCCACTCCAGTGAGCAAAAACCTCTGATGCACAGAAACTAACGCGTTCGCCGTGTGTATGCCAATGTCGCATCTTCTACAAAGTAAAGCTCGGTCCTCCAAACAAAAGATATAACCTACTGTTTCCTGCATGGATTATGATGATCATATCAGATGCTACCAAACCAATCAAAGAAGGATCCAGGAAAACATGCTCTGCACATAAATTATTTTGATTGAATCAACTGCTGGATGAAATGACATCCCAAGCTTATAAAGAGCAATGCCACTCAAAGCAATACATGACAAATCAAGGCAACAATTTGAACACATCTAAAGATCAACTAAGATATGTCCGACTCTCTTCCTCCAAATCTCTAAACAGAGGAACCTGCAGGGACTAGATCTAGGATGTTCAGACAACTCACCAAGCCTACTGCACACCTTGCCTATAAAAGTTCCTCGTTTGATTATCTGGCAGCGAATCCTTTAACAACTGACTGATTGTTTGTAGCAATCTTAATAAGTTAACCTCTCACAAAGGTACATCAAGTGACATGCCCAATTTAACAAGAGTCATATTATAACAATGATTCACCCATGCCCCATCCCTTGATCAATCAAACATCGTAGTCCATACTCGCGTACAGAATATTAACCTATCGATTTTTCCTTGATAAGGCAGACATGGGCAATTTCAACTAATTTAGCAACACATCCCAAGAGAAATCCTTTGATCAAATTCATCACTGACACTCTCATTGATACACAAGAATGAGCTACTCAACAAAAACAAGAGCTTCGGTTGTGATAAGTAGATATTATATTATGTTCATTCTAGAATTAATTTCAGTTATTCTATGTTTAGTGTCAATGAGAACGAGAGAAAGGATAAACACAAGTACAGACGTAACATGACATGAATATCAGAAAACACTTTCAAGATATCTACGGCCAGAATTCTAATACCACACAATTCCCATTAGCCAAGAATCATAGAAATTAGAAAACTCTAGTTCATAGTAAAATTAATCCACTTAATCAAATGAAACCTGGCAAACATCACACTTGGGCATCTGTGAAGAAGAAGAAGAAAGTGGAACCCTCTGGTGTTTATTTTCAGCATGTACTCTCTGGTCGCAACACCAACACAGCGCCGCCTCGTCGGCGCAGCAGAGGACGGTCGCCTCCGCCGCCCCCACACACGTTGCATTGAATATTCATCGCTCTCGACAATTGTCAGTGGAATTAACACAGAAACATTATGAGTGAAATCGAATAAGAAAGGTTTTTAGAAGAGGGTAGGAGTAGAAGTAGGAGTAGCAGAGGAGAAGAGAAAGAGGTGGGAAGGGCGTGGAGTGTTTAAGAAAGTGCGCTAATTCTCGTGCGATGGGTGTGTGCTCTATTTATTTACTCCAAATAGTAATAATAAAATATTATTTTAATTAACTTGTGAGTATTATTGTATCTGATTTCCTAAAATAGGCACCTTATCACATTATTGGGAATAATTACTATGTAGAAACGAGTTATGTCAGAGCGGTAAGACATGTGTTAGTTTATCTGTAGCAGTTTACTCTGTAAGTAGAATACGCGTCACAGCAGTGCGTCACTGGCTGCTGCAAGATCTTAAACGCGAAGAAATAATAAGATCAGCGAATGAAACTTTTTTTTATTGGTAAAAGATCAGTTATTGAATTCTTAACGACAGAAACTCAGTAAAAACTTGTAACTATGAATACTTAACTGTAAAGAGTAAATAAATAAACTTTCACTCTGTGTACATAAATGGCATAAATGATTGGTCAAACTAAGAGTTACATTGTCTATGAGACATGCTTGTTTAGTAGGATCTTTTGTGTTTGTTGCCTGGCAAACTTTAGGAGCTTTTGTGTTTGTGTATGTGGAAGGTTAGTGAGACTCTGAATTTAGAAAATGGTGCACACAGTGACTCAAATTTAGATTACGATGCCCATAGGTGAATGAGGTGGGGGATTCTTAGAGGTGAAGTATTTCTGTGTTATTTTAAGTATACGTGAAAGATATATGAGACTCCTGTGTTATTTTCAATATACGTAAAATATATATGAATTGTATTGAGTGAGTTGGAATTCGTAGCATTTAAGTAAATCAATGTTATATATTTTCAGTATAAGTAAAAGATATACTCCCTCCGTCCCCGTGCATTGCGAACACTACCTTATTATAAACTATAGGTAACTGTCTCCATTTCACTGGGACGGAGGGAGTATGAGACTTCTGTATTATTTTCAATATTCGTAAAAAGATATATGAATTGTAACATTGCATATAGATTTGGTGTGTAAGAAATTCTTAATGTTTAAGTATTTCAACATCTCTTTTCAGTATGTGAAAGATTTAGTTTATATTCAAGTGTATTTAGTATTATATACATATATATGAGAGAAGTGAGAAGAGAGAGAGGTGGGGAGGGCGTGCAACACAAATCCCTATTCCACCCTATATTCCATCTCCTATTCCACTCAACTCAATGAATGACACATCACTCATTTCTTACATAATTTATTTTTAAAATGGGTGATGTGTCATCTTTTCATCCCTTGGAATAGGGGATGGAACACCCCATGGAATAGGGGATCCCAAATGGAGGGCATGGAGGGTTTAATAAAGTGCGCCAATTCTTGTTGTATTTATTTACTCCAAACAAGTAGTTATTATTAAAATTATTGAGGATTATTATGATTTCCTAGGGTAGGCGCCTTAGCAGATTATTGGGAATAGTCACTACGTAGAAACGAGTTATGGTAAAGTTATAAGACAGGTGTCAATTCATCTTTTATGGATTTACAAGACAGGTGTCAATTCATCTTTTATGGATTTAATGTTGTATAAACACGTGAACTGATGCTAGATGTTAAGAGCGAAATTTTTTTTAAAGGTCAGTTATTGAATTATTAACCATAGATGAAAAACTTCTAACTTTAATTTTTTAATTGTGAACACTATTGTCAAGGAACTTTCACTGTGTATATATCTATAAATTAAATATCACATTTAATTATATAATCTTTCTATTTTTTATTTATTTATTTATTATTATATTATTAATGTATATATCTATAAATTAAATATCACATTTAATATATTTTTAATTGGTTAGAAATAGATAATTAAGGCAAAGACTTGGATGAGACCGTCTCACGGATCCCCTTATGCAAGACGGATCACCGATTAAGGGAAAACAAGGGTCTTGTTTGGCTTTGACTAATTAAAATATCATTTTTACTAATTACTCCATTTTGGCAACTTACATGCACTACAATTCGGTGATTTTAATTTTAAAAAAAAAATTCCCTTTTAAACTTGGCGCCACTATGAGTATAGTTTTTTTTATTAAGTTAATTAATTAATTAATTATTATATTAATTGTTCATTAGATAATTCAACAATATTATTATCACTTTATTATAATCGGTATCACTTTATATTAAAATATTATCACTGTTTATTTATTTAATTTATTTTTTAATTTAAATATTATAAATTTATAAAATGTGATAATATGTGATAAATTTTTATATTAAAAGTGATAATCAATTGATGAAAAGTGATAACAGTGATATGAACTATTTTATGAATAATTTCTAATATAAATAAAAGTGATAACATTTCAAACAAAAAGTGATAATATCTTTATTAAAAAGTGATAACTGATTACTAAAAGTGTATTTTACAAATAATTTTTGGAATGGATAAAACGTGATAATATTTTTAATAAAAAAACTATTCTTAATCAAAGAAAAGTGATATCCGTATAATTAAATTATTTCACAAATAATTCACTGGAATAATAAAAAGTGATAGTATTTTTAATAAAAATTGATACATGATAAATAAAAAGTGATAACCGTTTAATTAAATTATTCTATAAATTATTTGAAAAATAAATAAAAAGTGATAACGTTTTTAATATAAAATAATATTTAAATAAAATAAAGTGATAATAAAATAATTAAACTATCTAAAAAATAATTACTAATAACATTATTATTATTTAATAGTAATAATAATAATAAGAGTTTATTATTGTGGGATACACACTTTTAGAGTATATTTAAAATACTACTCCCTCCGTCCCAACTTCAACTTCACACTTTCCATTTTGGTCCGTCCCAATTTCAACTTCATATTTCCATAAAAGGAAAAAGTACATAAATAATATCCCCTAACATACTTTAATTTCAAAATTGCCATCACCTTTTTAACACACATAACATACTTTATCATTTATTTATTACCCAAAAATACCAAATTACCCCCAAAAGTTACTCAAAAAGTTATTTTTCTTAATTTGCGTGCGTATTTAAGGACATAAAGGCAAAATTACCCTCCACACTCAAAACTCATTCAAGATCTCACCTTCAATGTTATGCCTGATCAACAGATGACTTCGCATCACCATCACCCTCTTCTGTCTCCTCTCTGAATCCTCCCTCCAATAACATCAATATCGATTCATCTTTGACTCTGCCCAGTCCAAATACTCCACGTTCTCTCTCTCCTTACACTTGAATATTAGCCACTGCTCAGCCGCCTCCAGCCACGTCTCCGCCACCTGAAGCTTTTTCAAATACTCCTCTAACGGAATCGGAACTGCGCTACGAGTTGTATGCATAATTAGGCGTCGGAGAGAGAACTAGGGTAGTGAGGTGGGAAATAATGTGGTGTTGGGCGAGAGATTGCTTCAAATTTGGGTTGAACAGTACGAAAAGATTGAGAGTCTGTAGATCAGGGGAGGTGGATTGAGAGAGAGAAATGAGGGCGGAAGGCGGCAGCGGTGGCGCCATCGATCTCAGAGAAGAGGTTGCGGCTTTTGGGGTTGAATTTGGTGATGGTGGCTAGGGTTTGCAGAGCCTTATAACGATCTTCGCCGGGATGGAGAATTGAGTTTCTTTCATGCATTCACCGATGGTATCACAAACTCGACCAGCCATCTTGATCTTATTACTGCCGAAAGCTTAAGCACTTCAGTTTCAGGTGATTTCTGTTATGTTTTCGTTCCTCCATCAAATATAATCATTCGTAAATGGTTGATTTATTCTTCTCGTTTGGGTTTGATTTTGTGAAATATGATGACAATTATGATATGATTTTTCCTTTTTTGTTGTAAAATTCGTGAGATTTTGGGATTTTGTAGAGGATTCTTATTGGGTTTCAACAGCCAATGTTCAATTTCAATTTAGGATTTATTTAATTATGATTATGCAGGTTAGGCGATATATCATTGTGGAAGCTGTGTATCAGGTATCTCTACATACAGAAATTCTACCTTTCTTCCAAATCCTTGTGTCTTTTCCTTTCTGTTGATTTTTAAATGATATAGTCATTATTTCGTAAATATTAGTAGTCAGTTCGATGTAGGAAAAGAGACCTTAGTGTTGATGTTTTCCAGGCATGCTTGCTTTAATTTTATAGTCAAATACTCCCTTATAATTTCATTTGTGCTGGAGTTTGAAACATTCTGTTGCCACTTATCTTGTACAACTCCAAAATTCTGGTCAAATTGCTCCATTGGATGAAATTATCAAGTTGGAAGGAGAAATATCGGTTCTGTGTAATACTGGATGAAAGCAATTCTGTTGGAGTTCTTGGAAGTTCTGGTAGAGGTCTAACTGAACATTGCAAAATTCCAGTAAGTTTTCACCACCTTGTTGATTAACCAGTTGTATAATTTGTGTATTCTTCTTTTTATTCTATTTTTCGCAGATTGAAAAGGTAGATAATGTCACTGCTGCAATGGGGAATGCATTGGCTACTGAAGGAGGATTCTGCACTGGGAGTGCTCGAGTGGTTGATCACCAGGTATGGATGTCTTCTGGAAGTCTATTACAGAGCATATGAATACAGTTATGCCAAATATTAAATCTAGTTTTGGAAGACCAGTTGTGGCTATCTGTCGTGCTCTGAGCACAAGATTTTTCTTTATTATGCAGGCAATAATCCCATCTTCATTAGAATTCTAGTCAATATTTTCTGTATTCTTAATGGAACTGGATACATTTCCATATTATACGTTATTGATATCCAAATCAACAAAATTCATGAAGTCATGTAATTTTACATGTTCCCGATTCATTCAACTATTAATTGGTTCATGCTAAAGTTGGTAAAAAATTGGATATTAAAAAAAAACCTTTATAGAGTAAGTAGATAGAATTTGAAATAAAAGCAGTCAGCACTGTTGGGATTTGAGAAACATGAATGGCTTTGGAACCCAACTTATTGCCTTCCATAGTAGCTCGCCATATACCGAAGAAGTTTTTCTGACAGTAATATTATACTCCCTCCGTCCCGGGTATTTTTACCCGTTTGTACGGGCACGGAGATTAAGACGTTTTATTTTTTTAATATATAATGTAAGAGAAAGTAGGGATAAATTAGTAATTTAAAAAGAAAAAGTGAATAAAATTATTGGGAATGATGAATAAAGTGTAAAAAATAATTAAAGTTGTTGGGATTGTAAAAAGTAAGTAATAAAATATTATGTATTTTTGCCAAAAATGGAATGGGTAAAAATACGTGGGACACCCCAAAATGGAAAGTGAGTAAAAATACGTGGGACGGAGGGAGTACTTCTTTGGCAGCGTCTCAGTAGTTCTGGATATGTATTTTCTACTTCTTTGCCTCCTTATCTGGCAAGTGCTGCAATCACTGCCATTGACGTTCTGGAAGAGGATATGTATTTTCTACTTCTTTGCCTCCTTATCTGGCAAGTGCTGCAATCACTGCCATTGACGTTCTGGAAGAAAATCTAAATCTTATTACAAAATTTAAGAAAAACATTGCTACTCTACATAAAGGTGGTCTTCTATTTGTCCTTTCTATATAATTTAGAAAAAGGGATTTGTGTAAGAATTTGTCATCATGTTATCCTTCTAAGTAATAGTATTCGACCCAGAGAATTATTTCCTTAAATTCTCATATCTAATATGGTGTAATTTTCCAGGTTTATCAGATGTAAGGCCTTGAGATTATAAGTGATCCACAATCACCTATAGTTTTTCTGGGACTAAAGAAATCGACAGGGTCCCTGAAGGGCGACCTTCAAGTACTTGAAGATATCACTGATCGCGTATGTACTCTTTACTGCTTAAGATTTGCCTTTTGCTTTCACTTTGGTCTCTTGATTTGAGAGCATTCCAATGTGTAATGTAGTTATTGAAGGAACACGCCATCTTTGTTGCAACTTCAAAAAGATCGACATTAGACAAATGCAAGTTACCCTCTGGAATAAGGTACGTATCTGTTGGTCATACGCATGCCGATTTGGTGAAAGAATGCGAATCGTTGAAGAGTGTGTGGAGAGTTTGGTTAAATTATAAAGATGTGTTAGTTTTGAGGTTTCAGATTAACTGGGAAAGGAGATGCAGCTTTATGTTGTGTTTCATGTAATGGTGTTACGTTTGCTGCTAATCTGGCTAACTTATTATTTTAGAACATTCAGTTTATTTCTGCTTATGCGTGTGATAATTGACTTAACTAACCTGACGGCTGACATATACCATCTACTAGTATTGAACAATGCTTGAAATTGAGTAGCAAAAAAATTATAAAGAATAAATGTGAAAAAAATAGTGCAAAAATATTGTGCAAAAAATATGCAAAACAAAATGTGCAAAAATAAAATTGTGCAAAATAAAATGTGAAAAAAAAAAAAAAATTGTGCCAAAACAAAATGTGCAAACAAAAATTTGCAAAGCAAAATGTGAAAAAAAAAGTGCAAAAATAAAATTGTGCAAAACAAAATGTGCAAATATATAGGAATATTTATGGTATCATAATTTATTTTGTGTAGTTATGAGTATTAGTTTTTTTAATCATGTAGTTTATAACAATTATGTATTATTTCATGTATCACATAGTAAGTGACCCTAATAATAATAATAATAATAATAATAATAATAATAATAATAATAATAATAAAATATTAAGAGTATTTTTTTTATAAAAAAGTTAAAATAATTAATGTAAAATAACATAAATTACGTGATGGCAGCGGCCCATTTTTTGTAATATTGTTAATTGGTAGCCTTAATCGATGGCAGCGGCCCATTTTTTGTAATATTGTTAATTGGTAGCCTTAATCAATTATGCCAAACGGAGCCCGTGTTTTTAAATAGGTTTTTTTATATTTTATATTTTTATTTTATGTTAATGGGTAGGATTGGATCTGTCTCACATAAGAAAATTCGTGATACGGTCTCACCCAAGACCTACCCGATAATTAAACCAATCAATAAAAATATCCAAATTATTATTATTATTATTATTATTATTATTATTATATTATTATTATTATTATTATTATTATTATTTATGTATATCTTCAAACACCATCTTTAATCATATTATTTTATTGATTAGGAATGTACTATTTTTATTTTTTATTTTAATATCACATATAATCTTTCTATTTTATTATTATTATATTACTGATGTATATCTTTATATTTAGAATTAAAAAATTAAACCTTAAAATTAGATAAATAAATCAATTTGAGGCTTACGTGCGCCCGGGTGCACGTCGTGCGCCTTTACAATTTAGTATTATGGATAAGGGTATATTATTTTGTTCGAAAGGATATACATTTTAATTATAAGGGTACACATTTTGTTCTAAAGGGTATACAATTTTCATTAATATTTTTTATTTTTTTTCAGAAAATAAAGGATACATATCTGTATACAATTTAATACAAAATTCTAAAAGAGCACGTCA
Source organism: Pogostemon cablin (assembly GCA_023678885.1). NCBI lineage: Eukaryota > Viridiplantae > Streptophyta > Magnoliopsida > Lamiales > Lamiaceae > Pogostemon > Pogostemon cablin. Next base: position 31,932,398 of record CM042959.1, on the reverse strand, counting down.
TGTGACCTCGTGCGCCCGGGCGCACACAAGTTTTTGCCTTAATAAAAATATATCTTCGAAATTTAGAGTATATCCTCATTATTAAATTATAATATGCATTTAATATTGGATTATCTAATTTATTTTCTTATAAAATATAACGCATCCACATATTGCGCGGGAATATGTACTCGTGTGTTATTATATATATATATATATATATATATATATATATAATAAGATGATAAATTATTTCAATAAAATAGTTAAAATTTCAATTGTTGAGCGATAATAACTTAAAAATAATTGTAAAATATATTAGAAAATTATTTATTTTGGGTAGGTCTTGCGTGAGACCGTCTTGAGATCATTTTTAACTTTTTAAAATAGTTATCACTTTCACTATAAAATGTTATAACTTTTTATTTATGCTATAAATTATTTATGAAATAACATTATCATTTTTCATTAATTTATTATCACTTTTCTTCATAAAAATTATAATTTTCTGTCCGTCTTACGCAATGCTTACGTGAGACGGTCTAACACAAGTTTTTGCCTTTTATTTTATAGTAAAATATATTTGGTGTAATAATATAATAATAATCATGTGGGATTTTTAGGTCTTTAAATGATTTAGGAATTAAAAAAATAAAATTGTGCAGGTGAAATTTTTCTAAAATTAATATTTACAAAAAAATATAATTTGATTAAAGATAAAGTTGGTAATGTTTAATAAATAAGGGTAGATTCTGGGTGAGATCGTCTTACGGATCTCATTTCGTGAAACGGATCCTAATCTACCCATTAATATAATTTTTATAATAAACGCGCTCCCCTCCCATAAGTTAAATTAAATTAATATTATTTTTCTTTGATAAGATATCACTTTTTATTAAAAATATTATCATTATTTGTTTGTTCTATAACTTATTTATACATGAAATAGTTCAATACATAGTTATCACTTTACCTTTATTGAGTATAACATTTTATTAAAAATATTATCACTTTTTATTCTTCATATAAATTGTTTGAAATAATTTCTTTGATGGGATATCACTTTTCATTGTAAATGTTATCACTTTTTATTATTCTCACAAATCTTGAAATAATACAAATGGACGGATGCCACCTATACTTGATTAAGTATCACTTTTTATTAAAAATATTATCAATTTTTATTAGCCATATGAATTGTTAATGAAATAGTTTAATCGAACTATTATTACTTTTTTATGATTAATTATGTGTCACTTTTTATTAAGAATGTTATCACTTTTTATTCGTTGTACAAAATATTCATAAAATAATTTAATTAGATAAACATGATTTTTTCTCATTACTTTTATTAAAAATGTTACTCCCTCCATCCCGGAGAAGTTGGTATAATTTTTTTTGGGCACGGAGATTAAATATTATAATAATTTAATGTAAAGTGAAGTAAAATGAGGTGAGAGAAATAATATTTAATGTGTAGTGGGTAGTTGTATTAGAGGTGATATGTGGGGCCCATGAGAATAGATTAATTGTTTTTATGTGGGTCTCATGTATTAAAAAGGAAATGTGTCAACTTTAGTAGGACAAACCAAAAAGAAAAGTGTGACAACTTCTATGGGAATGAGGGAGTATTACTTTTATTCATTTGACGAATTTTGAAATAATCCAAGTGAACGGATATCACTTTTACTTCATTATGTATCATTTTTTATTAGAAAATTTATCACTTTTATATTAGATGAACATCACATTTCTTGTTTAAAAATGACGGATATCACTTTTACTTGATTAATCATCATTTTTTTATTAAAAATATTAATTTTTTTTATTATTAATATTAAATAAATTTTAATAATTATTTAATTAAAAAAAGAAGAAACTATTTTGACAGTTAAAAAAATAATAATAAATAAAGAAGCTACCAAACGAAATTGATCTGGAGAGACATTCACGGCAATGAGGGCAAATTGTGAAAGTGGTGCAAAAAATTAATATGGTGCTTAGGCGTTAATTTAACATATAAGCGGAGGGATTAATTTAGTTGGGTGACTTGGTATCCGTCTTACATAAGGGGATCCATAAGATGGTCTCGCATAAGTCTTTGCCAATAAATAAATAAGTAAACAAATAAATAAATATGTGTTTGATAAAATATTTTGGCAAAAACTTGTGTGAGACCGTCTCACGTAAGCCCTTACATGAGACGAATAAAAGTGATAACTTTTATAATTAAAAATAATATTCAATTAATGAAAAGTGATAATGTTATTTTATAAACAATTTATAATATAAATAAAAAATGATAATATTTTATAGCGAAAGTGATGATATTTTATAGCGAAAGTAATAATTATTTTAAAAAGTGTAAAATAATTTTACGTTGAGATGATTTTACGCAAGACTTACCCAGTATTTTATGTTGCCGCATAAATATTAAATACAACCTGCAAGATATAATCTGATTCGCTTTTAGTTTATAAATTTTAAGACAACCTGCAAGATATAATCTGATTCGCTCTTAGTTTATAAATTTTAAGTGTTTTTTTATTGGATCGAAGCTAACTGTTTAAAATATTAAAATCTATATTTAACAAATAGAACAACCAATTATAATTAGTTACATAATTTTTTTAAAATAAATCCAATTGCAATGATTGAGGAAGCTGTGTTAGCTGATCGTCCAATTACCTAATAGTTGTCTTTTTCACTTTTTCAAAAAAAAAATAAAAAAAAAATTATTATTGTGATCAAATTAGGGTGAGTTTGTTAATAAAACTTATTTTAGAGTTTATATTATAAAATTTAAATATTTTAGGGGTCACATTAATAAATTTTAAAAATTATACATATAAAGTTTATTGCAACTCCAATTAAATATATTCAGTATTTATAGAACAACATTTATTCAATTCATTAAAATATACTCCATTAATTAATCATCTTAATTACTCCATCTCTCTTATACTCCATTAATTAATCATCTTAATTGCTCCGTAAAGTTAAAACTCATCCAGTCATCCTACAAAATCCCAAATAAATATAACTTTTAAATTTTATAAATCCAATTATAAATAATACATATCAAGTTTAGTCTCCATAACAACTCCAATTAAATATATTCATAATTTATGGAACAACATTTATTCAATTATTAAAATATACCCCATTAATTAGTCATCTTAATTACTCCATCGATCTCTCTTGTGTAAATTAAAATTCATCCTACATAAATTCCAAAATAAATATAGATTTAAAAATTTATAAATCCAATTATTTCTAAACTCAATTTTGTTATTCCAATTTAAAAATTAAACAAATATATAGAATTTAGAATATTTAAGGATTGTCTTCACAATTTTTAAAGGTAATTTGTCATTTTAGTTCATAAGTATATTATGGAGTGTTATTTTAGTTAATATTATGAATAGTATTTTGATATTATTGAATTGAGAGCTGGTATTTCTTTTTAGGAAATGTAGAGACAATGTTAGAACAAACAAATAAGAAATTTTGGAATTTATCAAATAAAAAAGTAATTTTATTAATTTTGTTTTTTGCAAAAAATAATATGAAAAGGAGATATACTTTCATGCAATTAGATGTAATATTTTGTTATCTCCAACAATTAGAGGTCGGACCATTAAACTGGAAGTTCAATAGAAAAAATAAAAATTATCTATTTTTAATAATAATTTATTATTTTATATATGATTTTTTATTAAAATATTTAATTATTAATAGAAACATTACATCAAATATTTTATACATAAATAAATACGACTATCTTTATTGGCGTATTTTACATATTAGTAATCACGGATGTGGATCCTCTCCACTCCATTAATGGATCCTCTCCATTAACATCTTGGTCCTAATAATCACATATACTATGAAATAAAATATACTATAAAATACAAATCATTTAAATATTTTTTTTTCAATTAAAGGTTCAATATCAGTAAGAAAGTAAAAATTAAAAGCCTTATCTACCAACTGCTACGGTGCTACCGCCCCCACCTACTCTTTATTTTTTTTTTCTTTTTCTCTTTTCTTTTCAATTTCTTCTCTCAAATGGTTCTCCACCGCCCAATATCCTCCTCGTCAATTCCTTCACTAATTTTGCGGCTGACTCTGCGGCTCTCACTACTCTCGTCGGCCGTTGCTATTTTTCTTCCACTGTTCCGACTGACTTGGCCGATGAAGGAGCCGCTTCTAGATCTGCAAGTGGGTCCCCTTTTTCTTCTCGTCTGCCCTAGATATTTCGATGGAGTTCTTGAATACCCAATAAAAAAATGGGTCAGTTTCTAATTCTATATATGAGAATTTCAAATAACTATAAACAGTAGAAGAGGGATTTATGACGAAGAAACTGTTAGCCTCTCACACTAAGAGATCTTCCATTGAGATCTCATCAATAAGCAATCCAATTAATAAGAAGAAACTTCAGTTTCTATTTTTATCCAAAAAATTCCAAAATAATCATTCCAAAACTTCAATTTCTGTTCTTTATTCAAAAATTTCCAAATGTAGGCTGTTGACCAAGCGACATTGGTACTAAATCTACGAATCAAATCAGCAGTCACCGATCATTGGATAGTGTCAGCTCCTCTACGGCTCCACCATTGCCGCCGGCCACCATACTTAGTCCGCCATCGCCGATGGCCACCATCCTTACAAACCTACATTTATATATCACTCAATAATTATTTGCTCATGCTGTGAAACCACTTATATATATAGTAAAATGTAAGCCTTCTTGTAGAAGTTTTGAAAAGTCTTCTCATGAAAGTTTTGCAATTTTATTTTATATTTTAAGCAATTTTTTTTTTTTTTTTTCATTTTGTCACCACCAACTTGCACAGAAGCACTATCTTACTTTTATGTATTTATAGATTTGAGAAAAAGGTATAAAATGAATAGAGTTAATAGCATGTGCATCGGGTGCAAGGTACACTAATATTAATAATTTTTTATTGTATTTTATATATAAGTTATTCTATTTTGTATACGTGTTTCTTAATAATTATATATTTTTTCACATTAAGTTTTTCATTAAAAACACTAGCATTCATATGTGTATAACTTTTTATTTAATAGTGTATACATGTTTTTTAAATAATTGTATATTTTTTTACACTCAATTTTTCATTAAAAAAACTAACAATTAAATTGTATATATTTTTGTTCATAATTGTACATATTTTTGTCTATATTTATATACGTTTTTAAAAGTGGGTGCACTCGGGTGCACAGTATAATTAGTCAAATGAATAATAGCAGCAGTAAGATTGGATACTAAAATGGCAAAAACTTGTGTGCCCCCGGGGCACACCGTGCGCTCATACAATTTAGTATACTAAATTGTATGAGCGCACGGTGTGCCCCAAAGCACAAGAGACCAACTCTACTAAAATTTTATATACTCCCTCCATCCTACAGTAAGGGTAGTTTTTGCTTTTTTGCACATGGATTAAGGAGTATTATTATTTAATATGTAGTGGGTAGTTGTATTAGTTGGAGTGTGGGTCACATATTTTAATTGTATTAGTGGGGGTGTAGGTCTCATGTGTGTAAAAAAGGAAAGCGAACTTTTTGGATGGAACGACCAAAATGAAAAAAAGAAACTCTTTGGGTGGAACGGAGGGAGTATAATAAAAAATTAGAGTGCATGATTAGATTAATTTCAGTATTATAGTTGATATATAATGGGATAGTTACTCATAGGTACATTAAAAACTCTTTTATTACTATGAGATATAAACATACAAAAATATTACTACTAACTACATAAATAAATGAATAGTGATATTCCAATATTACCCGTACACATGTGCTGCACATAAATATTTGTGTGCAGCATAAAAGTTATGTGCAGTAAAAAAAGTGTGTAGCAAAAGTTATGTGCAGCAAAAAGTGTGAATCGTAAGTGTCATGTGCAGCGAAAAAATTATATACTCCTACTCTCTGGCGGCCGGCCGGCGGCGTTCCGGCGGAGGTCCGGCGGCGGTAGTGGGTGGGTGAGGGGTTTAGGGTTTGTGGTTTAAAAGTGTATGGGATTATAATGAATTAAGGTTATATTAGGTATTTTACTTTAATATTTTGTATGTAAGAGTAATTTTTTAAATACATTATATCTCCTAGTAATTTAGAATACAAAGTGTGCACATAGGAGTATCCTAAATGAAAGTGTGAATATGAAATCTGAATTATTTAACTAATTCAACTATCCCTCTTTAAAACTATCAATTTAACTATTTTGATATTTATAATTATAAAGTTTATTTTTTTTTAATTTATAGACATTCTATTAATATAATTAAAATATCAGAATGCACATACTTTATTAATATAAGTGTCTCTATACATGTATGTCCCCTATTTAAAACTATCAATTGTTATCACTTTTTATTCTTCTCAAGAATGGTTAAAAATTGTGTGTCTCAGGTACATCGTGTGTTCAGATACCTTTTAATATTAAATGATATAACTTTTTGTATAAGTACGTATACCTTTAATATTTTTTAATATATACATGTAATTGAAGGATATTGTAATAGATAGCAAAACAAAGAATTCAATTAGTAGATGTACTGATAGAGATCTCTAAAGGCACATGTTTGGTTACTTAACAGTTTTCTAAATAATACTAGTAAGATGAATCATTTGCTAATTACACTTATACGGGCTTCTTTATCTTTCAAGAACGTGCTTAAAACCAATCGACTATAGATCATGTTGTGTTAATAAAATGTAATGGGAATCTAAAATTTGCAAAAAGTAAGATGGACAACACAACACCCTAACACACTTATACGAGTTCCTTCTTCCATGTACATCATTACTCAAAACCAAATACAACCTCCACAATTATAAGACCAACTAGGATTTAATTCATGTTGGTATGGGTTACAATAACAAATATTTTATCCAATAACCTCGAAAGTTCCTTTTAACTTCTAATTTGTCACTCCTACTTAACACACATAATACTCCCTCCATCCAACAGTGCTCACCCCTTTCACATGCATACATACGAGCTCTTTCACCAAATGCGTGGTTGTTTTTGTAAGATCCTCCAAACGAATTAGGAAAGTGTGAAAGATGGTGTGTATGTTTCTTCACTGATCGGTTGTAGTGCTCACCCCTTTTACATGTGATTACAGGTTAACTGGAGATGCGTGGTGGTGGTGTGGTGGATCTGTTATGAAGTATTATTAATCTAGGGAAAACTAAGTATTTTGGAATGTTTAAATGCTATACTTATGTGTTTGCGTGAACGGATATAAGGAACTTTTATAGGTATATTAACATGTCGTACATGCGTACCGTGTAGAAAAATCTTATGTATTTGAAGTAGATGTGTTTATCCTCAAAAACTACGATGATGATAGGGTTATAAATGTTGTAATATTAAAATTTATAAAATTAAGTATTAAGAATTTTTAAGCCGGAGGGAGTATTGTGTGTTAAGCAGGAGTGACAAATTTGAAGTTAAAAGGAACTTTTGAGGTGGAAGAGCTCGTATGTATGCATATATGCTTTTTGATACCGGAGCCACGCACTCTTTCATATATGCTTCATTACATGCTCAAATTGATGGTAGGTGTACAAAAATAGATCACCCCCTTGAAATTAGTATTCCATCTGGAAAGTCAGTTGTTACTAATTCAGTTGCTCAGGGTGTGTGTATTGAAGTGGATGGGAATAATTTAGAAACGGAGTTGTATATGTTAGATATGAAGGATTTTGATATTATACTTGGGATGGACTGGCTTAGCAAGTATAGAGCCGATATTAAGTGTCGGGAAAGAGAGATAACCATACATCTTCCAAGCAATGAAAAGGTTATCGTTCATGGAGTAAGAACAAGAGCACCGCTTCGGGTGATATCTGCTATGAAGGCAATAAAGATGTTAACTAAAGGAGGTTACCAAGGTTATTTAGTTAACCTAATGGGAAGCGAAAGTTCAAAGCTGACAGTCGCGCAAGTGCTTATTGTGCGAGAGTTCCCTGATGTTTTTCCAGAAGATCTTTCTGGAGTTCCACCGGAAAGACAAATAAAGTTCGCAATTGACTTATTGCCTGGACGATGCCAGTTTCTAAAACTCCTTACAGAATGACCCCGAAAGAGTTACAGGAGTTAAAAGATCAAATACAAGGATTATTTGATTTGGGTTTCATTAAACCCAGTGTTTTGCCTTGGGGTGCACCAGTTCTTTTCGTGAAGAAGAAAGATGGTACACTAAGGATGCGTATTGATTACCAAGAACTGAATCGACTCACAATCAAAAACAAGTATCCACTGCCAAGGAATGACGATTTATTTGATTAATTAAGAGGTGCCAGTGTTTTCTCTAAAATTGATTTGAGATTGGGTTACCATCAAATAAGAGTTAAAGAGGCAGACATTCCAAAGACAGTGTTCAGGACTAGCTACGACCACTATGAATTTGTAGTAATGCCATTTGGGTAGAGTAATGCGTCCGCAGTGTTTATGGATATGATAAACAGAGTGTTCCATCAATTTCTGGATCAGTTTGTCATAGTATTCATAGACGATATCCTTATATATTCAAAGGATGAGGAGAAACACAAGGAACACTTGTGGATGGTGCTAGGAGTTCTTCAGAGAGAGAAGTTGTGTGCGAAGTTTAAAAAGTGCAAGTTTTGGTTGGATAAAGTCATGTTTTTGGGACATATAATTACAGCTATTGGAATCGAAGTCTACCCATCTAAAGTCGAAACAATCAAGCAGTGATGTGTACCTAAAAATGGGCATGAAGTGTGTAGTTTCCTTGGTTTAGCTGGCTATTATTACAGATTCATTGAAGAATTTTCTAAAATAGCGATGCCGCTAACGCGATTGACAAGGAAATGAGAAAATTTTGTGTGGGACGAAGTGTGTGATAGAAGCTTTGAAGAGCTTAAGAAGAGACTTACTGAATCACCAATTTTGACGATTCCAGATCCCACACAAGACTTTGTTATCTACAGTGACATTTCAAAGCAAGGCCTAGGATGACTTCTAATGCAACAAGGGAGAGTTGTGGCATATGCATCAAGACAATTAAAGTCTCATAAATTGAACTACCCGATGCACGATTTGGAGTTGACTTGCATGCTTTGAAAATATGGAGGCACTATCTTTATGGGGGAAGGTGTGAGATATATTCAGACCATAAAAGTCTAAAATAACTTTTTACTCAAAGAGAGTTGAATATGAGACAAAGGCGATGGTTGGAGTTAGTGAAGGATTACGACTGTACCATACACTACCACCTAGGAAAGACAATGTAGTAGCCGATGCTTTAAGACGAAAAAGCAACCATGGAATGGCAAATTTCCTTACTGAGCAAAAGCAGTTGGAAAAAGAGTTTGAGAAAATGAGAATTGAGATAGTGGATGGGTCCAGAGACATAAAAGGAGTTCTAGCAACTATAATGATACAACCTCCACTACGAGATGTAATCAAAGAATATCAGGTGAAGATGTATTTCTTAGAAAGTTGAAGGAGGAGGCTATTCTAGGAAGCGATAAAGGGTATATTGTAGCAGATGATGGGATATTATTTTACGGAGGAAGGATTTGCATTCCAGAGAACTCTGAGATACGAAGGATAATCCTCGAAGAGGCTCACAATACACCATATGCTGCTCACCCTGGGACAATAAAGATGTATCAAGATTTGCAACGGATGTTTTGGTGGAGCGGAATGAAAAGAGATATTGCAGAATTTTTGGAGAGATGTCTGACGTGTCAACAAGTTAATGCTGAACATCAAAGACCTTTTGGATTACTGAAGTCGCTCGAGATTCCAGAGTGGAAGTAGGAGAACATAATAATGGATTTTGTCACGGGTTTACCAAGAATGGTAAGAGAAAATAATGTCGTATGGGTCGTAGTTGATCCTCTGACAAAGTCAGCCCATTTCTTACCGATAAAGACAACATTTAAGATGGAACAACTTGCTCAAGTCTATGTTCGGGAGATAGTGAGATTGCACGGAGTACCCATTTCTATTGTGTCAGACAGAGATCCACGATTCACTTCAGTATTTTGGAGGAGCTTACAAAAGGCAAAGGGAACCAAGTTGTGTTTTATCACATCATTTTATCCTCAAAGTGATGGACAATCCGAGAGAACCATTCAAATTCTTGAGGATATGTTAAGAGTGTGCATGCTAGATATGGATGATGGTTGGGAAAGTCAATTACCATTGATAGAGTTTACTTACAACAACAGCTATCAATCAACTATCTAGATGGATCCTTATAAAGCATTATACAGAAGAAAGTTCGATCACCTTTGTATTGGGATGAGGTTGGAGTGAAGAAATTATTAGGCCCTGAGTTGATAAGAGAGACAGTAGTGAAGATTGAAGAGATACGAGAGACTATCAAGATGGCTCAGGATAGGCAGAAATCATATGCCGACAAGCGAAGAAAAGACTTACATTTTGAAGTCGGTGATAATGTATTCCTAAAGGTTTCCCCAATAAAAGAAGTAGTGCACTTCGGGAGGAAGGGCAAATTGAGACCCAGATATGTTGGACCAATCGAGATTCTAGAGAAAATTGGAGATGCAGCCTACCGCTTAGCTCCACCACTGAAGTTTGCTCTAATACATGATGTATTTCACGTATCTATGCTGAGGAAGTATGTGCATGACCCGAGCCACATCATCAACTACGAGAATCTTGAAGTTAACAAAAACATGACATATGACGAGGTTCCTATCTCTATTCTTGAAAGGAAGATTCATCGGCTAAGAAATCGAGATGTTCCCCTAATTTGAGTGCAGTGGACATGGACAAGATGAGGCCACGTGGGAATGAGAAGAAAAGATACAAGCTTTATATGCAGACACCACTGCATGAGGTAAGTAATAATATTTCGAGGACGAAATATATTTTTAAGGGGGGTAGAATGTAACACCCCGTATATTCTATTGTGATTTAATGAATAGATATTTATTATTTTGCATTTTAAATTTAAGATAGGAGATATGGATAATGTTATTTATTAATTAATTATTATTATCGAATTTTGAAATAAAATAGCCAGACAACGTTTTCTCTTATCCATAAATTCAAATTTCTTTTCTGCATGATCTCGAAGGCAGTTGTACTGCCTCCCATCAATTCTCTCCGCACGTCATGCTTTCTATAGTTTTCTCAAGTTTCGTCGACTCTTTCTGCAGTTTTTTTCTCAAACTCCTACATTTCAGTTTTATCTAATAGTTCTCATTTCACACTCTCAAAATTTCATAACACATATTATCCTTCTCAGTCCTGCGATTTATTCCAAACATATAGTTTTGCAATTCTTGTCCTTCCACACAAAATACGTAAATTCTATTACATATTATTCCTCGCCCACTCATCCGATAAGATTTGATTCTTTTCGTGGGTTATATGGGTAAGACATCTTTTTGCAGTTTTTCTCGAATGTCATATTACATATATTTAGTGATAGTATATTGATTAAATACTATTTGTGATTTTAGGATGTTCTGTGAGTAAAGACGTGGATTTATTTTAAATGCTGCTTTTGTTGGATCGAAGGTGGGGTTTACATATTTACATTTAAACCTTATGTGATGAATTTGATGTTCTGCGATGTGTATGACATGAAACGATATGAAAATATACAATTTTCTGTGATATGCAATAAATCTTACATTGCATAAAATATGTTTCTGCGGGGATAACGGTCCTTTATGGGGTACACCTCACCGTGCACAGACTTTAGTTGGCCAACGGCATGATATAACATGATATAAGTTAAAAGTTACATGATTATCAAACACTGAAAAAATTGTACTGTTGTATGCATATTCAAGTGAATTACATGATATTTAATTGTGATATATATTTCTTCACTGAGTGGTTGTTTCACATGTGATTATAGGTTAACTGGAGATGCATGGTGGTGGTGTGGTGGATCTGTTATGAAGTATTATTAATCTAGGAAAAACTAAGTATTTTAGAATGTTTAAATGCTATACTTATGTGTTTGTGTGAATGAATGTAAGGAACTTCTATAGGTATGTTAACATGTCGTACATGGGTATCGTGTAGGAAAATCTTATGTATTTGAAGTAGATGTATTTATCCTCAAACTACGATGATGATAGGGTTATAAATGTTGCAATATTAGAATTTATAAAATTAAGCATTAAGAAATTTTTAGCGTTTTTAAGTTAATGTTTATCAAAATGTATTTTGCTTGTTATTTTTTAAAAATGACATATTTTTGTAAATATAAATATATATATATATATATATATAGTCTTATTTGTAAAATTGACAATTTTTGTAAAAAAATTGATATTTTGTAAAATATAAATATTTTATTTATAAATTGTGGGTATTTCATTCTTAAAAAAAAGAATAATTGTTAATAATATGATTTGAGTTGTAGAGTATTCGATAGCCACCCACCAGCCACGGAACTCTAAGAAAGGTATAATTTACTTGATTATGACATTTATTAACATGATATGTGCAGGATATTTTATATGCTTTATATGTTTTTTCCTGACGTTCAATATTTGTATGGTATGATTTGATACATATTAGAGACATAATAGGAAAGTTTAATTAAATCTCATTTATTAGTGGTAGTTGATTTTATGGGTGCACGACGAACGGCAATAATGTCTGTAGGAGGGAGTATTCCTACTAAGATTTTAGCTTCCAAGAATGACAAGCGAATTGTTGATGAAGGGATTAATTTTCCTATTCAATTGATTTAAAAACTCTAAAACTGGAGAAATAAACGTGGACCTACTTCACATAAAGATGAAGCAATATACCTAATGAGTTTGTTGCCAGAAAATTGAAAGGTTCGTGCTGATTCATTTTGGCTTGAGAAAATTGAAGCTAAAGAACTGTTTAATTATGCTGAGCTGGTAACGAATTTAATGAATAGGTGGATTTTATATGGTGGTCCAGAAGAGGAAGAGGATCCGAGGAAAAGGAGGAACAAGCCGAAGAAGTATAGTCGATAGAATTGCCAGAAATAGTTATTTTAACCGTAACTGAAGAAGGCTCATCGTGGATTGAACCACTAACCAAGAAAAAGACGTCAACTGCTAATGAAAGTGCGAACACAGTAGAAGCTGCAAAGATGTGGAATGATATGAAATATTTTTAATCCGAAAGATTTTTATATTTTATGTGTGTCATTTAAATTTATATTTTAAACTTTTTTCACATATTTACTCAGTTTATGAATTATATATTATCCATTATTATTATCGATTGTTGATTGATAAAATGTTTATGAAATTATTTACTTCATGATATAAAAAAATCAATCAATATTATTATACATAATATTAATTCTAAATTTTATTTTCACAGGAAATGGAAAGACGTGGAAACATAAACCAAGCACTCGTAGATTTTGATGAGCGTATCTCATTGGCGGAACTGGTGAGCTTTCTCCGTGCACAACAACCAAATCAACAAGTACCACAGAATCGTATCACTCAGCATGCTCAAGTGGTGAAACAATTTCACAAATACCGACCTTCGGTGTTTAATGATCAAGAGGGACCCACTTATGTTGAAGAGTGAATCGAAGAACTCAAAAGTATATTTGATCTCATAAGGTGCACCGATGGAGAAAAAGTGATATGTGTTATATTTCAGTTGAAGGAAGATGCAAGAATTTGGTGGAACGGATAGTATATTTGATCTCATAAGGTGCACCGATGGACAAAAGGTGATATGTGCTACATTTCAGTTGAAGGAAGATGCAAGAATTTGGTAGAACGAATACTACGGATGAGAACTATTGAATAGCGCGCCAATCTAACATGGGTAGTATTCAAGGAAGTAGTGATGGGAAAGTACTACCCACCATCATAGCGTGCTCGCATGGAGTCGGAAATTTTCAATCTGAAGCAAGGAGACATGACAGTTGCGGAGTATGAGAGAAAGTTCAGTCAAATGTATCGATTTTCCCCACACATTATCGACACGGAGTCAAAGAAGGCAATGAAATTTTGGAATGAACTTCATCCTAGCATCCGTAATCTGATATTGGGATAAGGCATTGCGACTTTCACTGAAGCATTTGAGAGGACTGCAGATGTGGCTGCAAATCTGAAGATAAAAATTCCCAAACCAAAGCCCTTGGAGAATTTTGGGAAACGGAAGTGGGAGAACCCGAGTTAGAACAGAAATGAGAACTTCAACAATCAAAACAGAGTTATTGGACTGGGGTCAAAAAATAATATAGAGAGACCAACTTGTGTGAAGTGTGGGAAGAAACATTTTGGAGAATGCTTGATGGGCCAGAACCATTGAATTAGATGCAAGGAATCGGGTCATACTGCTTTGGATTACCTAAGATCAAAAGTATTGGGTGACAAAAACAAAGCAACTCAAGAAGCAGGTGGAAGAGCTCGTATGTATGCAATCGCAGAAGTGAAGAATGAGGAAGAACCAGACACAATGACAGGTATGTTCACTATCTCGAACGTACCAGTTTTAGTACTTTTTGATATCGGAGCCACGCACTCTTTCATATCTGCTTCATTCTATGCTCAAATAGATGGTAGGTGTATAAAATAGAACACTCCCTTGAAATTAATATTCTATCTGGAAAGTCAGTTGTTACTAATTCAGTTGTTCAGGGTGTGTATATTGATGTGGATGGGAATAATTTAGAAACGGAGTTGTATATGTTAGATATGAAGGATTTTGATATTATACTTGGGATGGACTGGCTTAGCAAGCATAGAGCCGATATTAAGTGTCGGAAAAGAGAGATAACCTTACACCTGCCACGCAATATAAAGGTTATCGTTCATGGAGTAAGAACAAGAGCACCGCTTCGTGTGATATATGCTATGAAGGCAATAAAGATATTGACTAAAGGAGGTTGCCAAGGTTATTTAGTTAATCTAATGGGAAGCGAAAGTTCAAAGCTGATAGTCGCGCAAGTGCCTATTGTGCGAGAGTTCCCTGATGTTTTTCCAGAAGATCTTCCTGGAGTTCCACCGAAAAGACAAGTAGAGTTCGCGATTAACTTGTTGCTTGGAGCGATGCCAATTTCTAAAACTCCTTACAGAATGGCCCCGAAAGAGTTACAGGAGTTAAAAGTCCAAATACAAGGATTATTGGATTAGGATTTTATTAAACCCAGTGTTTCGCCATGGGGTGCACAGGTTTTTTCGTGAAGAAGAAAGATGGTATTAAGGATATGTATTGATTACCGAGAACTTAATCGACTCATAATCAAAAACAAGTATCCACTGCCAAGAATTGATGATTCATTTGATCAATTGAGAGGTAGCAGTGTTTTCTCTGAAATTTATTTGAGATCGGGTTATCATCAATTAAGAGTTAAAGAGGCGGACATTTCAAAGATAACATTCAGGACTCGCAACGACCATTATGAATTTGTAGTGATGCTATTTGGGTTGAGTAATGTGCCTGCAGTATTTATGGATAGGATGAACAGAGTGTTCCATCAATTTCTGGATCAGTTCATCATAGTATTCATAGACGATATCCTTATATATTCAAAGGATGAGGAGCAACACAAGAAACACTTGCAGATGGTGCTAGGAGTTCTTCAAAAAGAGAAGTTGTATGCAAAGTTTAAAAAGTACGAGTTTTGATTGGATAAAGTCATGTTTTTTAGACATGTAATTACAGCTAGTGGAATCAAAGTCGACCCATCTAAAGTCGAAACAATCAGGCAGTGGTGTGTACCTAAAAATGCGCATAAAGTGCGTAGCTTCCTTGGTTTAGCTGGCTATTATTGCAGATTCATTGAAGGGTTTTCTAAAATAGCGATGCCACTAACGCGATTGACAAGGAAAGGAAAAAAGTTTGTGTGGAACGAAGAATGTGATAGAAGCTTTGAAGAGCTTAAGAAGAGACTTACTGAATCACCAATTTTGACGATTTCAGATCCCATACAAGGCTTTGTTATCTACAGTGACGCTTCAAAGCAAGGTCTAGAATGCGTTATAATGCAACAAGAGAGAGTTGTGGTATATGCATAAAGACAATTAAAGTCTCATGAATGGAACTACCCGACGCACGATTTGGAGTTGGCTGTGGTTATGTATGCTTTGAAAATATGGAGGCACTATCTTTACGGGGAAGGTATGAGATATATTCGTACCATAAAAGTCTAAAATATCTTTTAACTCAAAGAGAGTTAAATAAGAGACAAAGGCGATAGTTGGAGTTAGTGAAGGATTACGACTGTACCATACACTACCACCCAGGAAAGGTTAATGTAGTAGCTGATGCTTTAAGCCGAAAAAGCAACTATGGAATGACAAATTTTCTTACTGAGCAAAAGTAATTGGAAAAAGAATTTGAGAGAATGAGAATTGAGATGATGGATTGGCCTAGAGACATAAAAGGAGTTCTAGCAACTATGGTGATACAACCTCCACTACGAGATGTAATCAAAGAACATCAAGGTGAATATGTATTTCTTAGAAAGTTGAAAGAGGAGGTTATTCTAAAAAGCGATAAAGGGTATGTTGTCGCAGATGATGGGACATTATTTTACGGAGGAAGGATTTGCATTCCAAAGAACTCTGAGATACGAAGGATAATCCTTGAAGAGGCTCACAATACACCATATGCTGCTCACCCTAGAACTACAAAGATGTATCAAGATCTACGACGGATGTTTTGATGGAGTGGAATGAAAAGAGATATTGCAGAATTGGTAGAGAGATGTCTGACATGTCAATAAGTTAAGGTTGAACATCAAATACCTTTTAGATTACTGAAGTCGCTCGAGATTCCAGAGTGGAAGTAGGAGAACATATCAATATATATTATAACGGTTTTACCAAGAACGATAAGAGAGAATAATGCCGTATGGGTTGTAGTTGATCGTCTGACAAAGTCAGCCCATTTCCTACTGATAAAGACAACATTCAAGATGGAACAACTTGCTCAAGTCTATTTTCGGGAGATAGTGAGATTGCATGGAGTACCCATTTCTATTGTGTCAGCTAGAGATCCACGATTCACTTCAACATTTTGGAGGAGCTTACAAAAGGCGATGGGAACCAAGTTGTGTTTTAGCTCATCATTTTATCCTCAAAGTGATGGACAATCCGAGAGAACCATTCAAATTCTCAAGGATATGTTAAGAGCGTGCATGCTAGATATGGATAATGGTTGGGAAAGTCAATTACCATTGATAAAATTTGCTTATAACAATAGCTATCAATCAACTATCCAGATGGCTCCTTATGAAACATTATAGGGAAGAAAGTGTCGATCACCTTTGTATTGGGACGAGATTGGAGAAAAGAAATTATTAGACCCTGAGTTGATAAGAGAGACATTAGCGAAGATTAAAGAGATACGAGAGACTATCAAGATGGCGCAGGATAGGCAGAAATCATATGCCGACAAGCGAAGAAAAGACTTATATTTTGAAGTCGATGATAATGTATTCCTAAAGGTTTTCCCAACAAAAGGAGTAGTGCACTTCGGGAGGAAGGACAAATTGAGACCCAGATATGTTGGACCATTCGAGATTTTAGAGAAAATTTGAGATGCAGCCTACCGC
Source organism: Pogostemon cablin (assembly GCA_023678885.1). NCBI lineage: Eukaryota > Viridiplantae > Streptophyta > Magnoliopsida > Lamiales > Lamiaceae > Pogostemon > Pogostemon cablin. The sequence continues at coordinate 31,914,852 of CM042959.1, read as the reverse complement.
TTAGCTCTAGCATCGAAGTTTGCTCTAATACATGATGTATTTCACGTATCTATGCTGAGGAAGTATGTGCATTATCCGAGCCACATCATCAACTACGAGAATCTTGAAGTCAACAAAAACATGACATATGACGAGGTTCCTATCTCTGTTCTTGAAAGGAAGATCCATCGGCTAAGAAATTGAGATATTTCCCTAATTCGAGTGAAGTGGAGTAATCATGGACCAGATGAGGCCACGTGAGAACGAGAAGAAAAGATACAAGCATTATAAGCAGACGCCACTGTATGAGATAAGTAATAATATTTCGAGAACGAAATATATTTTTAAGGGGGATAGAATGTAACACCCCGTAAATTCTATTGTGATTTAATGAATAGGTATTTATTATTTTACATTTTAAATTTAAGATAGAAGATAAGGATATTGTTATTTATCAATTAATTATTGTTATCGAATTTTGGAAAAAAAATAACCAGACGAAATTCTCTTATCCTTAAAATTCAAATTTCTTTTCTGCATGATCTCGGAGGCAGTTGTGCTGCCTCCCATCAATTCTCTCCTCACGTCATACTTTCTACAGTTTTTTCAAGTTTCGTCGGTTCTTTCTGTAATTTTTTTTCAAACTCCTTCATTTCAGTTTTATCCAATAGTTCTCATTTCACACTCTCAGAATTTCATAACGCGGATTATCCTTTTCAGTCCTGCGATTTATTCCAAACATATAGTCCTTCAATTCTTGTCCTTCCATATAAAATACGTAATTCTATTACATATTATTCCTCGCTCACTCATCCAATATGATTTGATTCTTTTCGTGGGTTATGTGGGTAAGGCATCTTTTTGCAGTTTTTCTCGAATGTCAGATTACATGTATTTAGTGATAGTATATTGATTGAATACTATTTGTGATTTTAGGATGTTCTGTGAGTAAAGACGTAAATGTATTTTAAATGCTGCTTTTGTTGGATAAAAGGTGGGGTTTATATATTTATATTTAAATCTTATGTGATGAATTTGATGTTCTGCGATGTGTATGATATGAAACGATATAAAAATATACAATGTTCTGTGATATGCAATAAATGTTACAGTGCATAAAACATGTTTCTGCAGGGACAACGGTCATTTATGGGGTACACCTCACCGTGCACAGACTTTAGTTGGCCAACGGCATGATATAAGTTAAAAGTTACATGATTATCAAATATTGAAAAGATTGTACTGTTGTATGTATATTCAAGTGAATTACATGATATTTAATTGTGATATATGTTTCTTCACAGAGCGGTTGTAGTGCTCACCCCTTTCACATGTGATTACAGGTTAACTGGAGATGCGTGGTGGTGGTGTGGTGGATCTATTATGAAGTATTATTAATTTAGGGAAAACTAAGTATTTTAGAATATTTAAATGCTATATTTATGTGTTTGTGTGTACGGATGCAAGGAACTTCTATACGTATGTTAACGTGTCGTACATAGGTATCGTGTAAAGAAATCTTATGTATTTAAAATAGATGTGTTTATCCTCAAACTACGATGATGATAGAGTTATAAATACTGCAATATTAGAATTTATAAAATTAAGTATTAAGAAATTTTAAGTGTTTTTAAGTTAATGTTTATAAAAATGTATTTGGGGCTGTTACATTTCACACTTCCTAATTCGTTTGTCCCACACCACCTTTCACACTCCCAAAAAGGAAACATCACTTTATCCAACAAACTCAAAAGTTACTTTAATTTTAAATTTGTCACTAATTTTTCACACACATACTATTACTTTAATTTTTTTTATTACCTAAAAATACTATAATACCCTCAAAAGTCAACAAATTTGATAAAAAAGAACAATTTTTCTTAAACAACGTGGTACAGTAAATGGGAAGCATGGTCCGGGACTGAGGGAATATTACTTTACATTTTATTTATTACCTAAAAATACTAAAAATATTCCTAAAGTAAAAAAAATGGTAAAAAAATAACTTTTCTTAAACATTGTGGGATAGTAAAAGTGAAATTTATTTCGGGACGGAGGTAGTATTAATTAATTATAAATTAATGTGATCTCCATTTGCATACTCCCTCCGTCCCTCCTTAAGATGGTCATTTGCTTTATGCCACGTAGATTAAGGAGTATTGTTATTTAATGTGTAGTGGGTAGTTGTATTAGTAGGAGTGTAGGTCCCAACATTTAATTGTATTAGAGGGGGTGTGTGGATCCCATGTGTGTAAAAAATGAAAGGGGATTCTTTGGGTGGAACGACCAAAATAAAAAAATGACCCTTTTAACCTGGGACGGAGGGAGTATATTGTTTTCATATTTTACATTCCTTAGCTCATGTAAAATTTTTAGGAACAAAACACTCTAAAACGTGGTCTTGACAATGTAGTTGGGCAAGGGAGGTGGGGGTAGTCCTCATTCAAATCTCCTTCCACGTAAAATGATCAAATTTATGTTTCATCACTTGTGTTTGAATACTCAGAAATACGTAATGAGTCAGAAATGAATGTACTTCAAACTTCAAAGTGGTTGATAAAATTATACAAACATGGAATGGCAAAAATGAATGTACTCAAAATTCAAAGTGGTTGATAAAATCCGGGCCGATCCAGAATAATAAAAATGTAGTATGACATGTAGTTATAAAAATATTTTTTATTAATTTAAAATCTACTATAAATAATTCAAAACACAAATTATAATTAATAGTCGAATTTTCATTTTAGAAAGTAATATAAGACATTATTATCATAAATTTATAAGAATAGTAGTGAATTAAGTGTAAATTTTTGTTGAAATTAATAAAATATATATTGAAGTTTTTAAATTAATAATATTTTGATTTCATGTGTTTTTTTAGGTATATGAGATTTAAAATGAAATGAAAAAATATATATTATAAGAACTGTAGTATATAATATTAAGAAAAACACATTTATACATAAAATAATATAATAAAAAGAAAAGATAAAGACACAAAAAAATAATATAAAATAAAGAGAAGGATTTTAGTACAACTAGGGGCACCAAATGAATTGATACTCCTCTGGTCTCCATCCTTCTTAATTAATTTATATTCCTTCATTAAAGTTGTTTTTATTTTATTTTTGAATTTATTATACTTAAATTACTATTATACCTTAAACCCTGGGATAAATTATACCCTAAACCAGAAGGGAAAAATTACAATTATACCCTAAACCATAGGGATGAATTATACCCTAAACCATAAGGGTAAAATTACAATTATACCCTAAACCCTAGGGATAAATTATACCTTAAAGGCTTAAACCACAAGGGTAAAATTATAATTATACCCTAAATCCTAAACCCTAAGGATAAATTGTACTCTAAACCACAAGGGTAAAATTACAATTATATCCCTAAAATTAAATAAAAAAAAGAAAAATAAACAAAATACGAAAAAAATACGAAAAAAATAGCAGTACCTTAAAAAATAAAAAAAATTAGATGAAATAGCAAAACACACACCGAAGGTGGGAGGAGGTTGTAAATTTCAATATTTGTGCCCCTTGACAACCCTGGTCATTGCCTAAAATAAATATCATAAAATAAAACAATTAAAAAAAATGAGTAGAAGAAAGGAAAAAAAACACATTGATACATAAAATAATATAATAGAAAGAAAAGATGAAAGACACAAAGAAAAAATATAAAATAAATATCATAAAATAAAACAATTAAAAAAAAAAAGAAAGGCAAAAAAAAAAATATATAAAGAAAAGGAGAAGAAAGGCAAAAGATGTGACCAGCTTGATTCGATCCCTTGACTAAAGGGTCAATGACCCTAAATCATGACTAATATTCCATATATACATATACACTATTTTTCAATTTGGGGAAGTCCACCTACAAACATGGAAATGGCTGCATTGAGATTTAAACGTGCATACTCTATCTCCCTCCATAGGAGGTCATTTGCTTTATAACACGTAAATTAAAAAGTATTATTATTTAATATGTAGTGAGTAGTTGTATTAATAGGAGTATGAGTCCCAATATTTAATTGTATTAGAGGAATTGTGTGGGTTCCATGTGCGTAAAAAAGAAAAGGGGACTCTTCGGGTGGGACGGCTAAAATAAAAAAATGGTCTTCTTAACTTGGGATGGAGGGAGTATATAAGATTTAGGGAAAATAAAATTATTCATCTATTAAATTACACCCATTTTAAAATTAGTCCATTCATTTTTTCAATTTTGAAATTGATCCATTAAATTTATGAAATTCAACTTTTTGGTCCATCAACCTAATATAGCAGGTAACTCACCAATGATTGATGATGTGTCACTTGTTTTTCTAATTTTCTTATTTTTAACTTAAGCTGCATAAAATGAAGGGAAATCCCACAACTTGCCCTATACGGGATGTGCCACATCTAAATTGCCCTATCATTTATAATACATCTAATTTGCCCACAAAATGCATGTAATATCATGAATACCCCTAAAGGTGGCCCACTCTTTAACATTGGGAATGAGATTAGAAGTACACTTAGAGGACACAAATCATATGTGTTTTATGACATTACTTGATAATAAAATAAAATTTTAAAATGATATCACCTTGTATAACTTAATAAGCGGACACAAATTAATTGCATTTAATAAGCCAATTATTTTAATTTTATAAAATTAATTAATGGAAATAAAGAAATTTTTAAAATCAAGTTCCCAAAATTAAGAACATTTAACAGTGGTCATACGTCCGCTTATCTCTATCAATCAATTATTATAATATTACATATCACTATCAATTACTATTCTATTTTAAGTTTAAATTTGAATTAATTTTTTGGACTTTTTAATATTTTTTTAATATTTTTCTTATCTACTTTTAATTAACTTCCTTGTGTAATATATTTTTTTAAATAACATGTTTCTTATTTTTAATAATTATTAAATTTTAATATTTTATTTATTTATTTGGGTATCATTAATTAATTACTAAATATTTTAATGCAATAAATTACTATCAAATTAAATCATATATATAAAGGGAAAAATAATATTCCATATAATATTCTCTCTCGCCTTACCTATGAATAAGACTCTTTGATTATTCATTCTAAATACACACATTCGATTCTCCAAGAGGAATATGAGTTTTCTTCAAATTACTCTAGAGAATTGATTTATGAAAATATAAAAATTTATTCCAATAGAAAGAATCAAGTAGAGATTCGATCTACCTCTAAAAAAATCGATTCAAGTATTCTTCAAGAGAAGATAACTGATTTGAATCTCTAAAAAATTGATTCAAGTATTTTTCAAGAGGAAGAGAACTGATTCAAGTATTATTAAATCGATTTACCTCTTAAGAATCGATTCTTCAAGAGGAAGAGAATTGATTCAAATATTCTTGAATAAATTTACATCTTAAAAATCGATTTTTCAAGAGTTAGAGGATCGATTCAAGTATTCTTGAGTCGATTTGCATCTTAAGAATCAATTCTTCAAGAGGAAAAAAATTCATTCAAGTATTACTTCTTGAGAATCGATTCAAGTATTATTTAAGATCTACCTCTAAAGTATTGATTCATGTATTTTTCAAGAGCATCGACAATTCAAGTACTCTTTAATCGATTTACCTCTAAAGAATAAGAGTTTGAAAAACTAATTCATGTATCGAAAGAATAAGAGGTTGAAAAACTAATTCATGTATCGAATCGAAAGTTTAAGTCCTTTAAGTTAAATATTTCATATCAAATAGCATTAAAATTGAGTTTGTAAATATTTGTAAATTTTTTAAATTTAGTATATTAATATTTATTGAATTATATGATCTGTTTCCCCAATTAAAATTAATAAATAATTATTCCTTATTTATAACTACACGGTCTATTAATAAAGAATTACTAATATGATCTATTTCCCCATTTAAAATTCTTAATAAATATTATGTTCCTAATTTAATTGGGGTGTATATCACTCACGATCTATTAATAAAGAATTACTGACATGATCTATTTCCTCAATTAAAATTCTTAATAAATATTATGTCACTAATTTAATTGGGGGTGTATATCACTCATTGCTGGCGGAGATGATTATTAATTTAAATAAGGAATCACAAATAATATGGTGGACAAAATTAATTAAATTATTAATAAGGAATGAGAGAATAGGATTTGTGTTAAAGATAGTTGGCGGACACGAAAAAAAATATAATAATAAATGTGGATACCTTATTTGATTAATTACTATCTCTCACATCTCCTTTGAAAAAATAAATTATCCAATTTAGCTACATGAATAGTGGGCGGACACGAGAAAAAATATAATAATAAATACAAATATCATATTTGATTAATTACTATCTCTCTCATCTCCGTTAAAAAAACAAATTATTCTAATTAGATACATGCAATAGTCAAAAACAAATTATTCTAATTATTCTAATTAGATACATGCAATAGTCGGCGGACACGAGAAAAAAATATAATAATAAATGTGGATACCATATTTGATTAATTACTATCTCTCACATCTCCTTTATTTTTATTTAATTGGACATGAGATGGTAAAGATAAAGAAGAAGAAAAAAAACATATTTAGAGCGGCGGACATGCAAACTTAAACGAATTTTATCGACGGACAAGGTGAAAGAGGTTGACTTTATTGGCGAACAAGCATATTTAGAACAGTTTCATTGACGAACATGAATATTTATAGCATTTTTATTGAGCATTTTTTAAATTAAAGCATGTCCAGCCTAATATTTTTTACAATTAAAAGTTTAAAAATTATTTAATACATGTCAGGCGAGAATTTTTATTTGAAATTTTAAGTTGCAATCAGATGTGGATACCATATTTGATTAATTACTATTTACTGTCTCTCACATCTCCTTTAAAGAAACAAATTATCCTAATTAGCTACATATAATAGTCGGCGGACACGTGAAAAAAATATAATAATAAATGTGGATACCATATTTGATTAATTACTATCTCTCACATCTCCTTTAAAAAAACAAATTATTCTACTTAGCTACATGAATAGTCGGCGGACATGAGAAAAAATATAATAATAAATACAAATACTTGATTAATTACTATCTCTCATATCTCCTTAAAAAATAAATTATTCTAATTAGGTACATGCAATAGTCCGCGGACACGAGAAAAAAATATAATAATAAATGTGGATACCATATTTGATAAATTACTATCTCTCACATCTCCTTTAAAAAATAAATTATTCTAATTAGCTACTTGCAATAGTCGGCGGACACGAGAAAATCTTTAGGATCATGTTTCCAAATTTAAGTACATTTAATTTACATTCAGCGGGCATGTCCGCCGATCTCTATCAATCTTATAAAATTAATTAATATAAATTAAGAAAATTTTAGGATCATGTTTTCAAAATTAAGTGGATTTAATTAACACTAAGCAGACATGTCCGCCGATCTCTATTAATCTTATAAAATTAATTAATATAAATTAGGAAATTTTTAAGATCATGTTTCCAAAATTAAGTATATTTAATTAACAATATTTATTCACACAACTCTATATTATTTAATTCAAAGATTCGACGGTGTCCGCTTAGAGAAAAAAAATTTAAAGAAATAAACAATAATCCATGAAGATAAAAAAATATTCACACAGCTCTATATTATTTAATTCAAAGATTCGACGGTGTCCGCTTAGAGAAAAAAAATTTAAAGAAATAAACAACAATCCATGAAGATAAAAAAAAAAATCTCCCATGTGTACCATTAAAGTGGTACCTGTTACCAATGATATGTTGGCCCAGTGGTTGAGGGGTCAACATTGAGGTGTCCCTGATTGAAAGGTCAGGGGTTCAAGCCCCCCGGAGCGCAATGGTGGAACAATTAATATTGAGGGCTACAAGCGGCAGTGTGGGAGGCTGAAACTCAGTGGGAACCTGCGGCTCGGTGGGAACCTGCGGCTGAGCTAGGGGGAGGGTCAGCATGGAGCAATCACCAGCATGGAGCAATCACTTGGGGATCGACTCCTTGTGCGCAGTAGTTAAAGATATTAGGAACCTGTGATCCATTTAGTTAAAGATATTAGGAACCTGTGATCCATTGTGTGGTTACCGCGATTTACTTGGAGGCAGTTCTGAGGGGCCGGGACTGTTTCCTCGAGGACTAGTCGGGCGTAAGCCCGGAACCTCGGTATCAAAAAAAAAAAAAAGTGGTTCCTGTCAGCCAACTTTTTCAATAAAGTAAAAATTCCAACATGTGTAAGTGGGTGGGGGTAGTTCAGGAAATTAAATGAAAAATAGGGCAAAAAAGATGGTTTTACAAGGTAAAATAGATGTACAGTTGTTCAAATAGGGCATTCTAAGTGCTATTCCTAAAATGAATTAGTTTGACGTGGCATTAAAAGACAAAATTCTAAAAAAAAAACTCATTTATTTCCAAATCAAAATCACCCACGCCATCCGCTAGCCCAACTACGAGCTCACCAAGCTCCTCGGCCTCAAGCTCTTCATGATGTACGAGCAGGGCTGCTTTGCCGGCACCACCGTTATCCGCATTGACTTGGCCGAGAACAACGCTGCACTAGGGTCCTCCAAGATCATCGCAAGGACCTTGATCTCAAAGAATCCCTTATCTTAATTTACAAATTGAAAGAAACAGCGCTGCCTGGTACACGGTGCTCACACTCAGAACATCCACCAACACGCGGCCCTGCTCCCCCAGTCCAGCGCCAAGTATTTTGCCCTCGATTTACTCATGGGAAAAGATGGTAAGCTGAACCAAAGTTTTTCCATGTATTCCAGTTTATGCACACTTGAAATGGCGCTGGGTATCTTCAATGTTCTTCTACGTAGTTGTGGCATATTTCAATCAATGTCAGATACTTTAAAAGGAACTTCTGAAGCTCATTAGCTAAATATGGGATTTCCTGTTTTCCAGATTAAACTTAACACAGTGCGACAAATTTTCATTGGGTTTTCTAACTGTTAGATTGATTTTCCCAATATCAAGTCTGTGCCTTTGATCCCCCATTGTAGAATAAATTTTTCTTCTGGGAATTTTTCTCTGACTCGATGGAGCTCCGAGGGCTTCATAGCCTTGTGCAGAGGCTTTCCAACCCTTACACTTCTAGCATCTTCTATCACTCTTCCGGGAAAAAAACAAATCTTCCTGATACCGAAGATCAGCAGGATTGGATATTCTACCGCTTCCTTGCCTGCACCTCTCGCGCACGCGCTGGGACCATGAGCCTCAGCCCGCACTCTATCTGTTCGACGAGCGTGGTTGGGTTCTTCCACGCCACCGCCACTGGCCAGGGCTTGTCGTCAGGTATCGGGATCATCAACAAATCATCGGAGGAGATTGGTGAAGAGGTAGGGGTGGATGTCGCCGAGTGGAGTTGCGCCACTGTGGAAGAGGCAGAATAAGACGGCGGCGGTGGCCTGGTAATAGGATTGGAAGTGGTGGTCCACGGCTTCCACCTGGATGGATAGGAGGGCAGGGGTGACGGAGAAAGAGGAAAGGATGCGGCGGAATTGAGGGAGGAGGGTGGTGGCGAGATTTAGGTTAAGGGATTTTTTAATTTGGGGAATTTAGGATTGTGTTTGGATTGGGGTATTTGAAATTCAAGGGATTTGAAATGAATGAATTTAGAATTACTTAGTTTTCAAATTTTTATTTGAATGTACTATGAATTTGTAAATGAATTTGCAAATCCTTTGATTTCAAATCCATTGTTTGGAAACAATTTATTAAAAATAAAAATTTAAACTCTAAAATTTACATTTATGATTTAATAATTAATAAAAATTAACATGAAAAAATATTTTTATTCACATTTTTATCACAACACACGCCGTGCACAATTGTGATTTTAAATGCCACATCACATGCCATATTTCCACATCGCACAAATTAAAAAAAAAAAGGAAAAATTAAATGCCACTTAGGGTGACCGGTTGTGATACCCTCTGCACCCACTTGGTGGACAAAAAAGTTATGTTTCATAAATTTAACGGATTAATTTCAAAATTGAGAAAAAGAGTAGATCAATTTCAAAATAGATGTAAGTTAGTGGACGAATAATTTTAATTTTCCTAAGATTTATGTCATGAAATCTCACTTTAGTTTGGTTGCACACAAAAGTGTGAAATGACATATAAGTTAGGATCAACTATTTACCTTTCGATTATAATTTTGAGTTAATTTAGAGCTCCCTAAGTGCGAGGCAGTTGAGAAGGGTTATGATATGTTTGGAACGGAAGGATGGGGTGATGTTGAGGAATTAAAACAAAAATTATGGGAACACAAAAATATAAAACAATAAAGACAAAGCAATATTCAAGCAGTACAAAAAGTTCAACACACCATTAGGATTCTATAAGATTCAAAACAGAATGATGATGTGTGTTGCTTTGCATGAAATGATGAGTCCAAATCCCCCATTCCTAAAGACGTTTCATCTCATGTTTCATGGTATTTGATGGATGATAAGTGTAATATTTTTCATGATTTAAAAATCTGTATAAAATGTAAGAAATTGACACGTCACCCCTGGAATAGGTGATGAAACAGGGGATATCGGTTGTGAGATGATATAGCTTGTATGTTTCACATGACCTGGCCCAGTTCCTCAAATCTCAAACGGGAGGGAATCAAATTTACACAAACTCAGGGATTTGAGTATGTACTTATAAGATTATAATTCAAATTTCTAACACATGTTTGAATACAAGTATGGAATAGATTTTAAATTTTGGATTTGAAGTTATTTTATTTTTTTACTTCCTTTGTCCCAAAAATACTTGCACTATTTACTGTTTCGTCTATTTCAAACACCAAAATATAAATCCATGATATTAACACCTCACTGATGATAGTGAAAATAACCTTGTTTTAATGTCCAATTTAACATCTTTTTGATGGATATTATTGTCATATATTAGCACAAGTGTCTTATATTCAATATATTTGAGAAAAATGTGCACTTGAGGTGTTTTTTTGTGTTTTAGGTAGAAAAATGATCAAAAGTGCGAAGTTAGAGAAAATGTGCAATTTGTGCAAGGATGCTGAAAAATGCACTTCCAATTTGTGTAATTTTTTTGTATTTGTGTGGAACTCTGAATTGGAATTGTAATATATGGTTAGAAATCTACAGAAAAGAGGATCTTTTTGGCATAAAGAACACCCCAATCAGATTCCAAACGAGAAAGTTATGATCAAAGTGGTGACGTCGCACAAGCTGTGCCGAATAGAACGGCTGTTCCACTTTGCGTGACTATTTATATATTCAAATGTTGTAGTTTCTATAATTTCTTTATATGGATAGAAAGCCAAGGAAGATGAATCGCGTGAGCGCAAGAATTACTCAAATCGAAGGTCAGATGTGGAAGTTATGCGCGAAATGGTGAGACGGTGCAAGCTTGTTCGACTAGTGGAGGTTGTTCGACCAGAATCTGTATGGTCGAACGGGAGAAGTTTGGTGTTCGACTAGCGTTCGACCAGGAGGTCTTGCTCGACCAAGGAAGATTTGGTCTAACAGAATATTTTTGGTAATTTCAAATTTTCTTAGTCAAATTTGACGTATGTCTCAAATAATAGTCCATCCAATGCCCATAAGAAGAGCTTACAAGTATAAAAGGGGATGTAGATCACATCATTATTATAGAGATTGGATTAGAGAGAGGCCACAACAATACTACACCCACAAGGGGGGATCACCCCACAATCATCATCCACATCCTTTCATCCATCCATCCATCACTTTGAAGATTCGTCTGTGGAATCAAGAGGAGAACTAAGAGGAGAATTCAAGATGAAGAAGGATGCAACGATGCCACATCTAGGGTTTATTTCGTTTTCTAATTTATTTTGTAATTTTCCAGACATTCGGGTAAGATCTATCCAACACCCATGATTGTTTTTCGTAACATCATGGGCTAGAGCCTTTTTTATAGAACTAGGGTTGTGAAGATTTTTACGAATTAATTAAACTTTCATGTGAAAACTTCGTACAACACTACTTGTAATTTATTTTATATAAGACTATGTATTTTTAATTCATACTCACAGTCATTTTGTGCATCATTAACTGTTATGTAGAGTCTGAATACATATCTTGGTTATTGATTGAGTGCGTTCACTGCTGAGTAGGATTATATGTTATAATTCTATGTGAAGGGATTCCGAAGTCTTATTAGAACTATCTTATATAAATACTTGTTAATTGAATATTATTCGGGTTAATAAGTAGGATAAAGAGTATAACTTCATAGTACCTATAAAGGGAGATCATATCGGGTTAGAGTACCAATTGGCCAGGGAATAATTAATACTGATAATACCTAGAAAGGGGTAGAATTATATCTCTTGCTCCGAGGTTATTCACACGTGTTACACGCATGTTTACTTGTGTCTATAGAGTAGATATGCATGTTTTAATGATGCGTCCATATTCCACAAGGCAGAGTCGGACATCAACATACGCAAGGAAAATTAATGAGTGAAATTGGATTTTCCTAAAGCTACCTATTCTCCTACTTGATTCACTTTCGTATTCTTCTAATGTTTATTTTATTGATATTTTATATTTTTGTTAGTAGATAAATAATTCGAAACCTCAAACGTTATTGTCTTTGTCTTAATTAATTTAGTAAATAATTAAATTGATAATACGTCGTCCTTTGGGTTAGATATTTAACTTGGTCGCTTACTTAAGTTGCAACTGATATCCTTCATACTTGGGGATTAATTTTGCGTGCAAAGAAAACGCGCATCACTCACAATACCACAATATCACTTATTTTATATATTTCATTTAGTTAAAATCAAATTCACACCTTTTTTCCATGAATTACCAAAATAACCCTTTTTTTGTACATCATCACACCAAAAATGGAAACTTTTCTTACATTTCTTGCCTAAAAATCCATGCATATACTATGAAGGGTAGTTGTTTTACAAGAATTTTCAAATCATGAATGTAATATTGTTGCTGGTAGGGGAATTCATAAATTATCCAAAATATTTGAAATTTATAAAATATGAAAAAATAAAATAAAAAACTCACTCCATCCCATTTCACATTTACTCGTATGTTTACCCATTATATTTTTCACACCATAAAAATAGTAAAATCAATTAAAATAAATATCCTCTCAATATACTTCACTTAAAAACATTAACCCTCACTTAACACACATCAAGTACTCTATCCTCTTATATTTTTAAATATATTTTAAATAATTCAAATTTTATGTGACTTTTGGATTTTTTTTTCATTTTTATTTGTAAACTCCCTCATATATATATATATATATTATCTTTTTTGCAAAAATTAGAATAAGGCAAAAGCTCCTGTGCACCCGGGCGCACGGAACACTTTCCGTGCGCCTTTAGAAATTTGTGCTAAATTGTATACCTTTTAGTATACAGATGTGTACCCTTTATTTTCTAAAGAAAAATCTGGGCGCACGAACAACACTCCGTGCGCCTTTAGAATTTTGTGTTAAATTGTATACCCTTTAGTATAAAAATGTGTACCCTTTATTTTCTAAAGAAAAAAAAATATTAATGAAAAGTGTATACCCTTTAGAACAAAATTGTGTACCTTTTAGTAATTAAAGTGTATACCCTTTAGACCAAATTAATGTACCCTTACCCATAATACAAAATTTCTAAAGGCGCACGGAATGTGTTCCGTGCGCCCGGGTGCACGCAAGCCTCACTCTTAGAATAAATGTAAGAAATTATAATTTTTGAAATTAACATAAAATCATAAAATTGAAAAGTAAAATAAACTTTAAAAAAAACACACAAATACCTTTTTTTAACAAATACCTTTTTTTTTTTATTATTTCATGAAGTATTTTACAGAAGAAAAGTAGTTTTAATGTTTGTATTGAATAAAATTAATGTGTCTGAGACTTTTTTTTTCACAAGAACATCTCCCAAACGTATGAACACTGGTCATAGTCCTCACGGCAGATAGACAGAGAATGAGAGAATATTTCCCATTAATTGCCCCTTGTTCAAGTGGTGATGAAAATTGAAAACGAAATTCAAATTCCATTATGCATGCAAAAACATTAGTACATTACACCAGTAAGAGAACTACTGAGGTACAAAAGTACAGACACTAAGCAAAAGTAGAGACATTATAGAGATAGATATTGCTTCAGTTATAGTGCTAACATAAGGATCCAACTAGCCTATATCTAAACATCAGTAGCCCCTGCCTGTGGAACAGACATTTCATATTGCCCGTGATCCATGAACTCATATTCCTAATTGAAATTACAAAGCTCAAGAAATTCGTCCAACTGCCATAGTGCAACACTCTCAGTTGCAGAACTTCCAGTGAAAGGCAGACTTTCGGATGAAAAATCTGCATCCATGTTAGCTGGGATAGAAAAACTCTTACTAGATTGACCAGTTGATGAGGCTTCGATTGTCCTCATTGGAACAGGAAGAGGTTCTGCTCGAAACCCTCTCTCATCGGATTGAGAAATTTGTTTTCCAACAGGTGACACCGGTCCAGCTTCACTTGCTTCAAGGCCAACTTTCACTCCAGTAAGCAAAAACCTTTGATGTTTTAAAACCAACGCGTTCTTGGTGTGTATTCCAACATCGCATCGCCTACAGAGTAAAGCTCGGTCCTCCAAACAAAAGAAATAACCTACTGTTTCCTGCAATGGATTTTGATGTTCATATCAGATGTTACCAAACCAATCAAAGAAGGATCCAGGAAATCATGTTGATTGAATCAACTACTGGAGGAAATGACATCCCTAGCTTATAAAGTCTAAAGGGCAATACCACTCAAAGCAATACATGACAAATCAAGGTAACAATTTGAACACATCTAAAGATCAACTAAGATGCATCCGACTCTCTTCCCCCAAATCTCTAAACAGAGGAACCTGCAGGGACTAGAACTACGATGTTCAGACAACTCGCCTACACAAGTTCCTAGTTTGATTAATGCTAGTCGAACATTCAACATAAACCAATTTGCAGGAGCCATTAGCTGACTGATTGCTTGTAGCAAGCTTAATAAGTTAACCTCTCACAAAGGTACATCAAGTGACATACCCAATTAACAACAGAAAGGATAAACATAAGTACACACAGAGTGAAACATGAAACAACTCTCAAATAAAAAGAACAACCACCACAACACACCCTTTCCACATGATATGAATATCAGAAAACACTTTCAAGATATCTACGGCTAGAGTTATAATACCACACAATTCCCATTAGCCAAGAATCATAGAAAACTCTAAGTCATAGTAAATAGTAATACACTTAATCAAATGAAACGATTCCCAAAATAACAAAGACAAAGTCGTTGGGAAAGATCAAGTATGATATAAGAAAGAAAAGAAAATGAAACCTGGCAAACATCACACTTGGGCATCTGTGAAGAAGAAGAAGAAAGTGGAACCCTCTGGTGTTTATTTTCAGCATGTACTCTCTGGTCGCAACACCAACACAGCGCCACCTCGTCGGCGCAGCAGAGGACGGTCGCCTCCGTTGCCCCACACACATTGCATTGAATCTTCATCGCTCTCGACAATTGTCAGTGGAATTAACACAAAAATATCATGAGTGAAATCGAATAAGAAAGGTTTTCAGAAGAGGGTAGGTGTAGAAGTAGAAGTAGCAGTAGCAGAGGAGAAGAGAAGAGGTGGGAGGGTTTAAGAAAGTGCACTAATTCTTGTACGATTGGTGTGTGCTCTATTTATTTACTCCAAATAGTAATAATTAAACATTATTTTAATTTAAATTGTGAGGATTATTATATATGATTTCCTAAAATAGGCACCTTATCACATTATTGGGAATGATTACTACGTAAAAATGGGTTATGTTGAAGCGGTGTGTCGGTTTATTTGTAGCAGTTCTTGAACACGCGTCATTGGTTGCTGCAAGATCTTAAGAGCGAAGAAACGTTCTTTTGTACCTGCGAAAGGTCAGTTATTGAATTCTTAATCGCCTGAAAAACTTATTATGTATGAATTCTTAACTGTGAAGACTTTAACATTTAATGAACAAACTTTCACTCAATAAGAAGAAACAGTAAGATCTTTAAAGAAAAAACTTTCTTTTGTATTTGTGAAATGTCAGTTATGGTATTCTTAATAGCAGAAATTAATGAAAAGCTTCTAAGTACGAATTCTTAATTGTGAAGACTCAATAAATAAACTTTCACTCTACGTACATAAATGGCTGGTGATACTAAGACCTACGTTGTCAATGAGACATGCCTGTCAAACTTTAAGATCTTTGGTGTTTGTATATGTAAAAGGCCAGTCAAACTCTAAATTTAGCAAACAGTGCACACAATGACTCTGAATTTAGAGAATGGTGCACACAGTTGAATGAGTTGGGAGATTCTTAGCGGTGAAGTATTTCTGTATTATTTTCAGCATACGTGAAAGATATATGAGATGGAATTTCTGTATTATTTTCAGTATACATAAAAGATATATAAGATGAGAGTTTTGTGTTATTTTCAATATACGTGAAAGATGTATCTTTATCTATGTATTTTTTTCAATATACGTGAAAAATATATAGATTTCTGTGTTATTTTCAATATACGTGAAAAATATATGAACTTTCTGTATTATTTTCGTGAAATATATATAATATAGAATTATATAAGAGATTCTTTAACGTTTAAGTATATATGAAAAAATATATGAGCTGTAAATTATATTTAGAATTTGTGTGTGGGAGATTCTTAATATTTAACTATTTCTACGTTATTTTTAGTATGTAAAAGACTGAATTTGTTTGTATGCACTTGTATCTAGTATTTTATATGTTTATTTTTAGTATGTAAAAGACTTTATTTTTAGTATGTAAAAGACTTAATTTGTTTGTATTCACTTGTATATAGTACTTTGTATACATGAAAGTCTAAGTCTATCTACAATCAGAGCATGAGTTTTGAATTTGGATAGAGAGAATTATCTTATCCAATTGATTATATGTGAGTTTTTTAATCATGGATAGAATTTTCTTTGTAAGCTCAATTGAATATTTGATTTGTTAGTTAATGCATCTCTGAAATCTAAGATTAACATGCGAAAAGAACTAAGGTATTGTTTGATTTAGAAAATTTTTAACTTTTTTCCACTTGAATAATATTTGAGATAAAGGATATAAAATGAATAATAGTAAAAACTAATTGTAAGATTGGATATTATTATAAATTTTATATTGCAGCTGATATTACGAAAAATGAGAGTGTGTATAGATTAATTTCAGCGTTGTAGAGGGCCAGAGGCTATAGATGAAAGCGATTGAATATATCATTGTATAAATGTATTTTAAAATATCTTTTTTTCTAATATAAATATTCATAATATTTTTTCATAATTATTTTTTAAAAGGTGAAAACTTGTGTTTTTGGGACGGCAAGAGGATGTTTTGAGATACCTGCCCCAAATTCCATATTTTTCAAAAGTGGTATCCTTTATTATATGTTATATTATTTAGTACAAGAATTAATATTCTTAATTTTCAAAAAGAAAAAAAAAACCTTAATTTTTTTAGTCAAATATTTATAATATTTATATTTTAGTCAATCTTTTTAATAAAATAAATTATATTCTTATTAATTAAAGTATACTCCTTTAAGAATATATTGTTATATCCTATATTGTACACAGGGACACATTAAGGAGTAGCTCTTTTTAGAAAGTATACTAACAACTTCTTATTTTTCCTAAAAAAATGACCTGTGGCGTTTCCATAATTTTTAAATGAGTTGATATAATGTGTATTTAGGTGTACATATGCATTCATATACACAATAGTATATAGTTAGTTTTTCCTAATACTCCCTCCGTCCCATTGAAACGTACGCATTTTTCAATTTTGGTCCGTCCCACTACAAAGTGTGCATTTCCCTTTTTGGTAAAGAGAACTCACATATATTAATTACTTCTCTCTCTATGCGCTCACATGTCATACTAATACACCTACCCACTTTACATGAATATATTATTTCTCTTACATCACTACACATTAAAATATTATACTCCTTAATCAACGTGCAAAAAGCAAATGCGTACGTTGTAACAGGACGGAGGGAGTAATTGTATAACTTATTTTCATTAATTTTTCATTACTGTATACTTTTATTAATTAGTGTAGAGTAGTATATGGGTGCACGGTGCATGCGAGTGCATAGAATAATTTGGCTTTTTAAATTTGAGTGAGGTTCCTGTGCACCCGGGCGCACGGAGCACATTCCGTATGCTTTTACAATTTTCGTGCCCCTTTGCAATTTAAACCCCTAGCAATACATAGATTTAAATAGAATTGAAGGGGGGAGGGTTGTGTTCATATAGGGACACGGAGTATCCCTCCGTGTCCCCGGAGCGCATGAGCTTTTGGCTTTAAATTTATATATAAGCTTTTCATTTCATCTTTTTATTATCACCAATAACTCCAAAATATTAACCAAGTGAGTTAGGTCACATGTCCATTGGGTTCCTCACTAAAATTAATTCACATGGCCGTTGGGTTAGGTCATCTTTTTATTTTAATATTAGTGATGTTATGCTTTCAAAATATTTAATAGATTTCAAAAATATTTATTTAATTTTAGAGTTTAACTTCGGTGAACCTGTGACACTGGTGCACCTGAACGATATTAATCGTTCGATTAAACAATAATTCAATCTCAATCATTAATTATATTAAATAATTAAAAATTAAAAATATATAACTACCCACTAACTTATATTTTTACCTTTAAAACCTATATGCACCTATGCACTCAGAATAGCCCTTAATTTTAACCTAATCCATATACATCGAGGGTTAATTATACATTGTCGGTGTAATTTTTTACACGGCTTTTTAGCAATATGATTATATAATACTTTTTCATAATATTTAATATACGCTATAAAGATAAAATCATAAAATATGTCTTTTACAAATTTATTTATACAATAAATAATAAAATTTTATGTCATGGAGTATAAAATAAAGTTTGCAAACGACTTGTATGAGATCTATGCAAAGGTTTATGTGATATGTATGTGATATGGATAGAAAGTTATAATTTCTATAATAAAAGGTGACACTCAATTAATAAAAAATAATAATAAAAAAGTGACACTTAATTAATAAAAAATAATAATGTTATTTCATGAATAATTTATAATATAAATTAAAAGTGATAACATTTTATAATAAAAGGTAATAACATTTTATAGCGAGGAGTGATAATTATTTTAAAAAGTTTAAATGGTCGAACGTGGGATAGTCTCATACAAGACTTATCCAATAAGATTTGTACACGAAATTTGTGGAAATATTAATTTTAAAAATAAATATAAAAATATTTTGTCTTATAAAAAAATACTCCCTCTGTCCCCTAACAAGGTACGCGTTTCACTATTCCTGACATCCGCTTAAAATGCATCAATTTCCTCTATTTAATAAAGAAAGTACACAATATGACTCCCCACTTCCATCTAATACAATTACCCACCTTATATATAATAATAATACACCTTAATTTACGTTCAAAAAGCAAATAAAGACCCTAGAACCGTCCGCGTGCAAACAGCAAACGTGTACCTTGTTATGGGACGGAGGGAGTATATATAATTTTTTCTATTTTTTATTCAATATATTCATTATATAAACAATTTAATAATTTAAGTTGAACGTTTAATTACAAGGCAAAAACTCCTGTGCACCCGGGCGCATGGACCACATTCCGTGCGCCTTTAGAATTTTGTGTTAAATTGTATATCCTTTAGTATAAAAATGTGTACCCTTTATTTTCTAAAGAAAAAAGATATTAATAAAAAATGTATACCCTTTAGAACAAAATGGTGTACCTTTTATTAATTAAAGTGTATACCCTTTAGACCAAAGCAATGTACCCTTACCCATAATACTAAATTTCTAAAGGGGCACGGAATGTGTTCCCGTGCGCCTTGGCACACACAAGCCTCACTCTAATAACATACTATCTCTATTCCGAAAATAGAGTTACATTTATTATTTGTACGGAGTTAAAGAATATAATATATTTTTAATGTGTAGTATGATAAGCGAAATACTCCCTCCGTCCCATTTCAGATAACATACTTTTCATTTTGGATTGTCCCACAAAAGTTTGCACTTTCTTAAAAAAGCAAAATGTCAAATACAATCATCATTTTCTATACACTTTAATTACAAAAAAAATCATCATACCTAACACACCTAACATACCTTATCATTTATTACCAAAAATATCATGATACTCCTAAAAGTTACTAGTTCCGTCTGCTGCAAAGGTCACTATTCCTGGCGTCCACTTCAAAGGTATCAATTTCCTCTATTTAGTAAAGAAAGTACACAATATGACTCACCACTTCCCTCTAATACAACTACCCACTTTACCTATAATAATACTCCTTAATCTACGTGCAAAAAGCAAATAAAGACCTTAGAATTGTCCATGTACAAACAGCAAACAAGTACCTTTGCACTGGACGGGGGGAGTATTATTTTTCTTAATATCCATGCCGGGAGAGGAGTCCAAACATTTGTGGGATGGATGAAGTAATATTTTAAATTGTGTACTCCACTATTAGGGCCCCACATTAGTGGGATGGATGAAGTAATATTTTAAATTGTGTACTCTACTGTTAGGGCCCCACCACTCCCTGCCTTGAGTATTGATGGAGGAGGTAAATCGTAGAATACGTCTCAAGTGACTTATAGAGATGTCTCACTGTTTGACTGCACTTGCAAGTAGAAGTGAGAAAAATTGGTATATCGAAAATATCGATACCGTGCCGAAAATTTCGGTATGAATTTTCTATACCGATATCGATACGAAATTTCAGTATACCATTTTAGCATACTATTTTGGTAAAATTTAATCACTTGCTAATACCATATCAATATTTATGTCATACTAATTTTTTGATAAATTTCCATTTATACAAAAAAAAAAAATTGGCATATCGTTTTATACCGAAAGATTATATACCAAAAAAATCAATATATCAAGTTATAACGAAAAAAAAATAATAATAATAAATTTTAAATATAAATAAAATAAAATGTTTTAATATATTTTATATTACAATCAATGAACATGATAATTATATAAATTTATTTATTTTTTCTTATATATTTTAATATTAAGTGTAACATATTTTTATTTATAAGTATTTTCATTTAATAGAAAGACAAAGACTTGTGTGAGACTATCTCACGTAAACCCTTATGTGAGACGGACAAAAAGTAATGGCTAAAACTTGTGCGCCCCGAAAACACAGTGCGCCCAGATACTCTTTAGTATTAAAGGGTATACCCTTTAGTATAAAAACATGTACATTTATTTCCTGAAAATAAATTTATTAAAGTGTATACCCTTTAGAACAAAATATTGTATCCTTATTAATTAAAGCGTATACCCTTTAGAACAAAATATTGTACCCTTACACATCTTGTGCACCTAGGGACACAAAAGACCACTCAAAAGTAAAAAATTATTATTACTTTCACTATAAAATGTTACCATTTTTGCTATAAAATTTTAGCACATTTTATTTATACTATAAATTGTTCATTGAATAGTTTATTACACCATTATCACATTTCATGAATTGAGTATGATATAATTACTTTTTATCTGTCTCGCATAAGGGTAAGGTGAGACAGTCTCACACAAGATTTGCCTTGATAAAAAATATATATAAATATTGTAATGCCTAATTACACATATACTTTAATTTAATAATAAAATTTATATTTTATTATAAGATAAATTTGTATTTAAATAAGATTTTAAACTCATTATATAGGTCATTTGTTTTTAAAGTTAGATATAATTTTTAATAATAAGAAATGTGCTAAAAAAATATATTATATATAATTAAATTTATTAAAAAAATTATTATTCACGATACGGTATACCGATACCCGAAATTATTTTCAGTGTACCGAAATATTGAAAATTTTGAAATATGTTATCGGTATCATATCAAAATTTTCGGACTGCAACCATACTGTACCGAAAATTTTGATATATCTAAAATTTGATATTTTTTTTATAATTTTCGATACGACAAGCTCGGTATACCGAGTTTTTGGTATTTTTCTCCACTCCTACTTACAAGGGACAAAGTCATGCCAAAGACCTTTCCACCCTACCTATATTAGCTCAGTTGTAAGAATTTTCCATCCTCCGAGCTAGCTTTCCACCCTGTAGGATTCAAACCTACACTCTGTAGTTGTTAGCTCGGTTGTAAGGCTTTTCCACCCTCCCATTCAGTTGGAAGACCTTTACATCCTCCAATCTACCACTTGAGTTATGTCCTGGGTATGATATAATATTTTAATATATAGTGATTAGTTGTATTAGTGTTGCGGGCCTGCATGTAGATATATTAATTGTTTTGTACATATGGATCACATCTGATGTAACTCCTTTGTAGAATGTTGTAATTAGTAAAATGTAACTCTTTTTTAGATAGAAGGAGTATATAAAGCAATACTTGTATAAGATCGTCTCAAGTGAGACTCTTTTTTAAAAAAAAAATAATTATCACTTTATATTAAAGATGTTATTACTTTTTATTAAAAATGTTATCACAAATTCTTCATATAATACTTCACAGAATGATTATTTTTTTTTATCAATTATGTATCACTTTTTATTGAAATGCTATTAATTCTTATCCATTTCTCCATTTTTTGTAACTTATTTCTATAGTAGGGCCTCGAAACTGGGCTCTCATTCTCCCAGTTCATCCATTGGGCTTGATGATCCTAAAGCCCAATAAGGGCCCAAAAAGGCCCCCAAAATTGCGAGGAGCGCCCGCCACATTGAAATTACTAGGCCACTTGCTCCAATTACTTAAGATACGCCGAGTTCCCTGAGATATCTGCCTAGGGGATATCCTAGGTCGGATCCTAAGGGAAGTCACGGGAGGCTAAACGTATTTAATGCTCGCACTGTATGCATATATTGCCCAAGTGGCCTGACGAATCATTCAGATCCGGATAATGTCAGGTTACCTAATATAAATATGGGGACAACCCACAGCAATAAATATAACCAATTTACCCCCTCAAAAAGGCACAAGACTGCCTAGAGGGCAAACCTCTCTCCATATTTTCATGTTAGCTTAGTGCGGATAATCCTTCTATTATCCCATAACAACCACATAAACCCATCATTAATAAGGGATAAAATCCGACAAGCTACATTTGGCGCTAGAGGAAGGGCGGCTCCCCTTCGTAGTCGGCCGTCTCACTCGCAGCTTTGCCAAACTGCCACCATCGATATACCTCAACCCAATCGTACGTCCAATGATGGATGAACAGGACGAAGCCACCCCCAGCAGGGTTGATGCAGTTACCAATCGGTATCGACAGGAAGACCCAAACTCCCCTCGAACTATAGAAAAAGAGATTCCACCGCGAGATATAAATCTAGAAGAAGACGACCCATAAATTGATTTCCATCAGAAGTACTTCGACCTTCTCAAAGAAATGAAGGAAAAACGAGCGACGGGACAGAGGACTGCAAGTCAGAGGCTAAGTTTCAACCTCGAGAAAAACTCAATGAAACAGACGAACGAGCGACAGCGAGAATGAACTTAGCCTAGAAGGTCAGTGCACGAGCGAGTAGGGCAAAAGGACGTATGAAAGGAACCAAAAACCCAGAAGGTGGTAGACAAAGGGCGCGAGCGGAGGAAGATGGCGTCCCACGCTAACTCGATCGCTAGTCAATCTCCCGCACGCACTACTGGATGCATAAGTGCCAAAGATCGACTAGGACCAGATCCAGTGAAGTCTTGACACGAGCAAATGGGAGAAAGTACGGGAGACGATCCCATGACTCGACTCAAGCGACAATATGATGTGGAAATAAATGCGCTAAGGAGACAACTCGATCAAATAGAGAGAAGAAATGAGGCCGGCCCCCCTAACATCCCCGACCCAGAGTCTGGGAGGACCCCGTTCACTCATCGAGTCATTGCGACCGCCACCATGAAAAAAATATGAATCCCTCAGATTTCCCAATACGCCGGTGATTCTAGTTCGGTCTCGCACCTCAATAAATATGTCGGATGGATGCTCGCACAAGGGTGTTCGGAAGAAGACCGATGTAAGATGTTCTCCTTGACGTTGGGAGATAAGGCACACTCGTGGTTCGAATCTCTTCCCGCTAACTCCATCGACTCGTGGGTGCAACTCACTACAGCCTTCTCGTCCCACTTTGCATATTTGGGGCAGGGAAAGGAGGCGAAGCAGAAGTTAGCCTGCCTACGGCAGATGCCAAAGGGTCCCTGAAGGATTTCATGAAGAGATTCAATGAGTAACATGCCAACACGGAGGAAGTCTCGGACGAATCATCAACCATTTTGGCAACTGCCGCCTTGCTCCCAGGATCACCCATGTGGACTAGCTGCCAACAGAAGTTACCGGGCAGTTACACGGCCTTCATGGCCTCAGCTCAAGCATTTATCCATAGCGAAAAAATTTTCAAAGAATACAAGAAGTCTAAAGGTGATCTTAAGGAAGACGATAAGAAAAAGAAAAAAGGAGAAAAGGACTATAGAGCTCCATCTTCTTTCAAACCGTTCCCGGACGATGATCAAATCCAGGAAATGACCGAGGTACTCGAGCTCACCCCCGAAGAGATATTTGGCAAGATACAAGACACCAACATGTTGAGTCCCCCGCCCAAGATGCGCGCAGATCCAGCCAAGCTAAATAAAAAGAAATTCTGTAAATACCACAAATTCATCGGACACGACACCAACAAGTGTCAGGACCTATTGGTCGAATTACTAAAATTGTTTGAAGATGGGAAGCAGGACCGACTGGTGTCTTGCCCAAAGCAGAGAGGAGAACAACCCATTGTGACGGGCGAACAGTTTAAAGGATCGGTCAATCCACAAGGACAAATAGAACCTAGAGACCGTCTGCCCACACCACCTCGGGAGATATACATGATGGGCGAAAGCTACGTGGGAACTTCACAAGCCCTCACTACTCAATCGCGAAGGAAACAAAAAGCCGAATTGCAAGAACTCGACAGGTACCAACATGTATTCACAGCTAGTCCTCGACCACCTTTACACGAAGCTGACATATTCTTCTTTGAAGAAGATTTCACTGAAGTGCGAATCCTCCATAATGATCCGCTAGTGATTTCAACTGTGATCTCGGGTGTAAAGGTGCATCGGTGCCTAGTCAATACAGGTGCATACTCAAACATTATATTCAAAAAGGCGTTCGAAGCTATAGGAGGGCTCTATCACCATAAGACATCTTCGTGCGATGATGAGATTTGAGGTTTCGATAATGCCATTACTACTCCTCTGATGCAAATGGATCTATCGATCTAGATGTTGGACGAAAGACAAGCGGTGAAAGCCCAACACACTCTCAAGTTCAAAGTAGTGGATCTCCCATCATCGTATAATTGTATCTTCGGAAGGACATTTATTCACCAGTTCAACTCCGTTCCATCCACGCTTCACCAATGCCTAAAGTTTATAACCCTTGACGGCCGAGTTGGCACCGTTAGAGACAGCCAAATGAAGGCCAGGGAGTGTTCGTTTATTGAAAAAGAAGATAGACTCAACTACCACGATCCAAGTTTTCAATTAATGATGATGGAGCGACCGAATCAAGAAGAGAAAGCGAATCAGGAAGAAGCCCCACCACTCGATGACCCGATAACCATAGACCCGAAGTCAAGGAATGACCAGAAGCTCCAGCCCTTCGATGATAAGAAAGTCAACCAACCCCCAATAACCGACGAAGATCCGAGATCAAAAAAGAAATGAAAAAGAGGAGAACCAGTCGAAGAGGTCGAGGCAATAAGGATAGAACCGAGCAACTCGGGCTTAGAATTGTGTGTTGGGTCACAGCTAAAAGAGCCACATAGAACGGCCCTAATCGAGTTCCTAAGGTCCAATCTGGACGTGTTCGCCTGGGCACCCAACGACATTCAAGGAATAGACCCAAAACACACATACCACCGACTCAACACAAACCCATCCTATCATCCCGTGGAATAAAAAAAAGAAAGTACAACCCTAAAAAATATGAAATCATTGAAATGGAAGCCAGGAAACTGTTGGCAAACAATCTAGTGAGGAAAGCTTTATTTCCCTCATGGGTGGCTAACCCGATCTTAGTGAAAAAACCAAACATGTCCTGGAGATTATGCATCAATTTTACAGATCTCAATAAAGCTTGCCCGAAGGACAGCTTTCCACTACCGTACGTCGAACAAATGGTAGACGCCACGGCCGGCCACGAACTAATGAGCTTTATAGATGCATATTTAGGCTACCACCAAATCCCTATGCATCCGGACGACATAGAAAAAATAGCTTTCTATACTAAAAGGAACTTACTGTGCTGAGTAATTGATAAGTCATATTCTAGCATAATTATTTGGTTGAAATTCATGGTTATTTGATTAACTTATGTGCTTATTTGGATGCTAAATTGACTTATCTTGTCTATGGTTATTAGAGGCCTTTATGTTGTAAAATTGATGAGAAACGGGCTGTTTTATGCAGGAAATTCGTGCTGCCAAATTGACTGACACTGACCCCCTCAGTGTCAGAAGGGACTGCGAAAATTCAGCATAAATAAGGAAAGTGTTGTTGGACATATTCTTATATTTTCTCACATGATTCCAGCGAAGAGATCAGCCCAAGTCAGACCCATATTGTGGAGAAGGCACGATAGATTAGTCAACAAGAAAAGAAAAGATCCTGGAGATATTTTAGGAAGAGATAAGTAAGGAAAGAAATCAAACAAGATTACTTGGGGATCAAGATAGAGATATTTATGGGATATTATTCATTATTTTTGTAAGGAATAGAACACGATTAGAAGAGGAGGACAATTAACGTGAAGAAGCGACAGCACTCCAAGGCAGATTGGCGTGAAATCAGAAGCAATCGTCACAATCGGTTTTTATTATTTTTAATTTTGTTTTTGTTATGAACATGCGGGGCTAATCCCCTTTTCTAGTTTGGGATTCGTGAACATCCTGTTGAATAATTAATTTAATTATTTATGATTTTTACATTGAATCTTTTGTGCAAGTTTATTTTATTACATGCAGTGATGTTCTTAATTGTGGTTTGATAGTTTTTCTAGCCTGATCACCTATTTAATTATTAAACTGCTGAATGTTATTCTATGACCTACAATCCGTAATTGTTGTAGGAATTGGATTAAGTAACAAATAGAGATAATTCCCTCTAGGTGTAATAAAATCTAGGTTGTATGATACCTAGCCGGATTTCGTAGCATAGTAATCCTAGGTTTAGAGTTTTAATGCATCTACGAGTTCGAATCCATAGGGTCACTTGTAGATAGTTCAATTTAGTGGTCGTACCCTAGTTGATGAACGTAAGAACATTCGGGTTGATTGGTCGTACCGTCAATCTAGGGATTTGAGTTTGTGCACTAGACTAGATGTTTATATTCAGATAATTAAGTAATTTAGTAAACGGGAGGGGATCGACATCCTAAACTAGGCTTTTATTACTTGGTTAATTTTATATTAATTTTCATCTACTTTGTTATTTAAATATTGAGTTGCTTTATTATTTGAGTATTTATCAATTTTTCACAAACAAAACCCCCCCTTTTATTTATTTCATATGTTAGTAACACTTTAATTTAATTAGGATTCATTATACTCTCTTGGGTTCGACCCTACTCGCTACTATACTACGTAATAGTGTGAGTTGGATTTATATTTATTTTGGTACGCCTGCGACAACATATCAAATTTGGCGCCGTTTGCTCGGGGAGTAAAATTGAATTTTGTTAAATTTTTTATGTTTCTGACATTATTTTGCATTGTTACAGGTTCTGAAATTTTTTTGAATTTTTCTGGAATTTTCAAAATTTCCAGTTACACTGACACTGACCCCATCAGTGTCAGAAGGCCCTGTTTTCGAAATTTCTTTTTCTGTGGATGATTACTCGATCTTCAGGTAAAAAAAAGCTTGAATACATATCTGAAATTGAGAGAACTGCCCGGAGATTGAGAAAGGAGTCCCGGAAGAAGAAGGAAACAAGTTCGTCCATTGGCGAAACAGCAGAAAACCTTACCGAGTCCGAACTTGCAGCTGGTCCACTTCATCTTGAAGAGGAGAATTCTGATTTTTCTGATTTAGAGGAGGAGGATACTGTAGGATCTGAGTCAGGAGAGGAAAATATGGCTGGAAATAATGAGGAAAAACCTTGAATGAATTGGCAAATCCGGACATAGTCCATCAGCCGTTATGCATTAACTTTCCAACGATCACTGATAATACGGTTTTGAATTGAAATCAGGATTGATTCACTTACTTCCTGCTTTCCATGGTCTTTCAGGTAAAAATCCTCACAAGTTCTTGAAAGAGTTCTCGGTGGTATGCATGAGCATGAAACCAACCGGAGTGACGGAGGAGATGGTCAAGCTTAGGGCATTTCCCTTTGCAGTGAAGGACATGGCGAAGGATTGGTTGTATTACCTCCCTCCCGGATCGATTAATACATGGGCCGAAATGGAGAAGCTTTTTCTCCAAACGTACTTCCCAGCCACTAGAGTTGCTGTATTGCGCAAGGAGATATCTGGAGCTCGTCAGATGCAAGGGGAAAGTTTGCATGAGTATTGGGAGAGGTTTAAACGTCTCACATCAGCATGCCCCCAGCATCAGATAAGCGATCAGTTGTTGTTGCAGTACTTCTATGAGGGGTTGTCGATCATGGATCGAAACATGCTTGATGCGGCTAGCGGTGGAGCTTTCATGATGAAAACACCTACTGCTGCTAGAGACCTGATTGCTAGCATGGCTACCAACACTCAACAGTTTGGCACACGAGATCCATCGATTAGAGAAGTGAAGGAGGTCCATGACTCTAAGTTGGAAGAAACTTTGAACAAGTTAACACTTGCTGTGGAGAATCTTGCAAAAGGAAAAGAGGTAAACCCACCATCCTGTCAATATTGTTTAACTAACGACCACTCTACTCTTGATTGCAGGGTTACACCTAGTGATGAACAAGTAAACGCCATGGGGCGATATGATCCCTTTTCTCAAACCTACAATCAAGGTTGGAGAGATCAACCCAATCTGAGGTATGGAAATGGACAAGGAGGAAATAGGGGGCCAAAACAGTTTCAAGAGCAGAGAGTGGCAAATAGGCAACAGAATTACCCTCAAGATGGTGGAAATCGCCAACAAGGTGGTTCAAGTTCCGGAGCTTCATTTGAGCAGATGATGAAAGAGTTGGCTGCCAGCAATCTTAAATTTCAAGAGATGACACAGTCATCTTTTCAGGACTTGAAGATGACAACTCAATCGTCAATCCGGAACTTGGAAAATCAAGTAACCCAATTGGCTACAACTGTAGGCCAAATACAAGCTCAAAATAGTGGAAAGTTGCCCTCACAAACGGAGGTTAATCTTAAGAATGTGAGTGCTATTACACTGCGGAGTGGGAAACAATTGGAGGAGGTTGCACCGCCCAAAAAGTCTGACCAAAACATGCAAGAAGATGATGAAAAACCTGCTGGAACAGTGGAGGATCAATCCGATCAGTTTGGAGCAGAAAAATTTGTCGTGCAGAAACGAAACACTGACACTGACCCCATCAGTGTCAGAAGGTCTAAAAAAAATCAGGTTAAAAATTCTGACCTTATTCCTTTTGATATTAACCATTTACCTTTTCCAAGCAGAATAAGGAAACCGGACACCACTGAGAAGGATATGCAGCTACTTGAAGTGTTTCGGAAAGTGCAGATCAATTTACCTCTTCTTGAGGCAATTAAGCAGATTCCGAGATATGCCAAGTTCTTGAAGAATTTGTGCACCAATAAGAAGAAGTTGAAAGTAGATGAAAAAGTGGTGATGGGAGAAAACGTTTCAGCTGTCTTCCAGCAAACGTTACCTCAGAAGCGCAAGGATCCTGGCATGTTTGTAATTCCTTGTCAGATTGGGAGTTGTAAAGTGGAGAGAGCCATGTTGGACCTTGGAGCTTCCATTAATGTGATGCCTCGATCAGTGTTTGAGAAGCTGGGTGTGGGAGAGTTGAAGAGGACTGGAGTTGTCATCAAACTTGCTGATCAAAGCCAGGCATACCCAGATGGAGTCATTGAGGATGTTCTTGTTCAGGTAGATAAACTCATATTCCCTGCTGATTTTTATGTGTTAGAAATGAATGACCACCCATCAAATTCCACTCCTATTTTGTTAGGGAGACCATTCCTCAACACGTCTTGCACTAAGATAGATGTGAGTGAAGGTACTCTAACGATGGAATTTGATGGGCAGATCATCAAATTTAACATATAAGATACTATGAAATATCCTGATGATGCTAACTTGCTTTCTGTTGTGAGTACTATTGATCCTACTGTCCAGGAAAACTTCGAGCTCACTAGCAAGGATGCATTAAACACAGTAATTGATCATGGAATCATGAAGGAGGATGCTGAAAATTGGGATAAAGAGGAGCAGAATTGCTATGTTAATGCTTTGCATGGTTCTTCTCAGAGACCAAGCACCTCAGATGTAGCTTCTGTTAAATTTCTTGTGGAGTCTCCTACAGACGTTAATTCAGTTTTTTCTTTGAATGTTGTTGAGCCTTTGGTGCAGGATTGTTTTGAACTAACTCGCAGGGATAACTTTGGCACCATTATTGCAAATGGAAGCATGATAGTACATGAAAATAAATTGAAGAAAGAAAAGCTTGGTGAAGTGCCAAAGTTAGAGTTGAAAGTCCCCGAACAGTTGAAGTCCTCGTTCTTGGGGCCGAACCATGAACTCAAGGAATATTATAAGGGGTTTCGTACTGTTGAGGTTGATCGGATGGAGTGGAATGAAATTTCGCATACTTGAAAGATGTACCTTACCTAAGTCAAGCCAACGACAATAAACAAAGGCGCTGATTGGGAGGCAACCCAATTTTCTCGCTTTATTTTTATTTTTATTTATTTTATTTTTAATAAATTGTCTGATTGTTCAATCTTAATTTTCTGTTGTGATTAACAGCTGTGATACGAATTGCAAGGGTTGATCGTGGTCAAAGCTCTACCCAAAATTGAATCAGGTGTACTCTACCCAATTACATGTTTAGTCTTTCTTATACTGTGTTTTGCTTGGGGACAAGCAAACGTTCAGGTGTGGGGAGGGATTTTATATGATAATTGGGGTAGAAAAGTGGTATAAAGTTGCTCAATTTCTTGTCTCATGTTTTGTTCTTGTTGTCCTCTGAATTGTGTGTGGATATGGAGTCTGAAATTTGAGGAATATAATCTATTGAGGTGATGAGCGTGACGCATAATTGAGGGGGTAGCTATGATGTTTAGGAGCTGTTGAAATCTGATTTTCTTTGCAAAATTTTTGTGATTGTAGTGGTTGATTTTTATTCGAATTTCATGGCAAATATACCCGATTTTTGAGAGCTTTTGAGCCATAACAAGCTATCATCTATAAGCTCTATTGAATTTCTTTCTTGAGTGCATTGAATTTGAATTGTTCATTCTAGAATTTGCTCTTTTGAATGCATTTCGAGATCATGTGATTGGTTGTGTGTGATAAAATGATAAGGGCACTTAGGTTTAACCCTTGTGGCTTATATTGTCCCACCTGATTATGATGAACCTTAGGGAAGCCATGTTGAGCCTAAGCCTTTTCTTTGGATTATGAGCACCTAAATGAACCTTAAATTCTCATTTCTTTCTTAAACTTCTCCATTTGAACCCTTCATCACTTTGCTATATGTGAGTCTTGTGAAAGTACTTTGAGGTTGAATTGATGATGGTGGGGGAGAAAGCTGAAAATTTTGAAATAGTTGGAGAAGGAGAATAAAGAAAAAGAAAGAAGGTTGGCTGATGAAAAAAAAAAAAAAAGTCCGTTGGAAAAAGGAAATGGAAGAAAAGAAGAAAGGAAAATTCTTGAAAAAAAAGAGAAAAGGAAAAAGGAGTTGCTGAAATTGTTTGTGTTGAGTAGTTAATTATCTAAGAAACAGTGATTCTTGTAAGTGTGACACCTGTTGTTCCTAGTCTATGAAAGGGGCAGGTGTGGGGAGATTTTTAGTGCAAGAAAAAGGGTATTGTGAAAATGAAAAGAAAGGGTAATCATGGATGTTTTGATTTGTAAAGATCACATGGTGTAAAGTGATGCATTTAGCCATTTTTATCTCTCTTTTTATCTCACCTCGACCTTAAGCCCCATTACAACCCAATCAAAGACCCTTTGATTATTGCACTTAATCCGTCTAAAGTTGGTCGAGAATTGATTTGGGAGCAAGCTTATGGTAATGGCTTTTCTTTTCAATTTTTGAGTGATCTTGCTACCTTAATCATATACTTGAGCGTGATTGAGTGAATCTTGGTGAGGCCATGGAATTTTGAAACATTTGAAGCCATGAAAGTTGCAAACTTTGAGTGAAGAGTCATGTTTCATTTAGTTCCGAATGCTCATTGGGTGCTTGTCTCTTGAAGTGTGTAACTTTCATTTGTCTTGATAGATGTTCCTTGGTTTTCTATTCTCTATGATTTTGGTTTGCTTGAGGACAAGCAAAGTTTAGGTGTGGGGAGATTTGATAAGTCATATTCTAGCATAATTATTTGGTTGAAATTCATGGTTATTTGATTAACTTATGTGCTTATTTGGATGCTAAATTGACTTATCTTGTCTATGGTTATTAGAGGCCTTTATGTTGTAAAATTGATGAGAAACGGGCTGTTTTGTGTAGGAAATTCATGCTGCCAAATTGACTGACACTGACCCCCTCAGTGTCAGAAGGGACTGCGAAAATTCAGCATAAATAAGGAAAGTGTTGTT
This sequence comes from Pogostemon cablin, assembly GCA_023678885.1. Classification (NCBI taxonomy): domain Eukaryota; kingdom Viridiplantae; phylum Streptophyta; class Magnoliopsida; order Lamiales; family Lamiaceae; genus Pogostemon; species Pogostemon cablin. The sequence continues at coordinate 31,882,008 of CM042959.1, read as the reverse complement.
GGACATATTCTTATATTTTCTCACACGATTCCAGCGAAGAGATCAGCCCAAGTCAGGCCCATATTGTGGAGAAGGCACGATAGATTAGTCAACAAGAAAAGAAAAGATCCTGGAGATATTTTAGGAAGAGATAAGTAAGGAAAGAAATCAAACAAGATTACTTGGGGATCAAGATAGAGATATTTATGGGATATTATTCATTATTTTTGTAAGGAATAGAACACGATCAGAAGAGGAAGACAATTAACGTGAAGAAGCGACAGCACTCCAAGGCAGATTGGCGTGAAATCAGAAGCAATCGTCACAATCGGTTTTTATTATTTTAATTTTGTTTTTGTTATGAACATGCGGGGCTAATCCCCTTTTCTAGTTTGGGATTCGTGAACCTCCTGTTGAATAATTAATTTAATTATTTATGATTTTTACATTGAATCTTTTGTGCAAGTTTATTTTATTACATGCAGTGATGTTCTTAATTGTGGTTTGATAGTTTTTCTAGCCTGATCACCTATTTAATTATTAAACTGCTGAATGTTATTCTATGACCTACAATCCGTAATTGTTGTAGGAATTGGATTAAGTAACAAATAGAGATAATTCCCTCTAGGTGTAATAAAATCTAGGTTGTATGATACCTAGCCGGATTTCGTAGCCTAGTAATCCTATGTTTAAAGTTTTAATGCATCTACGAGTTCGAATCCATAGGGTCACTCGTAGATAGTTCAATTTAGTGGTCGTACCCTAGTTGATGAACGTAAGAACATTCGGGTTGATTGGTCGTACCGTCAATCTAGGGATTTGAGTTTGTGCACTAGACTAGATGTTTATATTCAGATAATTAAGTAATTTAGTAAACGAGAGGGGATCGACATCCTAAACTAGGCTTTTATTACTTGGTTAATTTTATATTAATTTTCATCTACTTTGTTATTTAAATATTGAGTTGCTTTATTATTTGAGTATTTATCAATTTTTCACAAACAAAACCCCCCCCCTTTTATTTATTTCATATGTTAGTAACACTTTAATTTAATTAGGATTCATTATACTCTCTTGGGTTCGACCATACTCGCTACTATACTACGTAATAGTGTGAGTTGGATTTATATTTATTTTGGTACGCCTGCGACAGCATATCAAATTTGGCGCCGTTTGCTCGGGGAGTAAAATTGAATTTTTGTTAAATTTTTTGTGTTTCTGACATTATTTTGCATTGTTACAGGTTCTGAAATTTTTTTGAATTTTTCTGGAATTTTCAAAATTTCCAGTTACACTGACACTGACCCCATCAGTGTCAGAAGGGCCTGTTTTCGAAATTTCTTTTTCTGTGGATGATTACTCGATCTTCAGGTAAAAAACAGCTTGAATACATATCTGAAATTGAGAGAACTGCCCGGAGATTGAGAAAGGAGTCCCGGAAGAAGAAGGAAACAAGTTCGTCCATTGGCGAAACAGCAGAAAACCTTACCGAGTCCGAACTTGCAGCTGGTCCACTTCATCTTGAAGAGGAGAATTCTGATTTAGAGGAGGAGGATACTGTAGGATCTGAGTCAGGAGAGGAAAATATGGCTGGAAATAATGAGGAAAAACCTTGAATGAATTGGCAAATCCGGACATAGTCCATCAGCCATTATGCATTAACTTTCCAGCGATCACTGATAATACGGTTTTGAATTGAAATCAGGATTGATTCACTTACTTCCTGCTTTCCATGGTCTTTCAGGTAAAAATCCTCACAAGTTCTTGAAAGAGTTCTCGGTGGTATGCATGAGCATGAAACCAACCGGAGTGACGGAGGAGATGGTCAAGCTTAGGGCATTTCCCTTTGCAGTGAAGGACATGGCGAAGGATTGGTTGTATTACCTCCCTCCCGGATCGATTAATACATGGGCCGAAATGGAGAAGCTTTTTCTCCAAACGTACTTCCCAGCCACTAGAGTTGCTGTATTGCGCAAGGAGATATCTGGAGCTCATCAGATGCAAGGGGAAAGTTTGCATGAGTATTGGGAGAGGTTTAAACGTCTCACATCAGTATGCCCCCAGCATCAGATAAGCGATCAGTTGTTGTTGCAGTACTTCTATGAGGGGTTGTCGATCATGGATCGAAACATGCTTGAATCGGCTAGCGGTGGAGCTTTCATGATGAAAACACCTACTGCTGCTAGAGACCTGATTGCTAGCATGGCTACCAACACTCAACAGTTTGGCACACGAGATCCATTGATTAGAGAAGTGAAGGAGGTCCATGACTCTAAGTTGGATGAAACTTTGAACAAGTTAACACTTGCTGTGGAGAATCTTGCAAAAGGAAAAGAGGTAAACCCACCATCCTGTCAATATTGTTTAACTAACGACCACTCTACTCTTGATTGCAGGGTTACATCTAGTGATGAACAAGTAAACGCCATGGGGCGATATGATCCCTTTTCTCAAACCTACAACCAAGGTTGGAGAGATCACCCCAATCTGAGGTATGGAAATGGACAAGGAGGAAATAGGGGGCCAAAACAGTTTCAAGAGCAGAGAGTGGCAAATAGGCAACATAATTACCCTCAAGATGGTGGAAATCGCCAACAAGGTGGTTCAAGTTCCGGAGCTTCATTTGAGCAGATGATGAAAGAGTTGGCTGCCAGCAATCTTAAATTTCAAGAGATGACACAGTCATCTTTTCAGGACTTGAAGATAACAACTCAATCGTCAATCCGGAACTTGGAAAATCAAGTAACCCAATTGGCTACAACTGTAGGCCAAATACAAGCTCAAAATAGTGGAAAGTTGCCCTCACAAATGGAGGTTAATCTTAAGAATGTGAGTGCTATTACACTGCTGAGTGGGAAACAATTGGAGGAGGTTGCACCGCCCAAAAAGTCTGACCAAAACATGCAAGAAGATGATGAAAAATCTGCTGGAACAGTGGAGGATCAATCCGATCAGTTTGGAGTAGAAAAATTTGTCGTGCAGAAACGAAACACTGACACTGACCCCATCAGTGTCAGAAGGTCAAAAAAAAATCAGGTTAAAAATTCTGACCTTATTCCTTTTGATATTAATCGTTTACCTTTTCCAAGCAGAATAAGGAAACCGGACACCACTGAGAAGGATATGCAGCTACTTGAAGTGTTTCGGAAAGTGCAGATCAATTTACCTCTTCTTGAGGCAATTAAGCAGATTCCGAGATATGCCAAGTTCTTGAAGAATTTGTGCACCAATAAGAAGAAGTTGAAAGTAGATGAAAAAGTGGTGATGGGAGAAAACGTTTCAGCTGTCTTCCAGCAAACGTTACCTCAGAAGCACAAGGATCCTGGCATGTTTGTAATTCCTTGTCAGATTGGGAGTTGTAAAGTGGAGAGAGCCATGTTGGACCTTGGAGCTTCCATTAATGTGATGCCTCGATCAGTGTTTGAGAAGCTGGGTGTGGGAGAGTTGAAGAGGACTGGAGTTGTCATCAAACTTGCTGATCAAAGCCAGGCATACCCAGATGGAGTCATTGAGGATGTTCTTGTTCAGGTAGATAAACTCATATTCCCTGCTGATTTTTATGTGTTAGAAATGAATGACCACCCATCAAATTCCACTCCTATTTTGTTAGGGAGACCATTCCTCAACACGTCTTGCACTAAGATAGATGTGAGTGAAGGTACTCTAACGATGGAATTTGATGGGCAGATCATCAAATTTAACATAAAAGATACTATGAAATATCCTGATGATGCTAACTTGCTTTCTGTTGTGAGTACTATTGAGCCTACTGTCCAGGAAAACTTCGAGCTCACTAGCAAGGATGCATTAAACACAGTAATTGATCATGGAATCATGAAGGAGGATGCTGAAAATTAGGATAAAGAGGAGCAGAATTGCTATGTTAATGCTTTGCATGGTTCTTCTCAGAGACCAAGCACCTCAGATGTAGCTTCTGTTAAATTTCCTGTGGAGTCTCTTACATACGTTAATTCAGTTTTTTCTTTGAATGTTGTTGAGCCTTTGGTGCAGGATTGTTTTGAACTAACTCGCAGGGATAACTTTGGCACCATTATTGCAAATGGAAGCATGATAGTGCATGAAAATAAATTGAAGAAAGAAAAGCTTGGTGAAGTGCCAAAGTTAGAGTTGAAAGTGTTCCCCGAACAGTTGAAGTCCTCGTTCTTGGGGCCGAACCATGAACTCAAGGAATATTATAAGGGGTTTCGTACTGTTGAGGTCGATCGGATGGAGTGGAATGAAATTTCGCATACTTGAAAGATATACCTTACTTAAGTCGAGCCAACGACAATAAACAAAGGCGCTGATTGGGAGGCAACCCAATTTTCTCGCTTTATTTTTATTTTTATTTATTTTATTTTTAATAAATTGTCTGATTGTTCAATCTTAATTTTCTGTTGTGATTAACAGCTGTGATACGAATTGCAAGGGTTGATCGTGGTCAAAGCTCTACCCAAAATTGAATCAGGTGTACTCTACCCAATTACATGTTTAGTCTTTCTTATACTGTGTTTTTCTTGGGGACAAGCAAACGTTCAGGTGTGGGGAGGGATTTTATATGATAATTGGGGTAGAAAAGTGGTATAAAGTTGCTCAATTTCTTGTCTCATGTTTTGTTCTTGTTGTCCTCTGAATTGTGTGTGGATATGGAGTCTGAAATTTGAGGAATATAATCTATTGAGGTGATGAGCGTGACGCATGATTGAGGGGGTAGCTATGAAGTTTAGGAGCTGTTGAAATCTGATTTTCTTTGCAAAATTTTTGTGATTGTAGTGGTTGATTTTTATTCGAATTTCATGGCAAATATACCCGATTTTTGAGAGCTTTTGAGCCATAACGAGCTATCATGTATAAGCTCTATTGAATTTCTTTCTTGAGTGCATTGAATTTGAATTGTTCATTCTAGAATTTGCTCTTTTGAATGCATTTCGAGATCATGTGATTGGTTGTGTGTGATAAAATGATAAGGGCACTTAGGTTTAACCCTTGTGGCTTATATTGTCCCACCTGATTATGATGAACCTTAGGGAAGCCATGTTGAGCATATGCCTTTTCTTTGGATTATGAGCACCTAAATGAACCTTAAATTCTCATTTCTTTCTTAAACTTCTCCATTTGAACCCTTCATCACTTTACTATATGTGAGTCTTGTGAAAGTACTTTGAGGTTGAATTGATGATGGCGGGGGAGAAAGCTGAAAATTTTGAAATAGTTGGAGAAGGAGAATAAAGAAAAGGAAGGAAGGTTGGCTGATGAAAAAAAAAAAAGTCCGTTGGAAAAAGGAAATGGAAGAAAAGAAGAAAGGAAAATTCTTGAAAAAAAAGAGAAAAGGAAAAAGGAGTTGCTGAAATTGTTTGCGTTGAGTAGTTAATTATCTAAGAAATAGTGATTCTTGTAAGTGTGACACCTGTTGTTCCTAGTCTATGAAAGGGGCAGGTGTGGGGAGATTTTTAGTGCAAGAAAAAGGGTATTGTGAAAATGAAAAGAAGGGGTAATCATGGATGTTTTGATTTGTAAAGATCACATGGTGTAAAGTGATGCATTTAGCCATTTTTATCTCTCTTTTTATCTCACCTCGACCTTAAGCCCCATTACAACCCAATCAAAGACCCTTTGATTATTGCACTTAATCCGTCTAAAGTTGGTGGAGAATTGATTTGGGAGCAAGCTTATGGTAATGGCTTTTCTTTTCAATTTTTGAGTGATCTTGCTACCTTAATCATATACTTGAGCGTGATTGAGTGAATCTTGGTGAGGCCATGGAATTTTGGAACATTTGAAGCCATGAAAGTTGCAAACTTTGAGTGAAGAGTCATGTTTCATTTAGTTCCGAATGCTCATTGGGTGCTTGTCTCTTGAAGTGTGTAACTTTCATTTGTCTTGATAGATGTTCCTTGGTTTTCTATTCTCTATGATTTTGGTTTGCTTGAGGACAAGCAAAGTTTAGGTGTGGGGAGATTTGATAAGTCATATTCTAGCATAATTATTTGGTTGAAATTCATGGTTATTTGATTAACTTATGTGCTTATTTGGATGCTAAATTGACTTATCTTGTCTATGGTTATTAGAGGCCTTTATGTTGTAAAATTGATGAGAAACGGGCTGTTTTGTGCAGGAAATTCGTGCTGCCAAATTGACTGACACTGACCCCGTCAGTGTCAGAAGGGACTGCGAAAATTCAGCATAAATAAGGAAAGTGTTGTTGGACATATTCTTATATTTTCTCACACGATTCCAGCGAAGAGATCAGCCCAAGTCAGGCCCATATTGTGGAGAAGGCACGATAGATTAGTCAACAAGAAAAGAAAAGATCCTGGAGATATTTTAGGAAGAGATAAGTAAGGAAAGAAATCAAACAAGATTACTTGGGGATCAAGATAGAGATATTTATGGGATATTATTCATTATTAACGTGAAGAAGCGACAGCACTCCAAGGCAGATTGGCGTGAAATTAGAAGCAATCATCACAATCGGTTTTTATTATTTTTAATTTTGTTTTTGTTATGAACATGCGGGGCTAATCCCCTTTTCTAGTTTGGGATTCGTGAACTTCCTGTTGAATAATTAATTTAATTATTTATGATTTTTACATTGAATCTTTTGTGCAAGTTTATTTTATTACATGCAGTGATGTTCTTAATTGTGGTTTGATAGTTTTTCTAGCCTGATCACCTATTTAATTATTAAACTGCTGAATGTTATTCTATGACCTACAATCCGTAATTGTTGTAGGAATTAGATTAAGTAACAAATAGAGATAATTCCCTCTAGGTGTAATAAAATCTAGGTTGTATGATACCTAGCCAGATTTCGTAGCCTAGTAATCCTATGTTTAGAGTTTTAATGCATCTACGAGTTCGAATCCATAGGGTCACTCGTAGATAGTTCAATTTAGTGGTCGTACCCTAGTTGATGAACGTAAGAACATTCGGGTTGATTGGTCGTACCGTCAATCTAGGGATTTGAGTTTGTGCACTAGACTAGATGTTTATATTCAGATAATTAAGTAATTTAGTAAATGGGAGGGGATCGACATCCTAAACTAGGCTTTTATTACTTGGTTAATTTTATATTAATTTTCATCTACTTTGTTATTTAAATATTGAGTTGCTTTATTATTTGAGTATTTATCAATTTTTCACAAACAAAACCCCCCCTTTTATTTATTTCATATGTTAGTAACACTTTAATTTAATTAGGATTCATTATACTCTCTTGGGTTCGACCCTACTCGCTACTATACTACGTAATAGTGTGAGTTGGATTTATATTTATTTTGGTACGCCTGCGACAGCATATCAGTAATGATGCCATTTGGGTTGAAAAATACGGGCGCCACATATCAGAGATTAGTGAACAAGATGTTCCAAGAAGAGCTGGGAAAAACTATGGAAGTATACGTAGATGACATTCTGGTAAAGAGTGTAGCCACAAATGACCATGTGCGCCACCTGAGCAAAGCGTTTGACATCCTACGACAATACGGGATGAAACTTAATCCTAAAAAGTGCACATTCAGAGTATTCGCAGGAAAATTCCTCGGGTATATGGTAAGTAAAAGAGGAATAGAAGCTAACCCGGACAAAGTAAAGGCCATACAAGACATGGAGCCTCCCAATCACTCCAAGGGTGTACAAAGATTAGCCGGCAAGATCGCATCCCTCAGTCGCTTCTTACCCAGAGCATCTGATAAATGCAAACCCCTCATGAACGTGATTCAAAAAGAAAATTTTGATTGGACGCCTGCGGCCCAAATAGCCTTTGAAGAATTAAAAGACATATTGGCTAACACACAAACCCTGGCAAAACCACAACTGGGAGAACCTCTCAGTCTGTACTTAGCAACTTCAGAGTCGGCGTTAAGCGCGGTGTTGGTCAGAATTGAGAAGAAGCAACAAGAATCAGTGTATTATGTGAGTCAGATGCTCCGTGATGCTGAACTCAGGTATCCAGCAGTTGAGAAGCTCGCTTACGCCCTGGTAATGAACGCGCGAAAATTGAGACCCTACTTTCTGGGACATCCAATCGAGGTGGTAACATCCTTCCCACTGAGACAAGTGCTCTCAAAACCAGACGTAGCAGGAAGGCTGATAAAGTGGGCAGTGGAGTTAAGACAATTCGATATCAAGTATGTGCCCCGATTGGCAATCAAGGCGCAAGCCCTAGCTGAGTTCATAGCAAAACTTACCATCCCATTTTACCGGGAGAAGTGATCGACAAACTGTGGCAGATGTCGGTAAACGAATCGTCTACAACTTACGCCTCCGGAGCGGACGTGGTACTCACAAGCCCCATCGAAGAGACATTCTGTTCGGTGATTAGGTTTGGATTCCCGGCGACTAACAACGAAGCCGAATATAAAGCTTTACTCTCCGTCATGAGAATGGCACTAACAATCGGGATCAAAAGAGTAATGATCTTCAGTGACTCGGAACTAATGGTAAATCAAATAAAGGTGGATTATGAGGCTAAAGACCAGCAGCTAGTCGGCTACCACAAGCTAGTAGCAGACAGGATCCAAAATTTTGATCACATCTACATCACGCGGGTTCCCAGGCTACAAAATACCTAGGCGGACGTGCTGGCCCGACTAGCAACTTCAAAGAATGCCGAACAATTAGGAAGCATCAGCATAATAAGACAGGAAGCCCTGAGCGATCAAGCAATCTGGCAGATCAATGAAGAAGAGACATGGATGACTCCCATCAAGGCCTTTCTCAGAGAAGGAAATGAGCCGGAAGACAAAGCGGAAGCTAGGCGACTACGACTCCGAGCTACCAGGTACACCATGATAAATGACATGTTGTATAAGAAAGGATATTTAATGTCGCTGCTGAGATGTCTAGACATAAATGAAGCTGCCAAAGTGTTGATAGAGGTTCACGAAGGAGTCTATGGGAACCACTCAGGAGGTCAAGCGCTAGCGTTAAAAATAATCCAGCAAGGATATTTCTGTCCTACCCTTAGGAGGGATGCCATCGAATACGCTAGGGCATGCAAAAGCTGTCAAATCTACTCTCCTATAATCAGAGCTTTCTCTACTGAGTTAGTTACGTCTGCGACACCTTGGCCTTTCGCCAAATGGGAAATTGATCTGATAGGCCCATTCCCGCCCGACAGAAGAGGCGTCAAATACGCTGTGGTCGCAGTGGATTACTTCTCAAAATGGGCAAAAGCGGAAGCACTAGCTACCATCAATGAAGCCAATATGATAACTTTTATATGGAAAAACATCGTTTGTTATTTTGGGATACCCAACGTTATTGTGACAGATAACGGGAAACAATTTGAAGGAATACAGCTCCAAAGATTTTGTGATGGACTGGGATAAAGAAGCTATTCTCAACGCCTTATTACCCCCAGTCAAATGGACAAGTTGAAGTAGTAAACAAAGTCATTAAGCATACTCTCAAAACCAGGTTAGAAAAACTCAAGAAAAACTGGGCCCCTCAACTACCTGGAGTCATTTGGTCATACCGCACCACCGCCAGAACGTCAACTGGAGAGACCCCCTTCTCCTTAACGTACGGCATGGAAGAGGTCATACCCGCAGAAGTAGCCTGCCCAACATTTCGTGTGTCTCATAAAGGAGAAGGAACCAATTCGGGAGCCATTGAACTTAATCTTGATCTATTGGAAGAACTTCAGCTACAGGCGATGGAAAGGCATGCGATATACAAATCAATGCTAGAATCCCAATACAACAAAAAGGTACGTAGTAGGAATTTTACATCCAGAAATTTGGTAATGAGGAAAGTCTGTCAACAAGGCGGTGGAGTGTTTGGTGCAAATTGGGAAGACCCATACATAGTGAAAAGAAACTTAGGTAACAATGGCGAGAGTATCAAACATCCACAAAACGCTCAGAACTTAAAGCGCTTCTATGCTTGAACATACTTAAACAAATCACCATGTGCACAAGTTGTAAAGAAAGTGATAAGGCCACGAGATTGCAAGGCCATAATAAGCAAAAGTGCAAGAAATAAAATGCACATTGTACTATAAAAGAACCAACTGCAACATCATAACCCAAGAAACAAGTTTTACAGAAAAAACATAAACATAAAGAAACATAAAAAGGGCCTCCCGTCAAGCACCACGGGGACCGACACCGCTGGGCCCGGCACCATCAGTGCCACCCGCGCCACTAGGACCCGTGCCACCACCAACTCCAGAGAAGTTGCGAAGGCTCCTCATCCATGCCACTTCTGCCTCTAGTTGGGCAACGCGCTCCCTCTCCCATTCCAATTCATGCTCGGCTAGATAGTGAGCAACTTCCAACTGATGAACTTGTCTCTCAGCCAAACGTGTTCTCTCCCTATAAGGTATGGCTCGAGTATTAGCAACGGTGATAAGCTGCTCTGCCACCATAGCCTTCAGGTCTCCGTCACCAAGGAGAGCCCTTCAGCACGAGTAGAAGCTTTCGTACTAAGGCCAGATTGCCCAGATTCCATCACAAGAAGGAAGCAGCATAAGAAAGTTAGCGCATTTCCAACACTCACCAAAGCAGCATTGCCGATCTCATGAGGCCCGGCATTTTGCAGCCAGTGAGATAGCATGGGGTTTCATGAATGAGCGGGAATGAAGCCGGCTTTGAGACACTCAGTTCCGATTCAATGGTTGACCGAGTGTCACCCATACTCCTCAGTCGCAACAACTCCTCCAAGGCAACCAGAGGAACACCCCCACCAATGCCGCCTCTCTTGGCATGAGTCTTCCCTACCGGAGGAGTCTGCTGTTGGGCACCACTATCAAGTCCTCCCCCTCTGAGAATTGGGTCGCTGTCGGGGCGAAGAACTTGAGGCCGACTAGTGCTTGGCGAGTCTTCAATAGGGTTAATTCGAATGCCGGTGCCTCGGCTAGCATGACGAGTAGCCTCCAGAATGTTCGCCTCCAGAGCGTCACTTTCTTGTATTTCAATTTTCTCCATTGGGGCCTTTCCCTTGTCAGATGGGCGAGTGCGTATCGCTTCGCTAACACCCCATGGAAACCCCACCCTGAGTCGCCCCCGTCATAGTTTCCTCAGTTCCGTCAACAGTGATGGCTACTACACCACGGAGCCCAGTCCTCTTCCTCACTGCCGCGGAAGTATCTTAGGCCATAACTAGACTCGGATCGGCTTCTTGACGAGGCTTTCGAGGCAGGGGATACACGACCTGATCGGAAAAATATTCGTCTAGGGCAGCATCCCAAGATGAGAAATTATCACTTGCCCTCCCCTCAAAGCTTATCGGTGGAGCCCGAGTTAGATCTTGGTAGAGGTTCACCCCCGAGAGCCTCTCATCAGACAGAAGTGATGAGACATCACGAGGAAGAGTCATTCGGTTGATCGCATCAAAAGCTCAGTGAAATCTGAGAGACAGTTCTTCCTCAGCCGGACCAAGCGGAGCTACCAAAAAGCACAATGCAGAGAAAAATCACTAGAAGGAAATAGTAAAGGCACAGCGAAAAGAGGCAATAACAAAACTTACAAGACTCGAGAGTCCGGAAGGCATATAACGGGCAAATAATTTCTAAGTGAATATCGGCATTTAAACCCTCGCACCTAAAACCATTGGCACCTCCAATGCTGACCACCAATGGAATTCCTATTGAATATAGGATGAACGTCTCACTGCACCTGTAGATAGTAATGACCATGACAACCGGGATCACGAACGTAGCGATAGACATAATCAATATCCCAGGTGGAAGGAGAGAGGCATCCATTTTCGTAAAGCAACACCAGCAGACCTATCAAATTAGCCCAGGCTGAAGGGATTATTTGCATTGGGGCCAAACCCCAATTAATCAACACTCGGTCAATGACGTGAGCTAGAGGCAGCCTGACACCAGCAGCAAACATACCCATATTGAAAGCGGCATGGTCGGGCTCGCCACTCCAAGGACGCTCACATTGCCTGGGGGTACCACATTCAATCCCAGGATAACTGTACAGGATAAAGATTCCATCTATATCCTCACTTCGCATACTAGTGGAGTAACCCCTCAAATTAGAGTTAGTTACCGTGCGGCCCTGACTAGAAGGACGACTCACGCTGTCAAGATCGGCAGAATCCTCTAAGTTCACAAAAGAAGAAAAGGCTCGACTTTCAGTCTAGGGGACCACACGCCGCCGTGACAATCCCTCCCCATAAAGAATAGGGTCCTGAGGAATTTCATAATGCGGAGGTGGCGGAACTGAGTGGCGGCCACTTTGTGTCACAGGGACAACAGGAGGGGCCCTAGCATTAATGGCCTCTTCGTCCTCTTCTGAACTAAGGAATTCTTACGAGGATCTCGAGTCAACCGCTGTAAGTGGAGGAATCAGAGCAACGAAAAGCAGTCAAATATGTATGAACAATCCAAGAAAAGGAACAATCGCTATTGTTTTCACAAGTTCAACACAAATAAGAAGGTACAGAACGGTGAAAAGTTCAAGATTGGCCTTAAGGGTTCGCCTAGCCAATCCTTTTTATAGGGGAAGAAGGTGGGGCCCAATAACTATCGCCCTCCCGAAACTCGAAGAGTCCAGTTGAAGGAGAGATGGTGGAGCGTTGGATTAAGACACGTGGATGAGATCAGGCTTAAAGATCATGGGAAGAATGATATCTGACATGACAGTTCGAGAAAAATTGGCGGCGAAGATATAGGAGATCCAGTGCATTAAATGCATAATTAATACATGCCAGAGCCATTATTAAATACAATGATTGCTATTGAAGAACAAAAATTTTAGTATCTTTTTATGTCTATTTTATAGTATTTTATCTGTATTTTATGTGTTATTTGGTTGTATTATGTATTTTTATGGAAATGTGTGTGAATGAGCCTAAATATGTTGAAAACAGGTGAAAAATGGAGACAGGAGCTAAAACGAGCAAGAAACGGGCTGCCGGGACCCAACTCGAGTTGCAAGGTGCAACTCTAGTTGCCAACTCGAGTCTAGTTGGGGTCCAGAATTGTCCAGAGACCCAACTCGAGTTACAAAGTCCAACTCGACTTGCAACTCGAGTTGAGAGAATGTAGAGTTAGGGTCAAGAATTCATCCAGAGAGCTTACTCGAGTTGCAAGGTCCAACTCGACTTGCAACTCGAGTCGAGTTAGGAGCAGGGCAGCATCCAAAATTGTACAGTAAGCTAACTCAACGTATAAGCTGCAACTCGAGTTGCTAGCTCGAGTTGAGCTGCCTTTCATGGGATTTTCAATTTCAGAGCCTCGCAACACGACCGAACAGGCGGGTGCACGAGTAGCCAACACGAGTCGAGCTACTTCAGCTCGAGTTACACACATCCAACTCGACTCGTGTTTCAACTCAAGTTGAGTATGGCCAACTCGAGTTGCATGTTTTTGGAACAGAAATCTGGATTTTCACCTGTCAATGTATGTAAGTGAGTGTAAAAAGCCCAACTAATGTTAAATTCGTGGCCTAACTTGAAGAGGGTATAAATAGCCTCAAGTTCAACATTTCAAGAGAGATTGGATATTCCACCAAGGGTTACACCAAAAACACATAGATCACACACCATTCTCTCCATTTCACACCATCATCTTCATCCATTTACCATCCATTGAATCTACCATCATTCTACCATCAAAAACTTCATCAAATTGAAGAGAAGAAGCAAGGAAGAGAGGAGAATTGCAAGGGAAGGAAGGAGATCACCATTGAAGCACTTCAAGGGAGTTTCTATCATTACTTTGTAGTTATACCTCATAGTTCCATCATGTTTTGTAAGGATCTTAATGTCTATGTTGATTTCCTTTTGAATATGGTAGGCTAATCTCCCTTGTGGGATTAGCAACATGAGAGTTGTTGGTTAATTTTGGGGATTTATGTATTTGAATTCATATGTTGATTGGATCTATGATTTTCTATCATTGATTGTTAATTGCTTGACTTGTATTATTGATTTGTGTGGTAAATTATCATGAACATGTGATTAGATTGAGAAATCAATTAAATGTTTATGATAGTTCATTGAATCAATTCACCATACACTTCATATTAATTATAAGTTGTAAAGAGATTGAGAAAACCTTTAGAATTTAGAACCCTTTGATAGAACATTTGATTGGTTTGATCGAGAGGTTGATTAATCGTATGAAGGGACTATCATTTCAAGCTTAGTACCTAGTTGGAATTGTTTATGTGAGAACCAATCCATTGAGCCATTTTGATATTCATATCATATCCATCTCTAGAGGGAGTTTAGGTGAACTTAGTGTTGGCCCTTAATCCTATATCCATGATACATATGAATTTGATACATAATTCCTAGAATTACCACTTCTTGATTGTTGTTAATCTCACTTTTAATCAATTTGGTAAACCACTATCTATCAATCTTTTTTGTTTGATCATTGCTTGTTTACTTGCATTGATTACTCTTTAATTACTTGTTTGATCACCATTCCATTGATGATTCATCTCTGTAAAATTACAAGAAACGTGAGATCGCTTAAGCACTAGTACCAACCTCCCTGTGGTTCGATAAATTCTTTAATTGGTCATCCTTAATACAAATGACTAATCAAATGGCACCATTGCCGGGGAGGCAACGGTTGCTAGTAGCATGAAGAAGGATCGTTTTGAGTAATCTTAATAGAGACATTTTTTTTATTTTATTTGTTTACTTGTATTTTCTTTTGAAAACCTTGTTCTAACTTCTTTTGCTTTGAAGGTGTATGCAAACAAGATCCAAGGGGAAACAAATAGAACCTATTGATTGGGAGATTGAGCATACGTTGAGAAGAAGAAGAAATGAGAACAAATCCAAAAATAGTAAGTTAATGGAGAACTTTTAAGAAGATAATCGTGTGGAGATAGAGCATGATGGTGAAGGAGGACGAGATGTGAACGTGCAAGACAACGCACCTCAATTCAATGCAAATCTTCCTCAACAATCCTATCAAAATCATGGAGCTTTCAACAACCAAGCTTTGCTTCAACAAATGGTGCAACAAGTTCTAAGGCAACAAGGCTTTCAACAAGCTTATGATCCTCCAGAACAAGCTTATGTACCACCACCACTATCACCACCTCCGGTGCAATATGGAATGCAAAATGATCAAAGGGTGATTCGGTATTTCTTTATGCCGAGGGCCGTGCCACACATGATGGCTCCACCAATCAACACCAACAACTTTGAAATTAAAGCGGGATTAATTTCTATGTTGAGAGAGCAACAGTTTAGTGGAACCCCGAATGAAGATCCTAATGCTTATCTACCTCAATTTGTGGAGATTGCCAACACCGTGAAGATGAATGGGATGAGTGAGGATTATATTAAGACGAGGTTGTTTCTGTTTTCATTGAGAGATAGAGCTCGAACATGGCTCTCCACTATTACACCAGGTACGTGCAACACATGGGATGAACTTGCCCAAATATTCTTGAATAAGTATTTTCCACCTTCTAAGACGCTTCAAATGAAGAACTTGATCACTCAATTCAAGCAAATGCCTCAAGAGAGTTTTTATGAAGCGTGGGAAAGGTTTAAGGATATGCTTCGCAAGTGTCCACAACATGGCTTCCCGAAAAATCAACAAGTTGGATTTTTTATCAAGGATTAGTGAATGGGCAAAGAGTGCTTGTTGATGCTTCGGCGGGTGGATCTATACTTGGAGTGACTCCGGAAAGGGCCATAAAAATATTTGAAGAGATTGCTACAAATATTTATCAATAGCCATCGAAAAGGGTTAGTGGATACTATAGGTTTGAAAGTTTTGATCATGGTCAACAAGTTAAGAGTTCTAGTGTTGAACCAAGTATGCCAAGCATGGAATTGATAGTGGCAGAGGTGATGAAGCAAATGAGTTTGAATCAAAGTCCAAACCAAGGAGTAAACATGGTTGAAGGCAACATGGATCAAGGGATGCTACCTCCAAATATTGTGAATGGTGAACAATGGGCCAACTCTATGCCACGTGTGGAGGATGTGTCATACATGCAAGGAAGAAATTACCAAGGGAATTACCAAAATAATTCCCAAGGTAATTTCAACCAAAGTCAAGGGAACTATCCACCAAGGCAAGGAGGCTATAATAGTCAAGGTAGTGGAAGCTCATACCCAAACAATAAAGGCAAGATAACTTTTCCTACTCTAATCCGAGCAATGCGGTTGCTTATCCTCCGGGATATCAACCGAGGGCTAAGGAACCAAACAATGAGGGAAGAACATCGATTGATGAGCTACTTGAGCAATTGATCGCATCAAACAAAGCTCGAGATGAAGCATTGAAAAAGGTAGAAGAAGCGAATGAAAAGAGACTCAAAGCTTTGGAGTACAATGTTGGACAAATTGCAAGTTCTTTGAGTGCTCAACAAAAATGAAAGTTTCTAGCCACAACCAAAGTGAATCCGAAAGCTCAATATTTATTTGTTGAAACGGAAGAGGAAAGAAAGGCTGAAGAAGGGTTGGTGGAAACCAAGGTTGTTGGAGAAATCGAAGAAGTAAGTATGGATACCTAAGTGGAAAAGGGTGCAAGAGGAAAAGAAAGTGGAGGAGAAGGCCAAAGAAGAGGAGTACAAACGTGATTATTGGGGTATTCTGATCACTCCATTCCCTATTCCCTATCCACAAATGTTTGTAAATGAGGAGAAGAAAAAGGAGTTTGAGTTATATGTGAAGAATCTTAAGAAGAAGTATTAGGAGAAAAAGAAAGAAGAGTTATCCGAAACAAGTGAGTCAATGCAAAAAGGGGGGCCTACAAAGGTTGGTAATCCGGGGAAGTTCATCATTCCTTGTGATTTTGAAGGGAAGAGCACTCTTGATGCATTGTGTGACTTGGGGGCAAGCGTCAACGTGATGTCTCAAGCCACGTTTAAAGACCTTGAAATTGGAGAGCTAAAGCCTACTATTATCCGTCTTGAAGTAGTACATGGAGAAGTTGTGAAGCTACTAGGGATTGTTGAAGACGTGGAGATGAAAGTAAAAGGGCTAGCTTTCCCAGTTGACTTCATGGTGTTAGAAGTGAAGACGGACCCTCGAGTTCCACTCATTGTGGGAAGGCCATTTCTAGCGACGGGAAGAAAGAAAATTGATGTTGGTAGAGAAGAGTTATCCTTGAGCTCAAAAGGAAAAAGTATCACATTCTTGTGTAATAAGGAAAAAGGAGCCAAGTCTCATTTGAAGCCTCCGGATGATCTTATGGATCATGACTCTATTCTCTTTGACAATTTAAACTCATTTCTTCATGATTATATGAAAATGTCTAGCTCGAGTCGAGCTGTCTTTCATTGGATTTTCAGTTTCAGAGCCTCACAACATGACCGAACAGGCGGGTGCACGAGTAGCCAACACGAGTCGAGCTACTTCATCTCGAGTTACACACATCCAACTCGACTCGTGTTACAACTCGAGTTGAGTATGGCCAACTCGAGTTGCATGTTTTTGGGCCAGAAATCCAAATTTTTACCTGTCAATGTGTGTAAGTGTGCGTAAAAAGCCCAACTAATGTTAAATTCGTAGCCCAACTTGGAGAGGGTATAAATAGCCTCAAGTTCAACATTTCAAGAGAGATTGGATATTCCATCAAGGGTTACACCAAAAACACATAAATCACACACCATTCTCTCCATTTCACACCATCATCTTCATCCATTTACCATCCATTGGATCTACCATCATCCCACCATCAAAATCTTCATCAAATTGAAGAGAAGAAGCAAGGAAGAGAGGAGAATTGCAAGGGAAGGAAGGAAATCACCATTGAAGCACTTCAAGGGTGTTTCCATCATTACTTTGTAGTTAAACCTCATAGTTCCATCATGTTTTGTAAGGATCTTAATGTCTATGTTGATTTCCTTTTGAATATGGTAGACTAATCTCCCTTGTGGGATTAGCAACATGAGAGTTGTTGGTTAATTTTGGGGATTTATGTATTTGAATTCATATGTTGATTGGATCTATGATTTTCTATCATTGATTGTTAATTGCTTGACTTGTATTGTTGATTTATGTGGTAAATTGTCATGAACATGTGATTAGATTGAGAAATCAATTAAATATTTAGGATAGTTCATTAAATCAATTCATCATACACTTCATGTTAATTATAAGTTGTAAAGAGATTGAGAAATCCTTTAGAATTTAGAACCCTTTGATAGAACATTTGATTGGTTTGATCGAGAGGTTGATTAATCATATGAAGTGACTCTCATTTCAAGCTTAGTACCTAGTTGGAATTGTTTATGTGAGAACCAATCCATTGAGCCATTTGATATTCATATCATATCCATCTCGAGAGGGAGTTTAGGTGAACTTAGTGTTAGCCCTTAATCCAATATCCATGATACATATGAATTTGATATATAATTCCTAGAATTACCACATCTTGATTGTTGTTAATCTCACTTTTAATCAATTTGGTAAAACACTATCCATCCATCTTTTTTGTTTGATCATTGCTTGTTTACTTGCATTGATTACTCTTTAATTACTTGTTTGATCACCACTCCATTGATGATTTGTCTCTATAAAATTATAAGAAACATGAGATCGCTTAAGCACTAGTACCGACCTCCATGTGGTTCGATAAATTCTTTAATTGGTCATCCCTACCACAAATGACTAATCACTTAACTGCTGCAATCTCTTCCGAGTGCCTCTGTTCTGCTTTCTTCGCCTCCTCCCTCATCCGAGCTAGATCCGCCTCCCGCTGGCGACCCAAGGCAATAGATTGAGCCGCCTCATGGCCCTGGCGAGCCAGGAGGAGGGACACCTGGCATGAATAGTTCAAAGCCCGTGCGTGATACCCGGTCATTGCATAGATAAGGTCCTCAGGGTTTAAAGCCCCTATAATATCACTTTCTTCTTGAGTGAAGCTAGCGGTGATGGACTCCATTGCTCTTAGCATATATGCAGGAAAAGTGGATTGATTGGAATCATACGGATTTGACCCGTACAAACTGCGAAGCACTAGTGGCAGAGGGCGAACCTCAGGAGTAGAAGTGCCAACCTTAAAACCAAGATAAGGGGTCTCGGTCGAAGGCACTCCCAAGGCAACCCTGCCAGAAAAAAGGCCATAACTGTCGACCCTAACCCTCTTGCTTGGGGGCTCGGAAGGCCCGCTGATAGGCGCCGACTAATCATCCGCAGCCGTTCCACTAGGACCCCTGGGATGCCATTGCACCATACAGACGACAGGAGAAGAACAGCCAGAGTCGTGAAGCAAAAAATCCTCTCCATACCCTCCCTCCGAAGTGACCATCACATTATCAAAACCTCCTTTTGGCACGGCAACAACAGGGACGCGGCTCACGGCGACATCATCTTCCACGAAATCACCAGCCCCTAAAACCGGTGCAATCGCATCTTCTTGTAAAGTCCGAGGGCTCGCCTCTGTAAGCGAAGACTCATCCACTTTTATTATGTCTGTTAAGGCGTCTGGCCTTAATGCCGCTTGACCAAGGGAGATGGACGACCCATAGGAATCACCGCTACCCCAACAGGGATGTCTAAATCAACGAGGGAGGCCTCTGGGGCTCCGAATCAGCATCAACGTGGGCAGCAACAGTCACCACCGACAAAGGGACTGGTGCACCCGAATCCACCATGAGCTCGTACTTCTTTAAGAGCTCGTCGGTAATGATGTCGGTGTTCCTCTCTTGAGCATTCATTCTACTAATGACGCTCACCAGTTCCAAGAACTCTTTGCAAAGAGGGTGACCCGGACGAGTGTCCCTATCTGAAAATCAGGGTAAAAAGCATGATGACTATACCTCTCGGACAAATAAAAGACAAAGATAAGAGGACATACGTCCGAAGAACGAATTAGCTGGAAGGCCGAGGGAACCCTAATTTGTGGCGGCTTCCATACGTCTGTTACCCAGCACCACCATTCCTTCCAATTCTTCATAGAGGTAGACTTCCCTGAGAGAGTCAATCCTCGAGAAGGGTTGACTTGATAAAACTGATGAGTGATATTTTTACCTAAATTTTAGTGTCTTTTATTGTGTGTTTTCGTATTATTTTATTCGTATTTGTGTATTATTTGATTATGTTTTGTGTTTTTATTGAAATGTGTGTGAATGAGCTTAAACCTATGATTTTTATTGGATGCTAGACATGATAAGAAAGACATAGGAAAAAGTGGATCTCAATTCGGAGTTGAAACGAGGGAGAACAAGCTAAAACAGTGAAGGAAACAGGGCAGCAACAACACGACTAGCCGTGTCGGGTGCACGAGTCGTGTCGCAGAACACTGCCCGTGTAGCCAACACGGGCCTATAAGGAGAGGCTGTGCGGCAGCATCAATTCACCCAACACGGCTACCTTATGGCCGTGTTGCAGCACACGACTTGTGTCGCTGCGGGATCAGAATCATATCAGAACCCTTCTAGAAGCTTCCCAAGGGGTATAAATACCCAATACTTCAATTTTAGATCAGTTTGGTCGAGGGTTTTCACCCTTACACCTACCTCACACACCATTTCCTCCATTTTACACCTTCACCTTCATCCATTCTTCATCCTTACCATCTAATCATCCAACCATCAAATCCTTCATCCATTTAGCTAGAGAAGTAAGGGGGAGAGGAGAATTGCAAAGGGAAGAAGAAGATCACCATTGGATCCATCCAAGGGAGTTTTCATCCAACTTTTATATTGAAACCTTATTGTTTATTATGGTTTGTAAGGAGTTTAATGTCTATGTTAATTTTCTTGTGACTATGAGAGGCTAATCTCCTTTGTGAGATTAGCAATATGAATTGTATTGGATAATTTTTGGTATTTTACAATTGAATGATTATGTTGAATGGGTTAATTGATTTTCTATCATTGATTATTAATTGCTTGATTTGTTTTATTGATTTGTGTGTTTAGTTGTTCTAGATATGTGATTAGATTGAGAAATCAATTATATGTTTTAAGATAATTAAGTGAATCATTTCATCAAATACTTCATGTATATTATAAATTGTAAAGTGATAGAGAAATCCTTTGGAATTTAGAACCCTTTGATAGGACATCCGATTGATTAGATCGAGAGGTTGATTAATCGTGTGAAGGAATTCTCATTTAAGCTTAGTACCTAGTTAGAATTGTTTGAGTGAGAACCAATCCATTGAGCATTATTCCATATCCTATTCATTCCGAGAGGGAGTTTAGGTGAACTTAGTGTTGGCCCTTAGTCTTTTACCCATAACACATATGAATTCATTGCATTGCATGATACCTAGATTTTCCATGCTTTAAGTATTGCTAGTCTCATCTCTATCTACTTGGCTCATTCATCCATCTTCCATTCATCTATCCATTTATTTTGTTGTCATTTCTTAATTATCTCCCTTTTTATCATTTCTATAATACTATGACAAACATGAGATCACTTAGACCCTAGTATCTTCCTCCCTGTGGTTCGATAAATTCTTTAATTAGTCATCCCGACTACAAATGGCTAATCAAAAACCCTTTGTGTAAATTTTCCTTCGAAGGATGGCACAAATAGTGGATTTCCTTAGGAGACAGATGGCGATATCCCTTCCTACAAAACAAGAGTATGAACCCAATTATTGTAGCCCAAATTCCAATAGTTAAGAAGTTTCGCTAAGCAAGGATGAAGAGGCAGACGGAACCCTAGTTTTAGCATATGGACATTTACCGCCACTGGTCCCCGAGTCGGCTTGCTCGCCTTCTCGTGATCAGTCGACATAATAAATTCCACTCCCAGTGCTGCATATTTTGAAGATAATTTCTCAAATTGGGAACGAGGAATAGTGTTATCTTGGAAATGGTCCACATCTCATTGTGGGCCCCATCATGAGAAGCAATTCGTGCCCGAATGTTCATGGATCTGGCACATCCTCCATCATAGCAAACGAAGAAGGTAGAGAGCGGGTCGCCACAGGAAGCCTTCGGCGCGACGAAGAAACTTCAATCTCTTTCTGCAGGTCTTGCAATGCCCTCTCTAGGGATTCCGATACCCCTTCTCCACCACTTTCCATCCTCCGGAGGACCGACTGACTCGTGGGATGATCACCAAGATTCATGCTTGATGAGTGTATAAATTCACAAGTTTGACACCATGTTTTGTGCTAGTTTTGGAGAGTTTTGAGGTTGAAATAGGTGGAAAACCTATATATATTGTGAATTAGCATGAATCAGGTATTAGTGGAGCTATTTAAGTGGTTTTCATAGCAAAATCGGAGTGGAAGTGCCAAGAATCGAAGAGACGAAGTCGAGACCACGCGAACCGCCAAGGAGAGAGGTGGTTCGACCTGATGAAGGAGGGTTCGACCTCTCCTACAGGTCGAACCAGCATTGTAAAGTGTGCAGAAGGAGGGTTCGACCACGACTCAAGGGGTTCGACCTGTTCATCAGGTCGAACCATGGTCGAACCAGTTCACGAGAAGATGGGTTCGACCACGACGTTGGAGTTCGACCTGACGGTTGGCCAAACCAGGAGAGAAAATTGTCCAGTGGTGAGGTTCGACCTGTGGTTCGACCAAAGAGAGAGTGGTTCGAGCTGTACAAGAGGTCGAACCAAGTGCAGAGTACTTCCAGTAGGTGGGTTCGACCTGTGGTTCGACCTGCGGCCAGTGGTTTGACTATTTTGACGAGGTCGAACCAACGTACGGGAACTTGCCTTATCCGGATTTTTGAGGCCAAAACACATGGGATCACTTGAAAAGCCCATTCCAAGCCCTAGAGACGTGATTACAAGTATAAAGAAGGCTCATGCAGTCAAGGGAGAAGTAACTAAGAGACGAAAAGAAAGAAGAAAGGGATCATCATCAACAACACATTACAAGAGGAGAGTAGGAGAGCTGTGACAGAGGTTCAGCTGGAGATTCAAGTAAGATTGGTCCAACTAACCATGATTGTTCTTAGATCAATCATGGGCTAGAGCCACTTCGGTAGTTCTAGGGTTATAAAGGTTTCATGAGTTGATTTGTATTTCGTGTGTATACTCCGTACAACACTACTTGTGGTTTATTTTATATAAGACTGTACATTTTTAATCCATACTCATAGTCGTTTTGTGCATCAATAATCGTTGTGTAGAGTCTGAATGCATAACATGGTTATTGGTTGAGTGCGTTCACTAATGAGCAGGGTTTATTGTTATAATTCTAAGTGAAGGAATTCCGAGATTTTATTAGAACCGTCTTATATGAATGTTTGTTAATTGAATTGAATTTGGGTTAACAATTAGGATTAAGAGTATAACTTTATAGTACCTAAAAAGGGAGATCAAATCGAGTTAGAGTACTAAGTGCACGGGAAATAATTGATTATGATAGTACCTAGAAAGGGAGGTAAAGGATACGTCTTGCTCTGAGGATACTCACACGTGTCAAAAGCTTATCTATTTGTGTCTATAGAATAGATTTGCATGGTATAGCGATGCATCCATAAACCACAAGGCAGAGTCGGACATCGACACATGAAAGTATGAATTAACGAATGAAACTGGATGGCCTGACGAACTACCTATCATCTTATTTGATTGCAACAACTATTTTCTTGTTCTTGTTATTTATTTGTTATTTTAATTGTTACTTAGTTCAAAAACCTACAATTATAATTCTCAACATAGTCATAATTGCTAGAAAATAAAAAAAAATATTTATCCGTCCCGTGGATTCGATATTTAACTTGGTCACCTTTGAAACTACAATTGATAAGAGGCTTCCAGTTTGAGTCTTTCATTGTAGTGGAGATTGGGAAGCTTTTACTCTGTTGTGAACTCTTGGAATGCAACTTTACATAACATTTGTCAAAAGAGAATTAGACAATTAGTGGATACGCATCAGTATTATATATGTGTACTAGTCTCGTCCATTCTTTAGTTATTATACTTTTGCATCAAATCATGTATTTGTATAGATCTGTGTAATTTGTGTTACTCACTGAGTAGTGAGTACATCCTTCTTGATGCAGGCCTCAAGTGACGTTTGCTACTGCAATAATTTTTTGTCATCATTTCTTCTTTCACCAATATCATGCAAGAAAGGATAGGAGGGTAAGTTAATTTCATTCTCCTACAATTAATTTTTCTAGTAGATTGCATTTAATGTTAAATTACCATTATAGAGTAGCATGCTTAGAAGAATGTCTCTCGTTGTTTTAAACTTTTCCAGAAATACTGTTATTTTTCTATATCTTGGGTAATAATGTTAAGTTAATTGGTTTTAGTTAGTATATTGGTTTACCGTGGACTATGTATTGCATATTGTCCTCCAAGTAAGTTTGTTGATGTCCGTCTGCAAAAAATCAGGAATAGTTTGTGCATTCTAATGTCTTGCAGACTATGACATTGGTTATGATGCGCCAATGCTGGTGGTTTTATTATCAGACATTTACTACTAGAACAAATTTACTGAATTTCAATTTAATAAATTCTATATAACTCAATTGACAATCATAAGAGTTGAGTTGAACTCATAGATTCATAGGTTTGCTTTTCTTTCCAGAACAACATTACTCATGTTTAAAAGATATATGTGATCACATATAGTCTTTCTTCATGATTTGGCTTGCTTTTTATTGTTCACTTTGTTTTTGGGTGCTCAGCAGAAGGATTTATAGTAGCATCGTGTTCATTGATTTAGTATTTCTATTTGTTCATAATTTTTGCGAGGACACTTGCATTAGTAAATTTTTATTGACTTTATAATACATTAGCGGTTTTTGGTGAAACATAGGGAATAAAGAAGCTTAATAAAAGAAGAAAATCCACCGCAACAGATGGGGAAAATGCACTTTTAAGTAATTGGTAAAGAAAACCATATTTATTACAGGGGTTCTGGATAATACCTTTATTAGTTTGTTTTTTGCTACTATTTTCTGCTTAATTTTTGTTAACATGGAGAAGATTTGGATGTTGATATAGTTGAATGTTTTATGTTGACCATTGCGACAATATGTATGATCTAGCTAGTAAGGTTGAAAAAACTCCTCACTTTTTAAAGTATGTTATTCTCCTCTCATAAGAGATTATTTATAACAAAGATCTGATAGTCGTGCAAAGGATCAAGCAAAAGATGTACTTTATTTTTGTATCTTGTTGAGTTGATTTTGCTTGACCTTGATATTCACGGACGTAGTAATATGTGTACTTTTAATAGTTGCTAATTAATTTGGTCATTTTGTGCTATTATGATCTGCATAATCTCAGGCAATTATAGTAAATCTAATGGATTAGTCGCTCATCGATTTTTTGGTTATTTGTATTGAAGTCATGAGGCTTGACATAGGCTCTATATCTTAGACCAATTAATCGTTTTTATGATTCTGTGTCTTTTTGTGGAGTTCATGAAGGTACGAAATTTGGGAAGTTTGTAAACAACATAATATTTAGGTTACAATTTTGCAGCTTTGCTCGTGGATCTTGTGATGCAGATGTCCAATTCTAGTCATATGTTTTGGTTCACCCAACCTCGTTCTCAATGTGAGGAATCTACCATGGGAATCCACAGAGGATTGTGAAACCCATTTGGGATTTTTTTTTATTATATATTTTTTTATTTTTAGACTCATTTGGGATATTTGTTAAACACTGAATGTAATAAATTCGTTTATTAATTCAATAAAGTAGTTAATATTTTCATAAATTATTGAGTGAAAGTAACAAATATTTCACTAAATATTTATTATTTTTATTAATTTAATATTGAAAATTATATAATTTCGTCAATAAATACATTCGTCTCATGACTACCCGTTTTCTAATGAGCATATGAATGTGACAAAATATTTCGTCATCAAATGATTAATTAATGATATGACAAATATATTTTGTCATCATGTATTATTAACGATGACAAAATTTTCGTTATTGTAT
Organism: Pogostemon cablin; assembly: GCA_023678885.1. NCBI lineage: Eukaryota > Viridiplantae > Streptophyta > Magnoliopsida > Lamiales > Lamiaceae > Pogostemon > Pogostemon cablin. The sequence goes on along the minus strand of CM042959.1, from coordinate 31,856,256 downwards.
TTAAATTTTCTAATGACAATGTTCCACATCGTCACTAATAATATATATATTCACAACGAAAATAAGATGTTACCATTTTCTCACATTTTAATGGCAAAAAATATTTTGTCTTCATATCTTACTCTTTAATAACAAATTGTATTGTCATTACATAAGGCTTTATTTTGTCATTATTGATTAAACTTTTCATAACTAAATACTTTATAGATGACGAAATAGTTGGTTTAAATGTGACAATAAGATCGTCATAAATAATTGATGAGATTCATACAATAGAGAAAATCGTCACAATAATCTAATTTTTTAGTGACAATAAATGTTACCGTCATGTTAAATTTAACTTTTAGTGACGAAATAATACATTTCACGATAAAAAATAAGATGAAAATTGTGACAATATATTTGTCACTTTAGACTAAAACATATGGTGACGGAGAGTATTTTTGTCATCAATATATAACATTTGGTGACAAATTCATATATCGTCACATATACCTAATACGACGCACATACTGTGACGATCTTTGTAGTGGATCAGAAGACATTTAATAGCATCCAACCTGCATGGCTGCATGAATGTATATTTAGCATGGTACAATAGAATTTATATAAATATAATGGTATCATATATGCATATAGCAATCATTTCATCCCACGCAATTATGGCTATTGAAAGCTAAATTGGCAAATCATGCCTCTAAGAATTAAAATTTCAAGTCTTAAGCATAAAAATCACAACAAAAAATGTCATGAGATTGGGCTAATTAGTCTATTAGTTGGGATTTCAGAGGACAATGACAGAATCCCCTCGAAGGACCATCTTGCTAATAAAAGATCCTTCTCAATAGAAAGAGCTTTCTTTTTGTCTTCACCAGTCTTATGAACCTAAAGAATCAATTAAAATTGGATTAAGCTATTATAGTCATCGCTCTCGGCATACAAAAGAATAGGGCAACAACATATGATATTTGAACTATTGGAGGGTAATAGTATTTCCAGACATGTACCAACCTCAGTCCACATCTCCCTCTCATTTTCGAGCTTTATGTTGCTGCAATGGCGATCAAAAGCCCTAACGGGGCCATGAAGATTTCAATTATTCCGACAGTTGATGAGCTCCTAGTACCCAATAAAAACCAAGTAAAGAGTTCTAAACTAAAGAATACAAATCATAATAACAGAAGTATATGAACCCAAATCCCTGGACATAATCGATACAGCAGTAGCTGTGTTAGTTCTTTACACTCATCATCGATCAAAACAGAGAGTGGAGCAGTATTTAACTCCTCTTCCTCATTCTTCCCCTGTAAACACATAGTCTAGATGAGCAGCACGAAAACTATAAGCATTACTTAATTTCTATACACATGTTACAATGCCTACAAATCAATCTTATTTGGTTCGATTACTGAATTTCTTGGTAGGTGAATAGGCCCGCGCCGCTGTATGGTAGAGGTCATTTGAATCACGTAAAGATCATGATATGAATGCTTAATATGCACATCTTTAATCATAAGAAATTACTATCATCGTAAACCAGAATCTACCGTAGATATCACCAATTGAATGCAGAGGTCAATACCAATTCAGATCGCCTAATCCTAATTTACACCAAATAAATATGGAATTTAACACAAAACGAATCAACAACTAAATTTGAAAATGAAACACCATAGCAACTGACGAATCAATCGGCAACATTGGCTCTGGCAGTAAAGAAGACCTGTGAGCAATTGAAAAATATTAGTTGAAGAAAAACTTGACTCTCTCACAACGTGGATTAGTGATTTTGGCAGCGGAGCAGGAAATGTGCATCCAGGGCAACGAAGGGTCGTAAGTGATTGCTCAAAAGATTTGATCTGCATTCTCACCTAATTAGATCATTGTTTAACTTGTTGAGATTTGAGAAGGTATAACGTTTGAGTTGAGATGAATTGGGTTGAGGAATAAAATGAAAGGTGAGTAATAAACACTATTAATTATATAATTAGAGTAATTAAGGTCAATGAGGTAAAAAGAAGAAATAAGGAAAGATAAAATGGGGAGAAAATGACTCCTACTTTAAAAAAAGAAGAAATAAGGAAGGATTGAATAAGGAGAAAATATTTCTCAAACTCTTTCTACCTTTAATATATGATGATAAATTCCCAAGTGCATCGGTGTATCGGGTTCATCCCAAAATAACCCAAAATTTGGGAGTAAATTGTGGTGCATCGGGTACATTGGTACACCTAAAATTAATAAATTAGTTTTAGAGTATAAGTTGTTTTTTTTTTTTTTCGAAAAGGAAATTTAATTATTTTATTAAATTTAAAAGGTTGTTATTAGTTGATTTTTTTAATTAAATGACTCGTATTAACTATGTGAAACAGTACCGGTTTAACTCTTAAATTAATTAGTACGTAAATTTTTAAACATTTGGGTTCCTAAATTAGAGTTTAATACATGATGCAAGTTAAGAAATACTCATAAGTCATAAGCCATGATTAATAGAGATCTAATCATATAATTCTTATATATTTATATCTAATTAATTAGGGAATTTTTATTTAAATATTAATGGGGTAATAATAGGACCAATTACTAAATCCATATAAATCATAGTACTTAGTTTTCGCGTGCATACTGCCAACAGAAGACTACAGTCTACAGGCTGTCATGCAAATTCTTAGGTTGATGCAGATCATCTTTGAAAATTACCACATCAAAAGTTATTTTAGTGTTATGGAGGTAAGCGGTGATTTAAAATGGTAGAATCCTGGAGTATAATGTTTTTATTTAATGTACTAAAATACAAGATGTCTGGAAAATAAATTGTTGTAACCTTCTACTAAAAGTATTTGATTTGATTTTCTGCTATAGTATTACAAATCTGCTTCACCCTTCTTTTGAAATGTAATTATACTTTTGCTGAATTAACTTTTCATTTGGCAAAGCTTTTATATGTATGAGTTTATCTTTGCAAGGCAATTCTTAATTTATTTTAGAAATTAATATACAAATTGATAATTTGACTGATAAAGGCTATCAATATTCATCTACTTTTATTATTATTTTCTTGAATGCGCCTATGGAAAAATAAATTTACTTCCCAAAATGAGCAGTTCAATGTCTATATCTATATGAAGTCTGTATGTCATGAGTTGCTGAGTAATTTTCTGAAGAGGGAAATATCAAAGAAAAAATCATATCAAGGTTTATACAGTCTCTCCATTATTTAAAAGTGTTTTTTTTTTCTTTTTGATACCATGTTCATTTCTTAAAATTAGCGTAGGAATGACATGGATCCTCATTATTTTCTTTGTTTATTTGTCCAGTTCAATGTGTCAATGACTCCAATTGAATGCAATGGCTCCGTCTTTGAGTAAGTTCTAATGAGTTATTTAGTCATGTAATAAGACTAAATTTATTCTATATTTGGATGACCTTAAATTAGTTTCGAATTCCAAAAACGATATATTTTCATGACAATATTCAAATCTAATCAGACTTCAATTTTCATTGTTGTTTGTTCTAACTTTTCAATTTAGTTTTCATTGAGAGTTGTCGCAATTGCTTAAATACAAAGTATAAAAAACTTTGCCGATAATATATCATGATAAAAATGAAGAAGATGACTTGATATTTGAGAACACATACCTCAACTTTGTTTAGGACCAAATAAGTGTATGCCTTGAGTAGTTCTTGAAATTTTTCATAAAATTTATCCCTAACATATAACATGAAATTTCTATAGAATAATATGATTTTACTTTAGACTTCTCTTTAATTTAGTGAATATGGGTTATTAATACTCTTATTGCAGTATTTTGCAAATAAACTTCTTATTTGTTTGAGACGTCATTCAAAATGTAATTTTTGGTAATAAATTAGTAAAATAAGACATACTTGGCGAAGTTTAAAGATATTGCAATCATTGATATGAGAATTAACTATAGAAATTCTTGTGAAATATGCACAACAATTGCAGCAGAAGTTGAATTGTGATGGTAGAGAATATTTGAGGTTCTGCCTTAGCTAATTGTGTGCTATAATTGATTTTTGTATCCAAAAAGTAATCAAAAGCCTAAAAAAAAAGCTTTAAAATTTTTGTAATGAGATTTTTATGTAAAAAGTCATGTCTGTATATGTCTCATTTTGCAAATGGTGCCATTACTTTTTGGTAGCTAATAGTGTGCTATAATTGATTTTTGTATTTCAACAAAGTAATCAAAAGCCTAAAAAGAGCCTTAAATTTTTTTTAATGATATTTTTATATAAAGGGTCTTGTGCATGCGTGTGTGCATATGTCTCATTCTGCAAATGGTGCCATTACTTTTTGATACATTATTTTCATTTATGTTTGGATGGGAATTCAACAAAGCTACACACTTTAAAAATATTTCTAGAGTAATATTGATAAGTTCTTACTTTCACAAACTTTGGGAATAACTTTTTCCCCTTGAAAAATAACTTATAACTACTCTGATAATTTAATGATATGAGGTTTTAAGCTTCATATGATCCTGTGGTTTATAATTTTATCTATTATTGATCCATAGACATGCATACTTATGATATACATATGATTTCTGAGTTTATAACTGCACTGGTGTATTGTTCGAAGTATGATATCAATGGAAGTGTCATATGGTTGGGAAATGATGTTATATATGCATATGTGGAGTTGGTATTATATTTGGGTCATTATATTAGAGGTTTTTCATCCTTAGATTTCTTATATTAAATAATGTATCTGTAATTCTTATTATCTATCTTAGCCATAGCCGATGGGATCCTACAATTGGCCTGCTCATTTGTTAATTAGTTAATATTCAAAGAGAGATGATTTAACTCAATCTAATGTAGGTTGTTGAATTCTTCTAGTTAAAAGGATTTTCTCTTCAATTTGAAATAACCCCTTTAGGACCAATCTATGGAGGGACAACGATGGTTGTCAGTGGTTTATCTTGTGGATGTTACTTCATTTTTTTCCTTCCAGAATCATAGGTATGTATATTCTTCTGAACACAGTAAAAGCATGAAAGTAACCGTATGTTGAAAACTTCAATGATTTGATTCAGATGAGAAATTAAATTGTCCATCTTTGATTCTGTGGTTGGTAATTTTATCTATTATTGATCCACTGGCGTGTATACCTATGATGTACGTATGATTTCTTAGTTTAAAACTGTACTGGTGTATTGTTCGAGGTATTATATCAATGAAAGTGCCATATGGTTGGGGAAATGATGTTATATATGTGTAGAGAAATTTGATATCATAATTGGGTCATTTTGTTTGAGGCTTTTCATCCTTAGATTTTTAATATTAAACATTATACCTACAATGAAAATCCCTTTTAGACCAATTTTTAAAGAATTCTTATATAACACAATCTAATGTATAAAATGTTTTTATCTTTGGTTTGAGAAAATCTCTTTTAGACAAATTTTATTAATGTTTTTTCTTAATATATTATTCAACATTTATAAATATGTAGGACATTGAAACATACAGTATTTAAATAATTTTATTAAATTTATAAAAAAACTAATTCGATGAATATAAGGACATCAACACATTTGAATAGTTTTGTTGCCAAAACTCAACATCTTAAGGATAAAATAAATAAATATTAAAAAATGAACATTACATTTATAATATGCAATACCCTATTTTAGTAGATCAGCAAAACTTTATCATTATACAACTTTGTAAGTTAGTCCTATAATTTTTTCATCTTTAAATAATTAGTATTAAAGTAAAAAAAAAATTATTAAACACAATCCTTTGCAGTGCACGGGTAAAAAAAACTAGTTTGCTTCTAGTAACAAATAATTCTAATAAAGAGTGTTACGAACATGTAGTCTTCAAAATTAAAATCCATCACTTTAGTTGGAACACCTTGTACGGACACCATCTTCATAGACAATACATCATCGACCTTACCAGAAAATTTGAATTAATTTTAATATATGTAAAAAAATAGGTAAATAAAATAAATATTTCAAACATATTTTAAATTTAAACTCACCAATAAAAACTCTTGTTCTATTCATGTCTTGTGCTGAGCTCATCAACCGGGACAAAATCATAATTAAATTTGCAGAATGATGGATGTTCAACCTTTTTCAACTTTGTATCCCAAGTGAACACAATCTTATCATTATTTTCCCAAACATAGAAATTACTGATATCGTAAACCGTATTTTCAATGAGCTGCGGTATGAACTTTTTGATGTACTGAGCCCAAATTGTAGCTTGTACACGATTTTCTTATAAATTAATATCTTAAATAAATTAGAAGAATCATATAAAAAAGCCAAATATATATAAATGAATAAATTATACATGAGATTATAGAGAATTCATAATATATATGTAAGAAAAAAATATAATATGTAATCAATATAAGCATATATTCTCACCTAAGAATTACAGAAAATACTAGCAAAGTTGTTAACAGTGTTAACAATTTCATTTTTCTTGCTTTTAGTAACTTCAAAAGACATGGAGACACTACAACATAATCCTACAATTTGATGATTGATTTAGACATTTTTTTTCTTGAGATATTTTTTAAAAATAAAAATATTAATATTATGTATGTGGTCCTTAAATAAAATGTGAATAAATTTAAAATTAATATTAAATGTTAGCTTGATGATAATGGCTCTAAAATCAATAAATATAGTATGCACGATTCTGATTTAAATAAATCATAAAAATAAAAATATAAGAAAAAGCTTCCACTTACAATGTAATCATCTGATCCTGAAATGAACTCTGGAATGAAAACACGATCAGTTATCAAACCTACAGTTGGAATAGTTTAAAATTATGTAATAATTTAACAAAAATATAAATGAATGCATATTTTTTTTTAATTAGAGAGTTTAAGAATACTAACCAAATAAATTAATCGGATTTAACATTAGAAAAGGTCTATCTTCATCCTTACGTGTACTAAAAATATCAAAATACCCAACACGAAGCACATCAAGATATGTTTTTGAGAACAGAATCTGATCCATCGGTTTTAGATCACAGAAAATGCAAGTTCCTTCAAATCGTTACCAAAGCAATAAGAAGTACCATTTTTGGTAACCTCAATTTTCCAATTTTTACCATTCGAATATATTATTTTGTATTCCTTGGAAATATGCATGTGGTTTTTACAAAAAAATCTTGAGAATTTCCTGAAAATAACATAATATATTATGCTCCACATTAAATAAAATAAATTATTGTAATTTATGGGTGCGGTAAGTATAAAAAAGAAAGAGATATTAAAAAAAATATGAGGATACTTATTATTGTGGCATTATTGAAGTGCAATCCAATACCAGAGAGATGTAAGATAAACTCATCATAATTTTTCATAGAATGTATTTTTATACTTTTCAAAACTTGAATAGGACCACAAAGCATCTTTTCCTACAATAATCACAGTTCCATCAATAAATAGTCCATAAAAATAATTACAAAGATATGAGAAATTAGATCACAAAATAAAAATAAGATTATATATATAAAAAGCTGAATCCAATATATATATATATATAGTTGAATCCAAACTTACCAAAACCGTATGAAGCCCAAAAGTTTTCCCAGCAGCAATAAGAAGAGTTTTGACTGGTACCTTGTACATGAAAAACAAAATTCATAAAATTTAGTTTTAAAACATTATTCTTCGTCAAGCGAATCAGTCATCAGAATCTACAAACTTAAATTCTTATAACTAATTAAAGTAAACTAAAACCTAAAATTTCTTTCTGCAATATTGGTAAGAATACAATACATGATATTCATTAGGATGTGTACTTACCCCATGAATAGATAGTAATCACCATTTTTTCCGTAAGAAAACATCTAATACTAAATAAAAGAATCGAAAATAATATTAGTAACCCAAATTTCAATTAATAATTATTAAAATATATATTAATGACAAGAAATTCTATTTGAGATAATTCAGAATAATTATACAGTTCGAACTTAAACAATAAACGCAGAAGAAAACAAAAGAGCAGAAGATGAAAATAGAATGGATCAACCACCTAGCACAGTTAACTCTCCAAATTCTCAGAAAAATCTCTCACTCCAGCAGATTCAGAATAATTATGCAGTTCAAAATAGAAACAATCAATGCAGAAGAATCTTATGAATGCAGCAAAAATTATGATCAACAAAGAAGCTTACACTCAACAAAGAAGCTTACACTCTACCCTAATCTCTAAGTTTTGTGTGTTGATTTAACCAAAAACAGAAACTAAACTTGAAGAAGGAAGACAAGAATTATAGTGGTTCGATCATGTTGATCTACATCCACTTACTTAAGGAGAGTATTCACTATATGATGATAAACAGGTTACAATATGAAGATGATGATGAACTAACACACTTAAGAAACCCTAATTTGATGTACTAGCTTGTATGATGATGATGATCAAGCTTATCTCCTTTTCTGTACATGATCTTCCTTATATACTATACTGATACACCACCAGACTGCATCAGCAAGCTCTTCATCCCATGTGATTAGTTGAGTTCGGTTACAACTACCTTCCACACTACTTAACTGCCTAAAACAGCACCCTTCTTGATCCTATGGCTTTAACACCATGTTGATCACATTGTGTTGAATCTTTACCATCCAATCAGCACCTCATCTTCTTGAATCCAACTGAAGAATCTAGCCAAGTTAACTGTCATGTGATGACAGTTAACAACCGCAGCAACTTCATTCTGATATACTGCACCCTTTCAACTATCATCATACATGTATCACCTAAGCAAACAACCAATGATCAGTTGGTTACAACTGATCTTCACCAACTGATCCTCACCACCTTCTAACTGTCATCAACAGTCACAATTATCTAACCACTACTTATACTTGGCTTGATCACTCAACATGACAGAATTGTCATGCTTCAGACCTTACTTGTCTATGCAACTTGATGTTCTTACTCATCCTTTCATCAGTTGCTACTTCAAGCATCATCTTACACATCCTTGTTTGTTATATGTACACATGTATACATGCATGCATGGTCTACATATACAACAAAAACAAAGGATCAGAATTAAAAACTATGCTATCATCGCCAAATTAAATAAAATTTGTAAAACACAAAAAATCAAACTGTGCATGAGATTTCGCCGCCTTGTTCAATAATTGTCGTTGGCATCGTGACGAGGAGTTGGGCGACAGAGATCTGATGGATTCAATTTGAATAAAGAGAGAACAAATCTGATAGATTCACCGCATAAAGAGAGAGAACAGATCTAATGAATTCACCGTATATAAAGAGAGAAAATATTTGAATTTAAAATATATAAATAGTTTTTTTTCCGCCCAAATCAGATTATATATATATTTGGAATTTTAGAAATAAAATAAAATCTATGCATAGACAGCTCGCTATGATGATTGATGGAGTTGGCGTGCGCAAGTAGCAATAGCGTGTGGCAAGTTTATTATTCATTTACAAGAAATTCAAATAGTAATCATTTTATTGAAATATGTGAAACTTGCAGTGAAAGATCAATTTACTGAAATACCAGTACGATACAGTGAAAGATCAATTTACTGAAATACCATTACTAAACCCGCATAACACGTTACGCGGGATTATTAAAATATTATTTTTAAAACATATTAATAAAATTGAAAAATATTAAAAGTTATAAATTATATTAATAAAAGACAAAGACTTGCGTGAGACCGTCTCACATAAGGGCTTATGTGAAACGGTGATAAAGTGATAACTTTTATATAGGAAAGTGATAATAAACTAATGAAACGTGATAATGCTATTTCATGAACAGTTTATAGTATAAATAAAAAGTGATAACATTTTATAGACAAAGTGATAATGTTTTATAGCGAGAATGATAACTATTTTAAAAAGTGAAAAATTATCTCATTTGAGACGGTCTCACGCAAGACCTAACCTTAATAAAAATATCTAACTTTACAGGTAGAATAAGGATTATAATAAGGCAAAAATTTGTGTGTCCCCGGGACATGCTGTGCACCCATATCTTTAATATAAAATTTTTTTATTTATCTCATTTACATAAAAATAAAATTAATAGTACTTTGTAATGGGAAAGATCAAAATTACAAAACGAATATTTAAAATAATAATGAATTATCTCATGCATTCGAATACACGCGTACACCCATCTATATTAATTTTATTCAATACATTAAGTATATGTATTTCTTAATAAATGTATATATTTTTTTATATTAAGTAATTTATTAAAAAATTAAGTAAAAATCTAGGAAAAAAATTATTAACAAACTTTATAAATTCTCTTATTCATTAATATGCAGTATGATATGTCTTCCATGAAACCGTTTCACGTGAGATCATTTTACTTTTTATAATACTTATCACTTTCGCCATAAAATATTATTACTTTCGATATAAATTGTTATCACTGTCATTTATACCATAAATTGTTCATAAAATAACACTATCATTTTTATTGATTTAATATCACTTTTCATTATAATAGTTTACTTTTTATTTGTTTCACGTAAGCCGAAACGGTCTCACATATGTCTTTGTCTATATAATATGTTTTTATAAATATGTGGAGTATATATATAGATAAATTCTCATGTGAGACATTATATATGTGAGACGGTTTATTAGACGTTTTAAAATATGTCTATTGTATAGAAAATTAAGTATACTTAATGGTTGTTAAACTGTGTTTTTTAAAATATGATAAATGATGAATTAAAGTATGATTTTAGGATGTTATAATATGATTTATTATGGACATGCTTTAACTACAAATAAGCATACTTTAGTCATGGGTCAACCCGTCTCACAAGAGAGTTTCTTATATATATATATATTTGTATTTTGAATGTAATAATAATAATAATAATAATATCTTTTAAATTTTAAATCCTATATTTACTATTAAATTTTAGCAATTGATATTGCTATATGTATCATAAAAATTCCTGCATCATAATAATTTATTGAATATAATGTATTTTTAAATATATCTATTAACTATTATAATGAGCGTTGAGCAGGATGGTGGCCAGTTTCAAGCCCGTTGCCGGTCACCTATCCCCCTACGTGGGGTGTGATTTCGTTTTCATTTCTACGTGGCGTGCTATTGATTCTCTCACATTTTACTTCCTATTTTCTCTCTCTGTATTCAGTGGAGGCGAAGCAGGAGAGGACTCGACACTACCACCACCACTTCATGGACACAGATTCGAACAATTCTTCTCTCTCCGTCACCACCGTCTTTTTCGCCCCTTCCGGTAATATCTTCAAACACCAATTTTATCGAGCTTTCGTGGGTTCAAATTTATGGCTGCATGTTGTGTTCCGCGTCATGGATCTCCGAAATTAGACCATAATTTAGACCTAGGTATGTCTAATTATTTTTCTCACTATCGTAATTTCTTTTTAATGACTGATATCTTGCAAATTGGTTGATGCCCACATTTTTTCAACCCAATTACACACGTGTAACTCAAATTAACGTTTTTTCTCCCTTTGCTTTTGTTTGGTGAGCGATTTCACGAGAAAAGCCTAATTCCCTTTGCTTTGGTTTGGTGAGCAATTTCTCGAGAAAAGCTAATTCTTTTTCCCTTTTTTCTCTGTGCAATAGGTTTCTCCTTTGTATGCTGCGATTAATATTGTGGCTTTAGATATACCTGTAAGTTTACTGATCACTCTTCTTTATTTGCAGCTCATGACTGATATGTTTTGCATGAACTTGTTCATTTCTTTAATTTTTAGATTTTAATGTTGTCTATTTTTTCTTTCTTAAAGATTATGTCATATGTGCTTTGTTGCTAATTATTTCTGCAATTTTTGTCTATTTTATGTCTTATTTAATCTTATGGAAGGTTCTTTAATCTGTTTTCAAATCATTGGTTAAATTAGATCTTGAACCACTATGTCGTGTGTGTCATAGTTTCTAAGAGCTTGAAAGATTTATTGGTTTTGGGCTTTTGAGTTAAGTTCCAATTTAGTTTCCTAATTCTTGGTTTTGAGGATGTTTTGTTGGTTTTTGGTTTGAGGATGTCTTGTTGTGAGATGGGTGGGGTGGGTAATTCTCCACCTATTCTCTACCTATGTGGCATGAGTTATTGGCTGACATGGATAATCAAATAGCAAAAGCAAAGGAAGAGGTTGTGAGCAAGAAGGATATATTGAATAAGGTTGAGAAATGGATGTCGGCTTGAGAAGAGGAAAGTTGGCTTGAAGACTACAACAGAGTACTTAACTTCTTCCTTCTTCAGCTGTGCACCTTCTTTGTTGACCATCATTTCTTTGAATTATGTCAAAAGTTTGAATCCTTTGTCATTTAAGTAGTAGGGGTGGGGGAAGGATTTGAAACCCCATCCTTTTCTTTAATGGGGGCTAAATGCCACCTCAAGTTGCTTGAGTTGGTCTCCTGAAATTTCTGATTTTAATTTTTGCATTTTCTCTGTAGCTTTGTTTGATTATTTTTTATTTAAAAGTGTGGATACTGTGCTTTTTTCTCTGTTTGATTTTAACTTTTGGTATTTGAAATATGCTAGCATTATCATCCTTGAACTTAGGCTGACCTGTAACTTCTCTTTTGTACTTGAATGGGATAAATTCTAGCACAACTTTTTGTGCAATTAATAAAAAAAAGCCTGTAGGATGAAAAATATATATTATTGTTGTCCATTCCTCCCAAACCATATGTTTTTCATGTCATTACAATTTATTTAACTTCCCTTCTCGTTTGATCGATCGACTCCGACACTGACTCAGCGTCGGCATCTTCCTCCTCGCTTCCAGTCAGCGATTACGAGCTCGCCGTCGCCGTCATCTGTACATTGTTGATTGTTGTGGTCCAGAAAGTTGCATCTACTGATCAAATTCATGATAATCGTTGTCTCTCTGTCCCCTGCTTGCGCTTGAACGATTCTCAATAGGTAAACTCTTTAGTTTGTCTGATTCAATATTCTCTGGTGGGTTTTCTCTTAATGGTGATTTGATATTCTTAGATGTGGATTTTTCATACATGGATTTGGTGATTCGATGTATATGAATGAATTAAATGACTTACTAAGGCTATTGGACTGCGTCAGCGTGTTTAGCTACCTTTATGTGATTGTTTTGTTTGTATTACTTGATACATGAATGTGTGGATCGTCAGAGGAAGAAAATTACGCTAAATTATGTTCATGCGATTGGAATTTCTCTGTGGTATTTGATTAATTGTGGATTTGTTTTAAAGTGGTTAAATGTAGGTTTCCGTGATTATTCACATTTTTTGAATTTGAAATGTCTATTTATAATCTATAGCTACGTCAAAGTGGAGCTCGTATTCAGTACACCTCAATTCTTGAGGTGGTTACACAGGAGGTCGGGTATGCATTATTATTTATATCTACAGATATACCACAAAATATTTATATACATGTGAGTGTCATGAAGCAGGGAAAGAGTCCTAATTGCTAACTCAGCTTAGAGTTGTTACAGAATTTAGTTGGCCCCTTTTCATCTTAAACTTGGAGCCCATACTATGAGACTCTTACTCTCTTTAGTTTGTGTTCTTCAAATAATATCTCTATTGAATCAGCTATCCATCTTCATTTCAAAAATCAATAAAAAGAATTTGAAAGAAGATATCATAATGGGCATACAATAATATATAAATATCCAAAGAAGAGGAGATGAAATCAATAAAAAGAATCTGAAAGAAGAAATGATAATGGGGATATAATAACATATCTGAAGAAGAGAAGAGAAGACAGAAGTGGAGTTTATGTGAAATGTCTTAGGGAAAGGATTTGGTCCCATGAAGCAGGCCTAAGTGTTTGGATATAAGCTCATTGTATGAGTTAGCTCATTTGTACAGTGGTCTCAACCTCATTTTGTTAATTTCAGAACCAGTAAACTCATTAGCAAGTTGAGTAGAATAGAAAAGTTATGACCCAAAGAAATCAACAAGTATGCAGCAATTTAAAAATACAATATTGTTTTGTATATATTTTCCCATGATTATTACCAACCCACAAATCAATAGCTCCAGTTGTATAAAGCCAAGATTTGGATGTTCAACCAGCTACAAGTTGTAGTCTTGTAGCCAAAATTAAAATAGAGCATTGCCTAAATCAAAATATAATGAAAATGGTCGAATGAAAGGTAGGATCATCACCAAGAAAATAGATAGAAATATGAAGAAGAATAAGAATTCACTCTTGTAAGCTTTATCTAGCTCAAACCTCCTACGGTTTAACTTTGTTTACAATCATGTAGCTCACCAGAAAGTAGTAAAAAATGTGCTTTCAGGCCGTTTTTATCGAGTATATTTACCCCTTGCATCCTTGGGATTACGCTCAAGGAAAAAAGTTGTTTCATTTCCTTTAGCTTGTGTTCCTTGTCAATTGTGGCACCATAACTATTAATGTAATAATTTTGCACTTCTATTTCTGCAAGATTTATGTCAGTGCAAAAATTTGAGAAAGTCAAAGCATTTCTGCCACATTCTAACTGGAATACAGTTCGCATTGATTCAAAGCTCGGTGTTTTGATATTGTTAAAAGATTCCCTAGCTTAATTTCTATATTTTTCGTGTTTTACTATTTTTCATTTTACTTTATCTTCTGCAGATGAGTCAATTGATTGTTACAGCATCCCTATCGTCGCTCCTATCTTTATCACCGTCTCCGCAAGTGGCTGCCCATTGTCGATTTCTTCCCTTGCATATCATCGTAAGTTTTGTCTATTCACTAATTAGTTTACATTGATTTATATTTGATGCATATTTGTGCCTGAAAATTTTCTCCCCTTTTTTAAATATGTTTTAGGAGTACCTTTAAGGTTCCCTTACGACAAGTTTCATGTTTAATGTAGCAGAAAAAAGCTTAAATTGTGTTCTTGAGATAAGCTAGAATTCCTTGGAGTAGATATAACAATTTTTCTCTTTTCTGTAATTTGAGTTTAACGTCAACTGATAGTAATTGTTGCCTAATAATTATTTTTTGCAAGATTGATTGCCTAGGTTTTCCACTTTTGCTATAAAATTGGTGATTATAATTATATTTTTTATATTTATTGTTGAAGTCAATTAATACTCCTATTGAATAACATTTTTATTTCTTTGTAAATGTTTGATTTTAGCCTAAACCATGGGATGTAGTGAAAAGAGCCAAAGATGTAAGTGGAGAAAAGCTGCTTAGAAACATAATGTTGGATAACAAAATTTAGCTCTATGCTACTTACGTAAGTTTAATTGTATAATATGTTGTTTTTCTTCCTCTTTATGATTAATGATTAGGGCCGATAACTATTTTTATAATCATCTTTGAGTTGTTGTTTCTAATAATTATTTATTATGAATTTTATTATCTATAGTTTGAGTTGGTATTAGATTAAAAAGAAAATAATAAAAAATAAAAATTGGGCTCTTCAGCTTTTGTGTATTCTTATTCGTCAGGAAACTTAATAATTACTGTAAGTGATAGGGACACATTTATTTTTCTTGAGTTGGTGCTTTCTTTCTCTTAAAGCAACATATCAGATTGCTGTAGAAATGTTGAGCTACTGCTTGTGGTAACGTTTCTGAAGCAATAAATTTGAATTGTTTGTGTTTGCACCTTTCCTGATACCCACAACATGTTGGGAGTTCCTATCAAATTCAGTTATATGATGTCATGTTTGCAGCTCTGAAATTTACTACTTCAAGTTATTTTTTACTGTTAGATGACGCAGAATATAAAGTCATGCAAGGCGGGAAGTGAGTTAATGCAGCAAAGATTTAGCCTGCTATAGGCCTCGTAGGTTAGTGACACCTTCTCTTTGCTATCTAATTTGTTCCTTTGTGTAAATATTTTAGTTTTTCTTGGTTCAATATAGTTTGATTGGTTTACTTTTTCTCCATTCACATACACCAAGTGAGGAAAAATTTAGACACAAAATGCTATAACATGTAGTGTAATAAAAGATTTAAAACATGCTGCTACATGCAAAGGAACTTGCCACAAAAGCAACAACTGTTGTTACTCCATCTTGCCAATTATTGTTTACTTTTTGTTCATGTTACTTGTGTAGTTGTCTTTCACTTTGTTTACAAGATAAACTTCCCAATATAATGCTTTCTTTTTTGTATCAGCTTTGTTCATTGGTGCCCTTGCAGCGCTCCACAAAAGCTCTTTCAAGCTTCCAACAATTAGAATGTTCAGCCTTTGTTGAAAGCTTGTGGTGTTCCTAGCGGAGGTAACTTCACTCAGGTTGAGGGCATGTGTTGCAACTCCTAGGGTAGGTTTTAAGGCATGGGGAATATTTATTTGCTTGTAATGGGTGCTGGAACTTTAATAATGTTCTTCTGCTAACTCCGTATAACTGAGATGATTCATGATGCTCATCACATATCCCTAATTCCTAGAAATTATTTTTATCTTTTGGAGCTGAGTTAATCTTGCCAAATTGGATTACAATTTATGTTTTCAACTTTGAGGCCTCCCTGTAATTTATTGTATTTATGTAATCAGGTTTTTAATTTGGAAGAGAAAAACAAAAACCATCTTCTGCCTTGTGTATCCATTTACCACGCTGACACTGCTCACTTGCACCATTGAAATAATACAAGTATCACCAGTAAAAGCTAGATGCAAACAGCTTGGATGCTTCTTTTAGGTGCACATATTATCAAATGCACAACAGCTGGACATTTTACTTTTGCGGTTTGATGACTAAAATATGTACTAATCACAATGACATAAAATTGCACATTGAATTGAACTTAGACACTGTCATTTTGAAAACAATACTAAACAGTCCGGGTGGTACCTCAAGAATTGAGGTACTCCCTACCTAGTTTATTATTATATAACAATGTCAAATCCATTTATTCTTATTTATTAAGCATAAATATTTTTATAAAAGTAAATGATAATGGCCAGAAAATTATTATTTTTAAATAAAATATTCATTAGTTTCATATATTCATATTTCACCCATTTTTTATGTCATCCAATTTTTTATTTACAATAATATATTTTTTTCATGCTACTCATCTCTTTATTTTCTTAGCTATTAATCTTTAAAACACTTATTATTTCCTTGTTAGAATTTCGCAAAAAATACATATATTTATTATTATATCCCAATATTAAACAAACACATTTTAATAGAGACTCTCTTGTAAGACGGGTTATTTGTGAGACGGGCATGAGATGGGTCTATCCATCACTAAAGTATGCTTATTGTATAGATAAAGTATGCTTATTTATAATTAAAGTATGTCAATAATAAATCATGTTATACCATACTAAAATCATACTTTAATACATAATCCAATATACTTTAGAAAACATACTTTAATGATTATTAAACATGTTTTATCTAAATAATAGATATACTTTAATACGTCTCACAAACCGTCTCATGTTATTAATGTCTCACAAGAGACTTTGTCTTTTTAAAATATATGAAGATGGACAGGAAGTGTTTTTTTTTTAAATTCATTCATTAAACGATCATATTTCCCTTAAAATATATGAAGATGGGCAGGAAGTTTTTTTTGTTTTATAATTATTTTCAGTATATTCATATTTCATAAATTTTCTGTATTTCAAATTTTTTTGTTTACAGTTATCCATATAAATATATGCTAATTGATTCTTATTTCTTTAACTATCAATATTTAATAATATTAATTTCAATATATATGGAAAAATTATATGACTACCAAATCATATTCCATATGCTATTTCACAAGTTTATTTATTCTTTTTTATTGGACATAAATATTTTCATGAAAGTAAATAATAATGGCTAGAAAATTATTATTTTTAAATAAAATATTCTATTAATTTCATATAAATATATGTTAATGGATTATCATTTCTTTAACTATCAATCTTTAATAATATAAATTTCAATATACATGAAAAAATTATTTGGCTACCCGAATCCATATTTCATATGTTATTTCATAATTAATATTTTAATATACATGAAAAAATTATATGGCTACCCGAATCCATATTTCATATGCTATTTCATAATTAATATTTCAACATACATGGAAAATTATATAGCTACCCAAATCCATATTTTATATGCTATTTAATTGAATCCACGTTTCATCAATATTCTATATTTCTTTGCTATTCAATTAAATTCACATTTCATCAATATTCTATATTTCTTTAACTATGAATATTATCTATATTTCTTTAACTATTTCATATAGACTTTGTCATGGTTGGAGAAAATCTCGCATTTGTTTTGTGTGAAAATCTCAAAATAATCCTTATTTCTTTTCTTTGCCAAATAATCTATTCCTCTTTTCATTGCCGTTTATGGAACCCATTCTCTTTCTCTTTGTGAAATCTCAAATTTCCAAAGCTTTCATGCGTGTTTTAATCAAATTAGTAGGAGCATTTACTTTTAATAATTAGAACACATCAAACACCACAATAAAATTTGAAACTTATAAAAAACGTAAGAGAAAAAAAGAAAAAAAATGATACGTTCTTCATTGCCCAATGATTAATCCCATTGCTGACCTTTTGTTTGAAAATATATTTGAGTTCATGAAACTATCTCAAACCGTTCATGTGATATGGTCTCACACAAAAAAGCATTTATTTTTATTAAAATTATAAATAGTATTCATAAAGGTATTATATTCTCTCTGTCTTCTTGGTATGCATCATTTATTTTTGCACATTTTAATTGATTTTAATACAAAAATTAATTAAAATATCATTCTCTTAATTATATATTTAATTTTCTTTTTATATATATATCAACATGGGTGTCATTTTAATGATGGTAAAAACACAATTAATTTTTAATATAAATTTCACTTATAATAAATTTAATGTCCAAAAGTTATAATTTTCGAAATTTTGAATGAAATAGATTCTTAAAAAATAAAATACAAAAATGTGATGAATGTTTATTGATAATTTTGACATAAATCTCTTATTCTTGTGTGTGAACTATACCTACAAATCAAATTTGTCATATATATTTTATTTACTTATTTACTTTAATTCATTACCAACTTAAAAAGCAAAAATTAAAAAAGCAAAAATTAATTTTAATTTTGATATCATAAAAATTTATGAAAATATCTATATTTTTATAGGGAGAGGCTTGTGTGGCACCGTTTTATGGGTTTAGATGAATAAAAAATAATAACTTATATAATCAAAAGTGATAGTCAATTAATAGAAAATAATAGTATAAATAAAAAATGATGATATTTTACAACGAACGTGATAACTAATTTAAAAAGTGCAAAATGATCTCACCTGACATGGTCTCACCCTTTCCATTTCATATAAACTCCTTATTCTTAAAATTAAATCCTAAAACTAAATAAATAATGTTAATAACAGTATAATTTATAAAAGTAATTTGTTTATAAAAAATTTCGTTTATAATTATAAATTATTTAGCTATGAAAAAATAAGAAATTTAATGAATGTTAAACTAAGAATTATTTTTTCATAAGTTTTTATATTAAAAGTTTTTAATAAATATTATGGTTAATTGCAAAAAAAAACCATGAACTTTATTCCTATTACAAATTAATCCTCACTTTTGAGAAATTGCAAAAAAAAAATCACTACCTTTAAGTATTGTTGCAAAATGCACCCAATTTATGACTAAAAGTAGGGTTTTTTTTTGTTTTTTTTCAACAATACTTTAAGGTAGTGATTTTCTTTGCAATTTCTCAAAAATGATGATTAATTTGCAATAGAAATAAAGTTCGTGGTTTTTTGTGCAATTAACCCTAAATATTATTCAAGATAAATATATTATTTAACTTTGATAATCTATTTCTTTAATTATATTGTTGTATTGGTAAAGATCAAGAGAAGATGATTAATTTGATATAATTTTTATATAAAACTAATTTAAAATTAAAAAATTAAACACATTTTAAATCATTTATTTATCGATTGATCACTGAATTTTATTTTATATAAGAAAAAAATGAATCAATAATAATTGTATAACCTTTTCCATATAATTTTTTCAGTTTTTTATTTGACATAAGAGAAAATGAATTAATAATAACTACTCCCTCCATCCCACAATTTTGTTCACGTTTATTGTACCACGTTTTTTAAGAAAAATATTATTTTTAACCAAATTTGTTGACTTTAGAGGGTATAGTAGTATTTTTAGGTAATAAAAAAGTATAAAGTAATGATATGTGTGTGAAAAAGGAGTGGTAAATTTGAAACTAAAGTAATTTTTGAAGTTGTTGGATAAAGTAATATTTGTCATTTTTAGGTTGTGAACAAAATTGTGGGACAGACAAATGTAGAAATATGAACGAAATTGTGGGATGGAGGGAGTATATAACTTTGCTATATAATATTTTCAATTTGCCTAATTTATTTCGGACTAATTTTTCTATAATTTTATTTTACAACTTCAATAATATTTTCCTTTTATTTAAATTGATATAGTGATTCAACTTTAATAATATTTTCCGTTCAATAATATTTAAATTGATATAGTTCTTTAAACTTACATAAATATACGTAAAGTAATTATTCTATTTATTTTAATATTTGGTATAGACGTAAACTATTAAGTAATTAAGTTGAAAGAGAAAACATCTAAGTAAATTTCAAAGCATACTATAATAAAATAGTATTTTTTTTAAGTGAATAAAAATGTTAATGATTAGTATAATTTAAATAAACAATAATCTATGATTTTTTTTTTAAAATACTGTATTCCATATTGACTTATAGTTATATGGACAAAAAGAGTTCTTTTATTTATATTTTTATTCTATTAATTTATATACTCAAATATTTCATTCATTTTTTATGTCATTCAAACTTTTAGTTTAAAATTTTTTATTTTTCTTAGCTCTATGTATCACCCATTCTTTCGCCTCTATATTTCTTCAATTATCAATCTTTAGAATGTATATCTTTTCTCTATCTTGTAATATTTCAATATCTGTCACAAGGAGTAATTCACAATTTCTTATTTTATTTCATGCTTCTTTGGCATTTATGATTTTTTTTTCATCAAATTGATTTAACTTTTCATTTAAATGTTAATTTGCCAACTTTCACAATGATCTCCATGAGTTAAAAGAAAATCAAGAACATAATACCAATCTTTATATAAAAACTTACCTATGCTGATGTGTCAAGTTCTTATTATTCATGTGCTGATGTGTCATCTTCTTCTAATACCTATGCTGATGTGTCGAGTCCTAATTAACTAAAGAGAATTTTACCTATCTATGTGTCATTTTTTTATCATTCCTGTGATGATTTATCTAGAGACATCTTTGTTCCATTTTCATTGAATATTGTAATTAATTGCAATTAGAACACACTTCCTTCCCCCCCCTCTTTATTTCAGTTAAAAATTCAATCCATCTGCATACCAGTGATGAATGATATAATTATAACAGCACATCTCACCCAATAAAAAAATCAAATGCAAGTTCTTTATAAACTCAAATTTCCTGACAATATGGTCACAACGCATCTCACCGAAAAATTCAAATGCAAGTTCTTTATAAACTCAAATCTCTTGACAATATGGTCAAAGTATGAGATTGGAGTCACAGGGTTCATACTCAAAAACACATGATTTTTGAATAACAGAAACAAAATAGACAAATTCATTAATTCAGAAGCCAAAGAGATGATTATCCACTTTTTTCAACAAATTCCAGCACAATGCCCCATTTCCAACGCTGAATACCTCCTGCTCCCAACATACTACGCAAATCTCCATTATTAATTGTACAGAAAGCAACCCCATCAAAGTGAAACAACAAAAAATAAATAAATTCAAACAATCGAGGCTAAAGACAAAAATTAAAAGAAAAAATTTTAATACGCAGACTTACTTCATATAGAGTTGAGGACAAAAACATATTGACAATTACCTTTGGTATAAGCCAATCTGTTCGGCGTTGACAATATAGAGATTAGGGCGGAGGGAGGGGGAAGGAGATTTGGGCGGAACTTGAGGGCAGGCCGCTGGTCGCGATTACTCTGCGTGCCACCAATGGGTTTCGCCGACTTGAATGACGGTGGAGAAGTTTTATTTCTTTAGGCAAGGCAAGAAAGAGATTAGAGGGCAGAAGGCGCAGAGAGAGTATGCAGGTTTGGGGTGAGAGACGGCAGGATAATTATTGAAAATATCTGAGCCCACCCGACTCTATCCACCCCAGTTACCTTGGTAGAAGACGATCTCTTCGATGCTGACAATGTAGGGATTAGGGCGGAGAGAAGGCACGTTGAGATTCTTCAGCTTGCAGCCATCGGATTTCGCCGGATTGAATGAAGGTGGAGGAGTCTTCTCTTTCTTCGTCGTCGGCCGTATAGAGATTAGATTAAGAGGGCGGAGGGAGAGTGAGGACGGAGATTAGTGCGATAGTTTTGATGAGATTGTGGCTTGCGCAATACTTTTGTCCTTAAATTCATCAAATTTGCTTTTAAGTCCCTACAATACATTGAAATAATGAAACAGACACCGAATTCAGAACCAGCAAAAACAAATTCCAAATTCTAAGAAAATGACACGTTAGCTTTAAATTAATCTAATGCTGCCACTTAATCAAATTTAAACCCTCCTTTAATTTACTGAAGATGTGAAGCTTGCACTGAAAGAGTAAAACATGTGAGTTTCATTAAACAAGCAACGAACCAGGACGGCGGCGATCAAGGTGGGGGTGTGGGCGGTGTCGTGCAAGGCGGGGGTGGTGGGCTGGCCCCCTTTCCCAAGACACCATCCTGATTTTAAAATTCAAACCCAAATGAAAAGAGGGAGATTAAGAGTCAGGCGTGGATGTCTAAGCCCTAATCGATCTCATTTTCTCTGTGTCATAGCAAGGACTGACATTTTCTATCTGTTGTTTCTAGATCTAGAATGGAGTCTGGAGCAATGCGGTTCGTAGATCCTTCAATGGAGTTTCTAGAGTCGAGGAAGAAACTGGCAACAAGTGGGAACCCTTCAAAGAAAACACTCTCCCTTTGAAGCGCGGCCACAATGTCCTGTTGTTTCTAGATCTAGAAATGTAGTCTAGAGAAATGGAGTCTAGAGAAATCGAAGAACAAAGATGGGGAAGAAGAAAGTGATGCTGCATGCGGCTGCGGATGAAGTTGATTTGGTACGCAGTTAACTTTCGACTACTCTCCTTTTTCTTTGTAAATTTAGATTGTATTTTTAATCAAAAATTTATGATTGTAGGCAAATATTTTTATTGTTAACATCATATTAATTTCTATTGTTAATCTGAATATTCTATGATTAATGTGCAGGCAACTGGAGGAGAAGAGGGAATGACTTTCTTCTTTGTTTTCTGCCATCCAAATTGTGGCCATCGTTGGAGGGATTAACAGTGATGTTGCAATGCAGTTGGACTTGGATGTGATTATTTGATTTCTATGACAAAGAAGATAACAAGGAATGTTTTTTACTAAATGCGCTTTCAAGTTGCTATGTTGGTTTGATTTGGATGCTCATTAGTCATGCTTCATGAACTTGGATGATAGACATGTTTATTGTATTCCTGTATTAGACCTTTTTTTCAAGTAAATAGATTGTTTTCGATGAAAAACCAGAAAGGTTTTTGGCTCTATTTAGGAGACTCTCGAAATTGATGCAGATAATGACGATGGTGATGGGCAAAATTAGGAGCAGTTCATTCTCTTTTGAGAATGCATGCTTATGGTGAGATTTTTATTGGTCTGTTTATACTTTTACTTTCATTTCACCTATTAGTACCTATACTCCACTTCGAAGTTCTCTGGAGGTGATTTCCATTACCGGAGTTGCGTATTTAAATGATTTCCATTACCGGAGTTGCGTATTTAAATGATTTCCAACTCTTTTGAGATGATTCTATTTTCAGCTTCTGTTTTAGTACCTCAGAAATCTATCTTCTGATCCTGCTTTTATTCCAAAAGACAAGAGAAGTTGAACCCTTTAGGAGGTCCCCTGCTATGAATTATTAGTTCATTCAATTCTTTTTCTGTTTGACAGATCTTCTCAGATTCTTTCAAATTATTATTAGATCCTGTGAAAAGATTTTGTTATTTTATAATTATGTCCTGTGAAAGAATCTAGCTTCTTCTTTTTTTTTTCCTTCGTCTCTCCATCGGTTCATGCAGGCATTTCTTTTCTTTTATTTCTTTTTTCATGCAACATTAGTTTAAGGTGGGAATTTTTCTTGATTCTGATGACAAGGATTTTCTTTCTGTTGTAAAAAGAGGATATGATGGACAAATTTTTTTTTTATACTGTGTCATAAAGTGAATCCATGCTAAATCTTGATATGTAGAATCTTCTGTCGTTTCTCTGGTGCTTTCCCTTTAGTAGTTTTATTTTGGTTACAAAACAAGATTTCTTAGAGATTCAACTTTTCAGGATTGATTCAGCAAAAGGATCGTTCCTTCATGGTATTACCATCATATCCATTCTAGACTGCTTGAAGAGCCTGTAGGCGACACAGAAGTCCTCCGACGGCAACCTAATAGATCGAGCCCGGTCTGAGGCAAGCTTGAGATAACGGATAGGAGGGGAGGGGCTCACAGCCAAACTCAACAAGGCCCCCTTCTGATGTTGGTTGTCTATCTACACTTTTACATTCATTGCAACTGTTAATAATAATGCTCTACTACTCCATATATGTGTCCAGAGATTTCGCTTGCTGAAGCACTTGAAAGTTAATTTTATGCCTCTATATTCATTTAGTGCATTGTGATTGAAGATGCATTCGCTGGAGTACAAGGTACTGATTTTGAACATTCTTTTACTTGAATGGGTGTGTAGTTAAGATTATAAAAACTGTCTGCAACTTATTGGCGGTTGTTTCTGTTCTATACTATTTATTTTTAGGCTATTCAGAATCTTTCAAATTTGCTTCTTCCTTAGTGTCGCAGGAAATTCCAAGAGTGGAACCATTTCTGTTTCTGTATATATCGCCAGCAACTTTTTCCAAAACGCAGAGTCATCCGAACATAAAACTATGCACTAACAGAAAATTATGCACGCCTATAAACTTATGCCTCTTTAGGAACACTTGCTCCAGTGCATTTCGTTTGCAAATGATAGAATCTGCCAAATCTTTGGCAAATAGCAGTTGTCGACCCGAATTCATCCATCTGTATCTCTCATGGGTACATAATCATTTCACTTTCATGCCGTTATTTGATTAAATGATCAGCTTTTATGATTGTTAATGATTATAGATTACTCTTTATTATTAACGCGTTGTTTTTGTTAATGGTTTGATATTTATTACAGATTGGTATATTGGAATTGTGCATTCTCTGATAACACGATGGAGATTCGCGTTCGGAGTGCATATTGCGAGATGGCTCCTGTCCAGTTGAATTTTTAAATATGACTGGAGGTAATGCATGATAGTCACTTGGATTTAATTTCTGATTTTCATGAATTTTCGAAATGTTAACGTATGAATCTTGGGATCCTTAGCCGTGGTAGTAAGGAGTGGACATGATTTCTTCTGCTATGTCAGAGACTCAAGTTTGTTATTTGTAATTAGTTTATAACATTAGACTAAGTGTTAAGCTTTTTCTTAATTATATGTGAGTTGGTTCGTGTTGGTTTGCAACTTTGCATGGGTTAAGTGATTTTCCTAGAGAAATTGTGCCATATTTACACTACAACAGTTTTGTTGTTAATTCCACATTTGAGGATCTCCTTTCTTCCTTTGCTTTTTGGTAGACGATGAACAGTGGCTTGCATCACACAGGAAAGAAGAGCATGCATGTGGGTGATGAGAGTGGAAATTCGTGTAATTTCGGGTTCAATTTTATACCTCTTTGAGTGTTTAATTACTATTATTTGCACAAATATTAATACTTTAAATTATTATTGACTAAAAGGTGCTTGAGAGGTATTTTGTTCTGTTTTGATAGGAAAATGGATACAAACACAAAGTTGGGGTGAAAGGTGAATTTGTGCAAAAACAGAGGACACTTTCCATAATTTTTCTGGAATCTCGTGGAGGTCCGAATCAGTCTTGTGATATATGGTTGGAAAGCCACGGAAGAGAGGAACGCGTGAGCGCAAAAATCATTTCAAACGGAGGTCGGATGGAGAAGTTATGCTCAAAACGGTGGAGTCGCGCAGCTCCCGTCAGGATTTTCGAAACCTACTAAATATTGGCTCATCAATACATATGTGGGTACTATGCATAAAAGGCCATTGAAAACAAGAGTTAGTGGGCCAGAGATTAAATTTAGATCCCATAGCATGTGGAGACCTTTATCTCATTCTACAACATTGAATTCCACATTATCAGCCCATCAGCCCATTAAGGGAGGACCCCTTTACTGCTTATCTCCCCATTCAAGTATACATAGCAGGATTTATGTCAAAATACAGGAGAAATCATATACACGCAGCAGCGCTCCCCAATATCACGCCTCTTCTTGCCTTAATTCCACCCTTCACCCATCTTCCATCATCTACCCATTGGAGACGGAGATTTCGACGGAGATAAAAATTATAGAGACGGAGTCCTCCAAAAGGGTTCTTTATCTTTAATTATTTTTTTTGTTATTTTAGAACAATGGTTAGGGTTTATTGCATCTTTGTGATTTGTCCCCATAAATCCATGGGCTAAGCTTCTTTGTTGGTAATGTTAGGGCTTAATACAGTTTTGACTATGTGATTTGATTTTGCCCTAGATTTGGATTGATTATTCTGCAGATTGTTTATTTCCTTATTGAAGATGATATTTTGAGACTTCATATTATTGGGTTTTGATTCCTTTAATTGTTATTGACGGTATCACTGATTGATAGTTAATAGGATTCTTAATTTCTTCATAATAATTGTTGTTTCCTGTGACAGTCTTAGGGGATTGGCCTATAATACCTAAGAGTGTTAGACAATCAATTTGGAATATTAATTACTTGGTAAAACATCATTATTAGGTAATTAATAAGGAGACAAAAGGGTTAACAATCGCGTACCTAGAAAGGGAAGTCTAGTGCTCTAGCCTTAATTGGAATTTAGCATGAAGTACCTATAGAGGGAGAGTGAGTTAATTTCTTATTGATCCTAGGATTTTCAGCTCATTATAAGTGTTAGATCCTATCCGATCAAGGTGATTTAACTAGACTTAGTGATCCTCTTATAAACTTCTGCAGGGAATTAATTTAGGTCTAGGTAAATTAGTCACATAGTTAAACTGTTTGCCCGAGCATTACCAATTCTCCATTCTTGAATTCCAAATCGTTTTCTCTGCGTGATTTATTTTATTTGCATTAGTTTAATTATTTACTTTTACATTTTATTAGTTAATTAATTATCTTTTCCAAAAAGCCCCAAATTTGTCTTACATTAGAATTATCATATAGAATTACTTGTTAAATTTATAACTATCTTGTGGGAACGATATTTCACTTGCTCACGTGCACTACAATCGATCCCTTATACTTGAGGGTAAAAGAAAATAGCGATCAAGTTCTTGGCGCCGTTGCCGGGGATAGTTTATAAATTTAAATTTAATTCTATTGTGATTTATTTTCTTGTAGGACGTTAAATTTTACTTGCGTTATTTTAATTGATCCAAACGATTCTGATCTTTTGAGTGAGAGCAGGTGTATGATCACTAGGTCTAGTGGAGGAGCAATCGTACCATTAAACCTAGAGCTTGAAGCACTTGTTAGAGAGAACAGAAGGAAGAGAAAGCAACCTGCTACACCTATTCCTAGTTCGGATTCGGATAGTTTTCTTTCGTCAGAAGAGGAGGAAGTTGAAAGGCTTTCACAGAAATTTGTCGGAGTTGATTTAGTTGAAGATACTGAGACTAGGAAGATGGCTGATGATCAGCAAGCTCCGACGTCTATGCGAGATCAATACAAACTGAAGCACACTACGAATGCTGGGTTGAATGGACCTGTGATCACCGCAGAGAATTTTGAGCTACCTTTCGGACTGATCCGGATGGTAGAGAGGCAGCAGTTTGGTGGGACACCTTTGGAGAATCCTAGTGAGCATCTGCAGATGTTTGACGAGTATGCAAGGACGCAGAAGCACAGGAATGTTCCGAAGGATGCTATCAGGATGCGGCTTTTCCCATTCTCACTTACGAGGAAAGCCAAGGAGTGGTACAACAACCTTCCTCAAGGATGTTGTACTGATTGGGAACAATTGGCAGACATGTTTTTGAATATATACTTTCCTCCATCCAAAAGTTTCTTGATAAAGAAAAAGATTACACAATTCAAACAAGGATCCTTGGAGAGTTTCTACGAGGCATGGGAGAGGTTCAAAGAGTTGTTGCGGAGCTGTCCTAAACATGGATTTTTAAAGGATACTTACTTAGGCTTCTTCTATCAAGGCTTAAGAAGAGACTCAAGAGTGTTGGTGGACGCGATAGTAGGTGGATCTATATTTAAGCAGTCTGCAGAGGCAGCTGAAGAGATATTTGAGGAGATGGCTGAAAACACTTATGATTGGCCAGCAGAAAGAGCAGATGAAGAGGGTTCTTTTGATAAAGTGGCAAAGGTTGAGATACAAGCAGGAAATAGTGAAGTGTCAGCTCTCCATGATCGACTCGATGAGTTGAGTAATAAAATGGATCGCCTCACGAAAGGAAACAGAGAGGAGATAACTAAAGCTGGAGATGAGGAAGAATTTGAAGAGACATATTATGCTATGTTCCAAGGAGGAGATAATAGAAATAGACAAAATTTCAGACCGAACAATCAGTTTGGGGGGAGGAATGACCTAGGTAACAATCGTCAATATCAACAGGGTTGGAACCAAGGAAATTCGAACTTCAATAACCAGAGAAGGAGTGAAAATTTGTCTTATTCTAATCCTAACAGTGCAGTTGCACCACCTTCGGGATTTGAGCCAGCTCAGAAACCTGCCGAAGGGAAACCATCAATGGATGATAAGCTTGATTTGATGCTCAAGATGATGGTCACAAACAAAGAAACGGCTGAAGCAAGGTACAAGGAAGCAGAGAAGAAGCAGAAAGAAACAGATCTTGCTATCAGTCAGTTGAATGCTGCGGTTGGTAAGTTGTAACTGCAAGGAAAATTTCCTGCACAGACTGAGTTGAACCCGAGAGAGCATCAGTGTCATGCTATTACTTTGAGAAGTGGTAAACAGTATGAAGGGTCTAGGCTGCCGGATACAGAGTACAGAGAAAATTGGTCTGGGGAAACTAACAGGGACAGTCGTGCGTACACGCACGCATCCGAGTGGACGCCCAGCCAGAACCGTGTGAGCACACATGATGCCGTGAATGAAGAGTTGGCGCATGACCAGGACCGTGCGAGGATGCACAACGCCATGCGCTGGGGTGTGACACACGACGACAACCGTGCACCATCACCAACATACTTCTCGCATGAAACTGAAGACACGTCCAGGCTCTCGTACGACGGTAACCGTACTATGCCGCCCGAACCGTGCACCACGTATGGTGGTTCGCACGATGTCGTGCGTTCGACGGGCAATATGCCGTGTTATTCTATTTCTGCTCCAGTTGAGTATGTTCCTCACCATACTGATACAGTTGGTTTCCAAAGTGATATTGATCATCCAGTTGTGACTGAAAAGAAGTGGGAAAAAGCTAAAAGAGAAAAGAATAAAAAGGAAGAATTAGAGAGAAACAGTTTGGGTATTCCAAAAATAAAGTATCCCATTCCTTTTCCTACGGTGCAGTTGAAAAAGGGTCTTGATGAGAAATTTCAGAAATTTGTAGAGATATTTAAGAAGATCCATATCAACATTCCTTTTGCTGAAGCAATTGAGCAGATGCCTCACTATGCAAAATTTTTTAAAGAAATCATGTCCAAGAAGCGGAGTATTGGGGATAAGAAAACAGTGAACTTGACTGAGGAATGTAGTGCCATCATCCAGAGGAAGTTGCCAGCCAAGCTAAAAGATCCGGGTAGTTTTACTATTCCTGTTCAGATTGGGAAGAACGCAACATGCAGAGCTTTGTGTGATTTGGGGGCGAGCATCAATCTGATGCCCCTAAATACATTCAAAAGTCTTGGTTTGGGGGAGGTGAGACCTACTTCGGTGACATTGCAGCTAGCTGATAGGTCTCTTACGCACCCTAGAGGAGTTATTGATGATGTACTTGTGAAGGTGGATAAGTTCATCTTCCCGGTTGATTTCTTGGTGCTTGATATGGAAGAGGATAACAATGTGCCTCTGATTTTGGGGAGACCATTCCTAGCCACTACTAGAGCTCTGATTGATGTTGAAGACGGGAAGTTGAGGCTCAGAGTGGGAGATGATGAAGTAGTATTTTCTCTTGATAATGCATTGAAGTGGCCAGCTGAAAAAGCAAATTGCAAGTTCATTGATGTTGTTGATGAGATCATTGAGGAAAAATTGCCATTGATTTTGTCTACGGATCCATTGGAGACATGCATCAACAACAGTCTTTCTTTCCCTATTCTTGCAACTGATTTTTTATTTGATTATTCAGGTAATATTTTTGATGATGAATTTAATGGATATTTAAATGCTTTGAATGCTTGCAGGGAAGATAAAGGAGAGGTGTTCAAAATTGAAGGAGGAAAGTGGACACCACGGTTCTTACCACTGGAGAAGGAGGAACCTGAAGCTGAAGAGAAGAAGAAGGTGGAATTGAAGCCTTTGCCGGATCATCTATCATATGCCTTTTTGGGGGAAAATCAAATATATCCGGTAATTGTATCATCTGCTTTAACTGAACTTGAACTTGAACTTGATAAACTGCTTAGAGTCCTTTTGGAGCATAAGTCCACCATAGGATGGTCTTTGGAAGATTTGAAAGGTATAAGTCCATCTATTTGCATGCATAGGATCAGGTTAGAAGATGAAAAGAAAACCTCTGTACAATATCAGAGGCGTTTAAATCCTGCGATGCAAGAAGTGGTTAGGAAAGAGGTACTTAAGTGGTTGGAGTCTGATATTATTTATGCTATTAGTGATAGTCCTTATGTGAGTCCGTTGCATGTGGTATCTAAGAAGGGGGGCATGACTATAGTACAATCTGAGAATGGAGAGACTTTGGCTACTAGGATACCTGCAGGTTGGCGTGTTTGTGTTGATTATAGGAAACTAAATGAAAACACATGCAAAGACCATTTTCCTTTACCTTTCATGGATCAGATGCTTGATAGGCTTGCGGGGTATGAGTTTTATTGTTTCTTAGATGGGTACTCTGGTTACAATCAGATAATGATTGCACCGGAGGATCAAGATAAGACTACCTTTACTTGCCCATATAGTACTTTTGCATTTAGGAAGCTTCCTTTTGGTTTGTGCAATGCTCCTGCTACTTTTCAGAGATGCATGATATATATTTTTGAGGGTTTGATTGAAAGAATTATGGAAGTATTCATGAATGATTTTTCTGTTTTTGGATCTTCTTTT
Organism: Pogostemon cablin; assembly: GCA_023678885.1. Classification (NCBI taxonomy): domain Eukaryota; kingdom Viridiplantae; phylum Streptophyta; class Magnoliopsida; order Lamiales; family Lamiaceae; genus Pogostemon; species Pogostemon cablin. The sequence goes on along the minus strand of CM042959.1, from coordinate 31,824,865 downwards.
GATTCTTGTCTTATTAACCTTACTGTTGTTTTAGAGAGATGCCAAGAGTCTAACCTTGTTCTGAATTGGGAAAAATGCCATTTCATGGTAAGAGAAGGTATAGTACTTGGGCATCATGTGTTTCTAAGGGGCTACAGGTTGATCGAGCAAAGGTGGTAGCCATTGAGAAACTTCCGCCACCGATTAATGAGAAAGAGGTTAGATCTTTCCTTGGTCATGCGGGTTTCTACCGCAGATTTATCAAGGATTTCTCTAAATATTCTAAACCCTTGTCTCATTTGCTTGAGAAAGATGTACCTTTTGACTTTGATGATACTTGCTTACATGCTTTTCAGGTACTTAAAGAGGCTTTGATAACTGCTCCAATTCTGATCACTCCGGGTTTGAAGCAGCCTTTTGTGTTGATGTGTGATGCTAGTGACATGGCATTGGGGGTTGTGCTTGGACAGATTAGGGAAAAGAGATTCAGACCTATTTACTATGCCAGCAAGACCTTTGATACAGCTCAGAGGAATTACACAGTAACAGAGAAGGAGTTTCTTGCAGTGGTGTATGCCTTTGATAAGTTCCGCCCGTATCTAGTGGGCATGAAGACAGTGGTGTATACGGATCACTCAGCTATCCGCTATCTGATGGAAAAGAAGGATGCAAAGCCAAGAATAATCAGATGGATCTTACTTCTCCAAGAGTTTGATATTGAGATTAAAGATAAGAAGGGGAGTGAGAATGTGGTAGCTGATCATCTCTCTAGACTTGAGCCGCGGGATCATTGTGATGAAAAGTATGAATTCATTAAGGAGGTCTTTCCTGATGAAGACATACTTGTGGTTGATTGCTTCGAGTTAGTAGAGATGGTAAAGAAGCCTCCAGCACCATGGTATGCAGATATAGTCAACTTTTTGGCTAGTGGAGGTCAAATAAAGCCTTACAAGCTGACTGAGTATCATTATAAGAAGTTTTTTGTTGAGGTCAAGAAGTACATATGGGATGATCCAATTCTCTACAAGCTATGTTCGGATAACATCATACGCCGGTGTATTCCTGAGGAAGAATGGGAGAGCGTTTTGAGTATGTGCCATGATGGACCAAATGGGGGCCACTTTGCAGCGGAAAAGACTGCAGCACGAGTTATTCAATCAGGTTTTACTTGGCCTTCTTTATTTAAGTGCTGTAGATTTTATGTAGAGAATTGCGATAGATGCCAGCGGATGGGGGGCATATCAAAAAGGGATGAAATGCCCTTGAAGAATGTGTATGAGGTGGAGCTCTTTGATGTGTGGGGCATAGATTTTATGGGTCCATTTCCTTCATCAAATGGATTTTTATATATCTTGCTTGCTGTTGATTATGTCTCAAAGTGGGTGGAAGCAATTCCAACCAAGTTGAGTGATGCAAGAACGGTCATTGCGTTCTTGAGGAAGCACATATTTTCATGTTTTGGAGTGCCGAGAGTTGTCATTAGTGATGGGGGGACTCATTTTCTCAATAAGCTAATGGAGAATCTTCTCAAATCTTATGGAGTGAAACATAGAGTATCCACACCCTATCATCCGCAGACGAATGGACAAGCTGAAGTTTCTAATCATCAAATCAAGCAGATTCTGGAGAAAACTGTCAGTACTAGTCACAAGGATTGGGCTAGTAAGTTGGATGATGCATTGTGGGCATTCACAACTTCTTACAAGATTATTTTGGGGATGTCACCGTTCTAATTAGTGTATGGAAAATCTTGCCACCTTCCTGTGGAAATTCAGCACAAATCCTTTTGGGCGGTGAAGAAGATCAACCTGAATTTTGAAGCAGCGAGTAGTACCTTTTACAATTAAATGAACTTGAGGAGTTTAGAGAGAAGGCTTATGAAAATTCCTGCTTCTATAAAGAAAGGACCAAGAGATGGCATGATGCAAAACTTCGAAGTAAGAATTTTCAAGTGGGAGATTTTGTACTCTTATTTAATTCTCGTTTGAGGCTTTTTGCAGGTAAGCTTAAATCAAAGTGGATGGGTCCATATGAGGTTAGTCGAGTTTATGAAAGTGGAATGGTTGAACTCAAGAAGAACGATGGAGCTTTCTTCACGGTTAATGGGCATCGCTTAAAGCATTATCATCATCCCGGTGAAGTAGAGGTTCTGTTTGTTGATCTCTTGACTTGATTTACACTGCATTCCGTCGAGCTCCTCGACGTTAAACAAGAGCGCTTGGTGGGAGGCAACCCACCATTTTATTATTTTGTTTGTTTATTTGTCTTGTGCTAGGTGAATTATACTCAAGGTGCGTACTTACACTTAAGGTAATAACATTCTTTTAAACTTAGATTCAACTGACGTTTTCATCTAAGTTTGGGAGGGTGTGATGTTCTTTCCCTTGTTCCATCCGCACCCAGGTATGTTTACTCTGCATTGTTTAGTGTCTGTGTGCTTGGAAGTTGATTTTTTTTAGAATTTTCAAATTTTATTCGATCTTTCGATTTTTTTTGCGACTATCCAAGTGTCTAGTGTGTGTGTGTTTTTTTTTATTTTTGGGTGTCCCATGTTGTTCTGTCGTTGATTTTCGTCTCTTCGAGATATTTTTTTTATCTCTTCTATGATGATGGTTTGTGTTGAACTTTTATGATTGAGAAGGTATTAAAGGTGATGAAGTTAACTTGCAAAATTTGAAGAAGATTGAAATCAGGTTACTTCGTTCCTTATTCTAAAATTTCTGTGAGTTTTGAATTCTTATAAGTGAGGAGCATGGGCTTTAATTTCTATGACCTGAATTTCATGGGGATCTTTGAGTTGTTATTTTTCATGCCTATGCTAAGATGTTGATTATGATTAATAAGGGAAACATGCTTTATTTCTTAAGTACTTGAAGTTCTTGATGTGCTTGTTATGATGTATGCGTAGCCTTGAATAGTGCTCGTTCATTCTATGAAAAAACCAAGTGAGATTTGAGCCTTTAAATCATGATACATTGACGCATGATATTTTTATTTCTTGAGCGTATCATTCTTGTGCGTGTATTCTAGAACTTGCCTTGAGTCTCCTTGAATATTCGAGAATAGTATAGTGGATTATGAAAATGATATTAGGCCATCTTTGTTTTTTAGCCCATCTTTTTCCCTATACTTTACCTTAATTCATTAAATCCTTAGTCAACCCGTTGAGCCTTGAAAAATCCATTCTTTGAATAACCCTTTGAGCTTAGTCAGTATTTGATTTTTCTTTGTGTTACTTGGATCGATTGAGTAATTGTTGAAGTGGTTAGAAGAAGAATGTGAACATGTTCGAGATGAATAAGAAGATGAAGAAAGGAGAAGAAAAGGATATAAAAATCCTATGGAGTAAAAAAAAAGGAAAAAAAAAGGTAGTGCCCGAAACTGGTACCTTAAGAAAATAAATAGAGAGAGAAGGAAAAATATTTATAGGGGAGTGTACATACCCATGATGCTGAAAGAAAATAAGAGAAATACTCTCTCATTCTTGTGGTTGAAGGAAAGAAATGAATAATTTGGAGTTAAGGAGGAGTTGTACAAAATAAATAAAGTGATGAGGAAGAATGAAATATCGTGATAGATGGCCACTTGATTGATCCTAGTTTGAGTCACTTATCCATAAATTTCCTACCTTGTCCAAAGAGCCTACATTACAGCCAAATAAAAAGTCCTTTTTGATTCATAATTTGCTAGCTACAAGTAAAAGGAGAGTTGAGACAATAGGCAAGCTTATGGTTACGCATGCACTTGAATTGAATTTGAGAGCAAAAATATATTTAACCCAAAGCGGTATACACTTTATACACCATGAGCGTGAGAGTTATATCATATATATCTTGTGAGCATAGGTGGATTGAGCACTTGAATTGGTGAAGTAATTATCTTAACTTGCATGTTTCAAATAAATTAATGCTTTTGAATTTGAAGTTATGTGAACCAAGTTGAGATTGATTACATCTTTTGAAGGCTTAGTTTGATCGTTACCTTAGAACATGACTTTCCATCTCATTATTTCTCTTGGTTTGTCGTTTCGTTGTTCGAGGACGAACAACACCTTAAGTTTGGGGGTTTGATGAGAGTGGAAATTCGTGTAATTTCGGGTTCAATTTTATACCTCCTTGAGTGTTTAATTACTATTATTTGCACAAATATTAATACTTTAAATTATTATTGACTAAAAGGTGCTTGAGAGGTATTTTGTTCTGTTTTGATAGGAAAATGGATACAAACACAAAGTTGGGGTGAAAGGTGAATTAGTGCAAAAACAGAGGACCACATTTCATAATTTTTCTGGAATCGCATGGAGGTCTGAATTAGTCTTGTGATATATGGTTGGAAAGTCACGGAAGAGAGAAAAGCGTGAGCGCAAAAATCATTTCAAACGGAGGTCGGATGAAGAAGTTATGCTCAAAACGGTGGAGTCGCGCAGCTCCCGTCAGGATTTTCGAAACCTACGAAATATTGGCTCATCAATACATATGTGGGACCATCACCTTGCTGACTTGTCAAATTAAGTTTGGTAGTGGGTACTATGCATAAAAGGCCATTGAAAACAAGAGTTAGTGGGCCAGAGATTAAATTTAGATCCCATAGCATGTGGAGACCTTTATCTCATTCTACAACATTGAATTCCACATCATCAGCCCATCAGCCCATTAAGGGAGGACCCCTTTACTGCTTATCTCCCCATTCAAGTATACATAGCAGGATTTACGCCAAAATACAGGAGAAATCATATACACGCAGCAGCGCTCCCCAATATCACGCCTCTTCTTGCCTTAATTCCACCCTTCACCCATCTTCCATCATCTACCCACCGGAGACGGAGATTTCGACGGAGATAAAGATTAAAGAGACGGAGTCCTCCAAAAGGGTTCTTTATCTTTAATTATTTATCTTTGTTATTTTAGAACAATGGTTAGGGTTTATTGCATCTTTGTGATTTGACCCCATAAATTCATGGGCTAAGCTTCTTTGTTGGTAATGTTAGGGCTTAATACAGTTTTGACTATGTGATTTGATTTTGCCCTAAATTTGGATTGATTATTCTGCAGATTGTTTATTTCCTTATTGAAGATGATATTTTGAGACTTCATATTATTGTGTTTTTGGGTTTTGATTCCTTTAATTGTTATTGACGGTATCACTGATTGATAGTTAATAGGATTCTTAATTTCTTCATAATAATTGTTGTTTCCTGTGACAGTCTTAGGCAATTGACCTATAATACCTAAGAGTGTTAGACAATCAATTTGGAATATTAATTACTTGGTAAAACATCATTATTAGGTAATTAATAAGGAGACAAAAGGGTTAACAATCGCGTACCTAGAAAGGGAAGTCTAGTGCTCTAGCCTTAATTGGAATTTAGCATGAAGTACCTATAGAGGGAGAGGGAGAGGGAGTTAATTTCTTATTGATCCTAGGATTTTCAGCTCATTATAAGTGTTAGATCCTACCCGATCAAGGTGATTTAACTAGACTTAGTGATCCTCTTATAAACGTCTGCAGGGAATTAATTTGGGTCTAGGTAAATTAGTCACATAGTTAAACTGTTTGCCCGAGCATTACCAATTCTCCATTCTTGAATTCCAAATCGTTTTCTCTGCGTGATTTATTTTATTTGCATTAGTTTAATTATTTACTTTTACATTTTATTAGTTAATTAATTATCTTTTCCAAAAAGCCCCAGATTTGTCTTACATTAGAATTATCATATAGAATTACTTGTTAAATTTATAACTATCTTGTGGGAACGATATTTCACTTGGCCACGCGCACTACAATCGATCCCTTATACTTGAGGGTAAAAGAAAATAGCGATCAGTGGGTGATTGAAACTTTTATTCACGATAGTTTTTATGGATTTGGTATTGTTTTTACTACAAAAATTGCTATTAGTATGAGGTACTTTAATATTACAACTAATTTACTCATGAAGATGGATAGAACTTCTGTGGCAAGGGAATGACTGAAATGGGGAGAAAGAAGACAATGGATAGGTAAGGGAAAGATGGGAGAGAGAAGATAAAGGTATGCTGGCTTTTATTATAGGGACGATGAAGTAGTAGATTCAGTGAATCAATTAGAGAGCTTACGCTGTGTGTTTTTTTTTTCTATATGTACAGATTTATTTATGATGTTCTGTTTCAGTATGGAAACTTCAGTGATGCAAACAAGATCCACGCCTTATTAATTTGTTAGTATGAAAAGCGAGCAAAAGTATGGAGTAATCTTAGATGAAATGATTTTGCAGATAGTTGCATTTTTATAGATGACAGAAGTATATATTTGCTGAAGATTGAGATGATGTATATGCAATAATAATATTTTAAAACTAATTCTAGACGTAAATATGTGAAATTCTAAATTAGTACAATTTCAAAAATATATATATTGATTATAGGAATGGAAGAACATATATGATTGGTCTGAATGAAAGAAAGAAATAATAACATTAATAAATTACACATGGTTGGATTTCGTTTATTTGAAATATAGGGATTTTCAAACACTATATTCAAGTTTATTACTCCATTCTTAGATTTAGAAAACAATTGAAATATGACAAAGAATTGTGTGATACCATTTCAATTAAGGGTTTATGTGAGACGAGTGAAAAGTGATACTAACTTTTATAACGAAAAGTGATACTAAATTAATAAAAAATGATAATGTTATTACATGAACAATCTATAGTATACATATGCGGACGAAATGAGATCTCATGCAAAACTTGCCTAAAAAAATGTGGATGAAATAGATAAAAATAAGAAAAATTAAAAGGATATGTGGATGAAATGTGTATAAATATGAAAATTAAAGAGGATTATAAGAAGCCTAATTATAGTGTGCACCCGGGTGCACCCATATACAAATATACACAAAAACATATACAATTAAAAGCAAAAATGTATACAATTTAATTGTCAGTTTTTAATGAAAAATTAAGTGTAAAAAAATATATAATTATTAAAAAACATGTATATACTATTGAAATAAAAAGTTATATACATATGGATGTTAGTTTTTTTAATGAAAAACTTAATGTGAAAAAGTATACAATTATTACAAAATACATATACAAACAAAATAGAATAAAAAATCATACACATATGGATGCACCCTTGCACCTGGGTGCACCCAATATACACTCTTATAAGAAAACACGAATATAAATTTGAGAGTCCAACTAGGGTGCATCGGTGTACTACACAATCGTAACAATTAAATTAGTTTTTAAATCAATTTCCACCATTAAATAATATAAAATAATAATATTTTTAAATAAAAAAATTACCCCACTACCTATTTTAGCTATAAATTTGGGGTGCACCTGGTGGTAGGGGTGCACCACATAACCCTAAATTTAAATATGCAATCAGTAGTTTTGAGAATTTATGAATTTGGTGCATAATATATTTGCCACTAATGGAGTATTTGGTTTCATAATTTTATGTTAACATTTCATTAAAAGTTAACACATATATATTGACAAAGTCAACTATGAAACGTTAGTGATGTGATACGATTTGTGAGACGTGTTAAAATATACATATTACATAGATAAAATATGTTTAATAGTTGTTAAAATATATTTTATAAGATATAAGGTAACCACAAATAAATATACTTTACCCATATAATAAGCATACTTTAATAATGGGTCAACCCGTCTCACAAAAAAATCGTCTCATAAGAAAGTGTCTTATATATATATATTAATATTGCCTCCGAAGAAACATGTTCTTATAATAGCATTTTATTTTACTATCATATAAATTTGTTTTTTATAAGATGTTTTTATCTTGCAAGTGAAAGCATAATTTAAATAGTTTTTATATATTATTTTATAGGGTTAATTACAATAAAATACATGACATTTTTCTCTTTTTTTAATTTAATCATGAATTTTATTTTTTGTCAAAAAAATACATGATCTTCTAATTCTTTCTCAATTTAATCAGGAATTTTATTTTTTCAATTAAATATATAACTTTTGTTAATTTTCTCAATTTAATCATAATTTTTTTTATTTAAATACATTATTTTTATATATTTTCCAATTAATTATAATTCTTTTGTGGATAAAAATATTCTATTTAGCAGTTTTTACGTTATCTCTTATTAATACTTAAAAAAATTAAATTAAAAGTAATAATACATGCGTCAGATAATCAAAATTTAACCGTAACTATATATTTTTGTTTACCTACACTAACATTAGTCAAGAATTACATTTTATGCATTAATTAATTAAATATTAAAATTTAATATAATAATTTTACTAATAATAATTACGAAGTAATTTATATATTTAATTCTTTTAAAAATATAGGTAATATTAAAATTAATAATTCTCCTAAATCCTTTTTATTTGAAGTGCTTTTTATTTTTAATATTTAGATAATTATAATATATTTTAATTCTAAATATTTACAATTTAATTCAAAATTTTCTTACTTATATATATGTTATTAATTTATGTTTTTAACCGTGACAATTCTTATATATTTTATTGATTCAAGTTTTTTTTTTTTTTTAATTTATCCGTTTTCAAATGTTCTAAAAAGATAATTAATTATATTCAAGTTAAATTAGACGAATTCTTACTAAATGTATATATATAAATATTTAACATATAATCTATGTATTACATTTAAAATATTTAACGTGAACTGATTTTTTAGTAAGAAGAATTTTGATTAAATGGTAAAATAATAAAAAAGTATTTAAATAAAAAGAAAAAATTGTGATTAAATTGAGAAAATACAAAAAAGTAATGTATTTAATTGAAAAGGAAAAAGTTCATGATTAAATTGAGAAAAATAAAAAGATTGTGTATTTTTTTAACAAAAAATAAAGTTCATGATTAAATTGAGAAAAAAGAAGGAGGTCGTGTATTTTATTACAATTAACCCTATTTTATATAATGAATACTTATTTAATTTGATAAATTTATCGATATTTAAAGTTAATGTGTTATTATTATTATTATTATTATTATTATTATTATTATTATTATTATATAATTGAAAAGTATATTAATAATTATTATGGACAAGTTTCGTGTGAAATCGTCTTACTTAATAACTTTACACTTTTTTAAAATAATTATCATTTTTGCTATAAAAATTATCACTTTCATTTATCCTATAAATAAGCATTATTACTTTTTATTATTGTTTAAGTATCACTTTTTGTAATAAAAATTATCAGTAAGACCATTAGAATCCATACAAAGAAAACATCATCCTAATACTATCCAATATCATGGTAAAATCAATAAAAATAGTCTGGTTCAAAATAGACATATACTATTATATTTTAAATAATTTTTAATCAAAATTTTTTATTGAATAAAATTTACTCACAAAAATTGGATGAGAGAAAAGCAGTAAATTTTGTCATGTGAAAATTTTGTCATGTGAAGACGGAGTTGAGACTTATCATTATAGTAGATATAATGATATTCTAATTCACTCAACTCCATCATGCTATATTGTGTTCCTCTAAATTTAAAATTCTTAACAAGAAAATAAATATACATCATTTCACTTCTGAACACTAGCTTTCTTCTTCGAATTCCAACAATGTAAAAATATACTTTAATTAATGTAACATTCGTCGTATTAAAAAACAAATGGAATAATATATTAACTATCAATAAACCTACTTTTTCTATATAATCATAACACTTTAACTCATCCTACATAAGTTATAAGATCTCACATAAAACTTTTTTATGACATTTATATATTATTATTATCACTATTATTATTATTATTATTATAAAAATTTATAAAATAATTTATACATAATATTTTTTCGCACATCGCGCGGGTGTATTACTAGTTTATATTTTGCTATTATATAAATAAATATATATATATATATATATATATATATATATATATATATATATATATATATATATATATATATATATATATATATATAGATATATTTTCAACAAAAATACTATTACTTTTTCTAAATCACTTTTTGTTCATCCAAATTCATGAAATATTTCAATTCGCCATTTATCACCTTTTCTTTATTAGATTGTATTACTTTTTATTAAAAATATTATTACTTTTAATTAATTATGTCTTTTTTTTCATTTTATAAATTTTATAAATTTTTATTAAACAAATGACTTTTTTTAATTAACTATCACAATATTAATATTTTAAACATTTCTCTTAGGACAAGTTTTATGAGAAACCGTCTCACGTAAGTACTCACGTGAGATAGATAAAAAGTGATAACATCATTTATAAAAAAGTGATAAATGAAAATGTAGTTATTGAATTGGGACGCCCAATATAAAAATGCTTCATTAATAAAAATGCGTAATTATTATTGTGAAACGGAGGAAGTACATGATAATGAATTAAGCTCATATACAAATTAATCAACATTCTGGATTATAGAAAGGGACCGGCTATTCGTACCCCCAAAATTACTGAACGTACCCTAAAAATATTCAAATTGAAATAATTATCCTTATAAAACTTATATTTGTTTGGTTGTTGCAATCGAACAATCATCTAACTTATCTGTTCGGTTGCAACAACCGAACAGAACAAAGAATTTATCTATCTTATCTGTTCGGTTGCAACAATCGAACAGAATAAGATTTGTGATTTTTTTTAATTCATATCTTGCAACACTGTTACTTCGACATGAATTTGCTAAACGGTTTTTTGAATGGTTTAAACACTGAACAAGATATGAATTAAAAATAATTATAAATCTTGTTCTGTTCGGTTGTTGCAACCGAACAGATAAGATAGATGAATTCTTTGTTTGTTCGGTTATTGTAATCGAACATAATGAATTCTTTGTTCTGGATGACTGTTCAGTTGCAACAACCGAACACATATAAGTTTTATAAGGATAATTATGTCAATTTTAATATTTTTGGGGTACGTTCAATAATTTTGAGAGTGCGAATAACTGGCTCATTATAGAAAACTAGTCATTTATCGTCAACAAATTTTTAAATTTAATAAATTAAGTATTAAAATTAGGAGTTAAATTGTGGTGCACCTAAATAATTTAAACCGTTTAGATTTTTATTTAATTCTAATCACTCAATAAAATAAAATAATTAAAAATAAATTCAATAACTATCCACTACACTATACATTTTACCCTATAAACTCCCAAGTACATCAGTGTATCGAGTGCATTCCAGAATAACCCTACAATTTGGGGTAAATTTCACTAAACAAATCTCGATTACTTATTACACCCCAATATATTTAATTAATATAGGTATATATTACTCCCTCCATCCCACAACAATAGTGGCTGAATTTTTTTGCACGTAGATTAAGAGATATAATATATAATAGGTAATTGGGGGTAGTTGAGGTGAGAGAAATAATATTTTAATGTATAGTGGGTAGGTGTATTACTGTGAAGTGTGGGGTTATGAAGAGAGAAAAAGTAAATTTGTGTGGGTCCCTTTTACTAAAAAGGAAAATGCACCTCTTGTGTTGGAACAGACGAAAATGGTAAAATGCACTCCTTGTTGTGGGATGGAGGGAGTATTAAACATACTCCAAATAAGACAATTTTATCCTTTCAATATAATAATGAATTTAAGACATTTCTGGCTAAAGCAAATCCCGCTGATTGGTGAAGGTCGTTCTTCGCAAAAGTTTATCCACAAGCAGGTAGAATCTCCCACCAGCACAGCTCCAGTTCATCGAAAATGGGACAGTATCCGGCCAGGGTCACCTTATTGGTGGAGGCTGCCACCAAACCAAACTCGAAAACTGAAATATCCGCTGCCTGAATTTGAGTCTTCGAACTTCCACCGCGCCCCATTCATGCCCGACGCCTCTGCGGGTTAGGTTTGCTCTCAATATCCCTCTGCTGCTTAATTTCAAATCAATTAATTAATTCTATTAATGACTAATTAGTTTTGATACTTGATACTGATAGTACCTAGAAAGGGGGGTGAAATTATATCTCTTACTCAAAGATTATTCACATGTGTTACACGCATATTTACTTGTATCTATAGAGTAGATTTGCATGGCTTAATGATGCGTCCATATTACACAAGAAAGAGTCGGACATTGATACAAGAAAAGAAAATTAATGAGTGAAATCGAATTACCCTAGGGCTACCTATTCTCCATTCTTGAGTCATATTCATATTTTTAGTGTTTAATTTAATTGTTTAGTAGTTTAATAATCCAATACTCAACTGTTATTGCCTTTCATCTTAATTAATTTAGATAATAATTAAATTGATAATACGCCGTGCTTTGGGTTTGATATTTAATTTGGTCGCTTGCTTAAGCTGCAATTGATATCCTTAATACTTGGGGATTAATTTTGCGTGCGAAGAAAATGCCCATCAAGTTTTTGGTACCATTGTCGGGGACGACTGTTATTATTGATTTTGTTATTATTGATTTTGCTAAATATGGTCGGAGCAAGGTAGAATTTGGATAATGTTGCCATACGTAAAATTTTTACGTACAACGGGATTGACAACATGGGATTGATAGGAGCAAGTGGGAAATATGGTGATTTTGAGATACCTCCCGCTCTTATCAACATGGTGGAAAAGAATCCCTATTCTGGAGGTCAATTTGAAGATCCATATCAGCATCTCAAAAAATTCCTTGATTACGCAAACACTCAAAAAAGTGCTGGAGCTAATGATAATGCTAGGCGGATCACCCTATTCAAGTTCTCTTTGATTGATAGGGTAGAAGTTTGGTATGAGACTCTTGATGCCACAGATTGCACTACATGGGACCAACTGCAGCAGAAGTTCTTAGAGAGATACATGCCACCCTCAAGGATCTTAAGAATGAAGCAAGACATCACCCAATTTGTTATGAATCAGGGCAAAAAATTTCATGAAATATGGGACAGGTTTAAAGACATGCTCAGGCGGTGCCTACAACATGGGATGTCGAAGGCTCAGTACATAAGTATTTTCTACTATGGATTGGATTGTGAGTCGCGTGTTCTTATTGATGCATCATCAGGAGGAGCGCTGTTATCTAAATTAAAAATAGAAGCAGAAAAATTATTTGAAGACATCTCTATGAATTCACGTGACTGGCCTACGGAAAGAGTAAGAGAATCTTATGTACTTGGCAAGGTGGCGCATGTTGAACATAAAGTGGTAAAGCCGAATAGGAGGGATGAGATCGTCTCTAGTCTAGCTAATATCAACAAGCTACTAGAGTCCCAGCAGAAGCAGATTATAGAATTGACACAAAGGGAGTGAAGAGTATTGAAGATACCTTCAATCGATACATGGCTAGGAATGATGCAAGGGTTGATCGTCTTGAGGCTACTATGAATTCTATCCATGCAGATTTGTCTAAGAAGTTGAATGATCTAACTTTGTTGATGGGGCAAATGGTCGAGAATGTGAATCAATTGACGCAAATATTAGAGAAAGGAATGTTCCCGTCTCAAGGCGTAACAAACCCAAAAGAATGTAAAGCCATCACATTAAGGTCCGAAATACAGTACAAAGGTCCGATGAAGCCGGTGGGCAAAAACAAAGAGACAATGAGCCAGTTCGATTGCAGTTCGACCAAACATCTTGGTCGAACTATGGTTGAACAACATGGGAAAGAACAGAGAAACGATACTCTGTTTTCTAGCTCGCAGTTCAACCATACCTCTCTGGTCGAACCAATACCTGTTGAGCCAAAAAATCGAGTTCAATTTACAAAGCCTCAGCTCGACCAAAATTATGCAGTTCGACCAGACCTCTCTGGTCGAACTACGGTCGAACCAGCAATCTCTAAACTAGACAGACTGATCCCGTTTTCAGGCACCCAGTTCAACTAAACTCTTCCCATTGGACCAGACCATTCTGGTTGAATTACGGTCGAATTACATCAATTGACTTTTGTTTCTGTACAGAACGCTATACCTGATGTTCAAAGCACTCCAAAACCATCAAAGGAGCAGGATACAAAGCTTAGACTGCGGATGGATAATGAAGATATAGTTTTCTATCTTGATAAAGCAATGAAGATGCCCATGGAGAATCAATCATACAAGAGCATAGACGTAGTTTCTAACTTATTTAATCTTGATTTTAATAAGACATATGATTCTGAATTTAAGTGGAAGATTGACAAGGAGGAATCTTGATAGTCATGGGAGAAAGAAAATTCTGAGGATCATATACTTGTGACAAAAAAAAGGTGAGGTGTTTAGTGTGGACAAGAAGAGGGAAAAAAGTACTTGAAGGTGAGGATGCGAGAAGACCGTCATCCGATCCAGTAGTTCAAAAAGTGGTAAACTGTCGTGACTCTCCGACGCTAAACTTGAGCGTCTGTTGGGGGTTTGTCCCATCCATTTTATTGCTTTCGTATTTCTTTTGTGTGAGTGAGGAGTTATTATATTTAAGGTGCTCACATTTTGGCAATTATATCTCTTTTCGAACTTAGTTTCGACTTATATTTTTACTAAGTTTGGGGGTGTGATGTACTTACCTCATCTTATGAGCACTTATGAGCACTAAGGATATAATTTTTCCTTTCGTTGTTTGTTTGTTTGTTAGGAGGTTGATTTTTTGCGACATATTAATACTTTAACCGATGTTGGTATGTCGATTTTTTGCAACTTATCTAATGTTTAGTGTGTTGTGTTGGTGTTTCTAGTATGTGGAGTCGATTAGATAGTCAATTGAGTATTTCTTATAGTTTTTCTATATTATTATTTATGAATAATATTTATGAATCCTGTGATGATGAGGTATGTTGAGCTCTGATGATAGAAACAGGTAAACTGAGGCTTTGACCTGATCGAGTTGAACAACTCGAGAAGCTCGTGCATACGTTGAAGGAAAATTAGGTGCCCTTGTTTCCTTATTCTAATTTTTATATGCGCTTTTAATTTATCACAGTGGAAGGATTGAGTTTTTGTTTTTGGCGATCTATATGAGCTTATATTTTTAGAATTGTGTCTGAAATTTATATGCTCTTGAAATTGATAAAGGAAGTGTACTTAAGTTATATTGTGATATGAAATTCTTTGTGTACTTATGGGATATTGCTTACTATAAAGAGTACTTTGTTACCTGTTGAAACCCATGTGAGATTTTGAGCCTCGTTGATCATATACATAATCACATGATATTTTTTTTCTGGTGAGTATCGTTCTTGTGCGAGTATTCTAGAACTTGCCTTGAGTCTCCTTGAATGTTCAAGATTAGTCTAGGGGATTATGAAAATGAGATTAGGCTATTTTTGATTTATAGCCATCTTTTCCTATATACTTTACCTGAATTCATTAAATCCTTTGTCATCCGGTTGAGCTTTTTTAAATCCATTCTTTTGATAGCCAATAAAACTTAATTGAAGAGAGTGATGATTTGAGGGATGTTAAGGATAATGAAGGAAGAGTCCTAATGATGAAAAGAAAAATTCTTGGAGTAGTGCTCAAATCTAGTACTCCATGGAAACAAACAACCTAGGGTAGTTCTTAAATCTAGTACCCTATGGAGAATGCGAGAGGTAGTGCCCGAAATGGTACCTCAAAAGAAAAAAAAAGGAAAAAAGAGAAAAAATGTGAAGAAAAGGAGAATGATGGAGTTGAAGAGCTAGAAAAAGTTCGGAAAAAAAATATGTTGTGCTTGATGGAGAAAGATGGGAGAGTTTGAAGAGGATGTTGTGCTTGATTGAAAGTGTTGAGGAAGAATAAAGATCGAGAGAGACTACAGCTTGATTGATCCGAGTTTTGAGTCACTTATCCATAAATTTTCTACCTTTTCCAAAGAGCCAACATTACAACCAAATAAAAGATCTTTTTGATCCATGATTTGCTAGCTACAAGTAAAAGAAAAGTTTGAGACAATGGGCAAGCTTATAGTTACGCATGCACTTGAATTGAATTTGAGCATAAACATCTTAACCTATAAGTGTACATCTTTTATACTTGAGCGCGAGTGATATATACTTCCCGTGAGAACATGTGAATGAGCATTTGAATTGGTGGTGATTGTCTTATCTTGTATGCTATGAATTAATTATTACATGTAATGGGAGTTGCATGACCTAAGTTGAGGATAATTGTATTTTAAATGGGTATTTATTGTAGTTCTTGTTTTCCCACTAATTTTCTTACTCTCTCTTTTTCTTCATTTTTATTTTGTTGCCTCAGGACGAGCAACGAGTAAGTTTGGGGGATTGATGAGAGTGAACATAAGCGTACTTTAGTGTCCAATTTAACATATTTTTTATGGAAATTATTATTATATATTAGAACATGTGTCTTATATTCAATATATTTGAGAAAAAGATGCATTGAGGTGTTTTATTGTATTTTAGGTGGAAAAAGAATTAAAAGTGTAAGGTTGGAGAAAATGTGCAACTTGTGTAAGAATGCTGAAAAATGCATGTCCAATTTGTATAATTTTTTTTATTTGTGTGGAGCTCTGAACTAGAATTGTGATACATGATTGGAAAGCCACAGAAAAGAGGATCGTTTTGGTATAAAGAAGAATTCAATCGGAGTCCAAACGAGAAAGTTATGATTAAAATGATGACGTCGCGCAAGCTGTGCCGCACAGAATGGCTGTGCCACTTTTTATGAATTGTTACACCTTCAAATATTGGATTTTTGTGAGTTTTTTATATGAATATAAAGTTAAGGAAGAGAAGATCACGTGATTGCAAGAATCACTGAAATCGGAGTTTGAATGTGGAAGTTATGTGCAAAACGGTGAGACTGCGCATAAAGCTTGACCAGTAGTTCGACCAAGGCCTTCCAGCTCGACCAAAACCACTTTGGTCGAGCTGGGACACGTAAATCCAGTTTCGTCGGGGTTTACACCCCCAGTGCGTGTTTTTATGTATTTCCAAGAAAAAGCTCATCCAAGGTCCATAAGGAGAGCTTAAAAGTATAAAAGGGGATGCAAATCACACCAAGGAGAAGATACCGCAACACATCCATCCTACACCACCCCACAAGGGGGGATCAACCCACAACCATCATCCACATCATTTTCTCCATCCATCTATCACTTTGAAGATTCGTCTGTGGAATCAAGAGGATAACCAAGAGGAGAATTCAAGATGGAGAAGGACGTTGCGACGCCCACATCTAGGGTTTTTATCGTTTCCTAATTTATCTTGTGTTTTTCAGACATATGGGTAAGATCTATCCAACCCCCATGATTGTTCTTTGTAACATAATGGGCTAATACTATTTTGGTAGATTTAGGGTTTTAAAAGTTTCATGAATTAATTAAACTCTCTTGTGTGTCCTCCATACAACACTAATTGTGGATTTATTTTACATATGACTATGATTTTTTAATCCATATATTCAGGGTCGTTTTGTGTATCTTCAATTAGTATGTAGAGTCCGAATATATATCTTGGTTGTAGATTGAGTGCGTTCACCACTGAACAGGATTTCATGTTATGATTCTAAGTGAGGGGACTCCGAGGCTTCATTAGAACTGTCATATATGAATGTTTATTAATTGAATTGAATTCGGGTTAATAATCAGGATAAAGAGGTTAATTGTATAGTACCTATAAAGGGAGATCATATCGGGTTAGAGTACCAATCCTAGGGGAAAATAATTGATACTGATAGTACCTAGAAAGTGGGTGAAATTATATCTCTTGCTCAAAGGTTATTCACACGTGTTACACTCATATTTACTTATGTCTATAGAGTAAATTTGCATGGCTTAATGATGCGTCCATATTCAACAAGGCAGAGTCGGACATTGATACACGAAAGAAAAATTAATGAGTGAAACCGGATTATCCTAGGGCTACCTATTCTCCACTCTTGAGTCACATTCGTATTCTTTTAGTGTTTAATTTATTTTATTTATTATTTTAATTAATTTTTAGTAGTTTAATAATCCAAATACTCAACTATTATTTCCTTTCGTCTTAATTAATTTAGATAATAATTAAATTGATAATATGCCATCCTTTGGGTTCGATATTTAACTTGGTCGCTTGCTTAAGCTGCAATTGATATCTTTAATACTTGAGGATTAATTTTGCATGCGAAGAAAACGTCCATCACATCTCCTGTCTGGTTCTCTGGACAATCTAGTGAGATATACCCTTTGGCTCCATACTTGTAGCAATTACAATCCTTGAATCTTTCATTGGCTCGTGTGGGTGATCTTCGGAACGTCTTCCTTGTGGGAGTTCTTCTTGTACTCCTCTGGTTTGATCCTGAGGATGAGGCTTAACTTCTCGAACTCCATCTTGTTGGTCCAGACCTTTGCCCTGATTTATAGCTTTGGGCCTTCTGTTTGGACCAAAAGGATCTCAGTTTTCTGGACCTCCATCCTCCGTTCCTTTGAGTGTAAGGATGATTTTTCTTCATCCTTTTCTGCTTCTTTGGACTTTTCCCAATGATGGTTGGAAGATCATTACTCTCGCAGTATAAGGGAACTGTCTTGTTGATTCTCCTTAGTCTTTTGTAGTTTTTGTGTATTGATGATTGATGACACCACTCCACAATCTTGGCTTTGAGAAAGGACATTCTCCTTGCTATTGAATCCAGCTCACATGGTTCATACTCTTTGATTAGAACTTCTCTTTATGGGTTTGGAATCTTGGCAAAGAACAGGTGGAATACTTCCTCCTCCTTGATCTTCGATTTCCATCTATACTCTGTGAAGAGCTTGATGTACTCATCTACATGATAGATATCAAGTAGCTCTAGGCTTTATAGGGCATTCCTATACTTCTTCTTATTTTGTTCTTCCATTCCTTCGAAGTAACCTACTCTGATGAAATGGATCTTGAAGATCTTGGCCATGCGATCTACAATATTGCCAAGGTCTTCTCCTTCCATGGCCTCCTTCTTGACTTCGTCTGAGAGTACCTCCCAGGTGTACTTTACTGATCCTTCTAAGCTCATAGATAGGAATCTTATGAATCCCTCTAGTGCTCCTCCTGCAATCTTCATTGTATTTGTCCACTCGTCGATCAAGGTCTCTCTATTCTTGAAGTCTAGAGTATCGAGGTTTATGATCAACTCGTATGGATTTATCGGTTCAAGATGAGATCGACCATATGGGATGTTATGTAGATTAGATTCTCGAATTCGGCTTGCTCCTATTGATAGTCCAATCACTTTCATCTTAAAATTTCCTTGGTTTTGGAATGTCTCTTTTTTGTCTTACTTCATAGACTCCATGTGATCCGGAAGTTTCTTCATTTTGGCTCAGATCATGTTGTATCTGAGGAGCCTGAGACTGCTGTTGAGAGTTTGAAGTTATCCAACATTCATCTTTAGATTTACGATAGTTAGTCCTTGGAAGGACTCACATAGATCTTGTAGATCCTCAAGATTCGCTCTTTCTATCCGGGGATGTGGATTTTCCTCGAAGGATAGCAATCATCTTCTCACTCTCCATCTTTTACCTTGTGACCTCCATCATCTTTCCCTTTTGGTGTAAATGGGGTTCTATTCCGAAGGTTAGTGGCAACCTTCCTCTTGACCTTCTCCCCGTCTCCTTGGTTTCCAGGGACTCTACTCGATTTATCAACTTCTTGATGAGGTCAAGTTGTTTGTTTTGCAACGTCTTCACCTTATCTATCTTGAGGCTGATCTCGAATATCGTCTTGGACATGTTTTGGAAATATTCTCCAAAGAATTTTACCGTCTTCTGTAATTCTCTAAGATCTTAGTTCATCTTAGAGTTATCTGCCTCGATCTCTTTCCACTCTGCCATTTTGACCATCATGAAAAGTGGTATGACTTGCAGATCTCTCTCGGACCTTGATTTGGTCGTCTCCTCCATTGTTCGTGTCTAGGGACACGTCCATGGATCTCAGTGAAATTGTGAAGTTCCATTATATTTCTTGACACCTCCTTGGAGTATCTTATTTGATCCTGGCGGACTTCCTCCAAGTGTTCTTCTTCTGTGTGATTGGCACGAGCTCTTGCACGTTCCACACCTCGTTCCAAGTTATCCCAGAACCGATTGTCACTATTCTCTTTTCTCCATTCTTTGTCTGTAAAGAATGTGATAATATTCAGGACTGCATGTCCTACTGTCTCCAACGGGCCTGAAAGGGCTATTGTTCTCGTATTCTACAGAGCCACTGGTCCTGTTATACTCAGATGTCGAACTTTCGTTCGGATTCATATTCTTTGAAACTCTCCTCTCGTTACGTGATATAAGTTTATAATAAATTTTCCATTCATAAATAAATAAATCTAGGGCTCTGATTCCATTTTGAAGCGCGGAAAGTAGAAGAAAATTTGGCTAAATATTAATAAAATATAAATTTTGAATTGGGGCTATTTTTGCAAAATAATATTTTTAATTTTTTTTTCGAATTACCTGCTAGCATCCTGTTGAAGGACAGTTTTGTTGAGTTTTGTAAACATAATGAATGATTTTCAAAATTTCTGTAAATATAATGGACGAATTTCAAAATGAAGGAAACCGATGGACTATTTTCAAAATTAGGCAAAGATAACGGACGGAAAAATATATTTGGCCTATTTTTTATTTTACTAAATCTCAAAAATTTGAGATTAAATTATAATTGAGATAAATATAGAGATTTTATTGTGCATATAATCCTAAATTTAACCATTAACATATTACTTTTAAATATTGATTTTCATAATTCACTTCAAACCAAAAAAAAAAAAAAAACTCTTCCCCTCCTCATATTGTGTGTTTGCTTTTTACAAGTGTAATATTAAATGAATAGGTGAGTTTTGTGTGATATTTTATTTTTTTTGCCTTCACTTTTAAATAAAAAGGGATGACATATCCCTTCGTCCCGGCCATAGGTTTACATTTGCTTTTACACGTGGATTAAGAAGTATTATTATTTTATGTGTAATGAGTAATTATATTAGTAGTGAGTGACCATATGTGGGGGCTCTTTTACTAAAAGGGGAAAATAAAAACCTTTGAATAAAACGCCCAATATAATAAAATGATGATCTTTCGATGGGATGGAGGGAGTATTTAAGTAATCATTTGGTGTTTGTTTTGGGATGTGGGGCTCATTTACTTAAAAAATAAATTGATATTTTTTTAATGTGACAAATCAAAATGGTAAAACAAATTATTCTATAAAACAATTTCATTTATGGATCTTTTTATTTTTTATTTTATCTTTTCGTGATTTATGTTCTATTTGGTCACTATTTTGTTTAATATTTACCATTAGGATTTGATATTAATTTTAAAGATATAATTATAATTAGCCTTAAAATCATTAATATTTCCTACGAGACCAATTTTTTACGATACTCCCTCAAAATAAAATGAATACAGATGAAAAGAATATATTTTTAGTATTAATCCTTAAAATAATATCTAACTCTAAGGTGATTCTAGAATGCACTATGTATTTAAAGGCTATAACATAAGTAGTGAGTAGTTTTCTTAGTGTTATTCTATACTCCCTCCGTCTCTAAAAAGTTTGCACACCTCTTTTCGGCACGGAGATTAAGAAAGTGATAACTTTTAGGGGTATAATGGTATTTTTATGTAATATATAAATGATAAAATATGGTAGGTAAAGATGATTTTTTTGTAATTAAAGTGTATGGGGAATGGTGATTGTTTTTTAGTTTTTGCTTTTTTTGGGATGTGCAAACTTTTATGGGACAACCCAAAATGGAAAGTGTGCCAACTTTTTAGAGACGGAGGGAGTATTTGTTATGTTTGTTTTGAGTTTAGAGTAGTGTATATTTAAACTTTATGTCAAATCAAGCATTAATTGAGGTGAGAGAAAAGGAGAGAGAAAAAAAAGTATTAATTGAGAAGAAAGAATATATTGTAAGAGATGAGTAAGTGTTAATAGGATGCATAGATGTATATAGAGGAGAAAATTTATTAAATCTAAATTTGGAAATTTAAACCCAAATAGAACGTTGGCTAAGAGTATAATTATCACAATCCAAAATTGAGAAAGTTGTACTTACAACCAATTATATCCAAGACAAGCTCTTAGTAGATTGCGAATATTAATGCTCCCTTAATAGTAAATTCAAAATATTATCCTCACATGACGTGAACTATCTAATCATCCCTACTTCATTCTCCATAATAATCTTTAATTCCAAGAACTGGATTTTTTTTTAAATTAGAACAAAACTAAGTTTGAGGATTAGTCAAACATTTAACAAATTTTCTTGATAGTCGACGAGAAGCGAGATGAAGTCTTATCTTTCATGTCTGAAATGGCGGAATAACAAAAAAAAAAATGCATATTGATCATGAAAAGAATATCACGTCCATTTATTCACTACATAATTTAGTAAAATATTACACCCAACAACAACTCATTCAAAGGTGGATCAACACACACACCTACTACAACCAATTTCACCAGCAGCAACTAATACAAAATTCAAGCACTTAAGCAGCTGGGGTTTTCCTGTTGGGTTCGAAAACGTACTTAATTAAAGATTCTTTGATGGATAGCAACTCTGGAAACTCTTTCTTCAACTTGCTGCCATCCATTTCGTTGTTACTTCTCGGAGCAACGATCACCTTCGCTTGCTCTTCAAGACTGAAGTTGCTCCATTTGTAACTTGGATTCATGTATTCTCTATACATTTCCAAGATCTCGTTGTGGCTGACCACGCCCGGGTTTGTAAAGTTCCATATCCCTCTGAGGTTCCTCTTCGCCATCTCGATGGCTATGGGGAGAAGTTCATCCAAGACGGTCATGCTGTTGGGAATGTTCACCACTTTATTGTACCTTGAAATCTTGGTGATGAAGTTTCGCGGGTTGTTCAAATCAGAAGATATGGGCATCCGGACTCTTAGCGTACACACATTGTCGTATTCTTTCAAGAGCTCTTCCACCTGAGACACAGGAAAGTTAAGAAACATGCTGGTACATAACTGAATTTGAAGATAAATGAGATATATATTCCTTAAAAGTACCATGGCCTTGGTCTTTGAATAGAAGGAGCCAGTGAAGTTTGGCTTGTCTTCCTCCTTGAATCCAATTCCAGAACCTTGAGGGTGTGCAGCATCGTATTCAAATATACATCCCGTGGCAAAGTTCACCATCAGGAGCCCATGCACTCTGCATACATCTGCCAATGTCAGAGTACCAGCAACATTGGTGCGGATTGTTTCCGTCTTGTGAGATTCACACCAATCAACATTAGGTCTACCAGTGACACCAGCAGCATTAAGAACATGTGTTGGCTTAATTGCGACCATATCTGCCATGAGCGATGCACGATCCTGTAGGCGTCCCTTTCCATATTCGTAAGGAATGCCCTGTTTCTCACACAACTTTCCAAGCAAACCACCGATCCACCCAGTCCTACCATAGATCAAGAACTTCAAGGATGATTTAGGAGGTGATTTGGCAGGATCAACACTTTTGTTCTGGATAAAATTTCCAGATAATTCGGCCTCGGACTTCTCGGGGACTCTTTCAATTCCACCAGGCATCATCAGCATTCTAGGATGAGGAAGAAGAGCGCCAGAGACATCACCCCACCAATCAGGGTTTTTGGTATACCACTCAATGGTCTTTTTCAATCCCTCTGTCCATGTGGTCCTTTCAGACCAACCCAAATTCTTCAGCTTCTGGTCATCGAGGAAATATCTTTGATCATTAAATGGCCTGTTCTCCACAAACTCAATGCTCTTATCAGGATCCATGTTGAATAGGTTGCATATGTCTTTGGCAACATCAATGACCCTTCTCTCCTTCTTCGTTCCTATATTATAAACATGACCAACTTCTCCCTTGTGAAGAACTACTTCAAAGGCCTCAGCAACATCCTCACAATAAAGATAACTTCGCACATTAGAACCATCACCATGAATGGGAAGGGTTTTTCCTTTCATGGCCAAAAGGATAAACTTGGGGATCAACTTCTCAGGAAACTGATTTGGACCATAAACGTTGTTTCCTCGTGTTGTAATCACAGGCAATCCATAAGATCTACCGTAAGCCATAACAAGCATTTCTGCCCCTGCTTTTGTTGCTGAGTATGGATTTGTAGGAAGGAGCTGCGACGCCTCGTGGTTACCGACAATAGCATCCTCCTCCGTCTCCCCATACACCTCATCAGTGCTAACATGAATAAACCTTCTTATCTGACCAGTGACCTTACAGGCCTCCAAAAGAACATGAGTACCGTAAATGTTATTCTTAGTGAACTCAAAACTATTGCCAAAAGAATTATCAACATGAGTCTGAGCAGCAAAGTGCATTATCGTATCAATATTCTCCGTAATAAGAAGGTAGTTAACAAGGTCAGCACTGCCAATGTCACCCTGAACAAACTTAAAGTTGGGAGAAGACTTAGAAGGTATAAGGTTTTTCAGATTCGAACAGTAATCAAGTTTGTCAAGAACAACAATCTTGTAATCGGGATAATTTCGGACTAGCCGATTCGCAACATGAGATGCAATGAATCCAGCAGCCCCTGTAATGAGAATATTCTTGGGCGTGAATGTTGACATTGTATCTTGATATCTGCAAGGGAAACCAGGAATCAAATACAGAAACACATGAATAGCGCAAGCAATAAGGATCCATGGTGATACTCTAAGCACAAAACCACAGCAAAGAGAATCATTCAACTAGAAAACTGGGTTCTCTCTTCATCAATACATAAAGTAATGAGCCAGCATATTAAAATCAAGTTTTTATTTCTTGAATTATAACACTTATTATTTAAAAATAAATAAATGAAATGTTAACTCTTAACTTAACTTAATACTAATGGCCCAATTTCACAAGGATAATGATAAACTATAGTAGAAAAGTAATGGCAAGAAATCCAAGTAAAACGTTCAGCATTAAACAATTACACCTAGTAGGAAATTAATTAAATAAGTATAAGACTTTACTTACTATCCCGCTAATAAAAACAAAATCAAAAAACTAAATCCACATTAAAAGCCTCGACGGTTCAACTCAGATATAAATGATCCAATCATGAGCACAAAATCAAGCATTTTGTGTATAATTAGTAACTCATCAAATTGAACATAACCTGCGCAATGTACACAAACAGAAACTATGAATGGCTCACAAATACAACAGATAAATACGTATAGATCTTAATAAACCACAGCAATTTCACTCAAATTAGCACAAAGAAGGAAACAGATCTAGCAAAATCAACACAATCCAAGATCATTAAAACCAAATCCATCCGTAATCAAATCGGGATCTGCAGAAAACTCACATTTTTCCTCGTTAGAATTGGGATCAGGATCCAGCAAAGAAGAAAAAATCAGGAAAGAATTAATAAGAATCCCTCTAGAAAACGAGGAAACAATATGGGATCAGAGAGAAAGCGATTGGAAATAAACTAGACCGAGAGAGAGAGAGGAGAGTTGTGGCGAAAAGTGAGGAGTGTCAACCAACGTCTCGCACTATATATACACATCGTAGCCACGGTTCATGCAGTTCTTCATTTTCTTTATTGTATTTTTAATTGATTAAAAAATAGAAAAAAAGAAAAAGGAAAGTATCCGGACTCGGAGCATAACATTACGTGTGAAAGAGAAGCGGAGAGTGCGATTGTTGTGGGAGGGGAGTGTGGAATGACGAAACTGACCTTTGACGAGAAGGTGATTTTACGACTCGCTGATGTAGGTGTGCGCAATTATGCGTGACTAGTTCAGAAAGTTAATTTGGTGGGAGAGGGGTAGGTGAAGTCCTTTCAGATTGTTAACGCTATTTTTTCTTTTCACACAGATTTGTGTGAGATATTTCAGAGCGGAATTAAAAGTAATTGACAAAGCTTATTGTGAGACATCAGTGAGACAGTTTATGAGACGTGCTAAAGTATATGTATTATATATAGATAAAGTATATTTAATGGTTGTTAAAGTATGTTTTCTAAATTATGATGGATGATAATTTAAAGTATGATTTTAAGGTGTTATAATATGATTTATTATTGTCATACTTTAACTACAAATAAACATACTTTACCTATATAATAAGCATACTTTAGTAATGGGTTGAACCGTCTCACACCCGTCTCACAAAAAATATGTCTCACAAGAGAACTTGTCAAAGTAATTATATTTAAATAAAATAATATTAATTGACAAAAATGTTAATAATCTTAATCTTATCTTATATTAATCTTATCTTAATCTTAATATATCAAAAGTGTGAAGGAGTTGAGAATTTTTTTTCCAATTATATCCATACCTATTCTTTTTAATTATACATTTTTACCCTTTCATCTATTAATTACATATAATATTTAATAACTTAATTTATATTTATAATATTAAAAAATAATTACTCTTCATATTCATCATATATAAATATTTTAATATATACTCCCTCCGTCCCGGAACAAGGTGTACGTTTACTTTTTGCACGGAGATTAAGGAGTATAATATTTTAATGTGTAGTGAAGTGAAAAAAATAATATTTTAATGCGTAGTGGGTAGTTGTATTAGTGTAGTGTATGAGGCCATGT
Source organism: Pogostemon cablin (assembly GCA_023678885.1). Taxonomy (NCBI): domain Eukaryota; kingdom Viridiplantae; phylum Streptophyta; class Magnoliopsida; order Lamiales; family Lamiaceae; genus Pogostemon; species Pogostemon cablin. The sequence continues at coordinate 31,798,444 of CM042959.1, read as the reverse complement.
GGATATAATAATGGTTTCATGTAGGTCACATCAACCAAAAAAGGAAACATATACTTTGTTTTGAGACGGACCAAAATAAAAAATGTATACCTAGTTGTGGGACGGAGGGAGTATTTCTATATTTGATCTATTCTTATTTTCTTTATGGGAAAAAAAATGAAAATGTCAAATATATAATATTTATTCATTATTTTAATATATTAAAATTATTATTATGATCATAATAATAATAATCATATCATAATTATAATAATAAATTAAGGTTGTGTTTGGATTGAGTCATTTTAAATCAATTCATTTGAATTCTATTGTTTGAATAAATTATGAGTTTTTGAAAGGATTTCAAATTCATAATTCAACAATTATTTTTAAAATAGTATTTTATATATGATAAATAAAAATATTAAAATTTTATTATATTAAATATTAAAATTAAAATTTTATTATATTAAATATTAAAATCTAAATTTTATTAAAAATAACTTTTTTTTGGAACTCTACCACCTAACCTACCCCTACCCACCCCCACCCTCCACCCCAAATTTTTTTTTATAAAATTTTAAATTATAATATTTAAATAATAAAAATATTACTACCCACCCCTACCCCCTATCCACCCCCACCCTCGGTCACCCACCAATTTTTTTTTAAAAAAAATAAATTTAGTTTTTAAAATTTAAATAATAAAAATATTACCACCCAACCATACCCCTATCAACCCACCCTCCACCCCCAACCCCCTCACCACCCGTCAATTTTTTTTAATTTAAATTTTAATATTTAAATAATAAAAATATTACAACCCAACCCTACCCTCTATCCACCAATCCACCACCTCGCCACCTGCCAAATTTTTTTTTTAAAAAATTTAATATTTAAATAATAAAAATATTACCACTCAACCCTACCCGACCACCCACCCATGCCATCACCCCATTGGATGGGGTAGGCTGGGTGGTAATATTTTTATTAATTAGATATTAAAATCTAATTTTTTTAAAAAAATGGGGGGAGGGGGTGGCAGGGGGTGGGGTGGGGGATAGGAAGGGTAGGATTAGTGGTAATATTTTAATTATTTAAATAATAATAAAATCAAAAATTTTATTTAAAAAAAATTGGGGTGGGGGGTGGGCGGGTGGGTGTATGGGTAAGGGTAGGGTTGGGTGATAATATTTTTATTATTTAAATATTGAAATCTAAATTTTAAAAAAAATTGCGGGGGTCGGTGTGGGTGGGTGGGTGGGTGGATAGGGGTAAGGGCTTGGTGTTAATATTTTTATTATTAAAATATTAAAATCTAAAGTTTTATAAAAATTTTTTTGGGGGTACTGGGTAGGGGTAGGCTGGGTGGTAGGGTTTATAATTAAAAAATATATTTATGTATATTTTTTAATTAATTTATTAATTTTATATAATATTTTTATATATTAATATATCAATTATACAACGGAAGGATTTCAAATGATACGGTTTGAGCACGAATTTGAAATCAATTAAAAAACAATTAAAAAAAATTCAAAATCAAATCCATGATTTGAAATTCATTGATTTAAAATTTTGGATTTATAAATCCATTGATTTCAAGTGACATTCAAAGATGAAGGAGGGATTTGAGGGAGGGATTTATAAATCCCTCCTCAAATCCTTCCATCGAAACACAACCTAAAGGAATTTTATCAATTCAGGGTCCGAATTATGGGTAAATCATCAATTTGAAACTTGAATTATGTTTTCTATCGATTAGGGGCCTGACTTATGTAAAACTATCAATTCGGGTCCTGAACTTAGGCCCTAAATTGATAAAATATGAGATAATATTTGACAAATCCAGGCTTTGGATTGATAATTTTTTTTACATATTTTTGGCCTTGGATTAATTAATAATATTTATGATTTAACTTATATATTAATATTTCTCATGCAAGTTTTAATCTATTCATCAAACGTGATGTATTTCTATTTAATTATAATATAACATACACCACCCCTACACATACATAATTAATTAAATCACTTAATTAGTAATATGAAGAGGCAAATCAAATATTATAAAATACGAAGGATTTGTCAATTGAAATATCAATATTAACATCAAAGTCAATTACAAAATAAATTTCTAATACAAGTTAGACAAAATTCAATCATAATCAATCATATAAGTTATTCTACAGATGTTCATAATTTAATTAAATATATTTAAATATAGGATTAATTATTAGGAGATACACATTAATGAACCATATTACTCTTAGATACATACTATATAAAATATTATTATGAGATACAAAAATATACAATCATATACCTGATATACCCCTCCATTATGATTTATAATCTTACCTAACATATTTAAGAGATTTTTAAAATTATTTTATTATTAATTGCATGAATCCAAACTCATAATTTTCTTTCATTATTTTTCATATATAATTCTCTTTTTATTATTAGTTAAAGGATTCTACTATCCTACTAATCATAACACTAAATTAAGTAGAATAATGAAGTATGAATTTTTATAAAAATGCAAGAAATATTATCCATATAAAACTAAATTTCACTACAATCATAACTATTGCATTGTTTCGATATTTTTGTTGCACCTAATATTTATGTTCACAAAGCATTTTTTTGTTACACACAAACTTTTATGTTACATATAACATTTTTGTTGTACATAATACTTACGATTCACATAACATTTACTTTCACAAAACACTTTTTTTATTCACATGACATTTACGTTGCACGTGTAATATTTTTGTTGCACATAATACTTACGATTCACATATTATTTACGTTCACAAAGCACTATTTTTATTCACATGATATTTACGCTACACAGAATGTTAATTATTAAAATAAAAATTACGCTGCACGTGTAATATTTTATTGCACATATTACTTACGATTCACATAATATTTATGTTCACAAAGCACTTTTTTATTCATATGACATTTACACTGCACAAAATGTTAATTGTTCAAATAAAAATTACGCTGCACATAATATTTTTTTTATTCATATACAAACCACCTATTAATATTAACACTGCACAGAACATTAAAGATTTATATAACATTTACGCTGCACATAATATTATTTTTATTCACATGATAATTACGCTGCACATAAATTTATTCACACAAGCTTTTATATTAAAAAAATGAACATAATAATTATGCTCCACATAACAAAAGAAGCATTCTGGCAAGATCTGGGGTTGATTGTCATAGTCTATAAAATAGGGTGAAAAAGTGTTATGTTAGAAATGATAATTTTAGTGAGTGCAGTATGAAATCATCCCCCAATTTATTCTTTATTTAATTTAGGGGTAAATTTGACTTTTCTGTGAACAAATTTTTAGTTAATAGTAATATTTAATAGCCTATGTATCTCATAATAATTACATGTTATATTTTTAAGCTAGTGGCAAGTCTCCCATAAAAATACTATAAGATGATTATTATCACTTATAGATTCGATAATTTATGAGGTTGTGAAACCCTAAACCCTAGGGATAAATTATATCCTAAACACAAAGGTAAAATTACAATTATATCCCTAAAATAAAATAAATAAATAAAAACATAAAAAAAGAATAATACAAAAAAAATGAAATTAGATGAAACAATAAAACATACATTGAAGGTGAAGGAATGAGGTTGTAAAATTTGAATTTGGTGGACTAACTCCACCAAGTCATTGCCTTATATGATAATAAAACACATTTGCTATATAAATTACAAATATATTATAAGGCAAAGACTTGTGTGAGACCGTCTCATGTAAGGGCTTACGTGAGATGGTCAGAAAGTGATAAATTTTATAAAGAAAAGTGATAATAAATAATGAAAAGTGATAATGTTATTTAATGAACAATTTACAGTATAAATAAAAAGTGATAACATTTTATTGCGAAAGTGATAACGTTTTATAGCGAAAGTGATAATTATTTTAAAAAGTGAAAAATGGTCTCACGTGAGATGATCTCACGCAAGACCTACCCATATTATATTATGTGATGATTATACTTTATCACTGTGATTTTTTTTACAGAACTAACCTCGGTCCTTATGAATTGAGACGGATTTTTAAATTTTAGTTTTCTATTTTTTATATAATATATTTCTTTTGAACTCTTGATCTTTCTTTTATGCACCATTTTCTTTTAGAAAAACAACGGGCTAATAAAATTTTCCCATATTTGAATGTATTGGTTGAAATAAATGTTAAAATAATAATAATAATAATAATAGTAATAATAATAATAATAATAATAATAATAATACATAGAGGAGTGAAATAACTTAACTTTAGTCATGCCCAAATATATTGAATAATACATGTACATTATTTATTAAACTTCTATAATATTATTTCTAAACATACATACAATTGAAAATTTTAATACTCCATATCAAAGCATTGGAGAACTTAGTAAATCTATTGATTACAAAAATTTTAATACTCCATATCAAAGCATTTGAGAACTTAGTAAATCTATTGATTACAAATAACTTTTTCTAAATTATTAAGAACTAAGAATCCATGATGATAAATGTGTGTGAGATGTGAACAATTACTCCAATATATCAAATTAGCATCCATATGTCTTCAAGGAGTTTAAGTGTCTAATTGAAAATGAACAATCTTTTTCAAATGAAATATCACAAAAGGCTATTAAACATTTTATAATAATAATTGATTAGTCTTTTGAGTTCATTCACATATCAAATAACTTTATAAAATTTATTGCTTTGAAGTTAAAAAGTTGTGTTAATAAAGTTTATTAACATATTAAAAATTATGATAAATATTTTATAATAACTGATTAGTCTCTTCGATTCATTCGCATACTATGTTGTACTCCCTCCGTCCCATAATACTTTTCACATTTACTGTTCCACATTGTTTAAAAAAATGTGCACTTTTTGACTAACTTTATTGACTTTGGAGGGTATTGTAGCATTTTTAGATAATAAAAAAGTATAAAGTAATAATATGTGTGTGAAAAAGGAGTGACAAATTTGAAATTAAAGGAACTTTTAAGATTGTTAGTTAAAGTGATGTTTTCTTTTTTGGGGTATGAAAGATTTTGTGGGACAAACAAATGAGTAAAGTGTGAAAGGTTTTATGGGACGGAGGGAGTAATTAATAATCTCATTCTTAATATATTATAAAATATAATATGATAAATAAAGGCTAAAAGTGTAGTAAAGGAAAATAAGTGAGGATAAAATGGAAAAAAAATGTTAACACTTGTTAAGCCACTTCTAATATATTGTGATGATATAATTATGATTATGATTATGATTATGATAAGAACTTAAATAAATCGAAAATAAAAGCTCTAAACATATAATGCAATAAACTCTAACGGTAAATAATATGCTCTAATCCACTAAATACAAGAGTAGAATAGTAATTTGAATTATTTTGAAAATAAAACCCTAAAGAGAAATATAGTAAATCTTTTTCTTAAAAAAAAAAGAAAAGCTAAAATATGGAGTCGTAAAATAAGTAACTAGTACATCCTAAACTATATGAGTAAAATAGTATTAGGAATTCTACGCAACTATGACAAAAATTTATGTGAGAACTTTTTATGCAATGAGTTCCTTAAAGATAAATAAAAATATAACATTTTAATTAAAAAATATGATATATTTAATTAATAAAAAATGATAACTGTTTAATTGAATTATTTCATGACAATTCATTATAAAGGTTTGTGAGAGAATGATTGTATTGATATATTAAGAGAATTATATACAATGGGTACAAGGTAACAATCCTATCTAGAATACGATGTGGGATACAATAATACTCCCTCCGTCCCGGGAAGTATTTCGCGTATTGGTGTGCGCGGAGTTTAAGAAAATTTTGTATTTTTATGTATAAAATAAGAAAGAGAATATATATTTTAGTTGATTTAATGAAAAATGTGTGTAAAGTTATTGAGAGATGTGAAAAAAGTGTGTAAAGTTTTTGGGAGATGTGAAAAAGTAAGTATTATATTGGGATATGTGTAAAAAGTGAGTATTAGTATAATGTATTTTTTACCAAATTTAGTAAAAGTAAAGTGTGAAATACTTTGAGGGACGGATGAAAAAGGAAAGTGTGAAATACTTTGGGGGACGGAGGGAGTATAAATATAGTATTAATCCCTAATACGCCCCCTCAAGATGGAGGTGGTGAATCAACGCCAATCTTGGACATGAGACGAGCGAGCTGAGGTCGGGCAAGCGGCTTTGTCAGAGCATCAGCAAGCTGATCAGAAGAGGAGACATGAGAAACACGCAAAGCAGACGATTTAACTAGATCCCGGACAAAATGGTAATCAATGGCAATGTGTTTCATGCGAGACTGAAACACAGGATTCGAGCACAAATACGTGGCACTGATGTTGTCATAGTAAACAACTGGGGTAGTGGATAGTGAATGAATACAAAGTTCGTGAAGGAGAGAGCGAACCCATTGGACCTCAGCTGCGGCAGAAGCAATAGATCTATACTCAGCTTCAGTAGAGGAACGAGCCACAGTGCGTTGCTTGCGGGATCGCCAAGAAACAGGGTTAGACCCAAGGAACACCACATACGCCTCAGTCGAAGAACGATCATCAGAATCCCCTCCCCAGTCAGCATCCGCAAAGCAGTGAAGAGACAAAGGAGAGGCAGCACGAAGAGACAACGAATGATGCCGAGTGCCGTTGAGATAACGAAGAAGCCTCTTGACAGACTTTGATAACCAAATCTTTAACGTCGGTGGAAACGCCAAGAAGAGCAAGCTCATGGACGATGCTCTTTATGTCAAGCATAAAATCTGTGATTGATCTATTCCCCTTGATCGGATTATGCAGCCTGTTCTTGAGTGCAAGGATGCGCCCGCGGGAAGAAGTTCCATAGATGGAAAGTAGGGTTTTCCATGCCTCCGCAGATGTGGTGGCAGTGGCGATGAAAGGAATGAGCGTCGGGGTAATGGAGCCGACGAGGGCACTAAGGATCAACTGATCCTGCCGAGTCCAGTATGCGTGCACCGGATTTGGTTGGGACGCACCAGCCACGGTGATGGTGGCGGAGGGACGCAAGTATGATCCGTCAACAAATTTAAAGAGATCATAACCCGTGAGAAGCGTCCGAAGCTGAAAACTCTACGCCGCATAATTTGTGGACGTGAGTTTCAGAGGTGCCTGCGAGGCAACATTGAAGGCGATTGGAGTGAGGATTGGGTCGGTGGGGGCTGATTCAGTCGTGGGGTTGGTGTTAGCAGAGTACAGATCGGTGGTGGTGGCCATGGAAGGCAGAATGAAGCAGCGGGGAGAAGGTACCGAGATTGAGGGGATGGAGAGGAAAAAAAAAGGAAGGTATGGCCAAGAAAATAGGAAGGAGGATCAGAAAAAAAAAGCGTTAAGCCAATATCGCTCTTATACCATATAAAGGTTTGTGAGAGAATGATTGTATTGATATATTAAGAGAATTATATACAATGGGTACAAGGTAACAATCCTATCTAGAATACGATGTGGGATACAACAATATAAATATAGTATTAATCCCTAATATTCATAATATAAATGATATGTGATAATATTTTTAATAAAAAGTAATAAAATCTTTATTGAAAAGTGATTACAAATAAATAAAAAAAAGTTTCACTATATATGAGACAATTTATTGTTACGATAGTATATTTCATTCCATAAAAAAAATTTTCCATAATTAAATTACTTATCAGAAATATCTGAATTAAGTTATAAAAAATAATAAAACTAATGATTTTGTTATGAAAATCTATCGTTGATACTAAAATTTAGTCACATGTATTACACTAGCAAATGAAGGCTACATGTGACAGAAAAATGTATTCCGTATGAATTGTTTAGAGAAATATGTTTTTCATTTAAACTCATCACGTTCAACTTAAGGTTGTTGACCAATATGTGCCACTCTTTAATTATTTTACTCCATATAGTAATTTTAATTATTAATGATTACTCTTTTCATCCCCCAAACTTTCTAATAAGGCAAACGTTATTGTGATAGGTTTGATTGGGAGGTGATAATATTTTTTTTAATACTTATAAAATAAAAAAAAAGTGATACTCCAACAAAAATGATAATAACTTTATTAATATATATATATATATATATATATATATAATTTTAACGTGATTTCACATAAATGTTATTTTTTTTAATAATTATTCTTGGGAATTAATAATTTGACCGTTCACATGGATAAAGAAATATCTTCCACTTTTACCACAAACTCTATAATTTCTCATTTTAAATCAATGAAAAAAATATTGTCTACACTTTTCTTTGTTTAAAATATTGAAGATTATATGAAAAGGAAAATACTATTGTGCAATAGTTTTTAAGGTGCAATTGAGTAATTTTGACCATGACCCGAATATTTATACTCCAATCACGTCAAATGGGTCATTCATACGCTCTCTCTCCCTATCTTCCGCTCTTTCTCTCTCAACCCATTCCACCATTCACTCTCTGCCCTCTATCTCTCATAACCCATTCCAACCTTCACAATCTACTATCCGGCGCCGCATCCACGGAGATGACAAATATGTGATTAACTTTCTGGGATGCAGTGGATAATTCATCTCAAACATCAACACCTTTACCGGCCGATTCCAAAATTTCAATTTTACCGATTTCAAAGTAAGATTCACCTTCATTCTCACCCAATCAGATCTGAACAAGATTTGAAAATCAAATCTCATCCACATATCCTCTTTCATCGTCTCTACATATACTCCTTCATCGTCACGGTGTCCTACACATAAAATCCGGCGAGAAGATTTCAATTCAACTAGCGGACGCGGAAGAGAGGTATGCGTGTGAATAGATCCACCGTGCTCATGAACTATTTCGAAAACTGATTAGGTGACAAAATTGTGATACTTGAGCATGGAAAATTAGTGATGGAATATGGATTTGTGTATGCGACGGAATCCATCGCGGATACAATCGAGAAGGATGAATTGAGGGATGAAGAAGGATGAATTGAGGGATGAAGAATTGGATAGGAAGTTTCGATAGTGTATACGTTTCATCAAATAAGTGTATTATTTTTTGCACTTAGATGTATCATTAATTTGTATACAAAAAAAATTTGAACTTATATATTTTATTTTTTTTCTTTTTCATAATTAAATGGGGAGGTTGTAATTATATATATATATATTTAATAAATATATAAACACACAAATTTTAATATTAAAGTGTATAAGTTATAATTCAATAACGTATAAGTTTTTGTTAATAAGTGTATATTACTTATTTTTTTAATATTTAGCTGTAATTAGTAAATTGAAATATATATATATATATATATATATATATATATATATATATATATATATATATATATATATATATATATATATATATATATATATATATATATATATATATATATATATATATATATATATATATATAATATTATTACATATTTTAATATCAAAATGTATAAGTTATAAGTCAATAATGTATAAACTTTTCTTAATAAGTGTATAGTTTTTTAATTCACCGATATTGTACTTTAATATAAAAAGTATAATACATTTATAAATGAAAACATATACATTAATAAAGTAAAATTAATACAGTTATTAAAAGAAAATTTAAATTCATTCCCTTTTGATTGTGATTATACACCGACTATAGTTCATCATCAGTGGATGATATCATTCTTAAGTTGTGATTCTAATTACATCAATTCAAAATCGATATCTCCATCTCCTACACATTTAATTGAGATGTGACGAAGGCTGCGTCGAGATTGAGATCTCAAGAGATGCGGTGCGGTGGTTGAAATATCAGGAGATGGAGGCGGCGCAGAGCTAGATTTGAGGGACGGAGGCAGATGAAGGTTGAGATATAAAGGAACAGAGGCGATGTGAAGATAGAGCATTTATGAGGAATGGAGGCGGCGGCGCGTTGCTCAGATTTGAAGAAAACTTAGGCCGTCGAGAGAGATGCAGGAAAAAATATCTTTGAACATCATCGAAATTAATATATGCGGCAGAAGAATAGGTGGATGAAAGAAAGCAGCTAACCATCGGCGGGCGGTGGCGGTGGCGATTACAGATGAGAGAAAGAAGAGATTCGCATGAGAGAAAGTAGAGATCCACTGCAACGGAAGGAATAAATGCCTTACTTATATTGATCCATTTTGTAATGGGTCGATCCGATTAATCCTGTTGTTAACGTACAATATAGGCACATTAGATCAACTCATATGAAAATATCTATAAATTCCTTTATCAAGTTATGCTTTTATATGATATTATTTTGTACTCCCTTCATCCCACGACATCTTTACACTTTTCGTTTTCGTTTATCATACTATAAATTGTACTAGTATCACCTCAATCCAATAATCTTAAATCACATTTGAATTTAAAAAATACCATAACTACCTAGTACAGTAGCATACTTTACATTTAATTTATTATCGAAAACACTAAATTACCTCTAAAAAGTTAAGAAAAATAATCTATAAATAATTGGTCAATTACTAGTAGATGCACTACATATATAAAATTGTCTATAGACACACCATCCTAAAAACATTATTCTTAACTACATTATTTCATTGTTGATTATCAAATTTACCCTTATTTTGATTAAATAACAAAATACAGATTTTTCTCCAAATTCGATTTCTCTCTCAATTCCCGCAATTAATGGTATTTTTTTCCCAAATCTCGCAACTGCAAAACATTACACGAAATGCAGATTTTTCTGCATGTAATGCATATTCTGATTAAGAAATGCGAATTCTTTTGGGGTGTTTAGTTAATTTTTCTGCACGAAATGCAGAATTTTCATATGAATTAAATTACTGCACGAAGCCAATTAAAATTTCTGCAAATCTAAATTTCTGCACGAAGTCAATTAAAATTTGCATTAACAAGTACGTACAACATCAGATTAAGGTTAATACAAATCAAATTTTCATACTATTATTTAAATCCGAATCAATTTCCGTAAAAAATATGAAGAACCTAATTTCCTAGATTGATTGAAGGCTTTCAAAGAACCAATTCCCAAAACCAATTGAAAAACTTAATTTAGATCTATAAACAAATATGAAAAACCCTAATTTCCAAAATAACCAATTCCTATAATCATTTGAAAAGAACCTGAGTTCATAGGCATATTGCTGGTGTTGGATCAGTCCATTTTGTCTTGTTGGAGGAACGGTGGTGGAGACTTGGTGTTGACTCGGTCCCACGAGCGACCGCGGTCGACCCATCACACCGATGTAAGATATCACGAGCATCAATTGCATGTCGATCGTCTTCGCCGCTGTCTAAGTTTTGTCACGCCAGATTTGCCTCTTGTTATCAGAGATCGCGAGCACCAATCTCCCGTCGGTAGCCTTCTGCTGCGAAATGAAACTCGGCCAAATGGATCTACCTTTTGGGAATTGAAATGGAGAAGGAGATTTGCTATTTTTAGGATTGAAATGGAGTAGGGGATCGGTAGTGGATTGGGGATCGAATGGAGTAGGCGATCGGTGGTGGATTTGGGAAATAAAATGGAGAAGGGATCTACTCTCTCTTTTCAGTAGAAAGTGGATCTGATATAATTTGGGATTATATTAGGCTAGGGTTATATTAGGTAATTGAGCTTATAATTTTATACCTATGAGTAGTTTTTAAATAATGACGTATCTTATAGTAATTAGAGGTAATAAGTGTGCATTAGGTAATAATTATTTCATAAATTAATTAACATTACTTAAACTCTATATTTACATTATCGGTGCAAATAAAAACACAACATAGGTAGTATTATTTAATGCTTGATATAAGTTAGGTCTCGACTATCCACATTTTTCTTATTACTCCATATATTTATTACTGAATGCACTCACTAAATTTTTATATGCACCATACCTACTATTACAATAATAACCTTAAGCCCGAATTTCCCTCACCCACATATTTAAAATTACACATTAGTTAATACACCCACCTAGCTTACTCCTCACTACACCCACTTCAAAATTTTCAAGTCGTCATCCCATCTGTTCTATCCCCAAGAAGAGGAGGAAGGAATGAGAAAACAAGAACACCTCTTACAAAACCATTACAATAAATCACACTAGCTAAAACACTTTAATGGTTGATCGCTATTTTCTTCATGTGATTTATAGAGCAAGTAAAATCCATCGTAGTATAGTCTTAGGTGACTAAGTTAAATATCAAATTCATGGGAAGCCAAACAATTAAGAGTCTAACAAAGTTCAAGTCTATTATCATTCTAACACATGATGGAGACGTATAAGAGCAAATAAAATATGAAGAAATACAAGAAATAAGTAATGTAAAATATAAAGGATATGATGAATGGATAAATATGAAATGAATTCCAAATGATGCAAGGATGAAATTAGCATAATAATCCTTCATCTAAGTTCCCTTTCTATATATGTACTATGATCCCATTGGTTATGTTTCCTTCTCCAGGTCAATTATCCAACTAGATTAATCCACTTAATTAGTATTTTATCTTAAATGTTCTAAGTATAAGAAGGTCATGAGTAAATCGACCAAGATTTTGTGTATTATGGGAACGAGCTCGAGTGGTTGAGAATTTTAGAGATTATTTTAGGTCATCCATGCTTAAAAGAGTCACTAACCAAATTCATTACTACCTTTTCATCTATCCCTAATTAGCCCATTTAAGCCAAATAAACTTTTCATTTGATTATAGCTCATTACAATCCAATAAAACCCACTTAAGCTTATAAAAATAACCTTAAGTGTGGGTGGTTAGAAAGATGGTTTCTAAAGAGTGTGATGAGCAAGAAGATCATGAATGCTAAGAGTTGGTGGATAAATGAAAAGGAACAAAAGAAGAGCATGAAGCTAAAGTAAAAAGCTTGAGTATATATTGAAACAAGAACAACAAAGAGCTACAAAAGATGCTTAAGATCATAAAGAAAGTGATGAGTAAGTTGAAGAATGAAAAGAGGAAATGAGGGTTAGAGTATATAAGGAGTGGAAAGAAATCATCTTCTTGATCACCTACACATATTTTTAAAGTTACTATTGCCTAAATCTTCCTTACCTTACCAAAGTGCCATTACATCCAAAATAAAGACATATATGATATTTGAGTCAAAGCTATGGTGGCTTGCGAATGTAGTTACTTGCAAGCTTATGGTGAGTTGAGCTTGGTTGATCGATGAGTGATAATACCCTTCACTTTTAAAGAGAGTTGAGTGAAAACACATATCGCGAGGCTTGTATTAGAAGGGACATAATTACTTCAAGTTCTCTTGATCTTGAGCTTATCAAAGTCTTAAATGTGTAGAGTTCATTGAAGTAATGATTCCTAATATGATTTGTTATACTTGTTACTTGTGAAGTGTGTTACTTATGTTTCTTATTTGTATTGCCTAGGAGAATTTGTCTTCTCATTTTTTTTCTTCTTTTTTTTTCTCGGGGACGAACAACACTTTAAGTTTGGTAAGTTTGATCAGCATCATTTTCACCTAAGTTTCATAGTGTTATTTTTGTTATTTTAGTGTGTTTTTATTCCCATTTTTAATTATTTGTGATGTATCATAGAATTTGCGTAGTTTTTAGTGTGACAATATAAATGCCCAAGATTTGATTAAAATGTGCTTAAAATAGGTAAAAAGGGAGAAAAATAAAGTGGGGGAATGCAAACGAGAAAAAGTAAAAAATTGAGCCTAAACTCATGTTGAGTGTTGCAATTCACCATGTGTTTGTAACCCCAACTCGGCACGAGTTTGGCACTGGACCAACGAAAGGGGCGAGCTCAAACAGCTCCAAATCAGAACATTCAACTCGCTTCTGCGAAAGGGCGAGTTCGTGCCAGCAACTGGCAGCGAATGGCGACACTAGAGGCAACTTGCGATCGAAAATTTTCAGTTATCCAAAAAGTCTTGAATATTCCCCCAGTTGGATATTTTAACTCCCTCACACATTTTCTCTCATTTCATCCATCATCATCCTCCATCAATTCCCATCTATTTATCCATAATTTTCACTCATTTTCCCACCATTCACTTAAACATCAATCATTTAAGGAAAGCTCTAAAGGAAGAGGAAGGATTTGTAAAGGAAGAGAAGACCATCCAAAAAGAGATTTAGAGAGAATTCTACTCTTATTTTGTATTTTTCTAATTTTGATAATTACTATGGATTTATGTGATGATTGTATGGTTGTTTTCATGGATTCAATAGTAGACTAGTCTCGTTGTGAGGCTAGCAACATGTAGGGTTAAGGATAATCTAGATTTAATTATGATTTGTATTTAGTGATTTGAATGAGCTTTTGTAATTTTTATCATAGATGTTTTATTTCTTAATTCATATGTTGATTTGTGTGGTTAATTATTCATCTCATTTTATTAGAATGTGAATTTAGTGATATGTTGTGGGTGTTCATTGAATTATGTCTTCATAAGAATTATGTTTATTATTATTAGGTGAATTAGTGATGACCACTTATTTCTTAGAACTACATGATAAAATATTAGGAAGATTGACTTGTGAAGGTAATTGGGATAGTGAGGGGAACCCAACCAATAGGATCATAATCCCTAGAAAGGGAATATAGGCAAACAACCCTGATCTTATGAGAAGATTATTCGGTTAATATTTCCAGTTGGTATATTAATAGTCATAAGTACCTAAAAGAATTGTGAACTTTGAAATCAATCCTATGAAATATTTTAAATTACATCCTTTTAGGAGTTTAGGTGTAGGTATGAATTAGTGATCTCCTTTATTACCTTTGTCCGTAAGAATCACCATTACTTTTCATAAATTAGAGGAACCCTTAATTCTAGTTTTGTTAGCCTTACTTTGTTCCTCAGATTGATATCTCATCTGCATCCATTTCATCATAATTGTTACTCGTGATTACTCATCACTACCCAAATCATATTTCTATTACTTTTATAAAGAAAGGTTGAATACAAGTACAGATACACTTAAGGCCGACATCTCCCGTGGATCAATATTTAAATTGGTTACCTAAAGACTACTATGATAGTGTATGCTTGCTCTAATCACACCTCTAATGAATTCAAACTAGAATAAGAAATCAACAAGTCTTCCATACCAAGCTCTAGGAACTTATTTCAAACTGTACGAAGTCTTATTCGGTTTTTAAACATACTAAGGGTAAAATTGACTACCAAAACCTTTTAGTTGTTCAGCAAAAACTACTTCAAGTAAGATTTTATTTAAAAAAGGCAACTTTGACGTCCTTTTAAAATAGTTTGATGTCAATGAAACATGACATAGCTTAAATAAATGTAATTGACTCGATCCTAGCTATGGATGCAAAAGTTTTCTCAAAATCAATTCCTTCAACCTGTGTATGTCTTTGTGCAGCAAATCTTGCTTTATTTCTTACTATGTTTCTAGATTCATCAGTTTTATTGTTAAAAATTTATTTTGTTCCAATAACATTTGTGTTTGTCAGCCTAGGTACTAGACTCCAAAAATTAATCCCAGTGAATGATTCAAGTTCATCTTTCATAACTTCAGTCCAACACTCATCTTTTAAAACTTCAGTCACATTTTTGGGTTTAAAGAAAGAGAAATAACATTAAGTACATACCTGATTGCATAAGTTAGGCATGCAAATGAATGTACTACTTCTCTCATTTTAACTTTCCTTCTGGTTTGAACACTTACTGAGGAATCATTAATGATATGTAAAGAAGGATGATATCTTTGAAATCTTTGGGTAAGTGTATGTTCTAGAGTTTGGTAGTATTTATTATCATTTTCAGATTCTACATCTGGTGTTATAGGTGGTGTGATTATATTTGGCTCAACACTATTCACTGGATCAACAATACTTATTATTTTGATCAATTAGAGACTTCATCTTCCATCATGAACCACAAATGAGTGATTTTAATTGTGAAACTGATCTTAAGGAGTCCTCTAATAGCCTACAACTTAACTGATTTCTGAAAATTTCTGTAATTTACATGATCAAGTTTTTTACGCCATGGAATATTTTCATCATATTGTGAGATGTTGCAGTAAATGATTTTAATTGTGAAACTGATCTTAGGGAGTCCACTAATGGGAAGAAAATATTTGTATGTTTTGTGTCTTGTTGAATGAGGAGGGAAAGAGAAGAGATATTTTTACAAGGACATTCATGTTGTTTATGGTGAATTTAGGGGTAATTGAGTCTTTTTTCTTTAACATTTAAGGCACATCAAATCATTATTAATGCCTTCTTTTTATTCTCGAGTTGGTGAATAATAAATAACAGGTATGATGAGGATGTAGTCTCTGATATTCAATAGGTGAGTGACACTTGTCCAACAACCATCTTGACAGTGCTGACTTTGAGGCAAATGATCAAGATCTCTTTAGTAGTTCCCTTCGGCTTCTTCCAAATTGTGATTGATTTTTAGATTCCTTTTGGCTTCTTCTTAATCGTGGGTGATTTTCAGGAGACCAATTAACCTGTTCAATGATATTTCTTGACTAATTCGAACTGATCATTTAGTAGTAAATCTTGTGGTACGCTTTCCGATCCTTAGATCAGGTTGCCCAAATAAGGGGCCGGGAGATGACCGAGCTATCTTGAACCCACGTGGGATGATAATCCCTATATATAACCCATTGGACTGTCCAAGTTAAATGTGGAGATATTTGATATTCACCTCTTGTCTAACTGGGCCTTATTTATTGGACTTTATCTTTTGGATTTACATGAATGGAGCCTCTCTCTCTCTCTCACACACACATATATATATATATATGTATATAAAAAGGTGTATAAATATATAATACATATATATATTCTTAATAATAAGGTGAGTTTGATTCTTAAAAACAAAACGAAGTTAATAAAGTTTAAAAGTAATAAATAGGGCGTGAGTATGAGTATAATTTTCTATAAAATTATATTAATTTTATGGGAAAAATCACTAATAGATACACACTTTTAACCTAAATTACTATGAGATACAAGGAATTTAAATAATTACTCTCACATACAAAATATTAAACTAAAATACCAAATATAATCTTATAATCCTATACACTTTTAAACCACCAACCCTACCCCTCACCCACCCACTCGCCGGACCGGCGTTGACCAACCGTTGACCGGTATTGACCGGCATTGACCGACTGTTGACCGATCATTGACCGTCATTGGTCGGCCGCTGACCGCCGGCCGAATCGGCATTGACCGACCGTTGACTGCCGCTGACCGTCGCCACCTGCTGTCGGAATTTAAAATATGCAAAAACAAAATTATGCAAAACCAATTGTGCAAACAAATTGTGCAAATACATAGGGGTATTTATGGTATCACAATCATAATTGTGTAGTTATGAGTAATAGTACTTTGAGTCATGTAGTTTACAACAATTATGCATTATTTTATGTACCTCCTAGTAAGTAACCCTAATTTTTTATGTGATATTGAAACTCACAATTAGTGTATAAATGAACTTGTTTTCATCAAATTAACAAATGTAAATATATATATATATATATATATATATATATATATACACGCACTATTTAATAAGATTGTCAATTTAAGGGCCCAATTTAAATAAAAGAACTTGTTAATTTATTAAAAATAAGTACTAAGAAAATCTACTTTCTCAATGCCAAAAGGTATTTCATACTTTCCTTTTTATCCATCCCAAAATGTATTACTTACCTTTTTTTAAACTGGTAAAAATATATTTCAATAATACTTAATTTTTATATACACACCAACATAATATCCACTTTTTATACACTTTCAGACAACTTTGCACATTTTTTTCATTAAATTACCTAAATTATTCCTACTTTTTCTTCCTTTATACATTAGAAAACACAAAAATTTCTCCACACAATAATACGCAAAATACTTTTTGGTATGGAGGAAGTACTTTCTTTCAAAAGGCATATAAGTATAGCACTAATTATTCTTAAGCTCGTATTTACCTTGACAAGTAGAAAATACCAGCTACAAATCCTTAAATAAGTTCACATAATGCGGGTAATTACTATCTCTAATACATAAATTTTTTGGGTACTAACTGTAAGGTACATTGAAAATTCTATACAAGATATAAACATAAAAAAATATTATTACTAACGATATAAATATATGACTATATTCTTATATATCCCAAAGCCCATTGTTGGCGTTCAATCGTTTGGTTAGCGTGAACCGTTAGGGTTCCATGCGTTTCTAATCCTGCGGAAACAATAAGATAGAAACATATTACCTTTCACCAGGGTATGTTGATGATGAACAGCTGCAGAGAACAACCTCTTGATCTTCTGCTGTATTTCTAAGTCCAATCCTGACGTCGTGTGGGCGACGATCTTCAGGATCTTCTCAATCTGCTCTTTTCCTCTCTTTCACGTCAAAAGTGGCAATCAAGTTAGGGCTGCATGAGCTGAGATGACTTATTTATGGGCTATAACAGGGATCAGGAGGAGAAATTAGAGTCGTGCTCCATTGGGCTTAAGTATCCAAGTTTAACCCAAAACTTATACTTAAGTCAAATAATAATAATATAGTCCACTAAAATATTATTACTGCATTGCCGCTCTAATCCCATAATTACGTTATGGGCTCCTTCTTATTATGAGCCCGACATTCTTCTTATGTTTAAGATATACAATACCCATTAATTAATTAAGTTACTGACAACTCCATTAATTAATATCTCATCCGAGAGTAATACCACTCAACCTCATTATCATGCCAGAATTAATCAACTTGCAGATTTACATGATAATCCTTATGAGCTCCTCAAGAGGACATCATCAACCTATGGCGGACATGAATTTCTTCTATAATCAACAGCACACCATAGAGATAATACTATTTCCCTACTCACCGAGTTTATTAATTTAATACATAAATCTCACCCATTGATGAATCAAAGAGATAAATACAACCTTACGTGTTGAGGTTATTGTGTAGGAATTAAGAGTACGAACATCTATAATTATAGAGATCAAGTTCTTCTATATAGTCAGTATAAGACGAACGATCTCATGCGGTCCTGCTCAATACACACAAAGTATACTAATGTGATTTTATAGTCAAGACCAACTTATATCAAATCACACTACAACCATCCTGATAGATTGTCCCGTCTATCTCAATTGTGAGCATCTGTTTGTACCCTATAAGGAAATCGATAATACGATCTTCCGCGTATTGTCGCACAACATATTATCTACAGTATAAAATTTATAAGTCATAATTTAGCACAATTATTTGATTTAAATTTAAATTTATTTGATTGACTTATGTGATAATTTGGGTGCTAAATTGACTTATTTTGTCTTTGGTAAATTAGAGCTTCAATGTTGTAAATTGATGTGGAAATAGGCTGATTTGTGTTGGAAATTCGTTGTTGCCAGATGTGCTGATAATGAACCCTTCAATGTCAGTGAAGATGATGAAAATTTAGATTAAATAAAGAAATTGGCTGCTGGAAATATTCTCACACGTTGTCTCACGTTCCAGAATCATCCCAGATCAGGCCCATATTTATTTGGAGATCAAGAAATGATATAAAAAGAAGAGATCCTGGAGATATTTTTAGAAGAAACAAATAAGGAAAGAGATCAAGTAGGATTACTTAGGGATCAAGACACAAATATTTATGGGAGATATTTTATTTATTTTTGGGAGGGAGAATATACACGATACATCATCCGGGACGCTCCTGAGAGCAGATTGGGAACGCAGCCATTGGAGGAAGAACACCACCATTAGAACATCAGTTTTTCTATTTCAATTTTTAATTTAATTTTAATTATGTAATTCATTTTCTAGTCCGAGGATTGTGAACCTCCGTAGAATAATTACATGTTTGCTTATGAATTAAATTACCAACTTGATTTATGAATTTATTTTGTGATTGGCTTTGATGATAATCTTGACTTTTCAATTGCTTGTGTAGACTACCCCTCTCATATGTGATTGATTATTAAATATCTATTTTACATATTATAATCCGTATTTATTATAATAATGTGAACCGAGTAGCAAAGTGAGGAAGTACCTCTTGAAATCACAAAATCTAGGTTGTATGATTCCTAGCCTGTTTTCATAGCCTAGTAGTCCTAATATCTAAATCTTCATGCATTGTCGAGTTCGAATCCACAGGGTCACTCGGGAATAGTTTAATCTAGAGGTCGTACCCTAGGTTATTAAACTTAAGGATATTTCGGGTTAATTGGTCTTACCATTAGCCTAGGGGCTTGAGTTTATGAACTTGTTGGTGTTTTAGGAATTTGATTCATGTGAATTAGGATACGGGAGGTGATCAAATCCTTGGACTAGGTTTTTAATTTTATTTGTTCTCTTATTTTATTATTTTTGCACTTTTAATTATTTATTTTAATTTTAATGTTTATTAGTTTTTAGAATCCAATCAAATACCCCCTCCGGTTACTTTTATGAAAGCACATTAAATTCAATTAAAGTTCGATTACTCCCTGTGGGTTCGACCCTTACTTACCCTACTACATTCTTAGTGGGTTTGTTTAAAAAATTACAAATCTTATTTTTGGGTGCCGGCGACAGCACACAAAAAGTAAATGGACTTTTGCGCAAAATATAAAAATAATTTATAATATGCAAAACGTTTGATCATATAATTTTCATTTCAAATAAATTGTTGAAATATTATTTCATACAAAAGCTAGACTTTTACTATACAATCTAACAATCTCTCACTTATACTAAAAGACTACGTTGACATATCTGCTGACACGCATCTAATCCCCATTCCTTCTACATGCCCATCGAACGCTTTCGCTGGAAGGCTCTTAGTAAAAGGATCGGCTAGAATATCCTCAGATGCAATCTTAGCGACAATGATCTCCCCTCTTCTAACGATGTCTCATATCAGGTGGTACTTACGCTCAATGTATTTACTTGCCTTATGGGCTCGTGATTCCTTTGAGTTTGCTACTGCACCACTGTTATCACAATAAACTGTGATTACTTTGGGCAAACCAGGAATCACATCCAAGTCCATTAAGAAGCTCCTGAGCCATACGGCTTCTATAGCTGCCTCAGAGGCTGCTATATATTCAGCTTCCATAGTGGAGTCCGCAACGCATTTCTGCTTTACACTCCTCCATATTATGGCTCCTCCTCCAAAAGTAAACACATAACCCGAGGTGGATTTACTAGCATCCCTATCTAACTGAAAATCCGAATCACTATAACCCAAAGGTAACAAAGTATCTGCCTGGTAAACCAGCACATAATCCCTAGTCCTTCGCAGGTACTTCAAAATATGCTTTACCACAGTCCAATGCCCTTGTCCTAGATTACTTTGATACCTACTGACTATCCTTACTGCATAATAGATATCTGGTCTTGTACATGGCATTGCATACATGAGGCTACCTACTGCCGAAGCATAAGGAACCAGCTTCATCTCCTCTATTTCCTGTTGTGTCTTAGGACACATTTACTTAGATAGAGGTATTCCATGTCTGAAAGGTAGAAAACATTTCTTGGAATCTTGTATGCTAAAACGAGCCAGGATTGTATTAATGTATGAAGCTTGGGACAAGCACAATATTCTTTTCTTGCGATCCCTTATTAATTTGATCCCTAGAATGTATCCGGCTTCTCCTAAATCCTTAATCTCAAACTGCTTAGATAGCAATACCCTTACGCCCGACAATACCTTTACATTATTTCCAATGAGAAAAATATCATCCACATAGAGTACAAGAAATACTACTACGTTTCAGTCACACTTCTTATATACACATGATTCATCCGGACATTGAATAAATCCATATGATTGGATTACTTTATCAAAATAGATGTTTCATGATCTTGAAACTTGTTTCAATCCATAAATGGACCTATTAAACTTTTATACAAGATGATCTTCGTCCTTTGCAATGAATCCCTCTGGTTGCTTCATATAGATGTTTTCCTCAAGACTTGCATTCAGGAAAGTTGTCTTGACATCTATTTGCCATACCTCATAATCCATATAAGCAGCAATAGATAAAATAATCTGGATTGGCTTAAGCATGGCCACAAACGAGAAGGTTTTCTCGTAATCGATTCTTTTTTCTGAGTATATCCTTTTGCGATAAGCCTTGCTTTAAAGGTTTCCACCTTACCGTCAGATTCTCTTTTCCTTTTATAGATTCACTTACACCCAATGGCTTTTACACCATCAGGTGGTTCTACAAGCTCCCATACTTGATTAGAATACATGGATTTTATTTCAGATTTCATTGCCTTTTGCCATGATTGAGCATCTTTATCACGCAGTGTTTCGTCATAATTCTATGAGTCTGATGACTCTCCCAATCCCATGAATCTTTCTAGTTGTCTCACAACCCTCCCACTACGACGAGGCTCCACAGAAAATTATGTATCAGGTGTGACACGCGGTGTAGTGTCCTGTGGTATATCCTCTTGTACAGCTGGTATTATGTTTGGTATTTCCCCTTTTACTTCTTCTCGAACAATTTTACTCATGAGTTTATGGTCCATTATATAACCCTATTCCAAAAATATGGCGTTCGTGCTAACGATCACCTTTTGGTCCTTCTGATTATAAAATAAACCACCCTTCGTTCCTCTAGGATATCCTACAAACAGATAAATTTTAGTACGTGCTTCTAACTTATCAGCATCTCCTCTTAACACATGTGCTGGAGCACCCCAAATCCGAACGTGTGTCAGACTAGGCTTATGCCCAGTCTATAGTTCTGTGGGAGTAAAGGCTACCGATTTAGATAGTACTAAGTTCAGGATGTAATTTGTTGTTTCTAAGGCATATCCCCATAATGAATTTGGTAATTTCGAATAACTCATCATTGATCTTACCATTTCCATAAGAGTCCTATTCCTTCTTTTAGCTACATCATTCTGCTGGGGTGTGCCTGGTTCAGACAATTGGGATTTAATCCCTTTCTCTGATAAATAATTCCTAAACTCTCCTAAGAGGTATTCACCACCATGATCAGATCGTAGTGTCTTGATATATTTTCCAAGTTGCTTTTCCATATCAGCCTTGTACTCTTTGAATTTATCAAAGTACTCAGACTTGCGGCTCATCAAATAAATATATCCGTATCTAGAATAATCATCAATAAAAGTGACGAAGTATTCATAACCACCTCTTGCCTGGACAGACATAGGACCACATAAATCAGAATGAACCAATTCCAACAGATCCTTGGCTCTATACCCCTTTGCCTTAAAAGGCCTTTTGGTCATTTTTCCTTCCAAGCAGGATTCGTAAGTTGGATAATTTTCCACTACTATTGAACTCAGAGTTCCATCAGCTATCAACCTTTGAATCCTACTCAAGTTAATATGACCAAGCCTAAGATGCTAAAAATATGTTTTGTTCATTTTCGAAGGTTCTTTTCTCTTATTAGTAGATGTATCATTCAATTCAATTTGTTGCATCGTGGGAGTAATTAGATTAAGAGTATACAAATTATCTATCAATGTACCATCACATATCTATTTTTTCTTATAATAACCTTGTCATTAAAAGAAACAGAATATCCATCCATAAACAATTTAGACACCAAAATTAAATTCTTTCTAAAATGAGGTACATAAAGACAATTCCTCAAAACAAGAGTTTTATTCTTATTGAAAAATGAATAAACGTCTCCCACTGCAATGACCACTACTCTTGTAGCATTCTCCATGAGTATGGTAATCTCCCCATCATTAAGCTGTCGGGTTTGGTGGAACCCCTGCAAAGAATTGCAGACATGGTCAGTGGCTCCCGTATCTACACACCAAGTATCAGCAGATATAGCTGCTAAACACGGTTCAAAAACTAGTATAAAAGACTTACCATTCCTGTTCCCCTTCAGAAGAGGGCAGTCAGCCTTCTAATGTCCCGGCTGCTTGCATTTAAAGAACTTGCCTTTAGACTTCTTGACCGCACCACCCTTTGCTTTCACTTGGTTCACCGGTGCTGAATTTCTTTGCTTCTTCTTATTCCTACCGTCTTTTGGCCTAGGATAAGCAGCATTTTCAGCAATATGAATCTGAGGAGCATCACAAAACAACCCTTCCGCCGCCACAAGTTTTGTCAGAAGCTCCACCAATATGTACAAACGTTTGTTCATACCATAGTTGAGACGAAACTGCTCAAAACTCCTAGGCAAGCTTTGGAGTATGATATCGACTTGTGTGTCCCCATCGATTTTAGCTCCAAAGACCTCCAATTCATTGAGTTGGCCTATCATTCTAAGAACATGCTCCCTTACAGAAGTGCCCTCAGCTATTTTGGTGTTCATCAGTGCAGACATGCTCTCCGACCTAGCAGGATGACTCTGGTGCTCGAAGAGTTCCCTAAGATTCAACATCATATCATAGACAGAGTTCATAGCTTGATGTTGATGCTGAAGCACACTTGACATTGAAGCCAATATATAGTACTTTGCCATCCTATCAGGTTTGGTCCACCTATTAAAAAAAGCTCTTTCCACTTCGGCAGAGTCATCAGTAGGCTCGGCAGGACATTCCTCAGTTAGTACAAATATAATCTTCAGTAGTTAAAACAATATCCCTGTTTTGTTTCCAGTCAACATAATTTGTGCAAGTAAGTTTGTGATCTTTAAGTATAACAGAAAGTGAGTTGAGTGTCATTTGAAAATTCTGATAATCATAAAATAATAAATAGATCAAACACATCGAATTTATCAATTTATATTGATTCCTTCAAAACAATATAAAATAAAATTCTCCAACATCTCAAGCACCGTGAGTCTGCATGCCACGATAGTGTGGACGTATACAAACCCGAATACTTACAAGAGAAGGTTTTACCTATTAATTTTATTTGTCAACCTGACTTTATGACAAAATAATTAATAGTCGGTTCCACTTTAACCATGCAAATAACAACAGTGACTCTGATGGGGAGGATACTTATTATTTGCACCCAAGTGTTAACCATTATTTGATTCAAGTCCATGGCACGAGCTTATGTCCCTTCAGATGGAGAAGATCACATGCGCTCGGGTAACTTTCTACAATCATCATAAAGAAGTTTGTACCATGATCCGTGAATAAACTCATTCGATGGGGAAGAAGGCACTATAGCCAACACGTAAGTTTACTCATATCACTTGCAAACTAATAATGGAGGCCGCGGGAATTAATTAGCAATCCCCTCTCCCATTTAGTTATTTAACACCGAGGGGTTTTTATATGCATATTATATTTATTAATAAAATATACATCATGGCATGCTTTTATTAAGGCAATTAAATCAAATAGAGCATGCATCCACATATATAATAATAATGGACAGTTAAATCAATTAATTCAGTTATATATCACGAAAATAAATTTAGAAATTGGTGAATCACAAAAATAAGCCCGACTGTCCTACGAGAAGCACCTGCACGACTTGTGCAGGGCAATAGCACGAATCGTGCCCTCCCATAGCCTGTCGCCCGCCTGTCTGCCGTGCTTGCTGGAAAAATCCACGCGCGTATGCCCAAAAACTTGTCCACACGGCGCCTGCATGACTCGTGCAGTCCAATGGCATGAGTCGTGCCATGTCTTCCAAGCCTGACGCCAGTCTTGCCCCGCAAGCCATGTACTCGCAGGCAACAAGACTCATGCCGGCTGCTGTCGGTGGTCGTGCCATCAGCCAACAAGAGTCGTACCTTCCCATCGTGCAGCCATCCACCTACTTTCACCAAACTCGTTCGGCAGCGTTTGAGACTGATTAGCCATAACTTGTAGTCGGGTTGACCAATTCAAGAATTTATCGAACCACAGGGAGGTCGATGCTAGCACTTAAGCGATATCACATTTATCACGATTTTATAGAGACGAATCATAGATGAATTGTTTGGGTAACAAGTAATTAAATAAAAGTAGACAAACAATAATCCAATGACAAGATAAAAATGATGAATGAGTGGTTTTCCAAATTAAGTAGAAGTGAGATTAACAACACTAATGAAGTGGCAACTTATGGATTCATGCATTAAACTCATATGTATCAAGGGTTAAGACTAAGGGCCAACACTTATACCACCTAAACTTCCTCTCGAAATGAATAGGATGTAGATCATTTGCACAATCTCAAAATAGCTCAAAGGTTGGTTCTAAATTAAACTATTCCAACTAGGTACTAAGTTCAATTATAGAATCCCTTCATATAATCAATTGACTTCTCAATCTAACTAATCACATGTTCCATCAAAGGGTTCTAAATAATAAAGGACTTCTCAATCACTTTACCATCTATAATGCACATGAGGTGTTTGATGAAATGATTCACTTGACTATCCTAAGCACATCATTGATTTCTCAATCTAATCATATAATTAGAACAATCAAACACACAAAACATCATAGATCTCAAGATATATAAGCACCAATGATAGAAAATCAAATATCCCCATCAACATATGAATTTAATTACATAGATCCACAAATTAACCAACAACCTTCATGTTGCTAATCTCACAAGGGAGATTAGCCTACAATCTTCATAAGATCCATAACATAGACATTATAATTCTTACAAATCATGATAAACTAAAGGATTAACACAAAATTGGAATGAAAACTCCCTTGGAAATGGATCCAATTGAATCTCCCTTCTTCCTTTGGTGATCACCCAAGCTTCCTTGCTTCTTCACTTGATTTGGATGGAGGAAATTATGGAGAGATGATGTAGATCTCAAAAATGGATGAATGGGATGGAGAATGTGGTGTGAAATCAAAGGAATGGTGTGTGAGGTGTGTGGGAACAGTAGAATTTCGGATCTCTTTTTTCATAAAATCTGAATGGAGGGGTATTTATACCCTTATGGGCCTTCTAGAAGGATTCTGATTTTTTTCTGGTCCAAGACACGACACGAGTCGTGTGGCGCAACACGGCCATGAGGTGCCCGTGTTGCGTGAACTGATGCTCCCGCACGGCCATCGCGTACAGGCCCGTGTTGGCTACACGGGTCGTGTGCTGCAACACGAGTCGAGCTCCGCAACACGGCCAAGTGGTGGTCGTGTTGGATGAATAGATGTTGCTACACGACCATTCTGGACAGGCCCGTGTTAGCTACACGAGTCGTGCACTGCGACACGGCTCGTGCCACCAACACGGCCAGTCGTGTTGCTGCTGCCCTGATTCCTTCACTGTTTTGGCTCGTTCTCCCTCGTTTCAACTCCAAATTGAGATCCGCTTTTTCCTACATCTTCCTTATCATGTTTAGCATCAAATAAAAAGTGAAAATAGTAGGTTTAAGCTCATTCACACACATTTCCATGAAAACACAAAACACAACCAAATAACACATAAAATACGGATAAAAATATACGAAAACACATATAAAAAGACACTAAAATCTAGGTGAAAATATCACTCATCACACCCCCAAACTTAAAGTGTTGTGCGTCCTCGCACAACGAAAATGATAAACCATGAAGAGTGATTTTCACCTAGGAAAAGACTAAACGAACATAAGTAACAACACATCAATAATAATAAGAATTACAAACTATGCTAAGGCATCCTACAACATTAGATTCATGACATGAAGAATTAACGAGTACAATCACAAGAGAATATTAGTGTAATATAGTCTCTTTTAGTCCAAGCCTCACATAGGTTATAAATTTCACTCAACACTCTTTAAAGTAGGTAAATCAACACTCATCAATCGATTGGCTCGACTCGTTATAAGCTTGCTCGTGGACTACATTCACAAACCACCAAAGTTTTCATTAGTGATCAAAAAGGTCTTTTATTAAGGATGTAATGATAGGCTCTTTGGTAGGGTAGGAAGAGTATGGATAATATTGACTAACAAGTGTAAGTAATCGAAGAGATGATCAACTTCCTCAACTTCTCCACTTTTCTTTCTTCCTTTCTCAACTTTGGTAATCACAAGCACTAATCATCAACTTTCCTTAGATTTTGAGCTTCTTTTAATGCATGCTTCCTTCTTTGAACTTTTAAGTACTTGAGCATATTGTTATTGCTTTGCTCATTTTCTTGTTTTGGGATTGCATGTCCATTCTTTCTTGTGCTCTTTTTCATCCTTTTTTTTGCTTGTTTACCATTTCCTTTTTTCTTTTTCTTCTTTATCAAACATTTCTAGTTACCATCTCCTCAATCACCCACACAAATGGTATATATGTAAGGCTTAAGTGGGTAATCATGGCTTGTAATGTGCTTATATCACAATAAATAGGCTTTAAGGCTCAAAGTGGTTGACTAGGGATGATGTTCATGGTAGGGAAATATATGGTAATGACTATAATAACAAGGATGGCCTTAGATCATGTCACTAATCTCCACTAATTGGGCTCGTTCCTATAGTCCTTGAGCAAATTCTAGCTTATCAAACACAACCAATCCTCTCATGAAGAAAAATACCATGTATGCACGGTTGAGGCTCAAACGCTCACAAGCTTGTGCTCGGACCTTAAGAAACTTATTACACCACATTCATCTCAAAATTGAACAAGTTAAATAAAACATGTTACAATTCGAAAGTGTAGAGATTCTTAATCATAACTTGTCATCACTTATTACCACAACATATCATCACTCATATTCAAAAATGACTCACGACATTCCAAAAACAAACCACCAAACATACCAAGACAAAAATAAGAAAACACACAAAACATAAAATAAAGACTCAACAAACAAGAAACAAAACAAAAACACATAACATGCAAAAACAAAAATCACCATCATTAACAATAAAGCACACATTCAAATCATCCATAACAATGTAAGCTCACAATCATCCCAACCTTATTAAAAAAAAAATCCTAAATTACGAAAATAACATCCCAAAAACATAACACATGAAGTAACATGCTAATCCATTCAATTCAAATCAAAATCAATTAGAAGTGATAAGGTGTAGAGTACTCCCTCAATAAGCATTTGGTAAGGAAAGCGTTCGCTCCAAGCTCCATTCGTGCTTCCAATACCCTTCATTCATACTCAAAACTCATACAACACCATTAGCTCCACAATTGCATTAAAAATATGGATTCACATGCACTTCAACACAACCAATCATACCAAAATCCAACCAAAACTCATGAGAAAAATTTTAAAATTGAGTGAATTTTACAAGAAGACCTATCATCATCAATATTATCATATCAAGCACACTCAAGTGGTGAGTCACACCACGCACTCTCCCCCCAAACTTAAATCGAACTAAGAGGTGAGAATTAAGTTTGTAAAAAGTGGTGGGACTTACCCTTGTAGTTTCCATTGATGATCTTCTTGTGAATAAGTAAACGCATCCACACGACTCAAGCCATGTTCACCATGCACTTTTCCCCCAAACTTGACTCGATACAAGAGTCGAGAATTAAGTTTGCAAAAAATGGAGACATTTTTACTCAAATCCATGAAGCACTTCTCCTTTCTTCAACATGCATTTTTCTCACAAGCACAATCCACCTACAAGACCAAAATAAACAACAAAAAGCATCAAAATAACAAAAGAATGGGTTGCCTCCCATTTAGCGCTAAGTTTAACGTCTTTAAGCCGGACGGAATTTTACGATCATTGGACCAAAGGATGGTCCATCCCACTTTCTCCTCGCATCCTCACTTTGAACATTAGCTTGGCCTTCTTCTTGTCCACTAGCTCAACCTCTCCATTCTTGCTCACTAGCATCAAATCGTCATCAAGAAGTGATTCTAGTGGACTTCCTCTTTCTCCTTTGTCAAGTTTCCAATCGAGGTTCATAGCTTTCTTTCTATCAACATCACAAGAAGACAAGTTAGCATTTGACAATTTCATATAATCATGAAGAAATGAATTTAAATTGTCAAAGAGAAGAGAATCATGATCATCGAAATCATCCGGAGGCTTTAAGTGAGACTTGGCTCCTTTTTCCTTCTTACACATGAACGTGACACTCTTTCCTTTTGAGCTCAAGGATAACTCTTCTCTACCAACATCAATTCTTGCTCTTCCCGTAGCTAGAAATGGCCTTCCCAAAATGAGTGGAACTTTGGGGTCCGCCTTCACTTCCAAAATCATGAAGTCGACCGGGAAAGCTAGCCCCTTCACCTTTACCTCCACGTCTTCAACAATTCCTAGTGGCTTTACAACCTCACCATTGACAACTTCAAGACGG
Source organism: Pogostemon cablin (assembly GCA_023678885.1). NCBI lineage: Eukaryota > Viridiplantae > Streptophyta > Magnoliopsida > Lamiales > Lamiaceae > Pogostemon > Pogostemon cablin. The sequence goes on along the minus strand of CM042959.1, from coordinate 31,768,267 downwards.
ATAGTAGTAGGCTTTAGCTTTCCAATTGCAAGGTCTTTGAACGTGGCATGAGACATCACGTTAACGCTTGCCCCCAAGTCACACAATGCATCAAGGGTACCTTTCTTTTCAAAATCACAAGGGATAATGAACTTCCCCGGATCACCAACTTTTGTAGGCCCCCCTTTTTGCATTGATCCACTTGCTTCGGGTTGCTCTTCTTTTCTTTTTTTCTCATACTTTTTCTTGAGCTCTTTCACATACTCCTCAAACTCCTTTTTCTTCTCCTCTTTTACAAACATTTGTGGATAGGGAATAGGGAATGGAGTGATCGGAATACCCCAATAATCACGTTTGTACTCCTCTTCTTTACCCTTTTCTTCGACTTTCTTTTCCTCTTGCACCCTTTTCCACTTAGGTATCCATTTAGGCTTTTGCTCTTCTTTCATTTCTTCAACAACCTTGCTTTCCACCAACCCTTCTTCAACCTTTCTTTCCTCTTCCGTTTCAACAAATAAACATTGTTCCTTTGGGTTCACAATGGTAGTGGAAGGAAATTTTCCTTTCTCATTAGCACTCATTGAGCTCGCCATTTGACTAAATGAATACTCCAAGGCTTTGAGTTTTCTATCACTGTTTTCCTCAATGGCTTTGAATCGTCTTTCATTTACTTCCTCAAAAGCCTTGAATTTTCTTTCAATTACTTCCTCTTGATTTTTGTTGGAAGCAATCAATTTCTCAAGAAGTTCTTCGGTAGTCGCCTTCCCTTCATTATTTGGCGCTTTAGCTCCCGGATGATACCCCGGAGGATAAGCAATCGCATTACTTGGGTTTGCATAAGAAAAATTATCTTGCCTCCTTGGTTGTTGTGGATAAGAACTTCCGCTTCCTTGGCTAGTGAACCCTCCTTGCCTTGGTTGATGTTGTGAATGTGAACTTCCACTACTTTGAGCGTTGAATCCCCCTTGCCTTTGTGGATAACTTCCTTGATTTTGATTGAAATTACCTTGGTAATCGTTTTGATAATTACCTTGATAATTTCTTCCTTGCATATAAGACACATCCTCAACACGTGGCATAGAGTTGGTCCATTGTTCACCATTCACAGCATTCGGAGGTAGCACACCTTGCTCGACTTGTAACCCCTCAACCATATTCATTCCTTGATTGTTCATACTTTGATTCAAGCTCATTTGTTTAACAACTTCTGCCACTATCTTTTCCATGCTTGGCATACTTGGTTCAACACTTACACTCTTCACACTAAACTGTTGTCCTTTATCATAGCTTTCAAAACCATAGCTTCCACTAACTCTCTCCGATGGCCATTGATAAACATTTGTAGCAATCTCATCAAAAATTCGAATAGCGCTTTCCGGAGTTACACCTAGTACGGATCCTCCTGCCGAGGCATCAACAAGCACTCTTTGTCCGTTCACAAGTCCTTGATAGAAAAATCCAACTTGTTGATTCTCCGGGAAACCATGTTGTGGACACTTGCGTAGCATTTCTTTGAACCTTTCCCACGCTTCATAAAAACTCTCTTGAGGCATTTGCTTGAATTGTGTGATCAAGCTCTTCATTTGAAGCGTCTTAGAAGGTGGAAAGTATTTGTTTAAAAACATTTGCGCTAGCTCATCCCAAGTGTTGCACGTACCGGGAGTAAGAGTGGAGAGCCATGTTCTTGCTCTATCCCTCAAAGAAAATGGGAATAGCCTCATCTTTATGCAATCCTCGCTCACTCCGTTCATCTTTACTGTGTTGGCAATCTCCACAAACTGAGCTAGATGAGCGTTAGGATCTTCATTCGGAGCTCCACCAAACTGTTGCTCTCTCACCAATGAAATCAAGCCCATTTTAAACTCAAAATTGTTAGCATGAATTGGTGGTCCCATCATTTGTGGAATTGCCCTTGGCATGAAGAAGTCCCGTATCACTCTTTGATCATTTTGAACTCCATGTTGAACCGGAGGTGGAGGTGGTGGCACATAAGCTTGTTGTTGAGGAGGATAAGGTTGTTGAAAACCTTGTTGAATCATCGCTTGTTGCACCAGTTGTTGAATATAAGCTTGATTGTTTATAGCTCCATGATTTTGATAGGCTTGTTGAGGAGGATTCTCATTGAATTGATGTGCGTTGTCTTGCACGTTCATATTGTGTCCTCCTTCCCCATCATGCTCTATCCCAACACGATTGTCACCTTGATAATTCTCCATTGAATTACTATTTTTGGTTTTGTTCTCTCTTCTCTTTCTCCTCAAAGTGTTTTCAAGCTCTAGATCAATTGGTTCGACTTGCTTCCCTTTTGACCTCGTTTGCATACACCTTCAAGACAAGAAAAATTAGAACAAATTTTCACAAAGCAAATACAAGTAATAAATACAAGAAAATAAATGTCTCTAGTAAGATCGCTTTAAACGTTCCTTCTTTAAGCTACTAGCAACCGTTACCTCCCCGGCAACGGCGCCATTTGATTAGCCATAACTTGTAGTCGGGTTGACCAATTCAAGAATTTATCGAACCACAGGGAGGTCGATGCTAGCACTTAAGCGATATCACGTTTATCACGATTTTATAGAGACGAATCATAGATGGATTGTTTGGGTAACAAGTAATTAAATGAAAGTAGACAAACAATAATCCAATGACAAGATAAAAATGATGAATGAGTGGTTTTCCAAATTAAGTAGAAGTGAGATTAACAACACTAATGAAGTGGCAACTTATGGATTCATGCATTAAACTCATATGTATCAAGGGTTAAGACTAAGGGCCAACACTTATACCACCTAAACTTCCTCTCGAAATGAATAGGATGTAGATCATTTGCACAATCTCAAAATAGCTCAAAGGTTGGTTCTAAATTAAACTATTCCAACTAGGTACTAAGTTCAATTATAGAATCCCTTCATATAATCAATTGACTTCTCAATCTAACTAATCACATGTTCCATCAAAGGGTTCTAAATAATAAAGGACTTCTCAATCACTTTACCATCTATAATGCACATGAGGTGTTTGATGAAATGATTCACTTGACTATCCTAAGCACATCATTGATTTCTCAATCTAATCATATAATTAGAACAATCAAACACACAAAACATCATAGATCTCAAGATATATAAGCACCAATGATAGAAAATCAAATATCCCCATCAACATATGAATTTAATTACATAGATCCACAAATTAACCAACAACCTTCATGTTGCTAATCTCACAAGGGAGATTAGCCTACAATCTTCATAAGATCCATAACATAGACATTATAATTCTTACAAATCATGATAAACTAAAGGATTAACACAAAATTGGAATGAAAACTCCCTTGAAAATGGATCCAATTGAATCTCCCTTCTTCCTTTGGTGATCACCCAAGCTTCCTTGCTTCTTCACTTGATTTGGATGGAGGAAATTATGGAGAGATGATGTAGATCTCAAAAATGGATGAATGGGATGGAGAATGTGGTGTGAAATCAAAGGAATGGTGTGTGAGGTGTGTGGGAACAGTAGAATTTCGGATCTCTTTTTTCATAAAATCTGAATGGAGGGGTATTTATACCCTTATGGGCCTTCTAGAAGGATTCTGATTTTTTTCTGGTCCAAGACACGACACGAGTCGTGTGGCGCAACACGGCCATGAGGTGCCCGTGTTGCGTGAACTGATGCTCCCGCACGGCCATCGCGTACAGGCCCGTGTTGGCTACACGGGTCGTGTGCTGCAACACGAGTCGAGCTCCGCAACACGGCCAAGTGGTGGTCGTGTTGGATGAATAGATGTTGCTACACGACCATTCTGGACAGGCCCGTGTTAGCTACACGAGTCGTGCACTGCGACACGGCTCGTGCCACCAACACGGCCAGTCGTGTTGCTGCTGCCCTGATTCCTTCACTGTTTTGGCTCGTTCTCCCTCGTTTCAACTCCAAATTGAGATCCGCTTTTTCCTACATCTTCCTTATCATGTTTAGCATCAAATAAAAAGTGAAAATAGTAGGTTTAAGCTCATTCACACACATTTCCATGAAAACACAAAACACAACCAAATAACACATAAAATACGGATAAAAATATACGAAAACACATATAAAAAGACACTAAAATCTAGGTGAAAATATCACTCATCAGAGACCCGACCAAAAACTACCCAGACTCACTCGGTAGCGACTGAGACCCGATCGAAAATACTAGTGGACTCGCTCGAAAACTCCAGCCGATTCGCCCAGATCGCCATCAGACATGCCCTGAACCTCCATCAAACGCGCTCAGAATGACGATCACAGTCTGCCCTAGCCGCCGTCATCCGCTGTAGGTGTCCAACGAACCCTGCCATCATGTGCAACGTGCCGTCTTGTCCCCGACGCTGTCCATGCCGCTAGAGCAATACACTGCTGTCAATCTCTACGGTGGGTGGCTCCCAGTCGACATCGTGTAGTCGTCGATCACCAGCCACGCCAAGACTACCCGTCACTAGCCATGGATGTTCAGCCATTAGCCCTACCGTAGAGCGCCGACAACCTTCCATTGACGTGCCTCTGTCCGTCACTCACAGTTGCTCATGGTACAGCCGTGTGTGTGTCGTTCGGTGTTCGATCATCAACGTTTACACATAGCAGGGTTTCATGGACAATCAATAATACCAAACCCTAGGTCTATCATGTGATTATTTCCAGATTTCATCACATAATACATAAGCCCTAGCCTAACGTGTCACATATCACTACAAAACCGAAGCTCTGATACCAATTATTGGTATTCGATCGTTTGGTTAACGTGAACCGTTAGGGTTCTATGCATTTCTAATCCAGCGGAAGTAATAAGATAGAAATGTATTACCTTTCACCAGGGTATGTTGATGATGAAGAGATGCAGAGAACAACCTCTTGATTTTTTGCTGTATTCCCAAGTCCAATCCTGATGTCGTGTGGGCGACGATCTTCAGGATCTTCTCAATCTGCTCTTTTTCTCTCTTTCACGTCAAAAGTGGCAATCAAGTTAGGGTTGCAGGAGCTGAGATGACTTATTATGGGCTACAACAGGGATCAGGAGGAGAAATTAGAGTCGGGCCTCCATTGGGCATAAGTATCCAAGTTTAGCCCAAAACTTATACTTAAGTCCAATAATAATAATATAGTCCACTAAAATATCATTACTGTACTGCCACTCTAATCCCATAATTACGTTATGAGCTTCTTCTTATTATGAGCCCGACAGTCTCCCCATGTTTAAGGTATACAATGTCCATTAATTAATTAAGTTACTGACAACTCTATTAATTAATATCTCATCCAAGAGTAGTACCACTCAACCTCATTATCATGCGGAATTAATCCACTTGCAAGATTTACATGATAATTCTTATGATCTCCTCAAGGGGACATCATCAACCTATAGCGGACACGGATTCCTTCTACAATCAACAGCACACCATAGAGACAATACTATATCCCTACTCACCGAGTTTATTGATTTAATATATAAATCTCACCCATTGATGAATCAAAGAGATAAATACTACCTTACGTGTCGAGGTTATTGTGTAAGGATTAAGAGCACGAACATCCATAATAACAGAGATCAAGTTCTTCTATATAGTCAGTATAAGATGAACGATCTCATGCGGTCCTGCACAATACACACAAAGTATACTAATGTGATTTTATAGTCAAGATCAACTAATACCAAATCACACTACAACCATCCTGATAGATTGTCTCCGTCTATTTCCATTATGAGCATCTGTTTATACTTTATAAGGTAACCGATAATATGATCTTCCATGTGTTGTCGTACAATATATTATCTACAGTATAAAGTAAATGGACTTTTGCACAAAATATATAAATAATTTATAATATGCAAAACGTTTGATCATATGATTTTCATTTCAAATAAATTGTTAAAATATTATTTCATACAAAAGCTAGACTTTTAGTATACAATAATACCCATAATATTTTATGCTAAATTTAAAACTTCCCTCAAAGAATTGAGATTTCTTCGCGTAGTAGCGAAAGCATCTAACACTTGAAATTCTAAAGAAATTAGAAGGCAATTTCTCAAGAGATAAAACAATGGCTTCATCGACAAAGCAACTTATCGCTAAAATCTCTATGGGTGATAGGAGCAAGTGTACTCTATCGTGTATGCTCAGGTGACCAAGTAATAATATCGAATCTACGGAAGAGAATCCTAACATATCTGGACCTTTATCTTGTTATGCTTTATAAAAATGATTGAATTTCAAGGTTGATTATGACTAAGGCTTAAGAATCAATTAACTAAGACTTAACTAGAGAAGAAAATAAAAAATGAATAGTTCAAATCACAAACACAAGTAAAGGATAAAATGAATAAAGATGTATCAATCTATGAAGATAGCAAAACAAACAAAACTATGGTTAAGGATTGGTCTAGACATAGGAAAATTCTATGATTATTATCTAGGTACTATAGGCACTCACCAATTCCATTTAAGCTTCTTCATAAGATAATTAGGATGTAAAGTACCAAGACAATCTCTAAAAGCTCTTTTGAGTGTCTCCAATCCTAACAAATCCTATTAAGGTATTATGCTCCTATTGGTAGGTCCACCCACTAATTAAAAAAATTTCACAAGTAGTCCTCACTAGTGTCGTATAATGAGATTCTAAGAATGTATTGTTCTTCTCAAACTCAAGTCACACTAATTATCAAAATCCACAAGAAGACATGATTCGATTAATATCAAAACACATAATTCAGTTTACACTCTAATCAATATGACATGAAGAATTAACCACACAAATCATCATATGAATTAAGAAATAAGTATTAATGATAGAAAATACATAAAATCTCTTCAATTAACCATTACAAATTCACAAGTCTAAATTTTCTAACCAATTATATTGCTAGTCTAACTAATGAGACTAGCTTAATAATTTCATCATGAATTCACCAAAAAATGTCCTACATGGCTCCAATAATGATAAAAATTGAGAAAAATCACAAATCAAAAGATGAATTGCTTCCCTTGTCAATTGGGGAGATCATTCATCCAACATGTAAATTCTTCTTCAAAGCTTGAACTCCTCCATAGAAAGATGATGGGTAGATGAATTGTGGAACAATTGATAGAATTTGATGGAGATTTGACGGTGAATTGGGTGGAATAAAGAATAGATGTAAAGAGGATATGTGTGTGAAAAAATATGAGAAAATGTGTGTGTTCTAGGCAGAATCGTAAACTGGTTTTTAAACAAAGGGAGAATAGTTTTTTTTATCACAAGGGAATATTCTAGAATCTTTTTAAATAGTTGGCCCAAATTTTGCTCCAACTCGACTCGAGTTGTGGAACTCGAGTTGTGTTGTGTCGAATTCGGGCATGGTTTTTACGCTGTGACGGAGTTCGACTTGAGTTCTGAACTTGGCTTCCTGCAGGGTCGAGTTCAAGATTCGGCCACCTAGATCAACTTTCTGTAGGGTCAATGATGGAACTTGACGTGTGTCCGTGTTTGAACTCGAGTAAAGATTTGGACTCGAGACGAGGCTTGACTGATTTCCAACATCTGAGGCTCTTTCATCTATCAACTCTGTTTTGCTCCCTTTTGCACTTGATAATATCATATTTCAATCAACTTCAAGATATTCTCCTCACAACTCTAAATACATAAAAACACTAATAATAGACCACCAATTGTATACAAACGAGAATGAAATACGCAAAACAACTATGAAAAATGACATGAAAATCAAAGTTAAAATTGCGACGATCAGCCACGGCATCTGTTGCGAGAAGAATCTCCACATGACATCGTCATCTGCTTCATACTCCAAATTGGACAAAAATCGATCGACGACTACAACCGGGGGGTTCGGCTAACTCCTGCCATTGCTATCGTGGATTTAGTGGCTTTGGATATTTATTTCTTGGCATTACAAAGCATGAATAATCTTTTTGATTTGTTTTCTCCTAAACTCAATTAAGTTTTAAGTTGAAGAAATTTGGGGATTTTAATATGTTTGATTCACGATTTCCTAGTGCTGTAGGTTATTAAGTTAGAAGAAGGTGTAGAACATGAACGAAGGAGCAATAGATTTTTATGTTGCAAGAAGCTTGTAATATATTGAATCATATTGTTCTATATTAATTCGCTTGTAATCCACTATCTTTAATGTTTGAATTCATTTTTCTCTTTATTACATCAATCATTTTTTGCTTAACTTTGGATGCACATGATGCAGAAGAATTTGGTTGATTGTGAAGTTCATATTAATATCATAAAACCTCTACATTCAATATATAGAGAAACGAGGATATTAGACTAGAGTATTTGTTAATTTTGTGTTGCCCATGAATCATGATGAATTTAAAATTGAACACTATCTAGGATACTGCAACAAAAGAGGATCGGGTTTAAGATCTGATGAGCCATTTCCATTGGTGGTTATCAAACCTTTAGTGTTATGATTCATGATTTTCATTTTCTGTATATATTTAATATTTTATTTAATTATTATTAGGTTTTATTTTGATTTTTAATTTATTTTTATGATATGTGCAACATAAAAATTTGTGTGTAGCAAATGTTACATGAATCGTAAGTGTTTTGGCATTAAAAAATGTTATGTGCAACAAAAAGAATTATAAATTTTGTGTGTACAAAAAAATCATAAATGATATGTGTAGCAAAAAAAATTATGTGCACCAAAAAAATCGTAAGTTTTATTGCTGCAAAAAATATTATGTGCAACACAAAAGTTGTTAGCTCACATTAAGTTGAGGTTATATTGGGTAATTGATCTTATACTTTTTATTCATGAGTAATTTTAATCAAACAATGTATCTTATAGAAATTGTCATAATCATATCATATCATATCATAATCATATCATACTATATTAAAAGTACAAAGAGTTTAAGAAATATTTTCTTCTCATTTTATCCCTATACTATTTCTCTATTTACTTTTAAATACTTAACACTATTTTTATTAATTATCAAAAATTCTTTTGCAACTCTTGAAATTCCATTCGACACCCCCTACCCCCATTGCACTCTTGAAATTTATACCTACTTTCTCCACAATATATAGTGAATATCAATGTTATGAATTCATTTTTCATAGATTTTAATATTTACAATCTCACTTATATGAATAATATTTTTATTTATTTATATTAATTAGTAAACTACACAAATTATTTAACTCTTTATTTAAGTTAATGGCTATCTCATTATAATTTATAATTTAATTATTGGATTATATTTAATTATAAAATATAATTATACATACAACCTTTTAACTTCAAGTTATTAATATATTCATAAAATCATTCAATGAATGAATGAATTAAAGAGGCTCAAACAATATAAACTGTAGAGTGACCTTTGTATATCAAACCACTTAAAAAGGACCTCTAAATCCTTGGAACTCCAATGTTGAAAACTAAGTGGATCCACCATAATTTGTAAATAATGATGAGAAGAAGTAGGAGAGAGAGGGAGAGAAAGCTACAAGGATGATCATGGGGTTTGACGATTTGATCAAGTATTCAAACTCAAGACTGTGTTTTTAAACAGTGATTTGATTAAGGATTGAATGTGAATTTATAAATGTAAAGTCAAGTTTACAAGGCAGATAAGGTGACGAAGTGCACCATATTGTCAATTAAATTTTGTTATATACATATACTCCCTCCGTCCGATTCTAAGGTATCCATTTGCTTTTTGCACGTAGATTAATGAGTATTATTATTATATGTAAAGTAGGTAATTATATTAGAGGGAAGTGGTGGACCATATTGTGTACTTTTTTACTAAATATGAGAAATGTATACCTTTGAAGCGGACGCCAAAAATAGTAAAATGGATACCTTTGAAGCGGACGGAGGGAGTATAAAATTTATTTGAAGTTTCATTTCATGATTTTGAATTGGAATTGTTGTTTTGGGTAATTGGATATCAGACTCCTGAACTGATACTGTCTTATATATTCTTAAAATTTTATATCTATATACATACACTACAAAAAACAATATTTTTTAGCAACCGAATTTACCAACGGAATTCAATCTATTGGTAATTACCAATGGATTAGCAACAAAAATAACTTTATTGTTTTAGTATCGTAATGTCAATGGATTTATTCTCTATTTTAGCAACGAAATTCAATCCATTGGTAATTACCAATTAGCAACAGAATTCAATCTGTTGGTAGTTACCAACCCAAGGGAATCATTATATAACTTATGAACTTAATTATTAGCAACGGATTACCAACGAAATTATTTACCAACGGAATTAATTTTTCGTTGCTAAAAATTTACCAACCACCACTTTGACAGCAGAATTTTACCAACGGATTCCGTTGCTAATCCGTTGATAAGTCAATTTAACAATAAAATTACGGCTTTACTAACAGAATATTCCAATGATAAAAAATAATTTTTTTATAGTGATATAATAAGAACAAATGTGGCATTTCGTTTTCCGCTCAACTTTTAAGGGTATTTTTTTGTCATTAATGACGTATTATTATCCTATATTATGTAATTAATATATCTCTTAATTAGTATCTATGTTATATATTTAGTATCTGTTATGTTACTAATATATACTCTTATTTTTAGTATCTATATTTATTATTATATATAATAATGAGAGCGAATCACGTCTCTTACATCATTCTTTATTTATTTGGAATAGTAAATTCAAGCTTTGGATTGATAGTTTTTTTTTAATGTTTTAGGCCTTGGATTAATTAATAATATTTATGATTTAAGTTATATATTCATATTTCTCATGCAAGTTTTAATTTATTCATCAAACGTGATGTATTTCTATTTAATTATAATATAACATACACCACCCCTACACATACATAATTAATTAAATCACTTAATTAGTAATATGAAGAGGCAAATCAAACATTATAAAATACGAAGGATTTGTCAATTGAAATATCAAGATTAACATCAAAGTCAATCACAAAATAAATTTCTAATACAAGTTTGAAAATTCAATCATTATCAAACATATAAGTTATTCTACAGATGTTCACAATTTAATTAAATATATTTAAATATAAAATTAATTATTAGGAGACACACATTAATGAACCATATTACTCTTAGATACATACTACATAAAATATTATTATGAGATACAAAAATATACAACCATATACCTGATATACCCCTCCATTATGATTTATAATCTTACCTAACATATTTAAGAGATTTCTAAAATTATTTCATTATTAATTACACGAATCCAAAGTCATAATTTTCTTTCATTATTTTTCATATAAAATTCTCTTTTTATTATTAGTTAAAGGATTCTACTATCCTACTAATCATAACACTAAATTAAGTAGAATAATGAAGTAATAATGAAGTATGAATTTTTATAAAAATGCAAGAAATATTATTCATATAAAACTAAATTTCACTACAATCATAACTATTGCATTGTTTCGATATTTTTGTTGTACCTAATATTTATGTTCATAAAGCATTTTTTTATTGCACACAAACTTTTATGTTACATATAACATTTTTGTTGTACATAATACTTACGATTCACATAACATTTACTTTCACAAAGCACTTTTTTTATTCACATGACATTTACGTTGCACGTGTAATATTTTTGTTGCACATAATACTTACGATTCACATATTATTTACGTTCACAAAGCACTATTTTTATTCACATGATATTTACACTACACAGAACGTTAATTATTAAAATAAAAATTACGCTGAACGTGTAATTTTTTTATTCATATACAAACCACCTATTAATATTAACACTGCACAGAACATTAAAGATTTATATAACATTTACGCTGCACATAATATTATTTTTATTCACATGATAATTACGCTGCACATAAATTTATTCACACAAACTTTTATATTAAAAAAAATGAACATAATAATTATGCTCCACATAACAAAAGAAGCATTCTGGCAAGATTTGGGGTTGATTGTCATAGTCTATAAAATAGGGTGAAAAAGTTTTATGTTAGAAATGATAATTTTAGTGAGTGCAGCATGAAATCATCCCCCAATTTATTCTTTATTTAATTTAGGGGTAAATTTGACTTTCATGTGAATAAATTTGTAGTTAATAGTAATATTTAATAGCCTATGTATCTCATAATAATTACATGTTATATTTTGTAGCTAGTGGCAAGTCTCCCATAAAAATATTATAAGATGATTATTATCACTTATAGATTCGATAATTTATGAGGTTGTGAACCCTAAACCCTAGGGATAAATTATACCCTAAACCACAAAGGTAAAATTACAATTATATCCCTAAAATGAAATAAATAAATAAAAACATAAAAAAAAGAATAATACGAAAAAAACAAAATTAGATGAAACAACAAAACATACATTGAAGGTGAAGGAAGGAGGTTGTAAAATTTGAATTTGGTGGACTAACTCCACCAAGTCATTGCCTTATATGATAATAAAACACATTTGCTATATAAATTACAAATATATTATAAGACAAAGACTAGTGTGAGACCGTCTCATGTAAGGGCTTACGTGAGATGGTCAAAAAGTGATAACTTTTATAAAGAAAAGTGATAATAAATTAATGAAAAGTGATAATGTTATTTAATGAATAATTTATAGCATAAATAAAAAGTGATAACATTTTATTGCGAAAGTGATAATGTTTTATAGCGAAAGTGATAATTATTTTAAAAAATAAAAAAATGATCTCACGTGAGACGGTCTCACGTAAGACCTACCCATATTATATTTTGTGATGATTATATTTTATCACTGTGATTTTTTTTACAGAACTGACCTCGGTCCTCATGAATTGAGATGGATTTTTAAATTTTAGTTTTCCGTTTTATATATAATATAATTTTTTGAACTCTTGATCTTTCTTTTATGCACCATTTTCTTTTAGAGAAACAACGGGCTAATAAAATTTTCACACATTTGAATGTATTGGTTGAAATAAAGGTTAAAATAATAATAATAATAATAATAATAATAATAATAATAATAATAATAATAATACATAGAGGAGTGAAATAACTTAACTATAGTAATGTCCAAATATATGAATAATACGAGTTAGTCTCTTGTGAGACGGGTTATTGGTGAGACGGATGTGAGACGGGTCAACCCGTCACTAAAGTATGTTTATTTGTGGTTAAAGTGTGCTTATTTATGGTTAAAGTATGTCGATAATAAATCAAATTATAACACACTAACATCATACTTTAATACATAATCCAACATACTTTAAAAATATACATTAACAACCATTAAACATACTTTATTTAAATAATCGACATACTTTAACACGTCTCACAAACCGTCTCATGAAAGTAGCGTCTCACAAGAGACTTTGTCGAATAATACATGTACATTATTTATTAAACTTCTATAATATTATTTCTAAACATACATACAATTGAAAATTTTAATACTCCATATCAAAGCATTGGAGAACTTTGTAAATCTATTGATTACAAAAATTTTAATACTCCATATCAAAGCATTTGAGAACTTAGTAAATCTATTGATTACAAACTACTTTTTCTAAATTATCAAGAACTAAGAATCCAAGATGATAAATGTGTGTGAGATGTGAGTTGAAGTAACGTAAACAATCTTTTTGAATATGCACTTGGAGAGTAGATCACAATTACTCCAATATATCAAGTTAGCATCCATATGTCTTCAAGGAGTTTCAGTGTCTAATTGAAAATGAACAATCTTTTTCAAATGAAAATATCACAAAAGGCTATTAAACATTTTATAATAATAATTGATTAGTCTTTTGAGTTCATTCACATATTAAATAACTTTATAAAATTTATTGCTTTGAAGTTAAAAAGTTGTGTTAATAAAGTTTATTAACATATTAAAAATTATGATAAACATTTTATAATAATTGATTAGTCTATTCGATTCATTCGCATACTATGTTGTACTCTCTCCATCCCATAATACTTTTCACATTTACTGTTCCACATTATTTAAAAAATGTACACTTTTTGACTAACTTTATTGACTTTGGAGGGTATTGTAGTATTTTTAGATAATAAAAAAGTATAAAGTTATGATATGTGTGTGAAAAAAGAGTGACAAATTTGAAATTAAAGGAACTTTGAGGTTGTTAGATAAAGTGATGTTTTCTTTTTTGGGGTGTGAAAAGTTTTGTGGGACAAACAAATGAGTAAAGTGTGAAAGGTTTTATGGGACGGAGGGAGTAATTAATATTCTCATTCTTAATATATTATAAAATATAATATGATAAATAAAGGCTAAAAGTGTAGTAAAGGAAAATAGGTGAGGATACAATGGAAAAAAAATGTTAACACTTGTTAAGCCACTTTTAATATATTGTGATGATATGATTATGATTATGATTATTATTATGATTATGATAAGAACTTAAATAAATCAAAAATAAAAGCTCTAAACATATAATGCAATAAACTCTAACGGTAAATAATATGCTCTATAACACTAAATACAAGAGTAGAATAGTAATTTGAATCATTTTGAAAATAAAACCCTAAAGAGAAATATAGTAAATCTTTTTCTTAAAAAAAAAAGAAAAAGAAAAGCTAAAATATGGAGTCGTTACATAAGTAACTAGTACATCCTAAACAAATAGTATTAGGAATTCTACGCAACTATGACAAAAACTTATGTGAGAACTTTTTATGGAATGAGTTCCTTAAAGATAAATAAAAATATAATATTTTAATTAAAAAATATGATATATTTAATTAATAAAAAATGATAATTGTTTAATTGAATTATTTCATGACAATTCATAATATAAATGATATGTGATAATATTTTTAATAAAAAGTAATAAAATCTTTATTGAAAAGTGATTACAAATAAATAAAAAAAAGTTTCACTATATATAAGACAATTTATTGTTGCGCTAGTATATTTCATTCCATAAAAAAATTCCATAATTAAATTACTTATCAAAAATATCTGAATTAAGTTATAAAAAATAATAAAACTAATGATTTTGCTATGAAAATCTACCGTTGATACTAAAATTTAGTCACATGTATTACACTAGCAAATGAAGGCTACATGTGACAGAGAAATGTATTCCGTATGAATTGTTTAGCGAAATATATTTTTCATTTAAACTCATCACGTTCAACTTAAGGTTGCTGACCAATATGTGCCACTCTAATTATATTACTCCATATAGTAATTTTAATTATTAATGATTACTCTTTTCATCCCCCAAACTTTCTAATAAGACAAACGTTTATTAGTGTGATAGGTTTGATTGGGAGGTGATAATATTTTTTTTAATACTTATAAAATAAAAGAAAAGTGATACTCCAACAATAATGATAATAACTTTATTAATATATATATATAATTTTAACGTGATTTCAAATAAATGTTTTTTTTAATAATTATTCTTGAGAATTAATAATTTGACCGTTCACATGGATAAAGAAATATCTTCCACTTTTACCACAAACTCTATAATTTCTCATTTTAAATCAATGAAAAAAATATTGTCTATACTTTTCTTTGTTTAAAATATTGAAGATTATATGAAAAGGCAAATACTATTGTGCAATAGTTTTTAAGGTGCAATTGAGTCAATTTTGACCATGACCCGAATATTTATACTCCAATCAAGTTAAATGGGTCATTCCTGCGCTCTCTCTCCCTATCTTCCGCTCTTTCTCTCTCAACCCATTCCACCCTTCACTCGCTGCCCTCTATCTCTCATAACCCATTCCAACCTTCACAATCTACCGTCCGGCGCCGCATCCACGGAGATGACAAATATGTGATTAACTTTCTAGGATGCAGTGGATAATTCATCTCAAACATCATCACCTTTACCAGTCAATTCCAAAATTATCAATTTTACTAATTTCAAAGTAAGATTCACCTTCATTCTCACCCAATCATATCTGAACAAGATAAGATTTGAAAATCAAATCTCATCCACATATCCTCCTTCATCGTCTCCACATATCCTCCTTCATCGTCACGGTGTCCTACACATAAAATCCATCGAGAAGATTTCACTTCAACTGGCGGACGCAGAAGAGAGATTATGCGTGTGAATAGATCCACCGTGCTCATGAACTATTTCAAAAACTGATTAGGTGATAAAATTGTGATACTTGAGCACGGAAAATTAGTGATGGAATATGGATTTGTGTATGCGACGGAATCCATCGCGGATACAATCGAGAAGGATGAATTGAGGGATGAAGAAGGATGAATTGAGGGATGAAGAATTGGATATGAAGTTTCGATAGTGTATACGTTTCATCAAATAAGTGTATTATTTTTTGCACTTAGATGTATCATTAATTTGTATACAAAAAAAGTTGAACTTATATATTTTATTTTTTTTCTTTTTCATAATTAAATGGGGAGGTTGTAATTATATATATATATATATATATATATATATATATATTAATAAATATATAAACACACATATTTTAATATTAAAATGTATAAGTTATAATTCAATAACGTATAAGCTTTTGTTAATAAGTGTATATTTCTTATTTTTTTAAATTTAGTTGTAATTAGTAAATTGAATATATATATATATATATATATATATATATATATATATAACATTATTACATATTTTAATATCAAAATGTATAAGTTATAAGTCAATAATGTATAAACTTTTCTTAATAAGTGTATAGTTTTTTTTAATTCACCGATATTATACTTTAATATAAAAAGTATAATACATTTATAAATGAAAACATATACATTAATAAAGTAAAATTAATACAGTTATTAAAAGAAAATTTTAATTCATTCCCTTTTGATTGTGATCGTACACCGACTATAGTTCATCATCAGTGGATGATATCATTCCTAAGTTGTGATTCTAATTACATCAATTCAAAATCGATATCACCGTCTCCTACACATTTAATTGAGATGTGATGAAGGATGCACGGAGATTGAGATCTTAAAAGATGCGGCGCGATGGTTGAAATATCAGGAGATGGAGGCGGCGCGGAGTTAGATTTGAGGGACGAATGCAGATGGAGGTTTGGATCTAAAGGAACAGAGGCGATGTGAAGATGGAGCATTTCGGAAGGATAGAGGTGGCGGCGCATTGCTCAGATCTGATGAAAACTTCGGTCGTCGAGAGAGATGCAGGGAAAAATATCTTTGAACATCATCGAAATTAATGTATGCGGCAGAAGAACAGGCGGATGAGAGAAAGCAGCTAACCGTTGGCGGGCGGTGGCGGTGGCGGTGGCGATTACAGATGAGAGAAAGAAGAGATTCGCATGAGAGAAAGTAGAGATCTGGTGCAGCGGAAGGAATAAATGCCTTACTTATATTGATCCATTTTGTAATGGGTCAATCCGATTAATCCTGTTGTTAACGTACAATAGAGGCACATTAGATCAACTCATATGAAAATATCTATAAATTCCTTTATCAAGTTATGCTTTTATATGACATTATTTTGTACTCACTCATCCCACGACAACTTCACACTTTTTGTTTTTGTTTATCCTACTATAAATTGTACTAGTATCACCTCAATCCAATAATCTTAAATCACATTTGAATTTAAAAAATACCATAATTACCTAGTACAATAGCATACTTTACATTTAATTTATTATCTAAAAAACTAAATTACCGCTAAAAAGTTAAGAAAAATAATCTATAAATAATTGGTCAATTACTAGTAGATGCACTACATATATAAAAACTTTAATTTAGATCTATAAACAAATATGAAAAACCCTAATTTCCAAAATAACCAATTCCTATAATCATTTGAAAAGAACCTGAGTTCATAGGCATATTGCTGGTGTTGGATCAGTCCCACGAGCGACCGTGGTCTTCCCATCACGTCGATGTAAGATATCACGAGCATAATTGCATGTCGACCGTCTTCACCGCTGTCGAAGTTTTGTCATGCTAGATTTGCCTCTTGCTATCAGAAATCGCGAGCACCAATCTCCCATCGGTAGCCTTCTGCTGCGAAATAAAACTCCGCCAAGCGGATCTCCTTTTGGGAATTGAAATAGAGAAGGAGATCTGCTGTCTTTAGGATTGAAATTGAGTAGGGGATCGGTGGTGGATTGGGGATTGAAATGGAGTAGGCGATCGGTGGTGGATTTGAGAATTAAAATGGAGTAGGGATCTGCTCTCTCTTTTCAGTAGAAAGTGGATCTGCTATAATTTGGGATTATATTAGGCTAGGGTTATATTAGGTAATTGAGCTTATAATTTTGTACCTATGAGTAGTTTTTAAATAATGACGTATCTTATAGTAATTAGAGGTAATAAGTGTGTAATAGGTCATAATTATTTCATAAATTAATTAACTTTACATAAACTCTATATTTACATTATCAGTGCAAATAAAAACACGCCATAGGTAGTATTATTTAATGCTTGGTATAAGTTAGGTCGCGACTATCCACATTTTTCTTATTATTCCATATATTTATTACTGAATGCACCCACTAAATTTTTATATACACCATACCTACTATTACATTAGTAACCTTAAGCCCGAATTCCCCTCACTCACATATTTAAAATTACACATTAGTTAATACACCCACCCAGCTTACTCCTCACTACACCCACTTCAAAATTTTCAAATCATCAACCCATCTGTTCTACCCCCGAGAAGTGGAGGAGGAAAGAATGAGAAAACAAGAACACCTCTTACAAAGACGTAACAATAAATCACACTAGCTAAAACACTTTAATGGTTGATCGCTATTTTCTTCATGTGATTTATAGAGCAAGTAAAATCCATCGTAGTATAGTCTTAGGTGACCAAGTTAAATATCGAATTCACGGGAAACCAAACAATTAAGAGTCTAACAAAGTTCAAGTCTATTATCATTCTAACACATGATGGAGACATATAAGAGCAAATAAAATACGAAGAAATACAAGAAATAAGTAATGTAAAATATAAAGGATATGATGAATGGATTAATATGAAATGAATTACAAATGATGCAAGGATTAAATTAGCATAATAATCCTTCATCTAAGTTCCCTTTCTATATATGTACTATGATCCTATTGGTTATGTTTCCTTCTCCAGGTCAATTATCCAACTAGATTAATCTACTTAATTAGTATTTTATCTTAAATGTTCTAAGTATAAGAAGGTCATGAGTGAATCGACCAAGATTTTGTGTACTATGGGAACGAGCTCAAGTGGTTGAGAATTTTAGAGATCATTTTAAGTCATCCATGCTTAAAAGAGTCACTAACCAAATTCATCACTACCTTTTCATCTATCCCTAATTAGCCCATTTAAGCCAAATAAATTTTTTATTTGATTATAGCTCATTACAAGCCAATAAAACCCACTTAAGCTTATAAAAATAACCTCAAGTGTGGGTGATTGGAAAGATGGTTGCTAAAGAGGGTGATGAAGAGTGATGAGCAAGAAGATCATGAATGCTAAGAGTTGGTGGATAAATGAAAAGGAACAAAAGAAGAGCATGAAGCTAAAGTAAAAAGCTAGAGTATATATTGAAACAAGAACAACAAAGAGCTACAAAAGATGCTTAAGGTCATAAAGAAAGTGATGAGTAAGTTGAAGAATGAAAAGAGGAAATGAGGGTTAGAGTATATAAGGAGTGGAAAGAAATCATCTTCTTGATCACCTACACATACTTTTAAAGTCACTATTGCCTAAATCTTCCTTACCTTACCAAAGTGCCATTACATCTAAAATAAAGACATATATGATATTTGAGTCAAAGCTATGGTGGCTTGCGAATGTAGTTACTTGCAAGCTTATGGTGAGTCGAGCTTGGTTTATCGATGAGTGATAATACCCTTCACTTTTAAAGAGAGTTGAGTGGAAACACATATCGCGAGGCTTGGATTAGAAGGGACATAATTACTTCAAGTTCTCTTGATCTTGAGCTTATCAAAGTCTTAAATGTGTAGAGTTCATTGAAGTAATGATTCCTAATATGATTTGTTATACTTGTTACTTTTGAAGTGTGTTACATATGTTTCTTATTTGTATTGCCTTGGAGAATTTGTCTTCTCATTTTTTTTCTTTTTTTTTTCTCGGGGACGAACAACACTTTAAGTTTGGTAAGTTTGATCAGCATCATTTTCACCTAAGTTTCATAGTGTTATTTTTGTTATTTTAGTGTGTTTTTATTCCCGTTTTTAATTATTTGTGGTGTATCATAGAATTTGCATAGTTTTTAGTATGACAATATAAATGCCCAAGATTTGATTAAAATATGCTTAAAATAGGTAAAAAAGGAGAAAAATAAAGTGGGGGAATGCAAACGAGAAAAGTGAAAAATTGAGCCTAAACTCATGTCGAGTGTTGCAACTCACCATGTGTTTGTAACCCCAACTCGGCACGAGTTTGGCACTGGACCAACGAAAGGGGCGAGCTCAAACAACTCCAAATCAGAACATTCAACTCGCTTCTGCGAAAGGGCGAGTTCGTGCCAGCAACTGGTGCGAATGGCGACACTAGAGGCGAGTTACGATCGAAAATTTCCAGTTGTCCAAAAAGTCTAGAATATTCCCCCAATTGGATATTTTAACTCCCTTTGATTATTTGGAAATTAGTTTTCGTTTCCTGAAGAATTACACCCTCTCAACACCTCTTTTCTCACACATTTTCTCTCATTTCATCAATCATCATCCTCCATCAATTCCCATCTCTTTCTTCATAATTTTCACTCATTTTCCCACCATTCACTTAAACATCAATCATCTAAGGGAAGCTCTAAAGGAAGAGGAAGGATTTGTAAAGGAAGAGAAGACCATCCAAAGAGAGATTTAGGGAGAATTCTACTCTTATTTTGTATTTTTCTAATTTTGATAATTACTATGGATTTATGTGATGATTGTATGGTTGTTTTCATGGATTCAATAGTAGACTAGTCTCGTTGTGAGGCTAGCAACATGAAGGGTTAAGGATAATCTAGATTTAATTATGATTTGTATTTAGTGATTTGAATGAGCTTTTGTAATTTTTATCATAGATGTTTTATTTCTTAATTCATATTTTGATTTGTGTGGTTAATTATTCATCTCATGTTATTAGAATGTGAATTTAGTGATATGTTGTGGGTGTTCATTGAATTATGTCTTCATAAGAATTATGTTTATTATTATTAGGTGAATTAGTGATCACTTATTTCTTAGAACTACATGATAAAATATTAGGAAGATTGACTTGTGAAGGTAATTGGGATAGTGAGGGGAACCCAACCAATAGGATCATAATCCCTAGAAAGGGAATATAGGCAAACGTCCCTGATCTTATGAGAAGATTATTCAGATAATATTTCCAGTTGGTATATTAATAGTCATAAGTACCTAGAAGGATTGTGAACTTTGAAATCAATCCTATGAAATATTTTAAATTACATCCTTTTAGGAGTTTAGGTGTAGGTATGAATTAGTGATCTCCTTTATTACCTTTGTCCGTAAGAATCACCATTACTTTTCATAAATTAGAGGAACCCATAATTCTAGTTTTGTTAGCCTTACTTTGTTCCTCAGATTGATATCTCATCTGCATCCATTTCATCATAATTGTTACTCGTGATTGCTCATCACTACCCAAATCATATTTCTATTACTTTTATAAAGAAAGGTTGAATACAAGTACAGATATACTTAAGGCTGACATCTCCCGTGGATCAATATTTAAATTGGTCACCTAAAGACTACTATGATAGTGTATGCTTGCTCTAATCACACCTCTAATGAATCCAAACTAGAATAAGAAATCAACAAGTCTTCCATACCAAGCTATAGGAACTTATTTCAAACCGTACGAAGTCTTATTCGGTTTTTAAATATACTCAGGGTAAAATTGACCAACAAAACCTTTTAGTTATTCAACAAAAACTACTTCAAGTAAGATTTTATTTAAAAAAGACAACTTTAACGTCCTTTTAAAACAGTTTGATGTTAATGAAACATGACATAGATTAAATAAATGTAATTGACTCGATCCTAGATATGGATGCAAAAGTTTCCTCAAAATCAATTCCTTCAACCTGTGTATGTCTTTGTGCAGCAAATCTTGCTTTGTTTCTTACTATGTTTCTAGATTCATCAGTTTTATTGTTAAAAACTCATTTTGTTCCAATAACATTTTTGTTTGTCAGCCTAGGTACTAGACTCCAAAAATTAATCCCATGAATGATTCAAGTTCATCTTGCAAAAATTCAGTCCAACACTCATCTTTTAAAACTTCAGTCACATTTTTGGGTTTAAAGAAAGAGAAATAACATTAAGTACATACCTGATTGCATAAGTTAGGCATGCAAACTGAATGTACTACTTCTCTCATTTTAACTTTCCTTCTGGTTTGAACACTTACTGAGGAATCATCGATGATATGTAAAGAAGGATGATATCTTTGAAATATTTGGGCAAGTGTATGTTCTAGAGTTTGGTAGTATTTACTTATCATTTTTAGATTCTACATCTGGTGTTATAGGTGGTGTAATTATATTTGGCTCAACACTGTTCACTGGATCAACAATATTTATTATTTTGATCAATTAGAGATTTCATCTTCCATAATGAACCACATTTGTGAAACTGATCTTAAGGAGTCCTCTAACAGCCTACAACTTAACCGGTTTCTGAAAATTTATGTAATTTATATGACCAAATTTTTTACGCCATAGAACATTTTCATCATATTGTGAGATGTTGAAGTAAGTGATTTTAATTGTGAAACTGATCTTAGGGAGTCCACTAATGGGAAGAAAATGTTTGTATGTTTTGTGTCTTGTTGAATGAGGAGGGAAAGAGAAGAGATATTTTTACAAGAACATTCATGTTGTTTATGGGGAATTTAGGGGTAATTGAGTCTTTTTTCTTTAACATTTAAGGCACATCAAATTATTATTAATGCCTTCTTTTTATTCTCGAGTTGGTGAATCATAAATAACAGGTATGATGAGGATGTAGCCTCTGATATTCAATAGGTGAGTGTCACTTGTCCAACAACCATCTTGATAGTGATGACTTTGAGGCAAATGATCAAGATCTCTTTAGTAGTTCCCTTCGGCTTCTTCTAAATTGTGATTGATTTTTAGATTCCCTTTGGCTTCTTCTCAATCGTGGGTGATTTTCAGGAGACCAATTCACCTGTTCAATGATATTTCTTGACTAATTCGAACTGATCATTTAGTAGTAAGTCTTGTGGTATGCTTTCCGATCCTTAGGTCAGGTTGCCCAAATAAGGGGCCGGGAGATGACCGAGCTATCCTGAACCCACGTGGGATGATAATCCCTATATATAACCTATTGGGCTGTCCAAGTTAAATGTGGAGATATTTGATATTCACCTCTTGTCTAACTGGGCCTTATTTATTGGACTTTATCTTTTGGATTTACATGAATGGAGCCTCTCTCTCTCTCTCACCCACACACACACACATATATATATATATGTATATAAAAAGGTGTATAAATATATAATACATATATATATTCTTAATACAAAGGTGAGTTTGATTCTTAAAAACAAAATGAAGTTAATAAAGTTTAAAAGTAATAAATAGGGCGTGAGTATGAGTATAATTTTCTATAAAATTATATTAATTTTATGGGAAAAATCACTAATAGATACACTCTTTTAACATAAATTACTATGAGATATAAGAAATTTAAATAATTACTCTCACATACAAAATGTTAAAGTAAAATACCAAATATAACCTTATAATCCTATACACTTTTAAACCACCAACCCTACCCCTCACCCACCCACCCGCCGGACCGGCGTTGACCAACCGTTGACCAGCATTGATCGGCAGATGACCGTTGTTGACCGACTGTTGACCGTGGTTGGTCGGCCGCTAACCGCCGGCCGGACCGGCGTTGACCAGCCGTTGACCGCCGCTGACCGCCGCCTCCTGCTGCCGGAATTTAAAATGTGCAAACAAAATGTACAAACTAAAATTGTGCAAAACCAAATTGTGCAAAACCAATTGTGCAAACAAATTGTGCAAATACATAGGGGTATTTATGGTATCACAATCATAATTGTGTAGTTATGAGTAATAGTACTTTGAGTCATGTAGTTTACAGCAATTATGCATTATTGTATGTACCTCCTAGTAAGTAACTCTAATTTTATGTGATATTAAAACTCACAATTAGTGTATAAATGAACTTGTTTTCATCAAATTAACAAATATATATATATATATATATATATATATATATATATATATATATTTACGCACTATTTATTAAGTTTGTCAATTTAAGGGCCCAATTTAAATAAAAGAACGTGTTAATTTATTAAAAATAAGTACTAAGAAAATCTACTTTCTCAATCCCAAAAGGTATTTCATACTTTCCTTTTTATCCATCCCATAATGTATTACTTACCTTTTTTTAAACTGGTAAAATATATTTCAATAATACTTAATTTTTATATACACCCCAACATAATATCAACTTTTTATACACTTTCAGACAACTTTGCACATTTTTTCATTAAATTACCTAAATTATTCCTACTTTTTCTTCTTTTATACATTAGAAAACACAAAAATTTATCCACACAATAATACGCAAAATATTTTTGGGATGGAGGAAGTACTTTCTTTCAAAAGGCATATAAGTATAGCACTAATTATTCTTAAGCTCGTATTTACCTTGACAAGTTGAAAATACCAGCTACAAATCCTTAAATAAGTTCACATAATGCGGGTAATTACTATCTCTAATACATAAATTTTTTGGGTACTAACTGTAAGGTACATTGAAAATTCTATACAAGATATAAACATAAAAAAATATTTTTACTAACTATATAAATATATGACTATATTCCTATATATCCCAAAGCCCATTGTTAGCGTTCAATCATTTGGTTAGCGTGAACCGTTAGGGTTCCATGCTTTTCTAATCCAGCGGAAGCAATAAGATAGAAACGTATTACCTTTCACCAGGATATGTTGATGATGAACAGCTGTAAAGAACAACCTCTTGATCTTCTGTTGTATTCCCAGGTCCAATCCTGACGTCGTGTGGGCGACGATCTTCAGGATCTTCTCAATTTGCTATTTTCCTCTCTTTCACGTCAAAAGTGGCGATCAAGTTCGGGTTGCAGGAGCTGAGATGACTTATTTATGGGCTACAACAGGGATCAGGAGGAGAAATTAGAGTCGGGCCTCCATTGGACTTAAGTATCCAAGTTTAGCCCAAAACTTATACTTAAGTCCAATAATAATAATATAGTCTACTAAAATATTATTACTGCACTGACGCTCTAATTCCATAATAACGTTATGGGCTCCTTCTTATTATGAGCCCGACAGTCTTTCTATGTTTAAGATATACAATGCCCATTAATTAAGTTACTGACAACTCCATTAATTAATATCTCATCCCAGAGTAGTACCACTCAACCTCATTATCATGCCGGAATTAATCCACTTGCAAGATTTACATGATAATCCTTATGAGCTCCTTAAGAGGACATCATCAACCTATGGCGGACACGAATTCCTTCTACAATCAACAGCACACCATAGAGACAATACTATTTCCCTACTCACTGAGTTTATTAATTTAATACATAAATCTCATCCATTGATGAATCAAAGAGATAAATACTGCCTTACGTGTCGATGTTATTGTGTAGGGATTAAGAGCATGAACATCCATAATAACAAAGATCAAGTTCTTCTATATAGTTAGTATAAGATGAACGATCTCATGCGGTACTGCTCAATACACACAAAGCATACTAATGTGATTTTATAGTCAAGATCAACTTATACCAAATCACACTACAACCATCCTGATAGATTGTCCCGTCTATCTCGATTGTGAGCATCTGTTTATATTTTATAAGAAAATCGATAATATAATCCTCCGCGTGTTGTTGCACAATATATTATCTATAGTATACAGTTGATAAGTCATATTTTAACACAATTATTTGGTTTAAATTCATATTTATTTGATTGACTTATGTGCTAATTTGGGTGCTAAATTGACTTATTTTGTCTTTGGTAAATTAGAGCTTCAATGTTGTAAATTGATGTGGAAATAGCTGATTTGTGTAGGAAATTCGTTGCTGCCAGATGTGCTGACATTGAACCCTTCAGTGTCAGTGAAGATGACGAAAATTCAGATTAAATAAGGAAATCGGCAGCTAGAAATATTCTCACACGTTGTCTCACGTTCCAGAATCATCCCAGATCAGGCCCATATTTATTTGGAGATCAAGAAAAGATATAAAAAGAAGAGATCCTGGAGATATTTTTAGAAGAAACAAATAAGGAAAGAGATCAAGCAGGATTACTTAGGGATCAAGACACAAATATTTATGGGAGATATTTTATTTATTTTTGGGGGGAGAATATACACGATACATCATTTGGGACGCTCCAGAGAGCAGATTGGGAATGCAGCCATTGGAGGAAGAACACCACCATTAGAACATCAGTTTTTCTATTTCAATTTTTAATTTAATTTTTATTATGTAATTCATTTTCTAGTACGAGAATTGTGAACCTCCGTAGAATAATTACATGTTTGCTTATGAATTAAATTACCAACTTGATTTATGAATTTATTTTGTGATTGGCTTTGATGTTAATCTTGACTTTTCAATTGCTTGTGTAGACTACCCCTCTCATACGTGATTGATTATTCAATTGCTATTTTACATATTATAATCTGTAGTTGTAATAATATTGTGAAGCGAGTAGCAAAGTGAGGAAGTACCTCTTGAAATCACGAAATCTAAGTTGTATATTCCTAGCCTGTTTTCATAGCCTAGTAGTCCTAATATCTAAATCTTCATGCATTGTCGAGTTCGAATCCATAGGGTCACTCGGAATAGTTTAATCTAGAGGTCGTACCCTAGGTTATTAAACTTAAGGATATTTCGTATTAATTGGTCGTACCATTAGCCTAGGGGCATGAGTTTATGAACTTGTTGGTATTTTAGGAATTTGATTCATGTGAATTAGGATACGGGAGGGGATTTAATCCTTGGGTTTTTAATTTTATTTGTTCTCTTATTTTATTATTTTTGCACTTTTAATTATTTATTTTAATTTTAATGTTTATTAGTTTTTAGAATCCAATCAAATCTCCCCTCTGGTTACTTTTATGAAAGCACATTAAATTCAATTAAAGTTCGATTACTCCCTGTGGGTTCGACCTTTACTTACCCTACTACATTCTTAGTGGGTTTGTTTGAAAAAAATACAAATCTTATTTTTGGGTGCCAGCGATAGCACACCAAAAGTAAATGGACTTTTGCACAAAATATAAAAATAATTTATAATATGAAAAATGTTTGATCATATGATTTTCATTTCAAATAAATTGTTAAAACATTGTTTCATACAAAAGCTAGACTTTTTCTATACAATCTAACAATCTCCCACTTATACTAAAAGACTACATTGCCATATCTGCTGACATGCATCTAATCCCCATTTATTCTACATGCCCATCGAACGCTTTTGCTGGAAGGCTCTTAGTAAAAGGATCGGATAGATTATCCTCAGGTGCAATCTTAGTGACAATGATCTCTCCTCTTCTAACGATGTCTCATATCAGGTGGTACTTATGCTCAATGTGTTTACTTGCCTTATGGGCTCGTGATTCCTCTGAGTTTGCTACTGCACCACTGTTATCACAATAAATTGTGATTACTTTGGGCAAACCAGGAATCACATCCAAGTCCATTAAGAAGCTCCTGAGCCATACGGCTTCTATAGCTGCCTCAGAGGCTGCTACATATTCAGCTTCCATAGTGGAGTCCGCAACGCATTTCTACTTTACACTCCTCCATATTATGACTCCTCCTCCAAGAGTAAACACATAACCCGAGGTGGATTTATTAGTATCCCTATCTGACTGAAAATCTAAATCAGTATAACCCAAAGGTAACAAAGTATCTGCCTAGTAAACCAACACATAATCCCTAGTCCTTCGCTGGTACTTCAAAATATGCTTTACTGCAGTCCAATGCCCTTGTCCCGGATTACTTTGATACCTACTGAACATGCTTACTGCATAATAGATATCCGGTCTTGTACATAGTATTGCATACATGAGGCTACCTACTGCCGAAGCATAATGAACTAGCTTCATCTCCTCTATTTCCTGTTGTGTCTTAGGACACATTTCCTTAGATAGAGGTATTCCATGTCTGAAAGGTAGAAAACCTTTCTTGGAATCTGGTATGCTAAAACGAGCCAGGATTGTATCAATGTATGAAGCTTGGGACAAGCACAAAATTCTTTTCTTGCGATCCCTTATTAATTTGATCCTTAGAATGTGTCCGGCTTCTCCTAAGTCCTTCATCTCAAACTGCTTAGATAGCAATACCCTTACACCCGACAATACCTTTACATTGTTTCCAATGAGAAGAATATTATCCACATAGAGTACAAGAAATACCACTACATTTCTGTCACACTTTTTGTACACACATGATTCATCCGGATATTGAATAAATCCATATGATTGGATTACTTCATCAAAATGGATGTTTCATGATCTTGAAACTTGTTTCAATCTATAAATGGACCTATTAAGCTTACACATAAGATGATCTTCGCCCTTTGCAATGAATCCCTCTGGTTGATTCATATAGATGTTTTCCTCAAGACTTCCATTCAGGAAAGCTATCTTGACATCTATTTAACATACCTCATAATCCATATGAGCAGCAATAGATAAAATAATCCGGATTGACTTAAGCATGGCCACAGGCAAGAAGATTTCCTCATAATCGATTCTTTCTTTCTGAGTATATCCTTTAGCGATAAGCCTTGCTTTAAAGGTTTCAACCTTACCGTCACATCATACTTTTCTTTTATAGATCCACTTACACCCAATGGCTTTTACACTATCAGGTGGTTCTACAAGCTTCCATACTTGATTAGAATACATGGATTCTATTTCAGATTTCATTGCCTTTTGCCAGGATTGAGCATCTTTATCACGCAGTGTTTCGTCATAATTCTATTGGTCGATTTCATGTTCACCAGGGACCAAGTCTGATGACTCTCCCAATCCCATGAATCTTTCTAGTTGTCTCACAACCCTCCCACTACGATGAGGCTCCACAGGCAATTGTGTATCAGGTGTGACACGCGGTGTAGTGTCCTGTAGTATATTCTCTTGTACAGTTGGTATTATGTTTGGTGTTTCCCCTCTTACATCTTCTAGAATAATTTTACTCATGGGTTTGTGGTCCATTATATAATCCTCTTCCAAAAATATGATGTTCGTGCTAATGATCACCTTTTGGTCCTTCTGATTATAAAACAAACCACCCTTCGTTCCTCTAGGATATCCTACAAATAGATAAATTTCAGTACGTACTTCTAACTTATCAGCATCTCCTCTTAACACATGTGTTGGAGCTCCCCAAATCCGAACATGTGTCAGACTAGGCTTACGCCCAGTCCACAGTTCTGTGGGAGTAAAGGCTACCGATTTAGAAGGTACTAAGTTCAGGATGTAATTTGCTGTTTCTAAGGTATATCCCCAGAACGAATTTGGTAATTTCGAATAACTCATCATTGATCTTACCATTTCCATAAGAGTCCTATTCCTTCTTTCCGCTACACTATTCTGCTGGGGTGTGCCCGGTGCAGACGATTGGTATTTAATCTATTTCTCCGATAAATAATTCTTAAACTCTCCCAAGAGGTATTCGCCACCACGATCAGATCGTAGTGTCTTGATATATTTTCCAAGTTATTTTTCCACATCAGCCTTGTACTCTTTGAATTTATCAAAGTACTCAGACTTGCGACGCATCAAATAAATATATCCGTATCTAGAATAATCGTCAATAAAAGTGACAAAGTATTCATAACCACCTCTTGCCTGGACAGACATAGGACCACATAAATCAGAATGAACCAATTCCAACAGATCCTTGGCTCTATACCCCTTTACCTTAAAAGGCCTTTTGGTCATTTTTCCTTCCAAGCAGGATTCGTAAGTTGGATAATTTTCCACTACTATTGAACTCAGAGGTCCATCGGCTATCAACCTTTGAATCCTACTCAAGTTAATATGACCAAGCCTAAGATGCTAAAGAAATGTTTGGTTCATTTTCGAAGGTTCTTTTCTCTTATTAGCAGATGTATCATTCAATTCAATTTGTTGCACCATGGGAGTAATTGGATTAAGAGTATACAAATTATCCATCAATGTACCATCACATATCTATTTTTTCTTATAATAACCTTGTCATTAAAAGAAACAGAATATCCATCCATAAACAATTTAGACAGCGAAATTAAATTCTTTCTAAAATGAGGTACATAAAGACAATTCCTCAAAATAAGAGTTTTATTCTTATTGAAAAATAAATAAATGTCTCCCACTGCAATGATCACTACTCTTGTAGCATTCCCCATGAGTATGGTAATCTCCCCATCACTAAGCTGCCGGGTTTGGTGGAACCCCTTCAAAGAATTGCAGACATGGTCAGTGGCACCCGTATCTACACACCAAGTATCAGCAAATATAGCCACTAAACACGATTCAACAACTAGTATAAAAGACTTACCATTCCTGTTCCCCTTCAAAAGAGGGCAGTCAGCCTTCTAATGTCCCGGCTGCTTGCATTTGAAGAACTTGCCTTTAGGCTTCTTGACCGCACCACCCTTTGCTTTCACTTAGTTTACCGGTGCTGAATTACCTTGCTTTTTCTTATTCCTACCGCCTCTTGGTCGAGGATAAGCAGCATTTTTAGCAATATGAACCTGAGAAGCACGACAAAACAGCCCTTCCACCGCCACAAGTTCTGTCAGAAGCTCCACCAACATGTACAAACATTTATTCATACCATAGTTGAGATGAAACTGCTCAAAACTTCTAGAGAAACTTTGGAGTATGATATCGACTTGGGTTTCCCCATCGATTTCAGCTCCAAGGACCTCCAACTCATTGAGTTGGCCCATCACTCTAAGAACATGCTCCCTTATGGAAGTGCCCTCAGCCATTTTGGTATTCATCAGTTCAGACATGCGCTCCGACCTAGCAGGATGACTCTGGTGCTCGAAGAGTTCCCTAAGATTCAGCGTCATATCATAGACAGAGTTCATAACTTGATGTTGATGCTGAAGCACACTTGACATTGAAGTCAATATATAGCACTTAGCCATCCTATCAGATTTGGTCCACCTATTATAAATAGCTCTTTCCACTTTGGTAGAGTCATCAGTAGGCTCGGCAGGACATTTCACAATTAGTACAAATATATAATCTTCAGTAGTTAAAACAATATCCCTGTTTTGTTTTCAGTCAACATAATTTATGCCAGTAAGTTTGTGATCTTTAAGTATAACAGAAAGTGAGTTGAGTGCCATTTGAAAATCCTGAGAATCATAAATAATAAATAGATCAAACATATCGAATTTATCAATTTATATTGATTCCCTCAAAACAATATAAAATAAAATTCACCAACATCTCAAGCACCGTGAGTCTGCATGCCATGATAGTGTGGACGTATACAAACTTGAACATTTACAAGAGAAGGTTTTATCTATTAATTTTATTTGTCAACTTGACTTTAGGACAAAATAATTAATAGTCGGTTCCTCTTTAGCCATACAAATAACAGCAGTGACTCCAATGGGAGGATACTTATTATTTGTACCCAAGTATTAACCATTATTTGATTCAAGTCCATTGCACGAGCTTATGTCTCTTCAGATGGAGAAGATCACACGCGCTCGGGTAACTTTCTACAATCATCATAACGATGTTTGTACCAGTGATTCGTGAATAAACTCATTCGATGGGGAGGAAGGCACTATAGCCAACACGTAAGTTTACTCACATCACTTACAAACTAATAATGGAGGCCGCGGGAATTAATTAGCAATCCCATCTCCTACTTAGTTATTTAACAACGAGGGATTTTTACATGCATATTATATTTAATAATAAAATATACATCCTGGCATGCTTTTATTAAGACAATTAAATCAAATAGAGCATGCGTCCACATATATAATAATAATGGACAGTTAAATCAATTAATTCAGTTATATATCACGAAAATAAATGCAGAAATTGTTGAATCGCAAAAATAAGCCTGACTGTCCGACGGGAAGCACCTGCATGACTTGTGCAGGGCAATAGCACGAGTCGTGCCCCCCATAGCCTGTCGCCCGCCTGTCTGCCGTGCTTGCCGAAAAAATCTGCATGCGTATGGCCAAAAATTTATCCACACGACGCCCACATGACTCTTGCAGTCTAATGGCACGAGTCGTGCCATGTCTTCAAAGCCCGACGCCAGCCTTGCCCTGCAAGCCATGTACTCACAGGCAACAGGACTCGTGCCGGCTGCTATCGGCAGTTGTGCCACCAGCCAATAAGAATTGTGCCTTCCCATCGTTCAATCGTCCATCTACTTTCACCAAATTCGTTCGGCAGCATTTGAGACCCGACCAAAAACTACCCAGACTCGCTCGGTAGCGACTGAGACTCGATCGAAAATACTAGTGGACTCGCCCGAAAACTCCAGTCGACTCGCTCGGATGGCCATCAGACGTGCCCTGAACCTCCATCAAACGTGCTCAGAACGACGATCACAGTCTACCCTAGCCGCCATCATCCACTGTAGGTTGTCCAACGAACCCTGCTGCTGTGTGCAGTCGACTGTCGTGCCGTCTTGTCCCCGATGACGTCCATGCCGCTGGAGCAATACACTACTGTCGATCTCTACGGTAGGTGGCTCTCAGTTGACGTCGTGCAGTCGTCGATCACTAGCCACGCCAAGACTGCCCATCGCTAGCCATGGTTTCAGCCATTATCCCCGCCGCAGAGCGCCGACAACCTTCCATTGTCGTGCCTCTGTCCGTCGCTCGCAGCCGCTCATGGTATAGCCATGTGTGTGTCGTTCGGTGTTTGATAATCAACATTTACACATAGCAGGGTTTCATGGACAATCAATAATACCAAACCCTAGCTCTATCATGCGATTATTTCCAGATTTTATCACATAATACATAAGCCCTAGCCTAACGTGTCACGCATCACCATGAAACCGAAGCTCTGATACCAATTGTTGGCATTGGATCGTTTGGTTAACATGAATCGTTAGGGTTCCATACATTTCTAATCCAGCGGAAGTAATAAGATAGAAACATATTACCTTTCACCAAGGTATGTTGATGATGAACAGCTGCAGAGAATAAACTCCTGATTTTCTGCTATATTTCCAAGTCCAATCCTGAAGTCGTGTGGGCGACGATCTTCAGGATCTTCTCAATCTGCTCTTTTTCTCTCTTTCACGTCAAAAGTGGCAATCATGTTAGGGTTGCAGGAGTTGAGATGACTTATTTATGGGTTACAACAGGGACCAGGAGGAGAAATTAGAGTCGGGCCTCCATTGGGCTTAAGTATCCAAGTTTAGCCCAAAACTTATACTTAAGTCCAATAATAATAATATGGTCCACTAAAATATCATTACTGTACTGCAGCTCTAATCCCATAATTACGTTATGGCTCCTTCTTATTATGAGCCCGACAGTCTCCTCATGTTTAAGATATACAATGCCTATTAATTAATTAAGTTACTGACAACTCCATTAATTAATATCTCATCCGAGAGTAGTACCACTCAACCTCATTATCATGCAGAATTAATCCATTTGCAAGATTTACATAATAATCCTTATGAGCTCCTCAAGGGGACATCATCAACCTATAGCGGACACGGATTCCTTCTATAATCAACAGCACACCATAGAGACAATACTATTTTCCTACTCACCGAGTTTATTGATTTAATACATAAATCTCATCCATTGATGAATCAAAGAGATAAATACTACCTTACGTGTCGAGGTTATTGTGTAGGGATTAAGAGCACGAACATCCATAATAACAGAGATCAAGTTCTTCTATATTGTCAGTATAAGACGAACGATCTCATGCGGTCCCGCTCAATACACACAAAGCATACTAATGTGATTTTATAGTCAAGACCAACTAATACCAAATCACACTACAACCATCCTGATAGATTATCCCCGTCTATCTCGATTGTGAACATCTGTTCATACTTTATAAGGAAATCGATAATATGATATTTCGTGTGTTGTCGCACAACATATTATCTACAGTATAAAGTAAATGGACTTTTGCATAAAATATATAAATAATTTATAATATGCAAAACGTTTGATCATATTATTTTCATTTCAAATAAATTGTTAAAATATTATTTCATACAAAAGCTAGACTTTTAGTATACAATAACACCCATAATATTTTACGCTGAATTTAAAAGCTTCCATCAAAGAATTGAGATTTCTTCGCGTAGTAGCGAAAACATCTAACACTTGAAATTCTAAAGAAATTAAAAGGCAATTTCTAAAGAGATAAACAATGGCTTCATCGACAAAGCAACTGATTACTATAATCTCTATGGGTAATAGGAGCAAGTGTACTCTATCGTGTATGCTCAGGTGACCCAGTAATAATATCGAATCTACGGGAGAGAATCCTAACATATCTGGACCTTTATCTTGTTATGCTTTATAAAAATGATCGAATTTCAAGGTTGATTATGACTAAGGCTTAAGAATCAATTATCTAAGACTTAACTAGAGAAGAAAATAAAAAATGAATAGTTCAAATCACAAACACAAGTAAAGGATAAAATGAATAAGGATGTATCAATCTTTGAAGATAGCAAAACAAACAAAACTATGGTTAAGGATTGGTCTAGACATAGGAAAATTCTATGATTATTATCTAGGTACTATAGGCACTCACTAATTCCATTTAAGCTTCTTCATAAGATAATTAGGATGTAAAGTACCAAGACAATCTCTAAAAGCTCTTTTGAGTGTCTCCAATCCTAACAAATCCTATTAAGGTATTATGCTCCTATTGGTAGGTCCACCCACTAATTAAAAATTTTCACAAGTAATCCTCACTAGTGTCGTATAATGAGATTCTAAGAATGTATTGGTCTTCTCAAACTCAAGTCACACTAATTATCAAAATCCACAAGAAGACATGATTCAATTAATATCAAAACACATAATTCAGTTTACACTCTAATCAATATGACATGAAGAATTAACCACACAAATCATCATATGAATTAAGAAATAAGTATTAATGATAGAAAATACATAAAATCTCTTCAATTAACCATTACAAATTCACAAGTCTAAATTTTCTAACCAATCATATTGCTAGTCAAACTAATGAGACTAGCTTAATAATTTCATCATGAATTCACCAAAAAATGTCTTACATGGCTCCAATAATGACAAAAATTGAGAAAAATCACAAAACAAAAGATGAATTGCTTCCCTTGTCAATTGGGGAGATTATTCCTCCAACATGTAAATTCTTCTTCAAAGCTTGAACTCCTCCATAGAAAGATGATGGGTAGATGAATTGTGGAACAATTGATAGAATTTGATGGAGATTTAACGGTGAATTGGGTGGAATAAAGAATAGATGTAAAGAGGATATATGTGTGAAAAAATATGAGAAAATGTGTGTGTTCTAGGCAGAATCGTAAACTGGTTTTTAAACAAAGGGAGAATAGTTTTTAATCACAAGGGAATATTCTAGAATCTTTTTAAATAGTTGGCCCAAATTTTGCTCCAACTCGACTCGAGTTGTGGAACTCAAGTCGTGTTGTGTCGAATTCGGGCGTGGTTTTTACGCTGTGATGGAGTTCGACTTGAGTTCTGAACTTGGTTTTCTGCAGGGTCGAGTTCAAGATTCTGGCCACCTAGATTGAGTTTCTGTATGGTCGATGATGAAACTCGATACGTGTCCGTGTTTGAACTCGAGTCAAGATTTAGACTCGAGACGAGGCTTGACTGATTTCCAACATCTGAGGCTCTTTCATCTCTTAACTCTGTTTTGCTCCCTTTTGCACTTGATAATATTATATTTCAATCAACTTCAAGATATTCTCCTCACAACTCTAAATACACAAAAACACTAATAATAGACCACCAATTGTATACAAACGAGAATGAAATACGCAAAACAACTATGAAAAATGACATGAAAATCAAAGTTAAAATTACGACGATCAGCCACGGCATCTGTTGCGAGAAGAATCTCCACATGACATCGTCATCTGCTTCATACTCCAAGTTGGACAAAAATCGATCGACGACGACAACTGGGGGGTTCGGCTTGCTCCTGCCATTGCTATCGTGGATTTAGTGGCTTTGGATATTTGTTTCTTGGCATTACAAAGCATGAATCATCTTTTTAATTTGTTTTCTCCTAAACTCAATTAAGTTTTATGTTGAAGAAATTTGGGGATTTTAATATGTTGGATTCACGATTTCCTAGTGTTGTAGGATATTAAGTTAGAAGAATGTGTAGAACATGAACGGAGGAGCAATAGATTTTTATGTTGCAAGAAGCTTGTACTATATTGAATCATATTGTTCTATATTAATTCGCTTGTAATTCACTATCTTTATTGTTTGAATTCGTTTTTCTCTTTATTACATCAATTATTTTTTGCTTAACTTTGGATGCACATGATGCAGAAGAATTCGGTTGATTGTGAAGTTCATATTAATATCATAAAACCTCTACACCATTCAATATATAGAGAAACGAGGATATTAGACTAGAGTATTTGTTAATTTTGTGTTGCCCATGAATCATGATGAATTTAAGATTGAACACTATCTAGGATACTGCAACAAAAGAGGATCGGGTTTAAGATCTGATGAGCCATTTCCATTGGTGGTTACCGAACCTTTAGTGTTATGATTCATGATTTCCATTTTCTGTATATATTTAATATTTTATTTAATTATTATTAGGTTTTATTTTGATTTTTAATTTATTTTTATGGTATGTGCAACATAAAAATTTGTGTGTAGAAAATGTTACATGAATCGTAAGTGTTTTGCACATAAAAAAATATTATGTGCAACAAAAAAAATTGTAAATTTTGTGTGTGCAAAAAAATCATAAATGATATGTGTAGCAAAAAAAATTATGTGAACCAAAAAAATCGTAAGTTTTATTGCTGCAAAAAATATTATGTGCAACACAAAAGTTGTTAGCCCACATTAAGTTGAGGTTATATTAGGTAATTGATCTTATACTTTTTATTCATGAGTAATTTTAATTAAACAATATATCTTATAGTAATTGTCATAATCATATCATATCATAATCATATCATAATATATTAAAAGCACAAAGAGTTTAAGAAATATTTTCTTCTCATTTTATCCCTATACTATTTCTCTATTTACTTTTAAATCCTTAACACTATTTTTATTAATTATCAAAAATTCTTTTTGCAACTCTTGAAATTTATACTTACTTCCTCCTCAATATATAGTGAATATCAATGTTATGAATTCATTTTTCATAGATTTTAATATGTACAATCTCACTTATATGAATAATTTTTTATTTATTTATATTAATTAGTAAACTACACAAATTATTTAACTCTTTATTTAAGTTAATGGTTATCTCATTATAATTTATAATTTAATTATTGGATTATATTTAATTATAAAATAGTTATTAACACAATCTTTTAACTTCAAGTTATTAATGTATTCATAAAATCATTCAATGAATGAATGAATTAAAGAGGCTAATCAAACAATATAAACTGTAGAGTGACCTTTGTATATCAAACCACTTAAAAAGGACCTCTAAATCCTTGGAACTCAATAATGTTGAAAATTAAGTGGATCCACCATAATTTGTAAATAATGATGAGAAGAAGTAGGAGAGAGAGGGAGAGAAAGCTACAAGGATGATCATAGGGTTTGATGATTTGATCAAGTATTCAAACTCAAGACTGTGTTTTTAAACAGTGATTTGATGAAGGATTGAATGTGAATTTATAAATGTAAAGTCAAGATTACAAGGCAGATAAGGTGACGAAGAGCACCATATTGTCAATTAAATTTTGTTATATACATATACTCCTTCCGTCCGGTTCTAAGGTATCCATTTGCTTTTTGCACGTCGAAGGGAGTATAAAATTTGTTTGAGGTTTCATTTCATGATTTTGAATTGGAATTGTTGTTTTAGGTAATTGAATATCAGACTCATGAACTGATACTATCTTATATATTCTTAAAATTTTATATCTATATATATACACTACAAAAAAAAAAATTTAGCAACCGGATTTACCAACAGAATTCAATCTGTTGCTAATTACCAATGGATTAGCAACAAAAATAACTTTATTGTTTTAGCATCGGAATGTCAACGGATTTATTCTCTATTTTAGCAATGAAATTCAATCCGTTGGTAATTACCAATTAGCAACGGAATTCAATCTGTTGGTAGTTACCAACCTAATGGAATCATTACATAACTTATGAACGGATAAGTCAATTTAACAATAAAATTACGGCTTTACCAATGGAATATTCCGTTGATAAAAAATAATTTTTTATAGTGATATAATAAGAACAAATATGGCAGTTTGTTTCCCGCTCAACTTTTAAGGGTGTTTTTTTTCCTTAATGACGTATTATTATCCTATATTATGTAATTAATATATCTCTTAATTTTAGTATCTATGTTATATATTTAGTATCTGTTATGTTATTAATATATACTCTTATTTTTAGTATCTATATTTATTATTATATATAATAATGAGAGCAAATCACGTCTCTTACATCATTCTTTATTTATTTAGAATAATAAATTCAGGCTTTGAATTGATAGTTTTTTTACATATTTTAGGCCTTGAATTAATTAATAATATTTATGATTTAACTTATATATATATTCATATTTCTCATGCAAGTTTTAATCTATTCATCAAACGTGATGTATTTCTATTTAATTATAATATAACATACACCACCCCTACACATACATAATTAATTAAATCACTTAATTAGTAATATGAAGAGGCAAATCAAACATTATAAAATATGAAGGATTTGTCAATTGAAATATCAAGATTAACATCAAAGTCAATCACAAAATAAATTTCTAATACAAGTTAGAAAATTCAATCATAATCAAACATATAAGTTATTCTACAGATGTTCACAATTTAATTAAATATATTTAAATATAGGATTAATTATTAGGAGATACACATTAATTAACCATATTACTCTTAGATACATACTATATAAAATATTATTATGAGATACAAAAATATACAACTATATACCTGATATACCCCTCCATTATGATTTATAATCTTACCTAACATATTTAAGAGATTTCTAAAATTATTTTATTATTAATTGCACGAATCCAAACTCATAATTTTTTTTTCATTATTTTTCATATATAATTCTCTTTTTATTATTAGTTAAAGGATTCTACTATCCTACTAATCATAACACTAAATTAAGTAGAATAATGAAGTATGAATTTTTATAAAAATGCAAGAAATATTATTCATATAAAACTAAATTTCACTGCAATCATAACTATTGCATTGTTTCGATATTTTTGTTGCACCTAATATTTATGTTCACAAAGCATTTTTTATTGCACACAAACTTTTATGTTACATATAACATTTTTGTTGTACATAATACTTACGATTCACATAACATTTACTTTCACAAAGTACTTTTTTATTCACATGATATTTACGTTACACATGTAATATTTTTGTTGCACATAATACTTACGATTCACATATTATTTACGTTCACAAAGCACTATTTTTATTTACATGATATTTACGCTACACAGAACGTTAATTATTAAAATAAAAATTACGCTGCACGTGTAACATTTTGTTACACATAATACTTACGATTCACATAACGTTTATGTTCACAAAGCACTTTTTTTATTCATATGACATTTACGCTGCACAGAATGTTAATTGTTCAAATAAAAATTACGCTGCACATAATATTTTGTTTATTCATATACAAACCACATATTAATATTAACACTGCACAGAACATTAAAGATTTATATAACATTTACGCTGCACATAATATTATTTTTATTCACATGATAATTACGCTGTACATAAATTTATTCACACAAGCTTTTATATTAAAAAAATGAACATAATAATTATGCTCCACATAACAAAAGAAGCATTCTGGCAAGATTTGGGGTTGATTGTCGTAGTCAATAAAATAGGGTGAAAAAGTGTTATGTTAGAAATGATAATTTTAGTGAGTGCAGCATGAAATCATCCCCCAATTTATTCTTTATTTAATTTAGGGGTAAATTTGACTTTCCTGTGAACAAATTTGTAGTTAATAGTTTAATAGCCTATGTATCTCATAATAATTACATGTTATATTTTGTAGCTAGTGGAAAGTCTCCCATAAAAATACTATAAGATGATTATTATCACTTATAGATTCGATAATTTATGAGGTTGTGAAACCCTAAACTCTAGGGATAAATTATACCTTAAACCACAAAGGTAAAATTACAATTATATCCTTAAAATAAAATAAATAAACAAAAATATAAAAAAAAGAATAATACGAAAAAATAAAATTAGATGAAAGAGCAAAACATACATTGAAGGTGAAGGAAGGAGGTTGTAAATTTTGAATTTGGTGGACTAACTCCACCAAGTCATTGCCTTATATGATAATAAAACACATTTGCTATATAAATTACAAATATATTATAAGGCAAAGACTTGTGTGAGACCGTCACATGTAAGGGCTTACGTGAGACGGTCAGAAAGTGATAACTTTTATAAAGAAAAGTGATAATAAATTAATAAAAAGTGATAATGTTAT
This sequence comes from Pogostemon cablin, assembly GCA_023678885.1. NCBI lineage: Eukaryota > Viridiplantae > Streptophyta > Magnoliopsida > Lamiales > Lamiaceae > Pogostemon > Pogostemon cablin. The sequence goes on along the minus strand of CM042959.1, from coordinate 31,727,521 downwards.
TTAATGAATAATTTACAGTATAAATAAAAAGTAATAACATTTTATTGCGAAAGTAATAACGTTTTATAGCAAAAGTGATTATTATTTTAAAAAGTAAAAAATGGTCTCACGTGAGACGGTCTCACGCAAGACCTACCCATATTATATTATGTGATTTTTTTTTTTTTGGTGTGAAAGGTTTTGTGGGACAAACAAATGAGTAAAGTGTGAAAGGTTTTATGGGACGGAGGGAGTAATTAATAATCTCATTCTTAATATATTATAAAATATAATATGATAAATAAAGGCTAAAAGTGTAGTTAAGGAAATAGGTGAGGATAAAATGGAAAAAAAAGTTAACACTTGTTAAGCCACTTTTAATATATTGTGATGATATAATTATGATTATGATTATGATAAGAACTTAAATAAATCGAAAATAAAAGCTCTAAACATATAATGCAATAAACTCTAACGTTAAATAATATGCTCTAATCCACTAAATACAAGAGTAGAATAGTAATTTGAATTATTTTAAAAATAAAACCCTAAAGAGAAATATAGTAAATCTTTTTCTTAAAAAAAAAAAAGAAAAGCTAAAATATGGAGTCGTAACATAAGTAACTAGTACATCCTAAACTATATGAGTAAAATAGTATTAGGAATTCTACGCAACTATGATAAAAACTTATGTGAAAACTTTTATGGTATGAGTTCCTTAAAGATAAACAAAAATATAATATTTTAATTAAAAAATATGATATATTTAATTAATAAATAATAATAACCGTTTAATTGAATTATTTCGTGAAAATTCATAATATAAATGATATGTGATAATATTTTTAATAATAAGTAATAAAATCTTTATTGAAAAGTGATTACAAATAAATAAAAAAAAGTTTCACTATATATGAGACAATTTATTGTTACGCTAGTATATTTCATTCCATAAAAAAAATTCCATAATTAAATTACTTATCAGAAATATCTGAATTAAGTAATAAAAAATAATAAAACTAATTATTTTGTTATCAAAATCTATCGTTGATACTAAAATTTAGTCACATGTATTACACTAGCAAATGAAGGCTACATGTGACAGAGAAATGTATTGCGCATGAATTGAAGATTAAATGAAAAGGCAAATACTATTGTGCAATAGTTTTTAAGGTGCAATTGAGTCAATTTTGACCTTGACCCAAATATTTATACTCCAATCAAGTCAAATGGGTCATTCCTGCGCTCTCTCTCCCTATCTTCCGCTCTTTCTCTCTCAACCCATTCCACCCTTCACTCTCTGCCCTCTATCTCTCATAGGGGTGGATGAAATTACCGAAAAATCGATATACCGCGTTTATCGTACCGCAAAATAACGAACTTATCGAAAATTTCAGCATACCGAAAATTTCGGTACGGTATGATACCGTACCGATTTTTTCGGTTCGGCATCGGTACGACAATTTTTAAAATTCGGTATTTCGGTATATACCGGTATACCGAAATTTTAATTAAACTAATATTAATAATAATTATAAATAACTATATATAAATAAATAATTTAATAAAATTAATTCATATATTAAGAAAGGAGGGTGAGCAGTGAACTCGTGAACCCTAGCACCCTTGCAGCCGCTGACAGTGAACTCTCCCGAACTTCCCTCACTTCGATCGATGACCTAGCAGTGCCTACCCACGCCCTATCAAGACCAAGAGATCAACCATCTCACCGTTTCTTACTTCGTCGTCTCCGGCCTCCACTTTCTCTCCGCTTTCGATCGGGTATCTCCTCTTTCGTTTCTTTAATAAGTCATTCTGATTCACCCATCTCTAGATGTAAGAATGGTTAAAGTAAAGTTTGATTTTATTTTGTGATTTGAATTTCAAAAGATGAATTAGATTGTGCTCATTTTGCTCGTCCCCGCTGCACTCATCCCCTTTCCCTCATCTTCTTCGTCATTATGTAGTTTTTATAGACTGGAAGTGATTTGAATCCTGCATCCCTCTTTTGCCTGTATGTTGATTATGGTAGATATGCAGCGGCCCCTAAATTGCTGATAGAATATATAAAAAAATTGGCATCTATTGGTTGTACGGGCAATGACTACATTGTTCCTTTCATGTTCATTTTTACGAGCTTCTTCTACTTGACTTTTCGCCACATATTGCCTGGAGTGCTGGTGGGACAACATCGTTCTTGATATATTAATCTGCAATTGGTTCAAAAATTGCTGATAACCTGTTCGATAAAATGTCGATGTTGGGGTTTTGGTCTTGCATGCTTAGATCGTGTAAAGGAAAATCCTTATGCAGGAAATTTACAAGTAAAATGGCCTGTAACAATGTGGGAAGATTACTCTGCAGAGCTAAGTATTTATGTAGACAAAATACTAAGATGCTTATGAGGATAGCATACTATCAATCTAGAGTGCAGGGGTTGTTCAAGTTTGTATGGAGATTAAAGGAGATTTGCAACTGTAAGGCCATTTGTGATGTGTTGGAGCTGAAAACAGATCATTTAGATATAGAGGAAATGTTTACTTGGTAAATGAAATCAGTTTTTGATATAGCAGTTGATTGTACTTGTGAAGAATTTGATTTTTCTGGATTATCAAAAGTTGATAATATTTGAAACTAGAATGCCTTTAACTGTTCTATTTTATATTCTAGAAATTGTTATTTATATATGGTCATGTGCTCTAATTTTATTTTTTAGAAAAAAAATTGCAATATAAAAAAAAAAATATTGGGTGAAGATAAGAAAGAAGTCAAAGAACACAGCTTAGGTGGTTGATAGCAATGAAGGAAGAAAAAATTAAGAAATTATTTTTGGTATTTTTTCGGTATGTTTTTCTGTACGTTTGGTATATTGGTTATAAGCAATGTTTCGTTATTTCGGTAAACTTCGGTATTGACGATTAGCATACCGAATTTCGATATACCGAAATTTTTGGTACGGTATCGGTATAAATTTTGTAATACCGAAAATTTCGGTACGGTATACGGTATGCATGAAAATTTTCTGTATACCGTACCGTCCACCCCTAATCTCTCATAACCCATTCCAACCTTCACAATCTACCGTCCGGCGCCGCATCCACGGAGATGACAAATATGTGATTAACTTTCTGGGATGCAGTGGATAATTCATCTCAAACATCATCACCTTTACCGGCCGATTCCAAAATTATCAATTTTACCGATTTCAAAGTAAGATTAACCTTCATTCTCACCCAATCAGATCTCAACAAGATTTGGAAATCAAATCTCATCCACATATCCTCCTTCATCGTCTCCACATATCCTCCTTCATCGTCACGGTGTCCTACACATAAAATCCGGCGAGAAGATTTCAATTCAACTGGCGGACGCAGAAGAGAGGTTATGCATGTGAATAGATCCACCGTGCTCATGAACTATTTCGAAAACTGATTAGGTGATACAATTATGATACTTGAGCATGGAAAATTAGTGATGGAATATGGGTTTGTGTATGCGACGGAATCCATCGCGGATACAATCGAGAAGGATGAATTGAGGGATGAAGAAGGATGAATTGAGGGTTGAAGAATTGGATAGGAAGTTTCGATAGTGTATACGTTTCATCAAATAAGTGTATTATTTTTTGCACTTAGATGTATCATTAATTTGTATACAAAAAAGTTGAACTTATATATATATATATATATATATTTTCTTTTTCATAATTAAATGGGGAGGTTGTAATTATATATATGTTTTTTTAATAAATATATAAATACACAAATTTTAATATTAAAGTGTATAAGTTATAATTCAATAACGTATAAGATTTTGTTAATAAGTGTATATTTCTTATTTTTTTAATATTTAGCTGTAATTAGTAAATTGAATATATATATATATATATAAATATAATATTACATATTTTAATATCAAAATGTATAAGTTATAAGTCAATAATGTATAAATTTTTCTTAATAAATGTATAGTTTTTTTTAATTCACCGATATTATACTTTAATATAAAAAGTATAATACATTTATAAATGAAAACATATACATTAATAAAGTAAAATTAATACAGTTATTAAAAGAAAAATTTAATTCATTCCCTTTTGATTGTGATTGTACACCGACTATAGTTCATCATCAGTGGATGATATCATGCATAAGTTGTGATTCTAATTACATCAATTCAAAATCGATATCACCATCTCCTACACATTTAATTGATATGTGACGAAGGCTGCGCAGAGATTGAAATCTCAAGAGATGCGACGCAGTGGTTGAAATATCAAGAGATGGAGGCGGCGCGGAGCTAGATATGAGGGATGGAGGCAGACGGAGGTTTGGATCTAAAGAAACAGAGGCGACGTGAAGATGGAGCATTTATGAGGGATGGAGGTGGCGGCGTGTTGCTCAGATCTGATGGAAACTTCGACCGTCGAGAGAGATGCAGGGAAAAATATCTTTGAACATCATCGAAATTAATGTATGCGGCAGAAGAACAGGCGGATGAGAGAAAGCAGCTAACCGTCGGCGGGCGGTGGCGGTGGCGATTACAGATGAGAGAAAGAAGAGATTCGCATGAGAGAAAGTAGAGATCCGCTGCAACGGAAGGAATAAATGCCTTACTTATATTGATCCATTTTGTAATGGGTCGATCCGATTAATCCTATTGTTAACGTACAATAGAGGCACATTAGATCAACTCATATGAAAATATCTATAAATTCCTTTATCAAGTTATGCTTTTAATTGACATTATTTTGTACTCCCTTCATCCCACGACATCTTCACACTTTTCGTTTTCATTTATCCTACTATAAATTGTACTAGTATCACCTCAATCCAATAATCTTAAATCACATTTGAATTTAAAAAATACCATAACTACCTAGTACAATAGCATACTTTACATTTAATTTATTATCTACATAACTAAATTACCTCTAAAAAGTTAAGAAAAATAATCTATAAATAATTGGTCAATTACTAGTAGATGCACTACATATATAAAATTGTCTATAGACACATAATCCTAAAACATTATTCTTAACTACATTAATTCATTGTTGATTACCAAATTTACCCTTATTTTGATTAAATAACAAAATGCAGATTTTTCTCCAAATTCGATTTCTCTCTCAATTCCCGCAATTAATGGCATTTTTTCCCCAAATCTCGCAACTGCAGAACATTACACAAAATGCAATTTTTTCTGCATGTAATGTATATTCTGCTTAAGAAATGCGGATTCTTTTGGGGTGTTTAGTTAATTTTTCTACACGAAATGCAGATTTTTCATATGAATTAAATTACTGCACGAAGCCAATTAAAATTTTTGCAAATCCAAATTTCTGAACGAAGTCAATTAAAATTTGCATGAACAAGTACGTACAACATCAGATTAAGGTTAATACAAATCAAATTTTCATACTATTAATTAAATCCGAATCATTTTCCGTAAAGAATATGAAGAACCTTAATTTTCCAGATTGATTGAAGGCTTTCAAAGAACCAATTCCCAAAATCAATTAAAAAAATTAATTTAGATCTATAAACAAATATGAAAAACCCTAATTTCCAAAATAACCAATTTCTATAATCATTTGAAAAGAACCTGAGTTCATAGTCATATTGCTGGTGTTGGATCAGTCCATTTCGTCTTGTTGGAGGAACGGTGGTGGAGACTCGGTGTTGACTCGGTTCCACGAGCGACCGCGGTCGGCCCATCACGCCAATGTAAGATATCACGAGCATCAATTGCATGTCGATCATCTTCGCCGCTGTCGAAGTTTTGTCACGCCAGATTTTCCTCTTGCTGTTAGAAATTGCGAGCACCAATCTCCTGACGGTAGCCTTCTGCTGCAAAATGAAACTCTGCCAAACAGATCTGCCTTTTGGGAATTGAAATGGAGAAGGATATCTGTTGTCTTTGGGATTGAAATGGAGTAGGGGATCGGTGGTGGATTGGGGATTGAAATGGAGTAGGCGATCGGTGGTGGATTTGGGAATTAAAATGGAGAAGGGATCTGCTCTCTCTTTTCAGTAGAAAGTGGATCTGATATAATTTGGGATTATATGAGGCTAGGGTTATATTAGGTAATTGAGCTTATAATTTTGTACCTATGAGTAGTTTTTAAATAATGACGTATCTTATAGTAATTAGAGGTAATAAGTGTGTATTAGGTAATAATTATTTCATAAATTAATTAACTTTACTTAAACTCTATATTTACATTATCGGTGCAAATAAAAACACGACATAGGTAGTATTATTTAATACTTGATATAAGTTAGGTCGCGACTATCTACATTTTTCTTATTACTCCATATATTTATTACTAAATGCACCCACTAAATTTTTATATACACCATACCTACTATTACAATAATAACCTTAAGCCCGAATTCCCCTCACCCACATATTAAAAATTACACATTAGTTAATACACTCACCTAGCTTACTCCTCACTACACCCACTTCAAAATTTTTAAATCGTCAACCCATCTGTTCTACCCCCAAGAAGAGGAGGAGGAAGGAATGAGAAAACAAGAACACCTCTTACAAAACCATTACAATAAATTACACTAGCTAAAACACTTTAATGGTTAATCGCTATTTTCTTCATGTGATTTATAGAGCAAGTAAAATCCATCGTAGTATAGTCTTAGGTGACCAAATTTAATATCGAATTCACGGGAAACCAAACAATTAAGAGTCTAACAAAGTTCAAGTCTATTATCATTCTAACACATGATGGAGAAATATAAGAGTAAATAAAATACGAAGAAATACAAGAAATAAGTAATGTAAAATATAAAAGATATGATGAATGGATAAATATGAAATGAATTCCAAATGATGCAAGGATGAAATTAGCATACTAATCCTTCATCTAAGTTCCCTTTCTATATATGTACTATGATCCTATTGGTTATGTTTCCTTCTCCAGGTCAATTATCCAACTAGATTAATCCACTTAATTAGTATTTTATCTTAAATGTTCCAAGTATAAGAAGGTCATGAGTGAATCGACCAAGATTTTGTGTACTATGGGAACGAGCTCGAGTGATTGAGAATTTTAGAGATCATTTTAGGTCATCCATGCTTAAAAGAGTCACTAACCAAATTCATCACTACCTTTTCATCTATCCCTAATTAGTCCATTTAAGCCAAATAGACCTTTTCATTTGATTATAGCTCATTACAAGCCAATAAAACCCACTTAAGCTTATAAAAATAACCTTAAGTGTGGGTGGTTGGAAAGATGGTTGCTAAAGAGGGTGATGAAGAGTGATGAGCAAGAAGATCATGAATGCTAAGAGTTGGTGGATAAATGAAAAGGAACAAAAAAGAGCATGAAGCTAAAGTAAAAAGCTTGAGTATATATTGAAACAAGAACATCAAAGAGCTACAAAAGATGCTTAAGGTCATAAAGAAAGTGATAAGTAAGTTGAAGAATGAAAAGAGGAAATGAGGGTTAGAGTATATAAGGAGTGGAAAGCAATCATCTTCTTGATCACCTACACATACTTTTAAAGTCACTATTGCCTAAATCTTCCTTACCTTACCAATTGCCATTACATCCAAAATAAAGACATATATGATATTTGAGTCAAAGCTATGGTGGCTTGCGAATGTAGTTACTTGCAAGCTTATGGTGAGTCGAGCTTGGTTGATCGATGAGTGATAATACCCTTCACTTTTAAAGAGAGTTGAGTGGAAACACATATCGCGAGGCCTGGATTAGAAGGGACATAATTACTTCAAGTTCTCTTGATCTTGAGCTTATCTAAGTCTTAAATGTGTAGAGTTCATTGAAGTAACGATTCCTAATATGATTTGTTATACTTGTTACTTGTGAAGTGTGTTACTTATGTTTCTTATTTGTGTTGCCTAGGAGAATTTGTCTTCTCATTTTTTTCTTCTTTTTTTTTTCTCGGGGACGAACAACACTTTAAGTTTGGTAAGTTTGATCAACATCATTTTCACCTAAGTTTCATAGTGTTATTTTTTTATTTTAGTGTGTTTTTATTCCCGTTTTTAATTATTTGTGGTGTATCATAGAATTTGCGTAGTTTTTAGTGTGACAATATAAATGCCCAAGATTTGATTAAAATATGCTTAAAATAGGTAAAAAGGGAGAAAAATAAAGTGGGGGAATGCAAATGAGAAAAAGTGAAAAATTGAGCCTAAACTCATGTCGAGTATTGCAACTCACCATGTATTTGTAACCCCAACTCGGCACGAGTTTGGCACTGGACCAACGAAAGGGACGAGCTCAAACAGCTCCAAATCAGAACATTCAACTCGCTTCTGCGAAAGGGAGAGTTCATGCCAGCAACTGGCGGCGAATGGCGACACTAGAGGCGAGTTGCGATCGAAAATTTCCAGTTATCCAAAAAGTCTAGAATATTCCCCCAATTGGATATTTTAACTCCCTTTGATTATTTGAAAATTAGTTTTTGTTTCCTGAAGAATTACACCCACTCAACACCTCTTTTCTTACACATTTTCTCTCATTTCATCCATCATCATCCTCCATCAATTCCCATCTATTTCTCCATAATTTTCACTCATTTTCTCACCATTCACTTAAACATCAATCATCTAAGGAAAGCTCAAAAGGAAGAGGAAGGATTTGTAAAGGAAGAGAAGACCATCCAAAAAGAGATTTAGGGAGAATTCTACTCTTATTTTGTATTTTTCTAATTTTGATAATTACTATGGATTTATGTGATGATTGTATGGTTGTTTTCATGGATTCAATAGTAGACTAGTCTCATTGTGAGGCTAGCAACATGAAGGGTTAAAGATAATCTAGATTTAATTATGATTTGTATTTAGTGATTTGAATGAGCTTTTGTAATTTTTATCATAGATGTTTTATTTCTTAATTCATATGTTGATTTGTGTGGTTAATTATTCATCTCATGTTATTAGAATGTGAATTTAGTGATATGTTGTGGGTGTTCATTGAATTATGTCTTCATAAGAATTATATTTATTATTATTAGGTGAATTAGTGATGACCACTTATTTCTTAGAACTATATGATAAAATATTAGGAAGATTGACTTGTGAAGGTAATTGGGATAGTGAGGGGAACCCAGCCAATAGGATCATAATCCCTAGAAAGGAAATATAGGCAAACGTTCCTGATCTTATGAGAAGATTATTCGGATAATATTTCCAATTGGTATATTAATAATCATAAGTACCTAGAAGAATTGTGAACTTTGAAATCAATCCTACGAAATATTTTAAATTACATCCTTTTAGGAGTTTAGGTGTAGGTATGAATTAGTGATCTCCTTTATTACCTTTGTCCATAAGAATCACCATTACTTTTCATAAATTAGAGGAACCCTTAATTCTAGTTTTGTTAGCCTTACTTTGTTCCTCAGATTGATATCTCATCTGCATCCATTTCATCATAATTGTTACTCGTGATTTCTCATCACTACCCAAATCATATTTCTGTTACTTTTATAAAGAAAGGTTGAATACAAGTGCAGATACACTTAATGCCGATATTTCCCGTGGATCAATATTTAAATTGGTCACCTAAAGACTACTATGATAGTGTATGCTTGCTATAATCACACCTCTAATGAATTCAAACTAGAATAAGAAATCAACAAGTCTTCCATACCAAGCTCTATGAACTTATTTCAAACCGTACGAAGTCTTATTCGGTTTTTAAACATGCTCAGGGTAAAATTGACCAACAAAACCTTTTAGTTGTTCAACAAAAACTACTTCAAGTAAGATTTTATTTAAAAAAGACATCTTTAACGTCCTTTTAAAATAGTTTGATGTCAATGAAACATGACATAGCTTAAATAAATGTAATTGACTCGATCCTAGCTATGGATGCAAAAGTTTCTTCAAAATCAATTCCTTCAATCTGTGTATGTCTTTGTGTAGCAAATCTTAATTTGTTTCTTACTATGTTTCTAGATTCATCAGTTTTATTGTTAAAAATTCATTTTGTTCTAATAACATTTGTGTTTGTCAGCCAAGGTACTAGACTCCAAAAATTAATCCCAGTGAATGATTCAAGTTCATCTTGCATAACTTCAGTCCAACACTCATCTTTGAAAACTTCAGTCACATTTTTGGATTTAAAGAAAGAGAAATAACATTAAGTACATACCTGATTGCATAAGTTAGGCATGCAAACTAAATGTACTACTCTCATTTTAACTTTCCTTCTGGTTTGAACACTTACTGAGGAATCATCAATGATATGTAAAGAAGGATGATATCTTTGAAATCTTTGGGCAAGTTTATGTTCTAGAGTTTGGTAGTATTTACTTATCATTTTCAGATTCTACATCTGGTGTTATAGGTGGTGTGATTATATTTGGTTCAACATTGTTCACTGGATCAACAATACTTATTATTTTGATCAATTAGAGACTTCATCTTCCATCATGAACCACAAATGAGTGATTTTAATTGTGAAACTAATCTTAAGGATTCCTCTAACAGCCTACAACTTAACCGGTTTCTAAAAATTTCTATAATTTACATGACCAAGTTTTTTATGACATAGAACATTTTCATCATATTGTGAGATGTTACAGTAAGTGATTTTAATTGTGAAACTGATCTTAGGGAGTCCACTAATGGGAAGAAAATATTTGTATGCTTTGTGTCTTGTTGAATGAGGAGGAAAAGAGAAGAGATATTTTTATAAGGACATTCATGTTGTTTATGGGGAATTTAGGGATAATTGAGTCTTTTTTCTTTGATATTTAAGGCACATCAAATCATTATTAATGCCTTCTTTTTATTTTCGAGTTGGTGAATAATAAATGACAGGTATGATGAGGATGTAGTCTCTGATATTCAATAGGTGAGTATCACTTGTCCAACAACCATCTTGACAGTGCTGACTTTGAGGCAAATGATCAAGATCTCTTTAGTAGTTCCCTTCGACTTCTTCTAAATTGTGACTGATTTTTAGATTCCCTTTGGCTCCTGCTCAATCGTGGGTGATTTTCAGTAGACCAATTCACCTGTTCAATGGTATTTCTTGACTAATTCAAACTGATCATTTAGTAGTAAGTCTTGTGGTACGCTTTTTGATCCTTAGGTCAGGTTGCCCAAATAAGGGGCCGGGAGATGACCGAGCTATCCTGAACTCACGTGGGATGATAATCCCTATATATAATCCATTGGGCTGTCCAAGTTAAATGTGGAGATATTTGATATTCACCTCTTGTCTAACTGGGGCCTTATTTATTGGACTTTATCTTTTGGATTTACATGAATGGAGTCTCTCTCTCTCTCTCTCACACACACACATATATATGTATATAAAAAGGTGTATAAATATATAATACATATATATTCTTAATACAAAGGTGAGTTTGATTCTTAAAAATGAAACGAAGTTAATAAAGTTTAAAAGTAATAAATAGGGCGTGAGTATGAGTAAAATTTTCCATAAAATTATATTAATTTTATGGGAAAAATCACTAATAGATACACACTTTTAACCTAAATTACTATGAGATACAAGGAATTTAAATAATTACTCTCACATACAAAATATTAAAATAAAATACCAAATATAACCTTATAATCCTATACACTTTTAAACCACCAACCCTACCCCTCACCCATCTACCCGCCGGACCAGCGTTTATCAACCGTTGACCGGCGTTGACCGGCCGATGACCGACATTGACCGACTGTTGATAGGTCGTTGATCGTCGTTGGTCGGCCACTGACCACCAGCCGGACCTGTGTTGACCGGCCGTTGACCGCCGCTGACTGCCGCCGCCTGCTGCCGGAATTTAAATATGTAAATAAAATGTGCAAAAAAAAAATTGTGCAAAACCAATTGTGCAAACAAATTGTGCAAATACGTAAGGGTATTTATGGTATCACAATCATAATTGTGTAGTTATGAGTAATAGTATTTTGAGTCATGTAGTTTACAACAATTATTGTATTATTTTATGCACCTCCTAGTAAGTGACCCTAATTTTATGTGATATTGAAACTCACAATTAGTGTATAAATGAACTTGTTTTCATCAAATTAACAAATGTAAATATATATATATATATATATATATATATATATATATATATATATATATATATATTTATATTTACGCACTATTTATTAAGATTGTCAATTTAAGGGCCCAATTTAAATAAAAGAACTTGTTAATTTATTAAAAATAAGTACTAAGAAAATCTACTTTCTCAATCCCAAAAGGTATTTCATACTTTCCTTTTTATCCATCCCAAAATGTATTACTTACCTTTTTTAAACTGGTAAAAATATATTTCAATAATACTTAATTTTTATATACACCCCAACATAATATCCACTTTTTATACACTTTCAGACAACTTTGCACATTTTTTTCATTAAATTACTTAAATTATTCCTACTTTTTCTTCCTTTATACATTAGAAAACACAAAAATTTCTCCACACACAATAATACGCAAAATACTTTTTGGGATGGAGGAAGTACTTTCTTTTAAAAGGCATATAAGTATAGCACTAATTATTCTTAAGCTCGTATTAACCTTGACAAGTAGAAAATACCAGCTACAAATCCTTAAATAAGTTCACATAATGCGGGTAATTACTATCTCTAATACATAAATTTTTTGGGTACTAACTGTAAGGTACATTGAAAATTCTATACAAGATATAAACATAAAAAAATATTATTACTAACTATATAAATATATGACTATATTCCTATATATCCCAAAGTCCATTGTTGGCGTTCAATCGTTTGGTTAGCGTGAACCGTTAGGGTTCCATGCGTTTCTAATCCAGCGGAAGCAATAAGATAGAAATGTATTACCTTTCACCAGGGTATGTTGATGATGACCAGCTGCAGAGAACAACCTCTTGATCTTCTACTGTATTCCCAAGTCCAATCCTGATGTCGTGTGGGCGACGATCTTCAGGATCTTTTCAATATGCTCTTTTCCTCTCTTTCACATCAAAAGTGGCGATCAAGTTAGGGTTGCAGGAGCTGAGATGACTTATTTATGGGCTACAATAGAGACCAGGAGGAGAAATTAGAGTCGGGCCTCCATTGGGCTCAAGTATCTAAATTTAGCCCAAAACTTATACTTAAGTCCAATAATAATAATATAGTCTACTAAAATATTATTACTGCACTGCCGCTCTAATCCCATAATTACGTTATGGGCTCCTTCTTATTATGAGCCCGACATTCTTCCTATGTTTAAGATATACAATGCCCATTAATTAATTAAGTTGCTAACAACTCCATTAATTAATATCTCATCCGAGAGTGGTACCACTCAATCTCATTATCATGCCGGAATTAATCCACTTGCAAGATTTACATGATAATCCTTATGAGCTCCTCAAGAGGACATCATCAACCTATGGCGGACATGAATTACTTCTACAATCAACAACACACTATAGAGACAATACTATTTTTCTACTCACCGAGTTTATTGATTTAATACATAAATCTCACCCATTGATGAATCAAAGAGATAAATACTGCCTTAAATATCGAGGTTATTGAGTAGGGATTAAGAGCACGAACATCCATAATAACAGAGATCAAGTTCTTCTATATAGTCAGTATAAGATGAACGATCTCATGCGGTCCTGCTCAATACACACAAAGCATACTAATGTGATTTTTATAGCCAAGACCAACTTATACCAAATCACACTACAACCATCCTGGTAGATTGTCCTGTCTATCTCGATTGTGAGCATCTGTTTATACTTTATGAGGAAATCGATAATATGATCTTCCGCATGTTGTCGCACAACATATTATCTACAGTATAAAATTTATAAGTCATATTTTAGCACAATTATTTGGTTTAAATTTATATTTATTTGATTGACTTATGTCCTAATTTGGGTGCTAAATTGACTTATTTTGTCTTTGGTAAATTAGAGTTTCAATGTTATAAATTGATGTGGAAATAGGCTGATTTGTATAGGAAATTCGTTGCTGCCAGATGTGCTAATACTGAACCCTTCAGTGTCAGTGAAGATGACAAAAATTCAGATTAAATAAGAAAATTGGCAGCTGGAAATATTCTCACACGTTGTCTCACGTTCCAGAATCATCCCAGATCAGACCCATATTTATTTGGAGATCAAGAAAAGATATAAAAAGAAGAGATCCTGGAGATATTTTTGGAAGAAACAAATAAAGAAAGAGATCAAGCAGGATTACTTAGGGATCAAGACATAGATATTTATGGGAGATATTTTATTTATTTTTGGGGGGAGAATATACACGATACATCATCCGGGACGCTCCAAAGAGCAGATTGGGAACGCAGCCATTGGAGAACACCACCATTAGAACATCAGTTTTTCTATTTCAATTTTTAATTTAATTTTAATTATATAATTCATTTTCTAGTCCGAGGATTGTGAACCTCCGTAGAATAATTACATGTTTGCTTATGAATTAAATTACCAACTTGATTTATGAATTTATTTTATGATTGGCTTTGATGTTAATCTTGACTTTTCAATTGCTTGTGTAGACTACCCCTCTCATATGTGATTGATTATTCAATAGCTATTTTACATATTATAATCCGTAATTGTTATAATATTTTGAACCGAGTAGCAAAGTGAGGAAGTACCTCTTGAAATCACGAAATCTAGGTTGTATGATTCCTAGCCTGTTTTCATAGCCTAGTACTCCTAATATCTAAATCTTCATGCATTGTCGAGTTCGAATCCATAGGGTCATTCGGGAATAGTTTAATCTAGAGGTCGTACCCTAGGTTATTAAACTTAAGGATATTTCGGGTTAATTGGTCGTACCATTAGCCTATGGGCTTGAGTTTATGAACTTGTTGGTATTTTAGGAATTTGATTCATGTGAATTAGGATATGAGAGGGGATCAAATCCTTGGACTAGGTTTTTAATTTTATTTGTTCTCTTATTTTATTATTTTTGCACTGTTAATTATTTATTTTAATTTTAATGTTTATTAGTTTTTAGAATCCAATCAAATCCCCCCTCCCGTTACTTTTATGAAAGCACATTAAATTCAATTAAAGTTCGATTACTCCCTGTGGGTTCGACCCCTACTTACCCTACTACATTCTTAGTGGGTTTGTTTGAAAAATTACAAATCTTATTTTTGGACGCCGGCGACAGCACACCAAAAGTAAATGGACTTTTGCACACAACCTTTTAACTTCAAGTTATTAATGTATTCATAAAATCATTCAATGAATGAATGAATTAAAGAGGCTAATCAAACAATATAAACTGTAGAGTGACCTTTGTATATCAAACCACTTAAAAAGGACCTCTAAATCCTTGGAACTCCAAATAATGTTGAAAATTAAGTGGATCCACCATAATTTGTAAATAATGATGAGAAGAAGTAGGAGAGAGAGGGAGAGAAAGCTACAAGGATGATCATAGGGTTTGATGATTTGATCAAGTATTCAAACTCAAGACTGTGTTTTTAAACAGTGATTTGATGAAGGATTGAATGTGAATTTATAAATGTAAAGTCAAGATTACAAGGCAGATAAGGTGACGAAGAGCACCATATTGTCAATTAAATTTTGTTATATACATATACTCCTTCCGTCCGGTTCTAAAGTATCCATTTGTTTTTTGCACGTGGATTAAGGAGTATTATTATTATATGTAAAATAGGTAGTTATATTAGATGGAAGTGGTGGGCCATATTGTGTACTTTTTTACTAAATATGGAAAATGGATACCTTTGAAGCGGACGCCAAAAATAGAAAAATGGATACCTTTGAAGCGGACGGAGGGAGTATAAAATTTGTTTGAGGTTTCATTTCATGATTTTGAATTGGAATTGTTGTTTTAGGTAATTGAATATCAGACTCATGAACTGATACTATCTTATATATTCTTAAAATTTTATATCTATATATATACACTACAAAAAAAAAAATTTAGCAACCGGATTTACCAATAGAATTCAATCTGTTGCTAATTACCAATGGATTAGCAACAAAAATAACTTTATTGTTTTAGCATCGGAATGTCAACGGATTTATTCTCTATTTTAGCAATGAAATTCAATCCGTTGGTAATTACCAATTAGCAACGGAATTCAATCTGTTGGTAGTTACCAACCTAATGGAATCATTACATAACTTATGAACGGAGTTATTAGCAACGGATTACCAAAGAAATTATTTACCAACGGAATTAATTTTTCGTTGCTAAAAATTTACCAACCACCACTTTGACAACAGAATTTTACCAACGGATTCCATTGCTAATCCGTTGATAAGTCAATTTAACAATAAAATTACAACTTTACCAACGGAATATTCAATTGATAAAAAATAATTTTTTTATAGTGATATAATAAGAACAAATGTGGTATTTTTTTTCCCACTCAACTTTTAAGGGTGTTTTTTTGTCCTTAATGACGTATTATTATCCTATATTATGTAATTAATATATCTCTTAATTTAGTATCTATGTTATATATTTAGTATCTGTTATGTTATTAATATATACTCTTATTTTTAGTATCTATATTTATTATTATATATAATAATGAGAGCAAATCACGTCTCTTTCATCATTTTTTATTTATTTGGAATAATAAATTATAAATATAATTGAGTGTTTTTTAATTAATAATATTATTATTATTTATATTTACATATTATTATTATATAAATATATTTAATATCTATTTAAAGTATGTTATCTATCTATCTATTTATATTTATATATATAATAGTACATAATGTCCTACGAATGATATTACATTTATTGTTTGTACGAAGATTGATGAATAGTGTATTTAATGTGTAGTGGGTTGAAAAATATATTATTTTAATGTATAATGGATAAATGTATTAGCATTGTATGCGGACCCATGCAGATATATTGGCTATTTTGTGTGTGTCTCATTTACCAAAAAGATAAATGTAACAATATTTGCGGTACGGCCTATTTAGTAAAATGTAACAATACTCATGGGACGAAGAAAATGTATTTTTTTAATATAATGATGTGTAGCTTTATTCAATAACACAACTTATTTTTATTATTTGGAACTTAAAGCTTGAATCATACTTAATTATACTAACAATAAGGTTCCAAATCATATATTAAAATCATATATTCCTTTCATCCTATGAGTATTATTGTTACATTTTATTAAATAGGATGTCTCATAAATATTGTGACATTTCTCCTTTTGGTAAGTGAGACCCTTACAAAACACTTAATATATCTTCATAAGGTCCACACACAACACTAATACAGTTACTAATTATATATTAAAATATTGAGTTAGTCTCCTGTGAACTAGATTTATAGTGTAAATCATGTGGTTCTCCTTTAATTTAAACTCCAAGCAATACATAGGATATAATATGATTGGAAAGGGAGACCACATGATTTAGGGTGAGAAAAGACCCAGGGTCATATAATAAACTATGCAAATCGAGTTTATAACAGTGTTTGTGTAAAATACTATAGTATATTTCAACCCACTACACATTAAATACAATATTTCTTAATTTTCGTGCAAACAGTAAATGTCACAACATTCGTAGAACATATGAAGTACTCTATATCACAACTTTTAAATTCCAAATACTAACAACGTAGAATTTAAATAATATTAAAAAAGACAAAATCTCATGTAAGATAATAATTATGTGAGACGGGTTGTGTGATGGGCCAATCCGTTGTTAAAGTATGCTTGCTATATAGGTAAAATATGTTAATTTGTAGTTAAAGTATTTTTTTAAAAAAATATGATAAATAATGAATTAAAGTATATTTTTTAATGAATCATATTTTATAATGAATTAAAATATGTTTTTTTAAAGTGTTATAGTATGATTGTGATAACATATAATATAATTTAAGTAGCATTCTATAAGATTGTGATAACATATTACCGTGCAACGCACAGGTCAAAAGCTAGTTAGAATTAAACGAAATAATTCATTTCTACATTAATCTCCTAGGCTCAACTTGCAGGCTCTTGAAGGTGTCCAACACTAGGGGTGATTCTCAACTGAGTAATTATGTTATATGGTAAGCATTTTATCTTTTATACTATCATGTTGCCTTGATCCATAAGTCGGAAATGTATCTTGAAAATTATGAAAGTTTTGGATGTAAATTGGGATTTGATGAATAGAAAAATTCTTCCCTTTTTCGAATAGTATAAGAAAGTTATAATTTAGTTAAATTTTATTTAAAAATTTATTCGTTAAGAAAGAAAAAAAATCTTATCTATTCTTACATTGTGTTCTTATGAAGTTATATTATCATTGAGATGAGCTTTATGTTCTTACAATTAGTTGTAAAATCAACGGGATACTCTAGAAAAATGGTTGTGATATCATTGGGATGCTCTAGAAAAGCAAAATTGAATTAGGGTTTGCAAACAATTAAAAAAAAATTGTTTTAGATGAAAAAAATGAGATTTTCAATCTTTGTGTTTGGAAAACTAACATTCAGCATGCAATCTGAGTATCTTTAACGGCACACAAAAACTGAACATAAAATAGAAATACAATAGGGTTTTAAGATTCAATCAAGTATAAAAAACACGTGTTGGGAAATTTTAAATCCAATTCAAAGCCTAGTTATAAATTAATATCGTAATTGACTGTGATCGCCAGTCGAAGAACAATGATGAATTTACAAGGGCATTCTTCGGTTGCGTTGCTGGGCGAACAAGATCAAATAGAGGTGAATACTCCAATGCGATCGCACGAGCGCGTGGGATGCCCTCCTTTAGAAGGCAATTTCTCAAGAGATAAAACAATGGCTTCATCGAATAGGCAACCGTTTGCTAAAATCTCTATGAGCGATAGGAGCAAGTGTACTCTATCGTGTATGCTCAATTGACCAAGTAATAATATCGAATATACGGGAGAGAATCCTAACATATATGTACCTTTATCTTGTTATGCTTTATAAGAATGATCAAATTTCAAGGTTGATTAGGACTAAGGCTTAAGAATCAATAATCTAAGACTTAACTAGAGAAAAAAATAAAAAATGAATAGTTCAAATCACATAAGTAGAGGATAGAATAAATAAGGATGTTTCAATCTAAGACGGTAGCAAGACTAACAACACTATGGTTAAGGATTGGTTTAGACATAGGAAAATGCTATGGTGATTATCTAGGATTAAGATACTAAAGGCACTCACTAATTCCATTTAAGTTACTTCATAAGGTAGTTAGGATGTAAACTACCAAGGCAATCTCTAAAAGGCTCTTAATAGTGTCTCCAATCCACACAAATCCTATTAAGATAATATGCTCCTATTGATATGTCCTCCCACTAATTAAAAAAACCTTCCCAAGTAGCCTCACTAGTGTCCTATAATGAGATTCTAAGCATGCATTGGTCTTCTCAAATTCAAGTCACACTAATTATTAAAATCCATAAGATGATATGATTCAATTAACATGAAAACACATAACTGAGTTCATACTCTAATCAATATGAATGAAGAATTAACCATATAAATCATCATATGAATTAAGAAATAAATATTCATGACAGAAAATACACAAAATCTCTTCAATTAACCCTTACAAATTCACAAGTCTAAATTTTCTAACCAATTCATCATGAATTCTAATACAAAATGTCTTACATGGCTCCAATAATGTCAAAATTTGAGAAAAATCACAAATCAAAAAATGAATTGCTTCCTTGTCAATTAGGGAACAATAGCTTTTTATGTTGCAAAAAGCTTGTAGTGTATTGAATCATATTGCTCTATATTAATTCACTTGTAATTCACTATGTTTATTGTTTGAATTGATTTTTTCTCTTAATTAAATCGATCATTTTTTGCTTTAGTTTGGATATACAGGATGCAGAAGGATATGGTTCATTGTGAAGTTCATATCAATATCATAAAACCTCTGCACCATTCAATTGATAGAGAATCGAGGATCTTAGACTAGAGTATTTGCTAATTTGTGTTGCCCAGGATGAATTTAAGATTGAACACTATCTAGGATACTACAACAAAAGAGAATCGGGTCTAAGATTTGATGAGCTATTTCCCAAAAAGCTTGTAATATAATGAATCATGTTGTTCTATATTAATTCGCTTGTAATTCACTATGTTTATTGTTTGAATTGATTTTTTTCTATTAATTACATCGATCTGATCATTTTTTTCTTTACTTGGATGTACAAAATGCAGAAGGATTGGTCTGATTAGCCATTTCCACTGGGTGATTATAGAACCTTTAGTGTTATGATTCATGATTTCCATTTTCTGCATAGATTTAGTATTTTATTTATTTATTATTATGTTTTATTTTGATTTTTAATTTATTTTTATGGTATGTGTAATAAAAAAGTTTGTGTGTAGCAAATGTTACATGAATCTTAAGTGTTTTGTGCATAAAAAAAATGTTATGTCCAACAATAAAATTTTAAATATTATGTGTACAAAAAAATCATAAATGATATGTGTAGCAAAAAAAAATTATGTGCACTAGAAAAAAATTGTAAGTTTTATTGCAGCAAAAATATTATGTGCAACACAAAAGTTGTTAGCTTACATTAAGTTGAAGTTTTATTGAGTAATTAATCTTATACTTTTGTATCAATGAGTAATTTTAGTTAAAGAATATATCTTATAGTAATTGTCATAATAATATCATAATCATAATCTTATCCTATCATATCATGATCATATAATATATAATATATTAAAAGTACAAAGATTTTAAGAAATATTTTCTTCCCATTTTATCCCTATATTATTTCTCTATTTACTTTTAAATTCTTAACACTTTATTTTTATTAATTATCAAAAATTCTTTTGTAACTCTTGAAATTCCATTTGACACCCTGCCCCCATTGCAGTCTTGAAATTCATACTTACATCCTCCTCAATAGTGAATATCAATATTATGCATTCATTTTTCATATATTTTAATATTTACAATCTCACTTATATTAATAATTTTTTATTTATTTATATTAATTAGTAAACTACACAAATGATTTAACTCTTTATTTAAGTTAATGGTTATCTCATTATAATTTATAATTTAATTATTGGATTATATTTAATTATAAAATATAATTATACACACAACCTTTTAACTTCAAGTTATTAATGCATTCATAAAATCATTCAATGAATGAATGAATTAAAGAGGTTAATTAAACATTACAAATTGTAGAGTGACCTTTGTGGATCTAACTATTTAAAAAGGACCTCTAAATCCTTGGAACTCCAAATAATGCTAATAATGAAGTGAATCCACCATAATTTGTAAATTATGATGAGAAGAAGTAGGAGAGAGAGAGAAAGCTACAAGGATGATCATAGGGTTTGATGATTTGATCGAGTACTCAAACTCAAGACTGTGTTTTTAAGCAGTGATTGGATGTGAACCACAAGCAAAACAATATTAATTCTTCTCCTCATCTTCCGTATTATTATGATTATTTTGATAAAGTATCTTTTAATATTATAGTATTTTCTAAATATTATTATTTTTTATCTATCTTATTGAACTTATTTCGTAAGTACTCTAAACAAATTTTAATATAAATTATTTCTCAATATACTTTATTTTAAAATTTTCACCATACTCTTATTCTTAAGATATATTAATTTATCATTTATTTAGTATTGTTGATGGTCGTTCTTAGCGAGTTTTAATAGAATTAATTGTGCTTGGAGTAGCGATTAATAAGCACTAAGAATGTACATATGATATGGGAGAGAAAGGATCCAACCAAAGACACTTTGTATTTTATTGATACTTTCAAGAATAACCCTCTCACAAGAACGTTCTTTCTCTCTCTCTAAGTATAGTGAAGACTTGTGTGAAAATGAGTAACCTGATGAGAGCTCACCACATAGTTGAAGATATGCTATCTTACTGATAAAGGAGTGTAAAGCTACTGCCGTTGGGGGCTATTGCAGGTGGCCGCAGGTGGTGGCTGATGCCTTTTGTCCTGCGCTCGCATTCCATTGGTGGAAAGAGAGAGCATGTCCTGTGAGTGTTGTCCTTTACTGAGAGTGATGTTCAGAGTGTCTTATCCAAACCATTATCCTTATCCTTTATACGTTCCACGTACTCTGGGAATTGGTTGTCTCCTCTGCTATTCCGAGTTGTTATTCGAGACGATGATATGCCGAGCATTTTATAAGGTACCGATGTCCGATGGGGCCTTATCCTTCCCATTCATAGAGTATGCTCCGAAGCATGAAAGAGACTCTGGCCCAACCTAGAAAGGCTTTGGCCTTGCTTTCCCAGTTGGCCTTTTGGCCTCGTCTTCCGTAATGGCCTATCGGCCTTGTCTTTCCCCAGTTATGGACTGGCCTTTTGGGCCTTCTCCCGATCACATGATCATTCCTTTAGTGGGCCTACCTCTTGGGCCCTTGTCGGTGTTCACAACCTTTTTTTTACTAGGTCCGTTAACCCTTTGGTATGTACGTGGGTCCTGTTATAATCGGGCCTCGTTGTGATGGGGATTTCGGCCCATTAGCATGGGGGATATAATACCTATAACAAGTACTAAAAAAACTGCATTACCATTAAGAGTTTATAAATTTAAGAAAAGTTATTTTATCCTTAATAATGTGAAAGAAAAGTGTAAAAGATAAACCGCAATGAAGGGAGTAACCTGTAACGTGCAATGCACATTATTAAGACTAGTAGGTATTAAATGTGTATTAGATAGTAATTATTTCAATTTGTATTCATATTGTTCTCATTTGTTCGTGATACTCTTCATACTCAGAAAAATAAAAATAAATAATAAAATAATAGCATTATTATTCAGTAATCTTAAATATTAATTTAATTTTAAATTACAATTTTATCTTAACACACATAAAATTACTTTATAATTTATTAATTACTTAAAACTACTAAAATACCTCTAAAAATAAATAAGGTTGAAAAAAAAAGATTTGTTTAATAGCTTGGAATAGTTTGTGTAGCATATAAAGGGATTACAATATCTTTAAGCATACCAATATAAAGAAATAAACAAAAATTAAATTGTACTCCAATAATCTGGCAAATTGATAGAATTCCCAACATCGATGACGAATCGGTACTTGACGTCGGACTTCTGGAGACGCTCCATCGCCGTGTTCACATAGTCGATTGGGACGATCTCCACCTCCGGTAATATGTTGTGCTCCGCCGAGAATTCCAGCATTTCTTGCGTCTCCTTTATCCCCCCACTCAACGTCCCTAGTATCGCTTTCCCCCCTGCACTTCATAAATCATCTTGCATTATAATCAAGGCGGCATAAAATTAAATACACAGGGCCGGTTACCTAGAAGCAAAGGAAACACAGGGACCTCCAAACTCTGTGGAATACCGACCAAGATAAGCTTTAACAAATTGACTAATGGTAAAAGAGAGTGATTTCCTGATACAGTATCAATGATGCCATCCAACGTCCCAGCAGCCGCCTATGTAAACCAAAACACAAATTAATCTACCAATCCAAAAATTTCTATCTCCATCTTAGAGAATATGTGAATAATTTCTATTTCCGATCAATTCAAATATAACAAAATCACTCGACATCAATAACTCGCATAAATTTACTTACTTTATATTTTTATTATCTACAAAGACTAAACTAACCTTAAAAAGTCAAGTAAGTACTTAATTGAAAAAGTAATTGCGTGATCTACTAATATTTAACCTGCAGTTGTTCTTGATCATGGCTAAGTAGAAAATGGTCAGCACCAAATGTTCCAATAGCTTCATTCTTCTTGTCAATGGATGTACTAATGACAGTGACCTTTAACCCAAATGCCTTGGCAAATTTGACAGAGAGGTGGCCGATTCCACCGAGGCCTACAACGCCGAGGTGCAGGCCTGGCTTGTCGAGGCCAAAGCGCCTCATCGGGGTCTACAACTATTCATTGTGATCTCCCTTAATTTAAACCTTAGCAATTCATATGGTATACTCCCTCCGTCCCTCAATAAGAGGGTCTTTTGCTTTTTGGCACGTGGATTAAGGAGTATTATTATTTGTGTAGTGTGTAGTTGTATTAGTGGGAGTATGGGTCCCATATTTTAATTGTATTAGTGGGTGTGCGTAGGTCCCATGTACGTAAAAAAGAAAGGGGACTCTTTGGGTGGGACACCCAAAATGAAAAAAAAAATCCTTTTTGTAGGGGACGGAAGGAGTATAAGATTGGAAAGGAAACCACATGATAAAAACAATTTACACGTGAATTTAAACACCCTAGCAACTAACAATGCATAATAGGATATATAGGATTGGAAAAGAGGATCACAAGGTTTACATAAGTATTTGTGTTAATTCATACATGAATAGTTGGAAGAAGATAATTTAGTTATAAAATGAACCTTCTAGAGAATTTGAGAGGAGCAAAATGAGCAGATGCATCAGTTGCAGCCCATGCAAACGCCTTGACCGGGTGTTGTGTTTCCAGTGATGCTGCCATTTACAAAACAAGAAACACACCCAACCCAAATATAATAAAGTAGTAAAATATTGGTGAATAAGGAGTGAGATATACTCCACAAATATATGTGTGGTGTAATTTGTATTCACAGATGATTTCCAGGAATTTTGATGTTGGTAATGATTTTGAAAGAAAGAAACGTCGCAATCCATCCAAATGATGTAAACATAAATTATTTTGCCTCGCGCCTCGCGTGGGATGATACTAACCCCCATTTGGAATCACTCACTTAATTTGATGTTATAACTTATATTCACATGTATTTCAAGGTTTTAATTTTATTTGTAAGATTTACTAGTATTGCACAATTTTATACCTTTATTTAAAGTTTGGGTGTACATATTAATTTTTAATTTAGTTTTCATCTTTTAACTTAAAATAATGTGCTGATATTAGGTGCATCTGGGTGCAAGGTTGCACCTATATGTGTATAACTTTTTATTCTATTTTATATATGTGTTTTTTAATAATTGTATACTTTTTTCACACTAAGTTTTTCATTAAAAAAAACTAGTATACTTTTATTCAATAGTGTATAAATGTTTTTTAATAATTGTATATTTTTTTACACTCAATTTTTCATTAAAAAAACTAACAATTAAATTATATACATTTTTGTTCGTAATTGTATATGTTTTTGTTTATATTTGTATACGTTTTTTAAAGTTGGTGCAACCGAATTCAAAGTATAATTAGCCTAAAATAATATAGTTAACTTTTAATGTGCAGTGAGTTGAGAGATATTATAATATTTTAGAGTTAGTTTCCTGTGAATTGGGTTTAAGGTGTAAACTCTGTGATCCTCTTTTAATTTAAATCCTAGAAAAATATAGGGTATGATACAACTGGAAGGGGACCACATGATTTACACCGTATATCTAGTTTACACACGTGTTTGCCAATATTATAATGTACAGTGGATATGTGTATTAGTGTTGTGTGTAACCCCATAAAAATATATTAATTGTTTTGTGTAGGATTCATATACTAAAATATAAAATATAACTCTTATAGTGAGACGCCCTAACACTTGCAGTTAAACATAGAGAGTATTGGAGAAAATTTCTGGAGACGATCTTTCGTCAAAATTAAACTCTCCTTTGTTATATTAAAAATAGGGGCCGGCTATTTTACTCCCTCTGTCCGGTTCTAAGGTATCCATTTACTTTTTACACGTGAATAGTTCTAAGGTTTTTATTTGCCTTTTTGCACGTGGATTAAGGAGTATTATTATTATAGGTAAAGTGGGTAGTTGTATTAGAGAGATTGGTGGGTCATATTGTGTATTTTTTTTACTAAATAGAGAAAATTGATACCTTTGAAGCGGACGGAGGGAGTATCATTATTTGAAAATAAAATATCAAAATGATGGAAGCTCTTATAAAATACTATAATGTCAATAAGATAATTAAAATATAAATATAGATTCTACAAAATAGCCATATGAACAATTAAACATAAACAAAGATCATTAATCAAACAATATAAAGTTTACAAATTATATACTATAAATAAAACAACGTAAGTCTAATTATCCTCAAATAACACAAATTAAATCACAAAAATTTTACTAATTTTAAAGGTCAATCACAAAGCTCAAAACATAATTATAAAATCTCTTCAAAACTCATTCATCATAACATTATAATATAATCATCTCAATCTTCGTGTTGATCAATTATATCCTCGTCAATCTTCAAATAATTAGATGTCTTAAAGGTTTATCATTTACATTTGCATTTGCATTTGCTTCTAATCCATATACATACATTTATATATTAAAATTTTAAAAATTAAAAATAATTTCAAATCAAGCCAAATGTGACTTAAAATTATTTAAGAATTTTGTATACTAATCTAGGGTACAAAATACTTAGAGTATTCATCTTATGATTTAATTCATTATTTCAAAAAATAATTAAAAAAAGGAATAACAAATATTTGGAATATTAAATACTAGATCATTAGAAAAAAAAAAAGCGGGCCAAACGGGCCAACCCGCCCCCATTTGGGTTTAGCCCATCTAGGCATGTCCCCTTTTAGGCCAGCTCGTTTAGGTCCGCCTCCAAACGGGCTGTAAATTTTACAATCCAATCCACCTTTTACAGAGGTAGGGGCGGGCCTAACGCGTTTTGACGGCTCTACTACCACTGCAACTTCCGAATCAACAAAACTTATATGTTATCTTATCTATTTGGTAACATAGATATGAATTTAAAAAATTACAAATCTTGCTCTATTCGGTTATTACAACCGAATAGATAAAATATATGAATTTTTTTCTGCTCTCTTGTTGCAACAACAAATAAGATTAGATGACTATTCAGTTGCAACAACCGAACAAATATATGATTTACATGTGTAATTATGTTTTATTAATTAATAATAATTTAATTTAAATATTTTTGAGGTACGTTTAGTAATTACGGGAGTGTGAATAACTGTCCCCTTAAAAATATTTTCTTGTAATAGTTGTTCTTTTTTCAGCATTCCTTTTTTTAGATTGCCAATTGTTCTTTTGCTATATACTCCTTCCGCACATCACTCGTCCGTCCCACATCACCCTTCATATCCCAAAAAAGAAAATATCACTTTATTCAACAGCCTCAAAAGTTATTTTAATTTCAAATTTGTCACTCATTTTTCACACACATATCATTATTTTATATTTTTTTATTACATACTACAATACCTTCTAAAGTCAACAAATTTGATAATAAATATCTATTATTCTTAAATAACGTGGTATAATAAATAAGAAGAGTGGTCCGGGATGGTGGGAGTATATATTTTTTTTTCAGAAGAATATATTTACACATTACATATTTAAATAAGGGCAGATATTTACTCCCTCCGTCCCATGCAAACGGGTATTTTTGCTTTTTGCACGTTGATTAAGGAGTATTATTCACTACAAGAAAAAGGTGATTTAGCTGTGAAATTTTTCGTCGCTAAAGTAGTGTATTTCGTCGCTAAATCATTTTAGCGATGAAATTTTTTGTCGCTAAATTTGGTGAGAATATGCCCGTCGCAATTCTGTCTAGCGACGATTAAAAAATTTCCCCGCTAAATTTTGCCACGAATTAATTTATTTAGTAACAAATATTTCGCGATAATAATTATAAATTTTATAGCAAATATTTGCTACAAAATTTAATTACTTCGTCGCAAAATATTAGCAACAGTTTTTTTAATTTCATGGTTAACATTTGATGCGAATATCTATGCAGTGCCACAAAACCTTAACGACAAAATTTGAATTTTGGCCGCAATAAAATTGCTGCAAAATTGATAAATTTCAACATAAAAACTTTGTTACAAAATTTTGATTGTTGCTGCAAATATTTGCAACGAATATTTTATTTTCATCGTAATATTTTTTTGCGACAAAATATTATAAATGATTTTTTACCACAAATTTTGTGATAAAATAACTTTGTTTGTCGCTAAATGCCAATAATGTTTTTTTTTCTAAAAAATACTATATATTATTTCATTTCCTACCAACCGAAATAATCACTGAAAATAAACTCGTATAAAAAATAAAATATTTAACTCATTCAAAATATTCAATCCAATAAAAGTCTCCAAATGCTAAATATTGTAATATTCAATGAAACAAGGAAATCATTGTATCTCAAATCCCAAAATACTCAAAATTAAAAAGGTCTCAATCTAAAGTTGAAAATAAAATTAAGGATATCCAGAAATATTCCATCTATTCGCAATATGGAAAAATAAAAGTTCAGATGCATATTCTTCTTCCTTGCGACGCCTGACTTCTATTCCCGGCTCATCATTAAATCGATCTTTTTCCTACAAAGATGTCAAAGCTACAGACATGAAACATATACTTTTGTAGATAATCTACAACTTTAAAAAAAATAGATACAAATATCTTAACAATGAGATAATCAGGATAAAACACAAGACCCTTAGAACTCTTTCTATGATTCAACAGCTACCATCACAATCCAAAGGATACAAGAACATTGGGATATGATCATCATTGTCATCAAAGCCTAGAATGCTTAAAAATCAACACAAATGAGGCCACCTTAATGGTACCATCTCATGCATGGAAATGAAAATAAAATTAATATACTTGTAAAATAAAGAATTAACAAAACTGTTAAAATAGAACTTCCAGAACAACCACATGTTGAATAGAGACTTCAATAAGAATAACCACTACTTATCATATAAGTATCCATGTATTTTAACAGATAATTTCAAATAGAACAACACTTTATAGTAGCACACACAAGTTTCAAATGAGACAACATAAATATTCATAAATTCAATATCCTAACTCAATTACCATATTTTTTCAAGTCCTTAATTAAATTTTATAGATAGTACCAATACGGAATAAAGTCCATGATGAATAATGTACTTACTTTGAATTTATTGAGACGAGATTGGAGAGTCCTGTTCTTCGAGCATGGAATGATAGACAGAAGGATGAACCGTTTTAAGCACCTTCATTCTAAGTTCTCAATAAACATCCATTTCTTATTTCAGAATTTGAATGTCCTCTTTAGTTGATTTAAGCTCTTTCTTGAGTTCACCGTTGGAAGTCCTTTTATGATTAGAAAGTATTGGATTTGGCTTAGGTCCATGACCTAATCCTGGTACATATCCTGATCGTGACCCAAGGATTTCATTACAAACTTGATTTGCTATTTCTATATCATCCATAATTGGACTATTTTTACCAGCAGTGTAAGCTTCCTTCAGTTCATTAAAACGACTCAACATTTTCTCCTAAAATAACACAAACACAAAAGTAAAGGGCATTAACTATAATATACATTTGTCTCATTATAAAATTCAGCATATAGTGTAAAAAAAAGTAGAACACATACATAAATCTCTTTGGCACCCTTAGTCCAACCTTTGTCTTTGTTCCAATGAGTTTGCTTGTATAACTCAATTCGATCAACTTGGTTAGGTCCATCACCCTAAAATATACATTGAGAGTTAAAATCAAAATACATAATTGAGCAAAAATTAAAAAAAAAACTATACTTACAACATCATAACTATGTCGCACAAAAGACTTAGAACCTCCGGAATGATTAACTGTTAGCTTCTCCCGGTTCTTTGTATTTTTTTTGACAATTCCTGTAGATATAACAAAATTTACTTCAAGCTTTGAAAATAATTTAACATGACCGAACATGAAAAATTCAGCAACATTACGAAACAACAAGGTTCTTAAGCAAACTAATATCTAGTAGATATATATATTAGAAACATTGAAGAAAACCACGAAGCAAATTACCAAATAAACCAAGAACATGATAGAATTAACAGTAGATCCAAAATTTTAAAATAAAATATATATATGCTTCTAAAAATAATTATTTATCCATCCATAGTTATTTACCTTGAATTTGTCACTTTCAAATAACTTGCACAAGTGTTTCCAATCAGCTTCATCTCCATAGAATTTTCTTGGCAACTTCTCCTGCCTTTCTTCAAAAGGTAGATCACTAAGAGTTTTATAGTACCTGTGCATCTGTGATCGATTGTTGCGGAATAAATCACCCATCCATTTGTCTATAAAATCATAGAGTGTTACACAAATATCTCTTAATCATCAAGCATATCGAAGAAGGTATCTTCTTCGTGGGATTCAGGTATATTTTCAAGATTACTTGTGGGGTTAGTATCACACGTTTCGCTAACTTCACCATGAGATGACCACAGTTTATATAATGTATCAAACCCAGTTCTATATAGGTGTCCTTTAACTGATTTCAAGTCATATTGATATACATTCCTACAATTTCGACAAGGACAACGAATCTTTGATAAGTTTTTAGCATTCATATAATTTTCAGCAAATTTCAAAAATTGATTCAATCCACCTATATATTCTGGAGCCAGACGATTTAGATTTGTAATCCAACTTCGATCCATATATCAAGAACCTAATGAAAAAATATGTAGCATTGAGTAATTAATTTGGTGGAGGAGGGTAGTACAAGGTAATATATATTTATAATTTATAAGTTTTTGTTTCTATGACAGTTTTTACATATTAAGTGGAGTAATAATGTTATAATTACATGCCACCTAATAAAACTTATTATAAAAAAAAACAAGTATCAATTAGATTTATTTTTCCTATCTATAATTTATTTTCTATGAGGCAAGTGTTCAACATTATTAGCTCTAATCCATCCTAATAGTAAATTATACATGGTTTTGACTTTTCCTGTACAAAAATGCTTTTTTTTGTGCACTAGTAGTGTTACTCTATTTCATCATATATACCACAACGTTGTTGTTTATATCTATTTCATGCCAAAGTATTTTAACGTTATTTCTACATAAAATCTGATTCACAGATTCTCTTTAAATGCAAAATAATGCAGATAAACCAGGGGGGAAAAATTACAAAATTTTTGTCCCACAACTAATAAACATTACAAAAACAACCACTAGTCAAGTCCACGTATATATAGGCAGAGACTAATTTAGAGATAACTTTATTTTTATTTTTATATTTTTCAATAGTATATATTTTTTGTATAATAAGTTTTTGTTAATCAGAATATAGCTCTATAATACTACTATTATTTATTTATTCTAACTAGAAAAAACCATTCTCTTGTGCAATACTCTAATAAGGGTAAAGAAATCTCATTCTTCTACTGTAGAATCCTATTGAATTTAAAAGTAAAGAAGATATATGATATTTTTTACATACTCCCACACAGATAAACCAGGGAAAAAAATTTACAGAAGTTTTGTCCCACAAAAAATAAACATTACATCAACTAATAAGCTCAAAATCATCTTAATTTAAAAAAGAACTCTCACCTAACACACATAATCGGAGCAAATAAGTGTGAGACAGATTGAGGGGGTAATGCAATAAATCAAAAAAAATCACAATTAAGTTTACTATTAAGACTCACTGAACCAGTAGAATTTAAACCAATTGATCCTAGAAAGCTCCTTGGAATTTCTAATGGAAGATGATTAATTCCCCCATTAATCCAACTAAAAAAATACTTTTATTCCAATTAACAATATATGCATTAAATGTTATCTCAAAAATGATTCCCGTGGGAAATACGAATTCCCAAAACAAGGCCCTGGACTTTCAAAGCAAGAGCAAAGGGATCCTATTAATTTATATAAATTTTCGAATCCAAATTGAACCAAACTTTATCAAATATAGGATAACCTCTAAAGTTCATATTAATATTCCCACTAACTTGGGAATCTATTTGTACACCATAACTTAAATCGTAACTCTTTAACACACAAAATTAGGGCTTTTGAATATGGGAGTTTGTGTAGAGATCGTACCTGGTGAATGGAAAGATTCAGAGTAAACAGAGAACACTCTTTTTTCTGCAACTTCAAATTAGGGCTTTTGAATTTAGGAGTTTGTGTTGTTGCGGTAGAGATGGGTATATTGATATATACCTTCCACATTAAAATCCTATCGCAATCTTTATCAAATTATGCAAATAAATCGGGATCTTGAATGGATTGCGCGGCACATTGGATGAATTGCGCGCGAATCATTGAAAAAATCGCAAACAGGCATGAATGAGAAGGAGATGGTGTTTTTATCCAAAAAGCCTTTGAAAATCGAAGTGGGTCTTTGGCAAAGGCTTACATATAATAAATGTTACTTAAAATAAATGTTAAAAGTTATCACAACTTTGAAAGAAGATTGATACATATAATAAATGTGTAAATGCGTATTTTATATGGATAAAAGTTAATATATATTTTAAAATTTTTTATAAAAATTGGTAAATCACTTAAGTAAATTTTTTTTATAAAAAGGTAATTTTTATAAAATTTACTTTTTTATTTGTCTTATGAATAATTTAAGACAACGTCTCTTGTGAGACGGTAATAACGTGAGAAGTGTTATGAGATGAGTCGACTCGTTGTTAAAGTATACTTACGATATAAGTAAAGTATGTAATTTGTATTTAAAGAATATTTTTTTTTAAATTATGATGTATATTGTATTAAAATATGTTTTTAAAGTATTATAGTATCATTCACTAAAAACATAGTGTAATTACTAATAATCATACTTTACATATATAAAACTATACTTTAACAATGAGTCTACCAATCTCAGTATCCATCTTAGAAAAACACATCTCACAAGAGAGTATTCATAATTTAATATTTTTAAATAATAAATAAATGGGTAAGTCTTGTGTACCACAGCTTTTTAAGATTTTTTAAATATTTATCATTTTATTTTAAAAAATTATTAAATTTTTATTTAAATATTATTATTTTTTATTTATACTACAAATTATTCATGACATAATCAATCGCACCGCTATAACTTTTTATTAGTTCAAGTATCACATTTATTAAAATGTTAAACTTTTTATTCATCTGACGAAAGAGTCTTCACGTACGTAGTTTTTGCCTAAATAAATTATAAATTAAGTCATGTGAATTGTAAAGTGGTGATAATATCGCAAAAATTACTTTGATCTTTATTTTATAGCAAAATTCTACCATAAAATTCTATAGTAAAATTAAACGACAATCATCAATTTAGTCACAAATGTTAATATTAGCGACAAAATATTAAAAGCTTATCGCAAATATTAGCCATGAAATTTATTTTATGTCGCCTTTACTAATAAAATTAAAAATATTTAGTCACAAAAACTTGCATTTTGTCGCTAATATTTGTGATTGATTTTTATTTCATTTAGCTTAAAAAAATTTGTTTATTAATTTTTTTAATAAATAATTATTTTAGCGATAGAATATTCAATTCTATAGCAAAATTTAGCGATGATCATCAATTTAGTTGCAGATGTTAATATTAGGAACAGAATATTAAAAGTTTAGCCATGAAATTATTATTTTTTCGTCGCTACAATAAATTCATTTTTTTCATAAGAAATAATTATTTTAGCGATGTAGTGATGATTATTATTTTTGTCGCAAATGTTAATATGAGTGACAAAATTTAAAAAATTTCTCGCAAATATTAGCCATGAAATTTATTTTATGTCACTAAAATAAATTCATTTAATATGTTTTCTAATAATTTATTATTTTAACGATAAAATATTAATATTCGTGGCAAACTTTAGCGATGATCAATAATTTAGTCGCAAATGTTAATATTAGCGACCAAATATTAAAAGTTCATCGCAAATATTAGTCATGAAATTTATTTTATCTCGCTAAAATAAATTCGTTTATTATTTTATTTAATAAATTAGTATATTAACGACAAAAAATTAATTTTTATAGCAAAATTTAGCGATGATCATCAGTTTAGTCGCAAATAATAATATTAGCGACCAAATATTACAAATTCATAGTAAATATTAGCCATGAAATTTACTTTATGTCGCTAAAATGAATAAGTATTTTAATTTATTAATAATTATTAATTTTGCAACTGAAAAACACAATTCGTCGCTAATAAAATGGATTTTGCGATGAAATCTGAATTCGCAGCTAATTTTTCGTCGCTATATCTCCTTTTTCTTATAGTGATTATTTAATGTGTAGTGAATAATTATATTAGTGGATGTATGAGCCCCATATTTTAATTGTATTAGTGGGTGTGTGAGTCCCATGTGTGTAAAAAATGAAAAGGGACTCTTTGGGTGAAATGCTCAAAATAAAAAAAATGAACTCTTTGAAGGGGATGGAGGGAGTATATAGTAAATCTATAAAAACTATTATAACAATTATTTATACTATTATTAATTGTGGTGCGGATATGTTAATGTAGGGTAAAAATTACCAACAAACCCTCGAAATTTGTCCAAACTATCCTTTGATTTATATTTGATTTGAACATTAATAAAAATATAATTTTTTAAAATAAAGAAGAATGAAAATGACATCAATATTCATATATTTAACGTGTGAATTAAATATTTAACCCTAATCATATTTCTGATCAAATTTTACTTTATTGAGAGTGTAGCTGATAGTGTAAGAAACTATACTGATTTGAGAGTTTTGGATTTTAGGAAGTCATCTGATTATTATTTTTATTCTTTTCCATGGAAGAGTTATAATTCTTTGATGATCAGTTGTTGGTTTATTTTGGATTATAAAAACAGGTTTTAAATATTTTTAGTTAATTTTTCTTGAGTGTCGTTTTACATGAGATCATCTCATACTTTTTAAAATTATTTATTACTTTTATAATTAAACGTTATCACTTTTCATTTATACTATAAATTTTTCATGAAATAGTATTATCATTTTTCATTTATTGAGTATCACTTTTGACTAATTATAAAGTGCACCCACTTTAAGAAATGTATACAAATATAAACAAAAACATATACAATTATGAACAAAAATGTATACAATTTAATTGTTAGTTTTTTTAATGAAAAATTGAGTGTAAAAAAATATACAATTATTAAAAAACATGTAATACACATATGGATACTAGTTTTTTTAATGAAAAACTTAGTGTGAAAAAGTATACAATTATTAAGAAATACGTATACAAAATAAAATAACATATATACAAAATAGAATAAAAAGGTATACACATATGAGTGCACCTTTGCACCCGGTTGCACCTAATATCAACTCATCACTTTTTATTATAAAAGTTATCACTTTTTATCTGCGTCACTTAAATCATTACGTGAGACTATCTCACACAAATCTTTGCTTTTTTTTCTTTATTTATATATATATACCTTTTACATATTAATTTCAAATAAAATTATATTTTACCAAATCAAAAACTTAGAACGGACTTAAATTAGTATATTAATTTTATTTTTAAAATTCAAACCTAAAAAAAATCCCAGAATAAACAGCAAATGATTTACTCACCAATTAATGGATTCAGTTTTATTTTTTAGATGAGTGCAAATATAAAGATTGATGATGTAAAAGAAACCCCAAAACCATTTACATTCTGAGTTCCACGTAAAATTTGATTAGAAATATGAATAGGGTTAAAATTTTAATTTACAAGTAAAATACATGAGTATTTGTCATTTTCATCTCTCTTTATTTTAGAAAAAATGATATTTTTATCAATGTTCAAATCAAATACAAGTCTAAAGGGGTAATCTACATTTTTTTTTAATTATGAAATTTATTTGATAGTTTAAAAAAATCTCGAGGGGTGTTGGTAATTTACTTTAAATTTAAATTCTTATTTATTTTGGCAACTTAAAATAAATTTCATGGTTAATATGTGCGATGAGCTTTTAATTTGCAGCAATAATTAGCGGGAAAATTTTTAATGAGATATGAGGGAGTACTTTTCAATTTACGTGGTAAAAGTAAGCAATTACGTTATAGACGGAAGGAAGGAGTAACTAATAAAAAATAGCAAAATAATCTTTAAGAAAAAAAAGAAATCTTATTCACATTAGTAATGTAAATCTGTGCAGCCAATTTAATTCATATACGCAGTGACGGATATATGGGGGTACAAGGGGGTACGGCTGTACCCCAAAACCCCCCCAACCCCCCTATCCCCCACCTCTAATTTC
This sequence comes from Pogostemon cablin, assembly GCA_023678885.1. Lineage (NCBI taxonomy): Eukaryota > Viridiplantae > Streptophyta > Magnoliopsida > Lamiales > Lamiaceae > Pogostemon > Pogostemon cablin. Next base: position 31,691,548 of record CM042959.1, on the reverse strand, counting down.
TTTTTAAATTTTTTTATATATATTTATACGTATAAATAGTTATATATTAATTAATTTGTACCCTCAAATTATTTAATTAACACAAATTTATACACAATTTATCATAATTTTTAATAATTTTACACTATAAATTTATAATAATAATGTCTTACATTACTTTTTACAAATAAAAAGTAGATGGTGTCAACAATAATTATAATCTTAGAGTGCTATTTAATTATTATACGATTTTGAATATCAAATACTCCCTCCGTCCCTCAAATTACTTCACACTTTTCTTTTGATCCGCCTCATCACAAATATACGTTTCTAAAAATGGTAGAAATACATCTCAATAATATCATTTTTTACACATATTTCAATAACTTTATACATATTTTCATTAAATTATCTAAAATACTCATTTTTTACACACATCTAAGCAACTTTAAATATAAAAATTAATTTTTCTTAATCTATGCATACAAAAAACACGTGTTACTTACGAAGAGTAATATTTTTATAATTACATGTCGTACCCCGAAAAAAATTTCCTGGATCCGCTACTGCATATACGTGTATTAATAAATACATATACATAGTGAATTAAAACTGTTATGAAACGTATGCAAGATTTGAAGAATCACTCAATTAACTCACATGAAATCTATGAAGCGTATGCAAAATTTGAAGAATCACTCTCTATGAACTCACATGAAATGAAATCATAAAGACACTAGTATGAATTGATGAAGAATAAACGAACACCAAAACTTATTGACTTATTGTGTTTGTCTTAAGGGAAAATATCAATTTTGGTCTACTAGAATAAGCCAATTCCAACTTCAGTCATCAGGTTTGGTAATTTCTCAAAAGTGGTCATTCGGTATCCGATTTTAGTCATTTTCGTCCACTTTTAGTCCTTTTTGTCCACTTTTAGTCCTTAAAGTTGCTGGAAAAAGGGACCAAAAGTGAACAAAAATTACCAAAAGTGGACGAAAATGACTAAATTTGGACATCGGAGGACTACTTTTAAGAAATTACCAAACCTGAAGACTAAAATTGGATTTGACCTATCCTAGAGGACTAAAATTGATATTTTTCATTCGTCTTAATGGCCTACATCCACTTGGAGGAATGGTAATCTTATTGATTGGAGAATACAATGAATAAAGAACAAGAAATCAGATCTAAAACTGATATCTCAAGGTGAACCTTATAAACGCTATGGATGATACTTCTTATAACTTGGGTTGGATCGATCATATCATGCCAGATATAGAACATGGAATGTCTCTACATATTTCTCAGCCTTGCCTTGTTAATTATAACTTATTCAACTACCGCAAACTCATGCATGCAACTAACATTGCTGACTTTTTTAATTGATTTAATTAACTCCTTCTAGCTGTCATATGCATGCAGTTTGTTAGAGTGTTTTGATTAAGTATTAAACGATTTATTTCTCTATTAGCGTAAGCTTTTAGATGAGGTGGTCGTTTAACACAGTTGATCAACTATCACCATAACAAGTTTGGCAGCTGATCCAAGGTGCACAAAAATGTTATATAAAAGAAAGAGAAAATATAAATTTTAAAAAAGAAATTAAAAAATAACCATTGAACAAAAAATCTAAGAAAGTTACTTCATATGCAAGTTTAACTCAAAGAAAAATTACATAATTCAAATTCAAGAAACTCATTAACTCAACTAAAAAATATCAAATTCCACGTTTCAATTGGTTTTGATTTTCAACATCTAATCATCCAGTATTCCACAAAAATAACAATTAACCTCAAAATTGAAACTAGGAAGAGAGAGTGAGCATTAAAGTTGGAAAGAGCAAAATGTCAGAGAGAGTTGGAGAGGTATTCCACAAAAATAACAATGAACCTCAAAATTAGGAAGAGAGAGTGAGCATTAAAGTTGGAAAGAGCGAAATTTGAGAGAGTTGGAGAAGCGAGAGAGTTGGAGAGGAATTCTGCTTCTAAATCCGGATGCAGAATGCACAAATTTGAATAAATAAAGATTTTTTAAAATTAAATTTTAAAATTTTTTTGTTTAATTTTATTGGTAAAATATTTATGAATATATATAAATTGATATTCTTAAGAATAAATTATTTAATGTTTAGGTGTGAGTTAAAGGAGATAACTAATCTATCACATGGGCCGGAAGTCATGTGATAGATGTATAAATTTTCAGGGCAACAAATTAAGAACATTTTTTATATATATAAAATGGTTTATTGAAATATGAAAATATTGATATTTAATTAAAATTTTTTTTTTTTAGAAATTTAAAGATACAATTTTTTATATAAAATAAAATATTATAACATCCAATGCACAATTATATATAACTTCTCATTTCTTTCAAGAAAAATAAATTAGTTATTAGTAGAAAAATAAAAATCTAATTATTATTAGTAATAAACTTTAATTTAAAATTGAGACATTTTTATTTTTTAAAATCTTTATTTTCTTTTTTCTCCTTCCTCTCCTCAGGGTAGTTCAAAGTTTTATTGGGGAGAGTATTAATCACAAAAACACATATGACAGATGGTTAACTGGAGACTGGCTAGATTTGTTGGGTCTCTTCAGGATATTCCAAAGTCTTACTGGGTGGTCTCCTCGTGATATTCCAAAGTCTTACTGGGTCTTCCAAAAGCTCTCCTCGTGATATTCCAAAGTCTTACTGGGTCTTCCAAAAGCTCACTTGTGTGTGTAGAGAACATTAATCTTATGCAAAATTAAGAAATTATTCTCAAAAAATAAATTAAACAAAACAATATATATAGAACATAGCAAAATAGATTTATGGAAGAGATCTCTCATTTATTAAATAAATAAAGACTAACAGATTTCCTATTTCTCAAATAAACAAGCCTCTACCGTATCTTCATCTAAAATGAAATAATATTCAAATGTAAAATGAAATCATACTTATAATACTAATAACACTGAAAACAAAACATCATACCAAATTTTGGAGGAGAAAGAGTTGAGCAAAAGCATCAAACATTTCCCTATAAACTTTAACATTAGGACTACATTCAAAATTTAGTTAGTGGATTGTATTATTTTATTTCTTAATTTAAATTTATGGATATATCAATTAAAATTATAATTTAAATTTTAAATATTAGATCATTGTTAAAATTAAATAAATGTATACTAAATGTTGGAGAATATTTATTAAGACTACGTACATTTGAAATTTTTATAGTGGATGGTACATTTTGTTTTGTAACTTAAATTTATGGATGTATCAATTAAAATTATAGTAATATTGATAAAAAAATTAAATATTAAAAATTAAATAAATTAATATAAATCACTATAGAAAAAATTTAATAAAAATTTTAAATATTAAAAAATAAATAAATTTATATATATACTATAAACTGAAGGAGAGTTTTGGTTTTATTAGGTGACATTATTGGAGCAATTTAGGCATTTTTTTATAGATTTTTGAATTTTTTTTGGGCAAAAATTCCAGTGCACCCGGGTTCCGTGCGCTTTTAGAATTTTGTGTTAAATTGTATACCCTTTAGTATACAGATGTGCCCTTTGTTTTTTAAAGAAAATTATTGTGTATATCTGGGCGCTTGGACAATACTCTGTGCGCTTTTAGAATTTTGTGTTAAATTGTACTCCATCTGTCCCAAAGATATTGACACACTTTTCTTATTGGGCTTTCCCACAACAATTGACATATTTATAAAAATAGCAAAATCCTATTACCAAAATAACATCCCAATACTTTAAATATTTCAAAAATGTCACCCCACTTAATTACACTAAAAAATAAATTAACACAATTTAATTAATTTAACCTTAATTCTAAATTTAATTAAACTAAACTTAAATCAGCCCAACACTACCTTTTCGACTCCTGCCCCCCACCGATACCCAATCTGCACATTTATTTCTCAATAAGTTGGCCACCAAATTAATTTTTATTCTTCACAATTCATCGACTATTCTTCATCTTCTTTAACTAATAGCGAAACCCTAGTTCCATATCCTCTGTCCCCGACCAACCTCGTCGGAACCGTAGCCCCCTTTCCTTACCTTCGTCTTTCTTATAAATATGAGATCTAGGAGGTTATCTCGCACAAAAATTAAATCTGTTACTACGTCCAGCTCGAGATCGGGGACAGTGGAGAGCGGGGAATCATCCAGTTCGAGAAGATTGAATGGTTCAAGGGCGATTCTGACCTCGGTTCGATGGTCCTGGAGTCCCCTTTAGGAGGGTCGAAGTCGATTGTTCAAGAATCTTCTTCATGGGATTTAGATCTAGCAGATCAATGGTGCCTTGTGAGGCTTTGTGGTTGATATATGTTGAATAAGGTTGCCCTGTGAGGTTTTGTGCTTGTTATTTCTTGATCAATGATGCTCTGTGAGGCTTTGTGCTTGATATATGTTGAATAATGATGTCCTGTGCGGCTTTATTCTTGCTAGTTGTGAGTTATGATGCCCTGTGAGGCTTTATACTTGCTGGTTTTTGAGTTATGATGCCCTGTGAGGCTTTGTATTTGCTGGTTGTTGATCAATGATGCCCTGTGAGGCTTTGTGATTGATATATGTTGAATAAGGTTACCCTGTGAGGCTTTGCGCTTGCTTTTTCTTGATCAATGATGCCCTGTGAGGCTTTGTGCTTGATATATGTTGAATAATGATGTCCTGTGCGGCTTTATTCTTGCTAGTTGTGAGTTATGATGCCATGTGAGGCTTTATACTTGTTGGTTTTTGAGTTATGATGCCCTGTGAGGCTTTGTATTTGCTTGTTGTTGATCAACGATGTCCTGTGAGGCTTTGTGGTTGATATATGTTGAATAATGTTGCTTTGTGAGGCTTTGTGCTTGCTGTTTCTTGATCAATGATGCCCTGTGAGGCTTTGTGCTTGATATATGTTGAATAATGATGCCCTGTGCGGCTTTGTTCATGCTGGTTGTTGAGTTATGATGCCCTACGAGGCTTTATACTTGCTGGTTTTTGAGTTATGTTGCCTTCTAAGGCTTTGCGCATGATGGTTGTTGATTAATGATGCCCTATGAGGCATTTTCCATACAGATTCTTGATGGTTGAGCCCCATTATGTGATAAATATATAGATTGAGATTGGTAAGAGCCCAATGATAAAAATTTTCGGAGGGAAATAGGATTGATAATGCTGAATATGAAAAATAATGCCCGATGATTAGCTATATCTATGAGGGCAATGAATAAGTAATTCGTCACCAATAGGTTAACGACCTATTTTGGAGACAATTACTGTATAGAGTCATCACATATCTTTGTTTTGTTGTATTGTAAGCATGTCTTAAATTATGTTTCCTTTTTTTTATGGTTGTAAAAAAAAAAAACATTTTCATTAGCAGAAGAAAATATGATTTTCTGCTTTTTTTATTTTAATTTTTTTTAATTTCGTCCAGTTGTGATATTTTAGTTTTAATTTTTTTTTTTAACTTTAATGATGATAAAGTTAATTACAATCATTAACTTAATATACATGGACAACTATACCCTCAAAAAATAGGTTGAAAAGTAAAAAAAGTGAACTTTCTTAATCTCCGTGCCCAAAAAAATATGTCAATTCTTTCGGGACGGAGGGAGTATACCCTTTAGTATAAAAATGTGTACCCTTTATTTTCTAAAGAAAAAATATTAATGAAAAGTGTATACCCTTTAGAACAAAATAGTGTACCTTTTATTAATTAAATTGTATACCATTTAGACCAAAGTAATGCATCTTTACCCATAATACTAAATTTCTAAAGGCGCACGGAATGTGTTCCCGTGCGCTCTGGCGCACGCAAGTCTCACTCTTTTTTTTATAATAAACTTGCTTAGGAGAGAAGATAATGTAGTTACTTTATTTTAAATAACCAATCAAAATATTTTATTTTTCTTTATCTTATTTAAAAATTTACCTAAAATTTTAAGTATTTTTAACTTTTTATTTTTAAATTGGATTTATATAAAAATTATATCAAATTAATTGTCTTTTCATGATCTTTAATTTGACATTCATATTACCAATAATATATGATTGGAGGAATATATTCTTAAATTTAATAACAAATTCTTTATTTAAAATATTCTTTAATGAAATATATTAATAAATAAAATTTCTTAATCTTATCTTAATAAATATAAAAGTAGAATAAATCCAATCCTGCCAATCTATTTTTAAAATTCATCTATTAAAATAATTAAATAACTATAATTATGACATTTTCAAATTAGGAAAAGCAGAATAAATCCAATCCTGACCATCTTTCTCAAACAAATCTCAACCACCCATTGAAATAATTAAATTAAATCTTAATATATATAAACGCAAAATAAATCCAATTGATGGGCGTTTTCTCAACACACAATTAATCCCCAAGTATGAAGGATATCAATTGTAGTTTCGAAGGTGACCAAGTTAAATATCGAATCCACAGGACGGATAAATATCACTTTAGTTATTTTCTAGCAATTATGACTATGTTGAAAATTGTAATTTTGGTTTGTAAACTAAGTAATAATTAAAATAGCAATTAAAATAACAAGAACAAGAAAATAGTAGTTGTGATCAAATAAGATAATAGGTAGTTCGTCAAGCCATCCAATTTCATTCGTTAATTCATACTTTCGTGTGTCGATGTCCGACTCTGCCTTGTGGTTTATGGACGCATCGCTAGACCATACAAATCTATTCTATAGACACAAATAGATAAGCTTTTGACACGTGTAAATATCCTCAGAGCAAGACGTATACTTTACCTCCCTTTCTAGGTACTATCATAATCAATTATTTCCCGTGCACTTAGTACTCTAACCCGATTTGATCTCCCTTTTTAGGTACTATAAAGTTATACTCTTTATCCTACTTATTAACCCGAATTCAATTCAATTAATAAGTATTCATATAAGATAGTTCTAATAAGACTTCGGAATCCATTCACTTAGAATTATAACAATAAACCCTGCTCAACAGTGAACGCACTCAACCAATAACCATGTCATGCATTCAGACTCTACACAACGATTATTGATGCACAAAACAACTATGAGTATGGATTAAAAATGTGCAATCTTATATAAAATAAACTACAAGTAGTGTTGTACGAAGTATACACACGAAATACAAATTAACTCATGAAACCTTCATAACCTTAGAACTACCGAAGTGGCTCTAGCCCATGATTGATCTAAGAACAACCATGGCTAGTTGGACCAATCTTACTTGAAACTCCAGCTGAACCTCTGTCTCAGCTCTCATACTCTCCCCTTGTAATGTGTTGTTGGCGACGATCCCTATCTTTTCTCGTACTCTTCGTGTTCTTCGTGTTCTCTGCATGAGCCTCCTTTTATACTTGTAATCATGTTTCTAGGGCTTGGAATGGGCTTTTCAAGTGATTTCACGTGTTTTGGCCTCGAAAATTTAGATAAGGTAAGTTTCCACGTTTTGGTTCGACCTCGTCAAACAGGTCGAACCACCGGCCACAGGTCGAACCACAAGTCGAACCCTGCTACTGGACACATTCTGCACTTGGTTCGACCTCTTGTACTGGTCGAACCCCTGCCTCTTTGGCAGGTCGAACCTCACCACTGGACAATTTCTGCTCCTGGTTCGACCAACTGTCAGGTCGAACCCCAACGTCGTGGTCGAACCCATCTTCTCGCGAACTGGTTCGACCATGGTTCGACCTAATGAACAGGTCGAACCCCTTGAGTCGTGGTCGAGCCTTCCTCCTGCAAACTTTTCACTGCTGGTTCGACCTGTATGAGAAGTCGAACCCTCCTCTATCAGGTCAAACCCTACTCTTTCCGTGGCGGTTCGCGTGGTCTCAACTTCGTCTCTTCAATTCTTGGCACTTTCACTCCGTTTTTGCTATGAAAACCACTTAAATAGCTCCACTAACACCTGATTCATGCTAATTCACAATATATATAGGTTTTTCACCTATTTCCACCTCAAAACTCTCCAAAACTAGCACAAAATATGATGCCAAACTTGTGAATTTACACACTCATCAAACCCCAAAACTTACATGTTGCTCGTCCTGAGGCAACCAAATCAAACCACAGGAGTCGTGTATAATTCACCAAGATCAAGTACAACACATATCACACATGCAACTTCATTCAATCAAACAAGTATTAATTGCCTCATATATATTACTCATGCAAAACCAATCCAATCACACCATTCGGAGTACTAAGTAATTTCGCTCACAAGATAAGTATTTATTCTCTTTCACTCAAGTGCGTGAGGCACTACATAGGTTAATATAAACACTCATATCAATCTATATTCACGCGTAACCATAAGCTTGACAAAGGTCTCAAAAATCAACTTATAATCAACTCTTCACTAGGATCACAAAGGACTTGTTTTTTGGTTGTAATGTTGGCTCTTTGGAAAAAGGTAGGAAAATTTAGGTAAAGTGACTTAAGACACTAGTAGAGAGTTACCTTGGAGGTTCTCGATTTCTTCTTCTTACAATAAGTTCTCCTCCAATGTCGTCTCTTGAACTTGTAAAATTCCTGAATTTTCCTTCTTTTCATGGCATCAACATCATCTTTTTAAATAATTCAGGTACAGGTTTCAGGCACTACTCTTCTTTTCATGTATAGGCCGTCAGCTGCTAAGTTCACACACCATGTATAAAAACAATCGGGGTACCAGTTTCGGGCACTACCCCTAAACAAGATTTAACCATATTCTTTCATCCATCCATATTCTATCTTCCTTTTCTTCTTGCAACACTTACTCACCTCCACTCTCTCTACCAATGAATAGGTTAATCAAAGCTCAAGTAAAGGTTTATAAGGTTATTTACTTCGGCTACCAAAAAAAAAGCTTTAACGGCTCAACAGGGCATCCAAAGGTTAATAAAATCATTAGGAAGAATAAATTTGGTTAAGTAACTTAATCACAAAATAATGGCCTAAGATCATGTCCTAGCAATTTATCAATCATAAGTCTCACACAAGACTCCAAGCCAAGTTCTAGAATACGTTCATATGAATTATCCTCTCAAGAATAAAATAATCATGATCAAGCAGGATTATAAAAGCTCAAATCCTCACATAAGTAATTAGAATCCTAGTACTCCTCATAGCACATAATTAAGATCAATTTCACAAGAACTCAATATATTTATCAAATAATACATGCTTTTCATCAATAGAAATTACACATGAACTTATGAATGCACAAAAATCAATAAGCTTATACCCAATCAATCATACAAGATATCACTTATACATTCCACTCACGCATGAATCACACCCCAACCTATAAAGATAAAAAGAAGAATAAGGGAATCAAGATGAATCGGAGGAAACCAAAGAAAACCTGAAAAACTACTCCTCCGGAGCATCATCATCCTCATCATCATCATCCTCATCATCAAGCCTCCATTCCATAATCCGGTGCAAATCACCGATGTGTCTATCCAAGTAATCAACTCGATCACCCAACCTACCAACTTTCTCATTCTAGGCAGTGTACCTCTCATTCAACATAGCATAGTTGGCATTGGCGAGTGCGAGCTGTCGGTTTGTCTCCTGCTGGCTAGCAACGATCGCGACCAGCTGCTCATGAATAAGGCGGAGCTGCTCCCGTGTATCATTCGATACAGCCCGCTGCTACTGCGGTGCTGGTTCATGCTGATGTGTGTCGTGCTGCATCGGCATTTCCTCATTCTGCTGCTCCTCTTCTTGATACTCCTCGTCTTCGGGCTGCTGTGGTGGACGGAACTCTCCTTGATCAACAATCTGCTGTAACTCCGCCATCCTACCATCTGTACACATCTGCGATACAGTCCTCCAATAACCACCCGACCTCGCTGCCACAGATAAGGCGTTGTGTCCAAGAGAATCCATCAACTTGTTCCTCGCAACCCGAATAGTTGTCAAGTTACTCACGTCGAAGGGAAACATGAATTCGAAGGGCTTGAGTTCCCTCGTGAAGAACCAATCTCCATCTCGGAAATGTGCAAATCCTCCCTTCACGCAAGTAAACATCGCCAAATTGGGCTCTCCTCTAACTGGTGTGATGCCGGTGAAATCCAAATTATAATACTCAGCCACGATCGTCAGTAACCCTCCAATATTCACCTTTTGAAACCCAATGGTCCCAAATCGATGTAGCTGTGCAATGAAATAGACACCAATATTAAACTGCACCCCATTAAGCATACACCACAAAGCATAAAGCTCTCCTCTAGGCACAACACTTCCCTCTGAGCGGGAGAACAACGTGTTGCTCAAGACACGATCCATATACCTTAAAATTGGATTCTTTATTGAGGAAGCATGAGCCTGCCTAATCTTATAATCTCCAATCTCCCCTGTAATCTCTCTCTAAAACCTATTAGCATTGAACGCACCATTCTCCAAGCGAGAGATCCCCAAAGGCGTCTCAAACAGATCATTAAAATCCTCAGACGTCCATCTCCTACTCACTCCACCAAGCTGAAACGTACACTGATACGGGTACCCAAGCGGGTCCTTCACCATTTCGAATGAGCAGACTACTTCCGCTGTAACATGGAAATACATCGGCCTCTTTAACTCCATAAACCTCCGGATACCCACTTGATCAAACATCCAGAAAATGTCATTCCTGATTCTCATTATCCTCATCGCCTCATCAGCTTGGTATCGAGTACGAGCTATTTTGTCTGAGACTTCTTCCCACTTCTCTTTAATTTCATCCCAGTTTTGCATTTGAATTCTGAAGTTCTCGGGTAAACGATCTTGTAGCCTCAGCTTTTTTGTCACTGTGTCCACATTCGAAGGCCTGTCATTCCTTTTCTTCGATCTTGCTTCATCCGCCTTACCTTTCCCTTTACTTGATCCTTGTCCGTTTCCTGAAAACAACTACTTCAATACAACCAACAAGACAAGAACACAAGTATATGACTAGCATATTCTATACTCTACTCAAGACTTCAAGCATCCATGCTTAATCAACCCAACTATCATCTCAACATCACTTGCTTAATTAACATGCCCAAAACATCTTCAATCACACTACCTTTAATCTTCAAATCATAAACAACAAGCATGCATCAACCAATTCAAGCTATTCAACAAGAATTTCATGAACAACTCCAATTATCAACAATTCAAACCTAACTAACATGCTCATTCATCTAGATGTATCATAAACTTGATCAATCCACATAAAACTCAAGTTCTATCCATAATCAAGCAATCTCAAACCAATAAACATGAATTCATATGAATCAACTCAACAATATCCATTATCACCATGAATTTCAACCAAAATCATCATTAATCAACTTACCCACAACACATTTCTTGCAATAAACTTCAATCCTAAGGTAATTGAGTTGAAAAAACGTACCTTTAGTCTTGCCCATGGTTAACAATCGACAATTGGCACACAACACTCAAAATGCGCGACTGAAGCCCTAATTCGCGACGAAAATTGCCCAAATCCGCGCCCAATTCAAGAATTAAGTGTAATGTTGTGTAATCGGTACAAAATCAAGTGTAATTGATGAATTTGTGCAAGGGTGTTAAGGTTCGGGGAGGGTTTGAGGTTTGGTGAACAAAAAGAATGATCGAACCCTTCAAAAAAAATAACTTAAAATGCGTACCTGACTGGGTTCGACCTTGGGTTCGACCTGCGGAACAGGTCAAACCTCGAGCGACAAGGTCGAACCTACCTTCTGGACAAACTTACCTTTTGGGTTCGACCTGGGTTCGACCTTCTAAACAGGTCGAACCATAACGGCTCAGGTCGAACCACCATACTATAGATTTTAAGTCACCGGGTTCGACCTTGGTTCGACCTGTTAGACAGATCGAACCAAGAATGATCAGGTTGAACCACCTCACTGGATGATTTTCTGTGTCAGTTCGACTTCCTCTGCTTGGTTCGACCTCCTAGCACTGGTTGAACCTACCCTGGCTTTGGTCGAACCACCCTTTTAAGCTTCCCAACTGAGTGTTCTTCAATCCCTACACACTTCAAACTTCAATACGAATCATTATGTACTAACTAGAGTACAACTTCATCAAAAATTGTTCCACAATATATCATTCATGAGTAACTCCGTAAAAGAAAATATAACCAAAACCCACTAAACATTAGGCAAGTTGTAAAAAATCGTCACATCAAAATCGATTAAAATTTTAAATATGGCGCAAAAACCAACTCCCCTAACAAACATCACAAAGAAAAGATTATACTATCGGTGCTTATTGAGGAAGTACATCACACCCCCCAAACTTAGTAAAAACCATAGGTGAAACTAAGTTTGCAAAGAGATGTAATTGCCGATAAGTAAGCACTTCAAATATAAAAATTTCTTACTCACACGAAAGAAATAAAATAATAAAATGAGAGGGAAAGCCCCCAACAAGCGCTCATGTTTAACGTCGGAGAGTCACGACGGTACCAAATCAGATCAAGGTATCCACAAAGATGACACAAACATCATCCGGCGACTTGTAATGCTTCAAGCGATGTCCATTCGCCGCAAAAATGTCTCCATCCTTGTCAATGAGCTCAAAACTCCCCCCTCCTAAGACTCGATGAATCATGAACGGTCCCGTCCACTTATACTTCAACTTGCCTGCAAAAAGCTTTAAACGAGAGTTAAAAAGTAATACCTCATCTCCTTGCTTGAACTCCTTGTACGAGATCTTCGAATCATGCCACCTCTTAATCCTTTCCTTATAGATCTCTGAATTCTTGTACGCACGACTCCGAAACTCATCCAAAAGATTGATGTGAGTAATCCTCAACTCCTTCACATCCTTGATAGTCAAGTTCAAGCTTCGCAAAGCCCAAAATGCTTTGTGTTGAATCTCTACAGGTAAGTGGCATGGCTTCCCATAGACAATCTGATATGGTGACATATCTAACACCGTCTTGTACGCGGTCTGGAACCCCCACACGACATCATCGAGCTTCAAAGCCCAATCTTTTCTATTGGTTCCGACCACCTTCTCCAAAATCTGTTTGACTTGACGGTTAGAGACATCCGCTTGCCCATTTGCTTGAGGATGATAGGGTGTAGTAACCCTATGATTAATACCATACCCTTTAAGCACCTTCTCAAGAAATTTATTTACGAAATGCGTACCTCCATCACTAACAAGTGCTCTAGGGACTCCAAAACGGGCAAAGATATGCTTCTTCAAGAAAGATATAACGGTTTTCGAATCATTCAAGCGAGTAGGAATCGCTTCCACCCACTTAGAAACATAATCCACCGCAAGTAGAATGTAGAGAAATCCATTAGATGGGGGAAAAGGCCCCATAAAATTGATATCCCATACGTAAAAAATCTCGACCACTATGCTTGGCTGAAGCGGCATCTCATCTCTCCTATCGATGTTCCCCATGCGTTGACACATATCGCAAGACGCCACATAGGTCTCACAATCCTTGAACAAGGTAGGCCAATAAAGAGCGGACTGAAGTACCTTGGCTGCTGTCTTTTGAGCGCCGAAGTGCCCCCCGTTAGGTTGTGCATGGCAAAACTCGAGAACACTCTCCATCTCCATCTCGGGCACACACCTACGGATGATAGAATCCGTGCAAATTTTGTACACAAACGGATCATACCATATGAAGGTCTCAACATCCCTTTTAAATTTAGCAAGTTGATATCGATTGAGATCCCTTGAAATTTCTCCCACAGCAATATAATTAACATAATCCGCATACCATGGATCAACTACCTGTGCAGCAACCACACACGCTCGCTCAGCCCCTTCAACAAACACGGCCATGATCTTTTCATCCGGAAACATTTCCTCTATATACTCGAAAGAATTATCACAATGGTCCCTAGTCTCCAACCTCGAAAGATGACCTGCTAACACATTATCAGAACCTTTCTTATCCCGGATCTCCATGTCAAACTCTTGAAGTAAAAGAATCCATCTTATTATCCTAGGCTTCGTCTCCTTCTTTTCCATCAAGTACTGAATCGCAGAATTATCCGTGTACACAATAGTCTTCATGCCAACCAAATACTGATGAAACTTGTCGAATGCGTACACAACCGCTAAAAACTTATCGAAAGTCTTATTTGCGTAGTAAATGGCGTAAAACTTCTTTTTCTTCAGCTGTCCAAGCACCACTCCAAGTGCTACATCACTTGCATCACACATTAGTACAAACGGTTGAGTCCAATCCGGTGTGATCAAGATAGGTGCAGAAATAAGCGCCTCCTTCAAAACTTGAAAAGCTGTTAAACAATCATCATCAAACACAAAAGGAACATCCTTTTCAAGTAAGCGAGATAAGGGCTTACAGTATTTTGAGAAGTCTTCTATAAATCTCCTGTAAAAACCGGTGTGTCCAAGGAAAGACCGCACTCCTCTTTCATTGGTCGGTGGTGGAAGCTTCTCAATCGCCACCACTTTAGCACGATCTACCTGCAACCCTTTAGCTGAGACATGATGCCCAAGAACAATCCCATCCTTCACCATGAAGTGACACTTCTCCCAATTCAAGACAAGATTAATCACTTGGCATCTCTTCAAAACAGTAGCTAGGCTAGACAAACAAATATCAAAGGAGGAACCAAAAATAGAAAAATCATCCATGAACACCTCCATGATCTTCTCTATCATCCCATCGAATATTGCCATCATGCATCTCTGAAAAGTAGCAGGCGCATTACATAACCCAAATGGCATTTTACGAAAAGCAAAGGTCCCGTAGGGGCAAGTAAAAGTGGTCTTTTCTTGATCCTTGGGGGCAATCATAATTTGGTTGTACCCCGAGTATCCATCCAAGAAACAATAAAACTCATACCCTGCAAGACGATCTAGCATTTGATCCATGAAAGGAAGAGAAAAATGATCCTTACACGTGTTTTCATTCAACTTCCTATAATCAACACATGTACGCCATCCCGTAGGAATCCTTGTGGCTATCGCTTCTCCATCCTCAGCTTTTACTACAGTCATACCCCCCTTTTTAGCAACTACATGCAATGGACTCACATGGGGGCTATCACTAATAGGATATATGATTCCGGCATCCAACCACGTAAGGATTTGCTTCCTAATTACCTCTTGAATCGCGGGATTAACCCTCCACTGATTCTGAACACTTGCCTTTGCCTCGTCTAACAATCTTATCATATGCATACAATACGAAGGACTAATTCCTTTCAAATTCTCAAGAGACCAACCAATCGCAGATTTATACTTCCTAAGAACGTTCAATAACTCCTCAAGTTGATCATCATCAAGAGAAGAAGATACAATTACCGGATATTTTTCATTGTTGCCAAGAAAGGTGTACTTCAAGTGTTCTGGCAAAAGTTTCAACTCCTCTTTCCTCACTTCCATCGGAGGGCTCTCGTTATCCAAATGCAAGTACTTCCTAGTCCACTTGACTTCTTCCACCTTAGTTCTTCCCGATTCAAACCTGTCATCACCCAAAGCAAGTAAGTTTTCAAGAAAGTCAATACATACCTCGTTGGAGAGTCCGTCAAGCTCTGTAGTGGGGTAAGTAAGAGATTCCATCAAACATGTCTCAGGAGGATCCTTTGACAGGATCAGAGACATGTCCTCCTTCACAATATCCTCCACCACGTCAATACTATGACACTGCGACTCCATGGGCATCTTCATTGCTTTGTCTAAGTTGAAAATAACTTCTTCTTTGTCCATCCGCAATCTAAGCTCTCCTTTCTGAACTGTTGGATTGTATACTAAAAGTCTAGCTTTAGTATGAACAATGTCATAACAATATTTGAAATGAGAATCATTGATCAAATGATTGCATCTTATAATTTATTTTATATGCATGATGCAATAGTCTATTTACTTTATACTGTAGATAATATGTTGTGCGACAACACGTAGAAGATCATATTATCGGTTTCCTTATAAAGTATAAACAGATGCTCACAACTGAGATAGACGGGGACTTTCTATCGGTATGGTTGTAGTGTGGTTTGGTATTAGCTTGTCTTGGCTATAGAATCACATTAGTGCACTTGTGTGTATTGAGCAGGACCGCCTGAGATCGTTCTTCTTATACTAACTATATAGTAGAACTTGATCTCTGTTATTATGGAAGTTCGTGCTCTTAATCCGTATACAATAACCTCGACACGTAGGGCAGTATGTATTTCTTTGATTCATCAATGGGTGAGATTTATAAGTATTAAATCAACAAACTCGGTGAGTTGGGAAGTAGTGCTATATCTATGGTGTGCTGTTGATTGTAGAAGGAATCCATGTCCGTTATAGGTTGATGATGTCCCCTTGAGGAGCTCATAAGGTTTATCATGTAAATCTTACAAGTGGATTAATTTCCGGCATGATAATAAGGTTGAGTGGTACTACTCTCGGATGAGATATTAATTAATTTGAGTTGTCAGTAACTTAATTAATTAATGGACATTGTATTTCTTAAACATGGGGAGACCATCGGGCTTATAATAAGAAGGAGCCCAGAACATAATTTTGGGATTGGACGGGTAGTGCAGTAATAATATTTTAGTGGACTATATTATTATTATTGGATTTAATTAAAAGCTTTGGGCTAAGCTTGGTTAATTAAGTTCAATTGAGGCCCAGCCCAATTTCTCCTCCTGGTCCCTGCAGTAGCCCTTATAAATAAGTTATCTCAGTTCCTGTTAACCCAAAAAGTCAGTGCCTCATTTGACAGTTAGAAAGAACAGGAGCAGATTGAGAGAATCCTGTGGATTGTTGCCCACACAACAGCAGGATTCGACTTGGGACATACAACAGAAGATTGAGAGGTAGTTCTCTGCTGTTCATCCTCTACATCAACCCAGAAGTACGGTAAACGGTTTAATTGCTTCCGCTGCTAATTGTTTGCCTTAAAATCCTAATGATCACGTTTGAACCACAAGATCCAATTGCCAACAATTGGTATCAGAGCGAAGGTTTTAAGGCTAAACGTGACACGTTAGGATAGGGCTTGATG
Source organism: Pogostemon cablin (assembly GCA_023678885.1). NCBI lineage: Eukaryota > Viridiplantae > Streptophyta > Magnoliopsida > Lamiales > Lamiaceae > Pogostemon > Pogostemon cablin. Next base: position 31,674,602 of record CM042959.1, on the reverse strand, counting down.
TGAATTATGTGAATTATTTTTGAATAATGATCGCACTTTGATTCGGGTTTTGATTTATTTGAAAGCAATCTGTATGAACCCTGATTTTAATTCACGGCTACTTCCCTATGAGAAATCTTTTCGTAATTATTGGTGAAAGATTTTTTGTCTGATCGTCCAAACTTGTTCACGCCTGTTATTCACGATCACACTATAAACGACGAACTTCGCTCGTTATCAAATCTGAACACGATGGTGAGAGTATACACAATCGACGGTATCTCTGGACGATGAAGCATGGCTTCTTCACTCCGCTAGAGTTTTCAGAAATTCAGACGGTGACGGGATGAAGATGGCCGGTTTTGTGCGATGGCTGGGTGACTGTCACATAGTCGAGGCAGTAACGATGCGCACCAGTGGGAGTTAGGGCATCTCGCTAGTTGCGACTCAGATCAGCGACGATGGAGGGCGAGTCGGAAGTGGCTGCGCGACTGGTGCGGGCGGATCCCCGATCGGCGGCGAATTGGGCGGATCAGACATGGATTCCGAGCGAGTCGCTGATGAATCCTGGGGCGCTGGAGGTCGGAGTTCCTGTTGGGACAGACGTGATTCCGAAGTCAGATCATTCTGATGATGCTTCTGGCCATGTCGTCCCTAGGTTCCGATTGAGACAGCGCCATGGTTGTTCAGGCTACTGGCGGCCGGAGGTCTGACGGCGCGCTCCAGGCTAGTGAGCTGATGATCAGTGACAGCAGGGCATCGACGGGTAGTGGTGGTTGTCGGGAGCGCTGGATCATCACACGGCGGTGCGCTGACGGCACTTTCGCCGATAGCAGCGGCCATCACGTCTTGCGGTTAACGATGGCGCTGTGTCGTCGATGGCTTGGGTTTGCTGGTTGTATTCGGCCATGCAGATCGGTTGATGACCTCCAGTCATCGGCGGCAGAAACTGATGGGCAGTAGGTCAACGACGGCGCTGGGCATGATGGTCACGGCTGGATCTATTAGGGCATGGTTGTAGCTCTTTTGGGCCTTGTTTCCTAATGGGCCGGGCAATATGGGATTGGCATAGGGCCCGAATTCTAATTTTAATTTGGTTTTGGGTTGGGATTGTGAGCCCAATTTTAATTAAAAGAAATTTGGGCTGCTGGGCCATTTTATTGCAAAATTTAATTAATTATGGTTAATGGGCCAAGCATGATAAATTAGTTATTAATTAATGGGCTAATTTTGTGCTAGTGGGCTTGGTGGATTTAATTTAATTTTGGGCTGAGTATATGAGTCATGGAAAATGGGCTTGATTAATTATTTAGTCTGCTGCTCATTTTGTGCTTATTTGTTACTCTAGGGCCCAAATTAATTAATCCACCATTTATGCAATTAATTATGATATATAACTGATTTAATTGTTTTATCTTGACAATTAATTGTTATATATGTAAGGCATGTTCTATGTGATTTACTTATTTAAATTGCTGTTAATAGAAGCATGTTTAGTTGTATATTTTATTCTGAAATATTATATGCATGTTAAAAACCCTCGGTAATTTAATAACTAAGTGGGAGAGGGGATTGGTAATAAATTCCCGCGGCCTTCATTATTGGTTTGTTAGCAATGTGAATAGACTTGCGCGTCGGCATTAGAGCCTTCCTCCCCATCGGATGAGTTTATTCATGGATTGATGGAACAGACTTCATTAAATAATTACGTTTGTAATGTGATGCATATGAACTTACGCGTTGGCATAGACCTTTCTCCCTATCGGATGAGTTTATATGCGGTTCACTGGTACAAACTTGTAATTGATGACTGTAGGAAGTTATTCGAGCGCGTGTGTACTTCTTTATCTGTAAGGCACACAAGCTTGGGCCGCGGACTTGGGGTCAAATAATGGTGTACACTTAGATGTAAATAATAAGTATCCTCCCCATCGGAGTCACTGCTTTTATTTGCATGGCTAAAGAGGAACCGACTATTAATTATTTTGTCATAAAGTGAGGTTGACAAATGAAATTAATGGGTAAAACCTTCTCTTGTAAATATTCGGGTTTGTAAACGTCCACACTATCGTGGCTTGCAGACTCACGGTGCTTGAGATGTCGGTGAATTTTATTTTTATATTGCTTTGAGGGAATCAATATAAAAAGAATAAAATTCAAAGATTTGATCGGTAAATTTATTTGTGATTCTCTGAATTTCGAATGGTTTTTATTTCACTGATTGTTAACTAATAGACATTATATTTACTTGTCCAAATTAGATGATTAGAAAAGAATCTTGGTTTTGAAAATTACTGCTTAAGAAAATACATGTGTATTCTCACAAAGGACGTCTAATGATGCCTATTAAAGTCTCTAGTGAAGAGATGAGAGGTTCATAGAAATATGATGATCTCATGTAACTCTTCGGATACTTGAGTAAATTAAAAGGCAGAAGATCATGGTTGAATTGATGAATGAATTGGAAAAGCTTGGAATAGAAATTGAAAGGGAAACCTAAATCAATTTATTCTTCACAATTTGCCTGGATGTTTTGAGCAAGTTCTACCTGAAATACGAGAGGTTGTATATGGTGGGAAACTTCTGACAAAACATGTGGCAAAGGAAAGCCATTTTCATCATAATGTGAACAAGATTAATATCTTATTTACTAATGGTTTAAACATGATTAGTGATGGCATCTACTGACACGAAGTGTGTAGATACTGGAATCACTAAATGTTTATCACTAAGTGAGGATAAGATTATTATAACATGGGTAAAACTATAAAGATAGTGGCTATTGCAGTGGGAGTTGTTTATTTATCTCATGCTAAAAATAAACGATTGATTATGAGAAATTGTCTTTACGTACGTTTCATAGAAAGAATTTAATTTCAGTTTCTATGCATCAACGGATGGATACTTCATTTCATTTAAATGACATGGTCATAGTAATGAGGAATGAGGCTATAATCCGTTAAAGTACGTTGGTGGATAAAAAGTATACTCTTGAATCATGTACATCCCACAGATGCAATAAATAGTAATTAAATAATGCATCTTCTAATATTAGTAAGAGAAAGGAATCTTCGGAAATGAACTAAACATACATTTGGCGTCTATGACTAATTCATTTTACTTGAGTAGGATTCAAAAGTTGATAGCCGATAGACCGTAAGGTTTATCTGAAGTGGAAACTATCGGACTTGCGAGTCTTGCTTGGAAGTAAAAATGATTAACTGCCTTTTCAAGGCTGTGGGGAGTAGAGCCAAAGATATATATGTTGGAATTATTTCATTCTGATTCAAGCGAACCTAATATTATCCAGGCGAGAGGTGATTATGAATATTCGAAGATTATTCTGGAAACCAATATATTTATATGATGCACTGCATGTCTAAGTTCTTTGATTAATTCAAGAATTGTAAGGCTGGTACAGTGAAGCGTCATGGAAAATATATTAAGTCATTACGATTCAATCATGATGGCGAAAACCTCTTGGGATAGTTAGAAGCTATTGATCAGAAGTTGAGATTAAATCTCAAGTTGACTACACCGGGTATGCCCCAGCTGAATGGTGGGTGGGTAGAAGGTATTAGGCTATTATGGTTATGATTAGATAGATGATGAATTATTTAGAATAATTAAATTCATTTTATGGATATGCCCTAGATACAGTAATTCGTGAAACATTTGTCTGTATATGGGATATCCTAGAAAAATGGAGGGTGATTTATTTAGTCCAAAAGATCGAAGGATAATTGTTAACTCAATAACTAGATTTTTGGAAAAGGACTATGTAATAAATCACAAACCCATGTATAAGTTGTTCTAAAGGAAGTGAGAGGAAAACACTAAGTATAAGTACCAAGTGTACAAGAGGATATACCACAAGGTAAACTGCAACGCGTGTCACGTCTGATACACAATTACATGTAGTGCCTTGTCGTAGTGGGAGGGTTGTATGACAACCCATAAATATATGTTTTGGGAGAGTCGTGAGACTTGATCCCTAGTGAACATGGTATTGTCCCACGGATACGATGTAGCACTATAAGATGAAAATGCGGAATCTTAGTAAGTTGCAATGAATGTTGAAATAGAATTTATGGATTCCATATTAAGTCTGGGAACTTGTATGACCACTAAATGGTGTAAAAGCCATTGCAAGTGGTCAAAGGAAATAAAAGAGGATCATATGGAAAGGTGAAAACCTTGGAAGCAAAGCTGGTTGCGGATAAGTGTACTCAGAAAGAAATGGTTCGATTATGAGGAAACATGTTCGCTGGTAGCTATGCTTATATTGATCCGGATTCTTTTATTGCTGCTATGAGGAACAACAAATAGATGTCAAAGACAGCTTTCCTGATTGGAAGTCTTGAGGAAAACATCTATGCGAAGCAACCAGAGTGATTCATTGCAAAGTACTAATAGCATTTTGATAGTAAGCTTAAAATTGTCCAGCGATGAACTAAAGCAAGCTTTAAGATCGTGAAGCATCTGTTTTGATTAGGTAATCCAGTGGCATGGATTTAAATCAATGAGCGGATGAGTCTTGTGTGTTGTAAAGAGTGACGGAAATGTGGTGGTGTTTCTTATACTATACGTAGATAGTATCTTGCTCATTAGAGACAATGAAAGAGTATTATCGGGCGTATGGGTACGGTTAATAAAGCGGTAGAGACGAAGGACTTAAGAAAGGTAAAATATATCCTTTTGATCACGGTAATACGGATCACAAGAAAGGATATTATGCTTATCTCAAGGTTCATAAAATGATACAGTCCATACTCGTTTAGCATGTAAATTTATCTAAGTGAATGTGTCTTTGAGACACAAGAAGAAGATAAAGAGGATGAAAGCGGTTCCTTATGCTTCGGCGAATAAGGAAGCTTAATCTAAGGAATGCTATGAACGATGTTGGACATCTGTTTTGCTGAATGCATGAACAGTGGGTATCAACGTAACCCGGAACAAGAATGATGAACTGTGGTAAGACATTTATAAAGTGTCTGAGAAGGACTGGAAATTATATGTGGACTTACTGGACAGATTCACTGCTTCTTGTGGATTACGTAGATTCGAATTTTTTAGTCAAATTGGACGGTAGTAAATTCTCCTCAAAGGTTATGTGTTTAATTTTAGGAAGTAGAGTCATAATGTGGAGGAGTGTTATATAGAAATATATTTCAAACTCCGAACTCCATCATGGAAAGATGATAAATTGGAGCCTATGAGGCAGCCAAAGTATCTATATGACTCTAGAGACTTCATGATGGACTTTGAAGTGTTTCTAAGTTTGCCCAAGGTAATCACAATTTACATTGATGATATTGGTGCAGTTGCAAACTTGAAGAAATCACAAGTCCATAAGGCAATTAAACACATGGAGCGCGAGTACCACCTGTTACGAGAAATCGTATGATGAGGGAAAGGTTGTTGTCGCCTAGATTGCATCGGATGATGACCTAGTAAACTATTAACAAGGACCTTAAGGCGAGAGCTTTTAATGGTCGTGTAAGTGGGAGTAGGAATCAGATGTATGGCATAAGACATGACAGCATAGTCTTTTAGTATAAGTGGGAGATTGTTGGATTGTATACTAAAAGTCTAGCTTTAGTATGAACAATGTCATAACAATATTTGAAATGAGAATCATTGATCAAATGATTGCATCTTATAATTTATTTTATATGCATGATGCAATAGTCCATTTACTTTATACTATACATAATATGTTGTGCGACAACACGTAGAAGATCATATTATCGATTTCCTTATAAAGTATAAACAGATGCTCACAACTGAGATAGACGGGGACTCTCTATCGGTATGGTTGTAGTGTGGTTTGGTATTAGCTTGTCTTGGCTATAGAATCACATTAGTGCACTTGTGTGTATTGAGCAGGACCGCCTGAGATCGTTCTTCTTATACTGACTATATAGTAGAACTTGATCTCTGTTATTATGGAAGTTCGTGCTCTTAATCCCTATACAATAATCTCGACACGTAGGGCAGTATGTATTTCTTTGATTCATCAATGGGTGAGATTTATAAGTATTAAATCAACAAACTCGGTGAGTTGGGAAGTAGTGCTGTATCTATGGTGTGCTGTTGATTGTAGAAGGAATATATTATTATTATTGGATTTAATATTTTAGTGGACTATATTATTATTATTGGATTATATTATTATTATTGGATTTCATTAAAAGCTTTATTAACCGTACCCAATTGGATTTAATTAACCGGGTAGTGCAGTAATAATATTTTAGTGGACTATATTATTATTATTGGATTTAATTAAAAGCTTTGGGCTAAGCTTGGTTAATTAAATTCAATTGAGGCCCAGCCCAATTTCTCCTCCTGGTCCCAGCTGTAGCCCAACTATATAAGTCATCTCAGCTCCTGTTAACCCTAAGTCAGTGCCTCATTTGACAGTTAGAAAGAATAGGAGCAGATTGAGAGAATCCTGCGGATTGTTGCCCACAAAACAGCAAGATTCGACTTGGGACATACAGCAGAAGATTGAGAGGTAGTTCTCTGCTGTTCATCCTCTACATCAACCCAGAAGTACGGTAAACGGTTTAATTGCTTCCGCTGCTAATTGTTTGCCTTAAAATCCTAACGATCACGTTTGAACCACAAGATCCAATTGCCAACATGAACATCAATCATAGCTCCGGCAGTTGCAAGGAAACGTCTCCCCAAGATTAAAGGGATATTATCCTTGTCTTCTTCCATCTCTAGCACAAGAAAGTCCACAGGAAAGACTAGCTTCTCCACTTTGACGATAACGTCTTCAATTATACCTTTTGGAAACGTCATCGACTTGTCCGCCAATTGGAGAACCACCCCCAAACCAAGCCTCTAAAAGATGGACAAAGGCATCAAATTGATGCTCGCCCCTAGATCGCACAAAGCTCGTCGTGCCGGCCCCTTTCCGATTTCACATAGAATAGTGAAGCTCCCCGGATCCTTCATCTTTTGTGGCAGCTTCCTTTGGATGATTGAGCTGCAATTCTCAGATAAATTCACCGTTTTAATTCCGGTTAAGCTCCGCTTCTTCAACAAAATGTCCTTTAGAAATCGGGCATAGTACGGCATCTCCATGATTGCCTCTGAGAAAGGAATGCTCAGGCTTATTTTGTTCATTATCTCTGAAAACTTCTTGAACTTCTCTTCCAATCCCTTCTTCACAAGCTTGTAAGGAAACGGCGGAGGTATCTTTGTGATTGTCGTTATTTTCACCTAGATTTTAGTGCATTTTTGTGTGTATTTTTCGTATTGTTTCATCCGTATTTTTGTGTATTTTGGTGGTGTTATGTGTTTTCATAGGAATATGTGAGAATGATCTTAAACATATATATAACAGGTGAAAATGGAGTAAAAATTAAGACGGAAGATCAAACAAAGAAGAAGAAACAAAGGTGCAAGAACACGACCGGCCGTGCTGGCAACACGGCTCGTGTTGCAGCAAACGACCCGTGTACGAGACACGGGCCTGTAAGCGGAGGCCGTGCGGCGACGTCTAGGCATTCAACACGGCCACCCTTTGGCCGTGCGACGCAGAACGACTCGTGTGCAGCATGCCCTGACACGACACGACCCGTGCTACGTAGCACGACTCGTGTCGGCACCAGAACAGGATATTTTTTTACAATTCTTCTAGAAGGTCTCCATGGGGTATAAATACCAATCCATTCAACATTTTTGGATGAATCCGAAATTCTACTGTTCCCACACACCTCACACACCATTCCTTTGATTTCACACCAAATTCTCCATCCCATTCATCCATTTTTAGATTTACATCATCTCTCCATAATTTCCTCCATCCAAATCAAGTGAAGAAGTAAGGAAGCTTGGGTGATCACCAAAGGAAGAAGGGAGATTCAATTGGATCCATTTCCAAGGGAGTTTTCATTCCAATTTTGTGTTAATCCTTTAGTTTATCATGATTTGTAAGAATTATAATGTCTATGTTATGGATCTTATGAAGATTGTAGGCTAATCTCCCTTGTGAGATTAGCAACATGAAGGTTGTTGGTTAATTTGTGGATCTATGTAATTAAATTCATATGTTGATGGGGATATTTGATATTCTATCATTGGTGCTTATATATCTTGAGATTTATGATGTTTTGTGTGTTTGATTGTTCTAATTATATGATTAGATTGAGAAATCAATTATGTGCTTAGGATAGTCAAGTGAATCATTTCATCAAACACCTCATGTGCATTATAAATGGTAAAGTGATTGAGAAGTCCTTTATTATTTAGAACCCTTTGATGGAACATGTGATTAGTTAGATTGAGAAGTCAATTGATTATATGAAGGGATTCTATAATTGAACTTAGTACCTAGTTGGAATAGTTTAATTTAGAACCAACCTTTGAGCTATTTAGAGATTGTGCAAATGATCTACATCCTAATCATTTCGAGAGGAAGTTTAGGTGGTATAAGTGTTGGCCCTTAGTCTTAACCCTTGATATATATGAGTTTAATGCATGAATCCATAAGTTACCACTTCATTAGTGTTGTTAATCTCACTTCTACTTAATTTGGAAAACCACTCATTCATCATCTTTATCTTGTCATTTGATTATTGCTTGTCTACTTTCATTTAATTACTTGTTTCCCAAACCATCCATCTATGATTCGTCTCTATAAAATCGTGATAAACGTGATATCGCTTAAGTGCTAGCATCGACCTCCCTGTGGTTCAATAAATTCTTGAATTGGTCAACCCGACTACAAGTTATGGCTAATCAAATGCAACGACCCGTGTACGAGACACGGGCCTGTAAGCGGAGGCCGTGCGGCGACGTCTAGGCATTCAACACGGCCACCCTTTGGCCGTGCGACGCAGAACGACTCGTGTGCAGCATGCCCTGACACGACACGACCCGTGCTACGTAGCACGACTCGTGTCGGCACCAGAACAGGATATTTTTTTACAATTCTTCTAGAAGGTCTCCATGGGGTATAAATACCAATCCATTCAACATTTTTGGATGAATCCGAAATTCTACTATTCCCACACACCTCACACACCATTCCTTTGATTTCACACCAAATTCTCCATCCCATTCATCCATTTTTAGATTTACATCATCTCTCCATAATTTCCTCCATCCAAATCAAGTGAAGAAGCAAAGAAGCTTGGATGATCACCAAAGGAAGAAGGGAGATTCAATTGGATCCATTTCCAAGGGAGTTTTCATTCCAATTTTGTGTTAATCCTTTAGTTTATCATGATTTGTAAGAATTATAATGTCTATGTTATGGATCTTATGAAGATTGTAGGCTAATCTCCCTTGTGAGATTAGCAACATGAAGGTTGTTGGTTAATTTGTGGATCTATGTAATTAAATTCATATGTTGATGGGGATATTTGATTTTCTATCATTGGTGCTTATATATCTTGAGATTTATGATGTTTTGTGTGTTTGATTGTTCTAATTATATGATTAGATTGAGAAATCAATTATGTGCTTAGGATAGTCAAGTGAATCATTTCATCAAACACCTCATGTGCATTATAAATGGTAAAGTGATTGAGAAGTCCTTTATTATTTAGAACCCTTTGATGGAACATGTGATTAGTTAGATTGAGAAGTCAATTGATTATATGAAGGGATTCTATAATTGAACTTAGTACCTAGTTGGAATAGTTTAATTTAGAACCAACCTTTGAGCTATTTAGAGATTGTGTAAATGATCTACATCCTAATCATTTCGAGAGGAAGTTTAGGTGGTATAAGTGTTGGCCCTTAGTCTTAACCCTTGATATATATGAGTTTAATGCATGAATCCATAAGTTACCACTTCATTAGTGTTGTTAATCTCACTTCTACTTAATTTGGAAAACCACTCATTCATCATCTTTATCTTGTCATTTGATTATTGCTTGTCTACTTTCATTTAATTACTTGTTTCCCAAACCATCCATCTATGATTCGTCTCTATAAAATCGTGATAAACGTGATATCGCTTAAGTGCTAGCATCGACCTCCCTGTGGTTCGATAAATTCTTGAATTGGTCAACCCGACTACAAGTTATGGCTAATCAAATGGCGCCGTTGCCGGGGAGGTAACGGTTGCTAGTAGCTTAAAGAAGGAACGTTTAGAGCGATCTTACTAGAGACATTTTTTTTCTTGTATTTCTTACTTGTATTTGCTTTGTGAAAATTTGTTCTAATTTCTCTTGTCTTGAAGGTGTATGCAAACGAGGTCAAAAGGGAAACAAGTCGAACCAATTGATCTAGAGCTTGAAAACACTTTGAGGAGAAAGAGAAGAGAGAACAAAACCAAAAATAGTGAGCGAATGGAGAATTATCAAGGTGACAATCGTGTTGTGATAGAGCATGACGGGGAAGGAGGACACAACATGAACGTGCAAGACAACGCACATCAATTCAATGAGAATCCTCCTCAACAAGCCTATCAAAATCATGGAGCTATAAACAATCAAGCTTATATTCAACAACTTATGCAACAAGCGATGATTCAACAAGGTTTTCAACAACCTTATCCCCCTCCACAGCAAGCTTATGTGCCACCACCTCCACTTCCGGTTCAACATGGAGTTCAAAATGATCAACGGGTGATCCGGGATTTCTTCATGCCGAGGGCACTTCCACAAATGATGGGACCACCAATTCATGCCAATAATTTTGAGTTTAAAATGGGCTTAATTTCATTGGTGAGAGAGCAACAGTTTGGTGGAGCTCCGAATGAAGATCCTAACGCTCATCTAGCTCAGTTTGTGGAGATTGCCAACACAGTAAAGATGAACGGAGTGAGCGAAGATTGCATAAAGATGAGGTTATTCCCATTTTCTTTGAGGGATAGAGCAAGAACATGGCTCTCCACCATTACTCCCGGTACGTGCAACACTTGGGACGAGCTAGCACAATTGTTTTTAAACAAGTACTTCCCACCGTCAAAGACGCTTCAAATGAAGAGCTTGATCACACAATTCAAGCAAATGCCTCAAGAGAGTTTTTATGAAGCGTGGGAAAGGTTCAAAGAAATGCTACGCAAGTGTCCACAACATGGTTTCCCGGAGAATCAACAAGTTGGATTTTTCTATCAAGGACTTGTGAACGGACAAAGAGTGCTTGTTGATGCCTCGGCAGGAGGATCCGTACTAGGTGTAACTCCGGAAAGGGCTATTCGAATTTTTGATGAGATTGCTACAAATGTTTATCAATGGCCATCGGAGAGAGTTAGTGGAAGCTATGGTTTTGAAAGCTATGATAAAGGACAACAGTTTAGTGTGAAGAGTGTAAGTGTTGAACCAAGTATGCTAAGCATGGAAAAGATAGTGGCGGAAGTTGTTAAACAAATGAGTTTGAATCAAAGTATGAACAATCAAGGAGTGAATATGGTTGAGGGGATACAAGTCGAGCAAGGTGTGCTACCTCCGAATGCTGTGAATGGTGAACAATGGACCAACTCTATGCCACGTGTTGAGGATGTGTCTTATATGCAAGGAAGAAATTACCAAGGTAATTATCAAAACAATTACCAAGGTAATTTCAATCAAAATCAAGGAAGTTATCCACAAAGGCAAGGAGGATTCAATGCTCAAAGTAGTGGAAGTTCACATTCACAACAACAACCAAGGCAAGGAGGGTTCACTAGCCAAGGAAGTAGAAGTTCTCATCCACAACAACAAAGGAGGCAAGATAACTTCTCTTATGCAAACCCAAGTAATGCGGTTGCTTATCCTCCGGGGTATCATCCGGGAGCTAAAGCGCCAAATAATGAAGGAAAGGTGACTAACGAAGAACTTATTGAAAAATTGATTGCTTCCAACAAAAATCAAGAGGAAATGATTGAAAGAAAATTCAAGGCTTTTGAGGAAGTAAATGAAAGACGATTAAAAGCCTTGGAGTATTCATTTAGTCAAATGGCGAGCTCAATGAGTGCTAATGAGAAAGGAAATTTTCCTTCCACTACCATTGTGAACCCAAAGGAACAATGCAAGGCAATTACCTTGAGAAGTGGAACAAACTATGATGGACCATCTATGCCATTAGAAGATGATAAGGTGGAAGAGAAGGAGATGGAGAAAACCTTGGTTGAAGAAGAAGTCGATGTTGAAAGTGAAGTTGAAGATAAATTGAATGAGGAACCGGAATTGATTGATAACAAGGTTGTTGAAAAGAAATGGGAAAGAACCAAGGCGATGAAAAAGAAAGAGGAGGAAATTGAAGTGGAAAGGGATAGTTGGGGAATTCCAAAAACACAAGTACCTATTCCTTTTCCACATCGATTTTTGAAGAAAGGCTTGGATGAAAAGTTTGCAAAGTTTTTGGAAATTTTCAAGAAAATCCACATTAATATACCCTTTGCGGATGCTTTGAAACAAATGCCTCACTATGCGAAGTTTTTGAAGGACATCATGTCAAGGAAGAGGAGCTTGATAGAGAATGAGACCGTCAACTTGACGGAGGAGTGTAGTGCAATAATTCAAAGGAAGTTACCTCCAAAGCTCAAAGATCCGGGGAGTTTTGTTATTACATGTGAAATGGGCAAGAGTGAGGTTCATAAAGCTCTTTGTGATCTTGGGGCAAGTATTAACTTGATGCTTATGTCCATTTTCAAGAAACTTGGTATAGGGGAAGTGAAACCTACATCCGTTACATTGCAACTAGCGGATAGGTCTTTAACCTACCCTAGAGGAATAGTGGAGGATGTGTTAGTCAAGGTTGGAAAGTTTATATTCCCGGTTGATTTTGTAGTGCTTGATATGGACGAGGATGCAAATGTTCCATTGATATTGGGGCGTCCATTTTTAGCAACGGGAAGAGCTTTAATTGATGTACAAAAAGGGGAGTTGAAGTTGAGAGTAAATGAGGAAGAGGTGGTTTTCTCGTTGAAGAGTGCTATGAGATATCCAAATGAGAAAGAAGAATGTAGAAGGATCGACATGATTGATGAAGTTGTTGAAGAGAACCTACCATTCATCTTAGCTAAAGATCCTTTTGAAATGAGCATAAGCCATTCTCTTACTTTATCTTTAAACTCTAATCATTCTTTTCATTGTTTAGAAGATGAAGATATTAATGATTGTTTACATGAATTGAATGCTTGTAGGGTCAAGAGGATGAAGCAAAGTTGGCATACTATGGAAAGAGGGAATATCTTCCATTAGAGATGGAGATTGAAGAGTCAAAGGTTGATAAAGGAAAGGAAGAATTGAAGCCTCTACCCGATCACCTTAGGTACGCATATTTGGGGGACGAGAAGACATTTCCGGTAATTGTATCATCATCCCTTTCTCCTTTAGAACTTGATAAATTGTTGAGAGTACTTAGAGATCATAAGAGTGCTATAGGGTGGAGTTTGGAAGATTTGAAGGGAATTAGTCCCACAATTTGCATGCATCACATAAGGTTGATTGATGAGAACAAATCATGTATACAACCTCAAAGACGTTTGAATCCTATTATGCAAGAAGTTGTTAGAAAAGAAATTTTAAAATGGTTGGATGCTAAAATTATTTATGCCATTAGTGATAGTCCTCATGTAAGTCCTTTGCATGTTGTGGCTAAGAAAGGAGGGTTAACCATTGTTAAAAAGGAATTTGATGAAGAACTTGCAACAAGGGTGAAAACGGGGTGGAGAGTTTGTTGTGATTATAGAAAACTTAATGACAATACTCATAAGGATCATTTCCCTTTGCCTTTTATTGATCAAATGCTTGATAGGTTGGCGGGATACAAGTATTATTGTTTTCTAGATGGTTACTCGGGGTATAACCAAATCATGATAGCCCCCGAGGATCAAGAGAAAACAACTTTTACTTGTCCGTATGGCACATTCGCTTTCTATAAATTGCCTTTTGGGTTATGCAATGCGCCCGCCACCTTTCAACGTTGTATGATGGCTATTTTTGGAGGATTGATTGAAAATGTGATGGAAGTTTTTATGGATGATTTCTCCGTGTTTGGATCTTCATTTGATATATGCTTAACTAATTTGTCCATGGTCTTGCAGCGATGTCAAGATACGAACCTCGTCTTGAATTGGGAAAAATGTCACTTTATGGTTCAAGAGGGTATCGTACTTGGTCATCATATCTCCGAAAAAGGTTTGAGAGTTGATAGAGCGAAGGTTGTAACCATTGAACATCTTCCCCCTCCTAAAAACGAAAAAGGGGTTAGATCGTTTCTTGGTCACGCCTGATTCTATCGACGTTTTATAAAGAATTTTTCTAATATTGCCAAACCTTTGTGTAAATTGCTTGAGAAAGACACTCCATTTGAATTTAATGATGAATGTCTTGATGCTTTTAGGGTGTTAAAGGAAGCTTTGATTTCTTCACCAATCCTTGTCTCTCCCGATTGGAGCAAGCCCTTTGAACTCCATTGTGATGCAAGTGATAGTGCTTTGGGAGTAGTGCTTGGACAAGTGCGAGAGAAGAAATTTCGAGCTATCTATTATGCATCAAAGACGTTCAATGCCAATCAAAAGAATTACACCACAACGGAAAAAGAGTTTCTTTCCGTAGTCTATGCTTTTGAAAAATTTCGTCCATACTTAGTTGGCACGAAAACCATTGTCTATACGGATCATGCTACCATTAGGTATTTGATGAGTAAAAAGGATGCTAAACCAAGACTAATTCGTTGGGTTCTTTTGTTGCAGGAGTTTGATGTTGAGATACGTGATAAGAAGGGAGTCGAAAATGTCATAGCCGACCACTTGTCATGATTGGAGAATGTTGATGAAGAAGGAACCATGGAGCTCATAAATGATATGTTCCCGGATGAAGAGATACGTCAAGTGGATTTTCATCGGATGTACACTTTGTGTGAGACCGGAAGACCGTGGTACGCGGATTTGGTAAACTATTTAGCGTGTGGTATCAAGCCGGACCATCTCACCGAGTCAAAAAGGAAAAAGTTCTACCATGATGTTAAAGAATATTTGTGGGATGATCCTTTATTGTTTAAACATTGTCCGGATGGTATCATACGGAGGTGTATTCCGGAGGAAGAAAAACTAAGTGTCATGGAGATGTGCCATAGTTTACCATGTGGAGGACACTTTGGATTTCAAAAGACGGGAGCTAAGATCTTACAGTCGGGATTGTTTTGGCCAACATTGTTCAAGGATTGCAAAGAATACGTCAAGGAGTGTGATAGATGCCAAAGAATTGGAAGTATTGGACAAAGAGATGAGATGCCTATGAAGAACATCTTTGAAGTTGAAGTGTTTGACGTTTGGGGGATGGACTTCATGGGACCATTTCCACCTTCCAATGATTTTCTTTACATTTTGCTTGCGGTAGACTATGTGTCTAAATGGGTAGAAGCAATTCCTACAAGAACAAATGATGCTCTAGTTGTCAAGGCTTTCTTGAAGAAGAACATTTTTGCAAGGTTTGGAGTACCAAAGGCAATCATTAGCGATCAAGGGACTCATTTCATAAACAAGATCATTGAAAAGCTTTTGAGAAGCTATGGAGTGAAGCACAAGGTGTCAACACCTTATCATCCGCAAACAAATGGTTTGGCGGAGGTATCAAATAGGCAAGTGAAGCTTGTACTTGAGAAGACAGTCAAGGGGAATAGGAAGGATTGGTCTTCTAAGCTAGATGATGCGCTTTGGGCTTATCGAACGGCGTACAAGACCGCTCTTGGCCTTTCTCCGTATAAACTTGTCTATGGGAAAGCATGTCATCTTCCGGTTGAAATAGAACACAAGGCTTTATGGGCATTGAGGAAGTTAAATCTTGAGGAGAAAGAATCGGGAAAGAAAAGATGCCTTCAATTGATTGAGCTTGAGGAATTTCATGAGGAAGCATATTCAAACTCACAAATTGTCAAGGAGAAGCTGAAACGATGGCATGATGAAAGAATCAAAGCAAAGGAGTTTATACCGGGGGATAGAGTACTTTTGTTCAATTCTAGATTGAAACTGTTTCCCAGAAAGCTTCGTTCAAAATGGACCGGTCCATATGAGGTGATTGAAGTTAGAGAAAATGGATCTTTAATGCTTGAGGGATCGGATGGGAATTCTTTTATTGTCAATGGTCATAGGGTTAAGCATTGCCATTCTCCCTCTCAAAGGGAGTTGGTATATGTTGACACCTTCTTTTCTTGAGATCCGTATCCTTTTAGTAGTTTAGGTTTGTATATATTTCTTTTCTTGTTTTGTTTTCTTTTGGTTTCGTAGGTGGATTGTGCTTATGAGGAGAAGATTTTTTTTAAAACATTCTAAATGTGTGTCATTGATGTGAACGGTATATCGTACCACTTTTTGCAAACTTTCTTTGAAACTCTTATTTCAATTCAAGTTTGGGGGGATAATGAAGTGATACGATATGTTATATTCTATGTTGACATGCATTCGTGTGTTTTTGAGCCAAATTTGAAATTTTCTCATAAGTTCGGTTTAGTTTTGATTCGTTTTGGTGGTGTTGAAGTTGATAGTCCTTTTGTTTTGATATTATGATTGAACTAATGATGTTGATAAAGTGTGAGCATGAATAGGGAGTTTTGGAAGCATGGAAACAAGGAAAGACAAGAGTTGAAGATGAAAAGTGGAATATTCAAGGGAGTAGTGACACGCCTCGTGTCGCCGACACGGCCCTGTTAGCTTTGGCCGTGCGACGACATCAGTTAGTCCAACACGAGCAGGATTTGGTCGTGTTGCGTGACACGGGTCGTGTCTAAGCGCGAGACTCGAGTCGTGTAGCCGACACGACCCTGTACGCTTTAGCCGTGCGGGAGCACCAGAACACGCAACACGGGTACCTTATGGCCGTGTTGCGTGACACGACTCGTGTCGGGTCAGAAGAAACGTTTTAAAAGGCAGATTCTGGACACAGCTCGAAGGCTAAAAACTCATTCCCACCGTGAATATCTAGTCGAAACTCCACCAATCATCCTCTAAACACCAAAGAGTGGTAAGATTGTGAGTGTAGAAGGTGAACTTCAAAGCATAAACACCAATCCCCTACATTTTGTTCAATAGAATTCAAGGTATGTCTTCTTGTGCCCTAATTCTCAATTCGAGGTATGAATGGCGAAATTCATGTATGGGTTTTGAATGATGGAATGTATAAAGCATGTCTAGGATAGTGAAACATGAATTTGCATATTTAATTGTTGGATTGATTGAATTTTGGATAGATTTAGGGTTCATGAAGGATGAAATTGGGGATAATTGTTTTAGGATGATTAATTTAGGGCATGTGATTGTTAAATTGATCAATAATGCTTCTATGATGATTGTATTGATGTAAATTAGTTTAGGTATTGAGGAATTGAGCATGAAAGCATAGTTAAGATTTGTTGAATTGAATTGTGAAATAGGTGCATGCCAAGTGTTTGATGAAATGCCTAAATGAAACTTCAAACTGAAATTCAAAGTTTTTACATGAAGCATTATTGAATTGAATTGTGCCCATTGAAAAAGTGAAATGTTATGAAAGAATGAGAGGATTAGGATGTTGAAAGTGAGTGATTGAATGAAATTTTTGAAATAACTTTGTGTTAAGTTGATTGGATCTAAATGTTAAGTCTTTGAAACAAAGTGTTTATTGTGCTTGAATATGTGCTAGGATTAACACTTAGTTGAATAACTAGTGATAATTCTAATCAACATGAGACATTTTGTTTTGAGTTAACTTGAAACTAATTTGAATTATGTTGGACATTGTAGATGGCTGAAAGAAGAGTGAGGAAACGCAATGAGGACTTCATTTTCATTGAGTCAGATATGGAACTGTCCAACCTTGATGTCAAACTGCTAATGAAAGACCAACACCCTGAGAATTTTGGAGTAGAGTTCATGAAATGGGAGAAGTACGCATTGAGATGGGAGTACATAATCCCAAAGATTAGGGCAACTCGATTCCAAGATCAAGCAACCATGGAAGGCCTTGGAATAGAAGGTGATCTGAGGACTCTATTCCGTCGAGTGGAAATGGAGGAGTTTTTCGATAAGAGACCTCCCACTTATCTCCACCTTACAGCCGAGTTCATGAGCACCTTGGAGGTTCACAGAGATAGGAACAAGTTTCCTATTGCTATCACATTTCAGTTAAACAATGAGATGTGGGAGAAAATACCTGTGAATGAGCTGAATAGATTTTTTGGGTGCCCAATCATGAGAGGCCATCAGAACTTCCTACCACAAGGGGGTTTCAATCAACAAACGTGGTGGAGAAAATTAGTTGAGGATGGGACTGAGCCTCCAGAGTACATTCCAAGTTCATCTAAAGGGACAGCCATAAGGAACCCAATCATGAGGTACCTTGAGAAGATAGTATCAAATACTATTCTGGGTCGGTTCGAGAGTGGATCTGTTGGGGAGAAGCAGTTGTACATCATGTACAGTATATTCAAAGAGTTCACAGTGAACATTGCAGCCCACTTCGTTCAGCATGCAGAGAGAGTGGCGAAGAGAGAGAACACTAGAGGGATTATGATTGGAGGAATGGTGACAATGATTGCTCAAGGGTTAGGCATCGACCTTAGAGGGATGCAACACTCGATGATTAGTGAAGGGCTCACGTACAATCAACTCATAAGGATGGAGTTCCTATCATTCATAGGAAATATGTATTGCTTGAAGCAAGATAAGGGAGCTCCATTCCCTCTACCTGCTCCTGAGCTCACCACACTGCAAGGACGAAGAAAGCATCAGAATTTACCAATGGCGAGTCCTAACCACTCCGCAGTCGTGAGAGCTTTCTACCGAGAGAATAGAGATGGAGTGGAAGCAGTGCTCCAGCAGATGAGAGTGGATGAGAATCCTGAGCTAAGGAATCTGAGAGCTGAGCCGATGGACATGGATGTAGGGGAGGAAGAGCAACATCATCAGGTGGAATTTGAAGAGCATGCACCAGAGCCTCCAGCATTTGAGCAAGAAGAAGAAGAACAAGAGGAAGGAGATGGACCAAGAGAGGGGAATGCAAGATGGAATCTTCTGGAGAACGAACTCATGGAGATCAGGCAGACGCAGCAGGCGCTTGAAGATGAGATGAGAGAGTTCCGGGAGGAGCAGCAGAGGCAAGGTGCGATGATCAGGGAGATCCATGAGGGGCAGCGTCGTAGGGAGTATTATGAAGAGAATACACGATCACGCTAGAACAATATGGAGGAAATGATCACAAGGATGTTCAATTTCCAATTCCCCACCACACCTCGTGCTTATACTCCTTGGGGATCATGGCATAATCAACCCCCTCCGCCCCCTGATAACTAAGGGAGTACTTTTGGTGCTCGACACTTCATTAGTTCATCTTCTTTAGTGATTTAATTTGTGTTGGATTTGAGACTTCGTATTGTTGTTTTGGGATGTTTAATTTCGTGTTTTTCTTTCAATTAAGGATTGAGATGATTTTTGTTGTGTATTGATCATGGATGGGGTAAATTTTCTTTGTTTATTTTCTTTTATTGTTGTCTTTGTGTTTATACTTTTGTCGTTTTGTTGTTTCTTTGGTTTATTTGTGTTTGTGTGTTGTTTTTATTTTTATTTTTTTGTGTTTAGGTTTGATTTGGTGGTTTGTTTGGGAGGTTGTGAGTCATTTTGAATATGAGTGATGATGCATTATGGTGATAAGTGAGGTCGAATTATGATTAAGGAACTCTACGCTTTCGAATTGTGATATGTTTTATTTAACTAATTCAATTAAAAGAATGAATAAGTTGTAATAAGTCCTTTTAAGTCGAGCATAAACTTGTGAGAATTTGAGCCTCGACCATGTATACATGGTACCTTTTCATGAGTGGATTGGTTGAGTTTTGACAAACTAAATACTTGCTCAAAGACTTTAGGAATGAATCCGATTAATGGAGATCGATGAAATGATTTAAGGCCATCCTTGTCATGTATAGCCATTGCCAAATATTTTCTTACCTTTAAAATCATCCCTAGTCAACCATTTTGAGCCTATAAGCCTATTTATTGTGAAGATAGCACATTACAAGCTTTAATTACCCACATGAGCCTAAGATATATACCTTTTGTGTGAGTAATAAAGAAGATGGTGGCTAGAAAGGTGTGATGAAATAACAAAAGAGAAAGAGGAAATGGTAAATAAGTAAGAAAAAGGATGAAAAGAGTATAAGAAAGAATGGACATGCAACTTCAAAACAAGAAAACGAGCAAAGCAACAATAATATGCTCAAGTACTTAAGAATCAAAGAGAAGAGGCATGAATCTATAAGAAGCTCAAGAAATCCAAGGAAGTGATGATTAGTGCTTATGATCAATAAAGAAAAGAAAGGAAGAAAAAGAATGTGAAGGGATGGAAGAAAGTAGCTACCTCTTCGATTACTTACACTCGTTTAGTCACTTTTACCTATATTCTTCCTAACCTACCAAAGAGCCTATCATTACATCCTTAATTAAAGACCTTTTTGATCATTGATTAAAATTTTGGTGGTTTGTGAATAGAGTCTACGAGCAAGTGTATGGTGAGTTGAGCCAATTGATTGATGAGTGTTGATTTACCTTATTTAAAGAGTGTCGAGTGCAATTGATAAACTATTGTGAGGTTTAGACTAAAAGGACTATATTGCTCTTTATTCTCTTTTGATTGAACTTGTTAATTTCTCTTATCATGAATCTAATGTTGTAGGTTAGCTTAGCATGATTTGAAATTCTTGTTGCTAATGATGCGTTATTACTTGTGTTCGTTTAGTCTTTTCACTAGATGAAAACTTCTCCCTCGGTCTATTATTTTCATTGTTCGGGGACGAAAAATACTTTAAGTCTGGGGGTGTGATTGTCGTTATTTTCACCTAGATTTTAGTGCCTTTTTGTGTGTATTTTTCGTATTGTTTCATCCGTATTTTTGTGTATTTTGGTGGTGTTATGTGTTTTCATAGGAATGTGTGAGAATGATCTTAAACATATATATAACAGGTGAAAATGGAGTAAAAATGAAGACGGAAGATCAAACAAAGAAGAAGAAACAAAGGTGCAAGAACACGACCGGCCGTGCTGGCAACACGGCTCGTGTTGCAGTAAACGACCCGTGTGCCAGATACGGGCCTGTCCAGAATGGTCGTGCGGCGGCATCTATTTATCCAACACGGCCACCACTTGGTCGTGTTGTGGAGCACGACCCGTGTACGAGACACGGGCCTGTAAGCGGAGGCCGTGCGGCGACGTCTAGGCATTCAACACGGCCACCCTTTGGCCGTGCGACGCAGAACGACTCGTGTGCAGCATGCCCTGACACGACACGACCCGTGCTACGTAGCACGACTCGTGTCGGCACCAGAACATGATATTTTTTTACAATTCTTCTAGAAGGTCTCCATGGGGTATAAATACCAATCCATTCAACATTTTTGGAGAGATCCGAAATTCTACTGTTCCCACACACCTCACACACCATTCCTTTGATTTCACACCAAATTCTCCATCCCATTCATCCATTTTTAGATTTACATCATCTCTCCATAATTTCCTCCATCCAAATCAAGTGAAGAAGCAAGGAAGCTTGGGTTATCACCAAAGGAAGAAGGGAGATTCAATTGGATCCATTTCCAAGGGAGTTTTCATTCCAATTTTGTGTTAATCCTTTAGTTTATCATGATTTGTAAGAATTATAATGTCTATGTTATGGATCTTATGAAGATTGTAGGCTAATCTCCCTTGTGAGATTAGCAACATGAAGGTTGTTGGTTAATTTGTGGATCTATGTAATTAAATTCATATGTTGATGGGGATATTTGATTTTCTATCATTGGTGCTTATATATCTTGAGATTTATGATGTTTTGTGTGTTTGATTGTTCTAATTATATGATTAGATTGAGAAATCAATTATGTGCTTAGGATAGTCAAGTGAATCATTTCATCAAACACCTCATGTGCATTATAAATGGTAAAGTGATTGAGAAGTCCTTTATTATTTAGAACCCTTTGATGGAATATGTGATTAGTTAGATTGAGAAGTCAATTGATTATATGAAGGGATTCTATAATTGAACTTAGTACCTAGTTGGAATAGTTTAATTTAGAACCAACCTTTGAGCTATTTAGAGATTGTGCAAATGATCTACATCCTAATCATTTCGAGAGGAAGTTTAGGTGGTATAAGTGTTGGCCCTTAGTCTTAACCCTTGATATATATGAGTTTAATGCATGAATCCATAAGTTACCACTTCATTAGTGTTGTTAATCTCACTTCTACTTAATTTGGAAAACCACTCATTCATCATCTTTATCTTGTCATTTGATTATTGCTTGTCTACTTTCATTTAATTACTTGTTTTCCAAACCATCCATCTATGATTCGTCTCTATAAAATCGTGATAAACGTGATATCGCTTAAGTGCTAGCATCGACCTCCCTGTGGTTCGATAAATTCTTGAATTGGTCAACCCGACTACAAGTTATGGCTAATCACTTTGTTTTGGGAATCCCCCATTCATCACGATCAACCTTCTCCGCTTTCTCCTTTTCGGCTCTCAAACGCTTGGCTCTCTCCCACTTTTTCTTAGTTATTATCTCTGTACTTTGCTCATTCTGAACCACTGGAGTAGCATCAACATCATCGAGAGTGTTCGGAGTGGCAACAGGCAATTTCTGGTGGGGTTCGACCAGGGTTTGACCTGTAGAACAGGTCGAACCATGTACGTACTGGTCGAACCTACCTTCTGGACAACGGCTCTCTTTTTGAATTTGAGGTTCGACCTTGGTTCGACCTGTGAAACAGGTCGAACCATGGGTACCTAGGTCGAACCGGCCTACTATACTTCTTCCACCATCCGGTTCGACCAAGGTTCGACCTGTTTGATAGGTCGAATCATGACCGTCGTGGTCGAACCGTTGCTGTGACAAAACAGAGTGCTCCAAGTGGTGCAGTTTGACCTGGGTTCGACCTGTTGAATAGGTCGAACCAAGATTGGTTTGGTCGAACCAGTGTTCTGGGAAAACAGAGTGCTCCGAGTTGTCAGGTTCGACCATGGTTCGACCTGTGGGACAAGTCAAACCATCTGCAGTTTGGTCGAACCGATGCTGCAATATTTCTTGATCGTGTCCAGTGTGTTGGTTCGATCTCCCCTGTATGGTTCGACCTTCAATGTTGGTCGAACCATGTTCGAACCTTGCCCTAGACATGTCTAAATTTGATTTCGGCCTCATAGGTCCCTCGTACTGCGTTCCCGATCTTAATGTGATGGCGTTGCAGGACCTTGGATTCTCAATACTTTGAGACGGGAACTTCCCCTTCTCAAGAGTTTGAGTAAGCTTGTTAACACTTCCTGCCATCTTCCCCATCAGTAACGTAAGGTCCTTCACCTGCTTAGATATAACCTCATGGTTTGCATCGATTTTCTTTTCAAGTTTGGCCTCAAGGCGGTTAACTCTTTCATCATTCTTGGTCATATACCTGTTCACAGTATTCTCAAGACCCGATTTTCCTTCTTCCATCTTAGAACCTGGTTCAACACCCATCGGAGGTTGAATCGCATTATTTGGATTGCTCCATGAGAACTCCGGCCTCCTAGGCTGTTGATAACCACCAGGGGGACCACGATTATTATAGTTTCCTCGATAGTTCCCTTGGTAATTCCGATTTTCTTGATCTGGATACCTAGTCCGTTGAATACTTTGACCCATGGCATAGTGTGCCTCTTCTAACTCCTCTTGGATTGTAGATTGGTCCCTCATTCTTTAACTCCTGCTGCGTGATTGGTACGCGCTGAGATAATTCGATGATTTGCTTCTGTTGGGATTCAAGTAGCTTGTTGATATTGGACAGGCTAGAGACGATCTCATCCTCTCTACTTGTTTTAACCATTGCTTGTTCAACCTTAGCTACCTTACCAAGGACATAAGTACCTCTGACCCTATCAGTTGGTCAATCCCTCGAATTCATCGAAATATCTTCAAACAACTTTTCGGCCTCTACGGATGACTTTGTAAGCAATGCTCCATTAGAGGAAGCATCCAATAACACTCGTGAATCACAGTCCAATCCATTGTAGAATATACTGATATATTGAGCTTTAGATAGCCCATGTTGAGGACACTTCCTAAGCATGTCCTTGAATCTATCCCATGCTTCATGAAATTTTTCTCCTCCACCCATAGCGAATTGGTTAATGTCTTGCTTCATCTTAAATACCTTTGAAGGTGGCATGTACCTCTCCAAGAACCTTAACTTCAGTTGCTCCCAAGTGGTGCACTCAGCTGCGTTGATAGTGTCGTACCAATCTCTCGCCTTTTCAGTAAGCGAGAATTTGAACAAAAGGATCTTTCTTGCATCTTCATGTTCTCCTGCGACTTTTTAAGTACTTGCATAGCCCAAGAACTTGTTCAGATACTGCTGCGGATCCTCGAAAGACCCTCCTGAAAAGGAGTTCCTTTCTATCATGCTAATAAGAGCGGGATGAAGATCGAAAGCTGAATTAGTTCCCCTTGCTCCTAGAAGCCCAAAATTTTCAGCCCCATTGTTTCTGAAAACCTCTCGGATGGCTAGATTATCCGGATTCGCTGCCATGTTGACTGTCCTTACTCCCGAATTAACTTCAGTTGTAGCTTCAATCGTCTGCGAATTCTGCTCGTCAACTTCAACTCCAAAATTTAGAGCTTCAGTTGGATCAATAGTCTTTGCCTTGCTCTTCTTCTTCTTCTTCTTCTTCTTTCTTGACGATGCTCCGATTTCAGGATTGTAGGGGTTCAAGTTCACCTTTCTTTGATCTCGTGAGCATGCACCTAAAAAGAACTAGAATTAAAATAACAAAATAAGAAAAATAGCCTTAATAAACTAGAAATAACAAAAAGATATTTTAAGCCGTCCTCGGCAACGGCGCCAAAAACTTGATGGGCGTTTTCTCAACACACAATTAATCCCCAAGTATGAAGGATATCAATTGTAGTTTCGAAGGTGACCAAGTTAAATATCGAATCCACAGGACGGATAAATATCACTTTAGTTATTTTCTAGCAATCATGACTATGTTGAAAATTGTAATTTTGTTTTGTAAACTAAGTAATAATTAAAATAGCAATTAAAATAACAAGAACAAGAAAATAGTAGTGTGATCAAATAAGATAATAGGTAGTTCGTCAAGCCATCCAATTTTATTCGTTAATTCATACTTTCGTGTGTCGATGTCCAACTCTGCCTTGTGGTTTATAGACGCTTCGCTAGACCATACAAATCTATTCTATAGACACAAATAGATAAGCTTTTGACACGTGTAAATATCCTCAGAGCAAGACGTATACTTTACCTCCCTTTCTAGGTACTATCATAATCAATTATTTCTCGTGCACTTAGTACTCTAACCCGATTTGATCTCCATTTTTAGGTACTATAAAGTTATACTCTTTATCCTACTTATTAACCCGAATTCAATTCAATTAATAAGTATTCATATAAGATTTCGGAATCCCTTCACTTAGAATTATAACAATAAACCCTGCTCAACAGTGAACGCACTCAACCAATAACCATGTCATGTATTCAGACTTTACACAACGAATATTGATGCACAAAACAACTATGAGTATGGATTAAAAACGTGCAATCTTATATAAAATAAACCACAAGTAGTGTTGTACGGAGTATACACACGAAATACAAATTAACTCATGAAACCTTCATAACCCTAGAACTACCGAAGTGGCTCTAGCCCATGATTGATCTAAGAACAACCATGGCTAGTTGGACCAATCTTGCTTGAAACTCCAGCTGAAACTCTGTCTCAGCTCTCCTACTCTCCCCTTGTAATGTGTTGTTGGCGACGATCCCTATCTTTTCTCGTACTCTTCGTGTTCTTCGTGTTCTCTGCATGAGCCTCCTTTTATACTTGTAATCATGTTTCTAGGGCTTGGAATGGGCTTTTCAAGTGATTCCACGTGTTTTGGCCTCGAAAATTTGGATAAGGTAAGTTTCCACGTTTTGGTTCAACCTCGTCAAACAGGTCGAACCACCGGCCACAGGTCGAACCATAAGTCGAACCCTGCTACTGGACACATTCTGCACTTGGTTTGACCTCATGTACAGGTCGAACCCCTGCCTCTTTGGTCGAACCCCAGGTCGAACCTCACCATTGGACAATTTCCGCTCCTGGTTCGACCAACTGTCAGGTCGAACCCCAACGTCGTGGTCGAACCCATCTTCTCGCGAACTGGTTCGACCATGGTTCGACCTGATGAACAGGTCGAACCCTTTGAGTTATGGTCGAACCTTCCTCCTGCAAACTTTTCACTGCTGGTTCGACCTGTAGGAGAAGTCGAACCCTCCTCCATCAGGTCGAACCCTACTCTTTCCTTGGCGGTTCACGTGGTCTAACCTTCGCCTCTTCGATTCTTGGCACTTCCACTTCGTTTTTGCTATGAAAACCACTTAAATAGCTCCACTAACACCTGATTCATGCTAATTCACAATATATATAGGTTTTCCACCTATTTCCACCTCAAAACTCTCCAAAACTAGTACAAAACATGATGCCAAACTTGTGAATTTACACACTCATCACCAATCCTGGCCATCTATTTCTAAAACAAATCTCAGCCATTCATTAAAATAATTAAATAACTATAATTATGATATTTTCAAATCAGGAAAATCCTGACCATCCCATTGAAATAATTAAATTAAATAATTGAAATTATAATTTTTTCAAATTAGGAAATAATTAAATAATTATAACAAAACCAATTCTGGCCATCTATTTCTCAAACAAATCTCAGACACCTATTAAAATAATTAAATAATTATAATTATGACTTTATCAAATTAGGAATAAGATATTATTTATTAAAAAATTAATAATATTAAATAAAGCTTGCAGAATAGATGTCAAATCAAATATTGACCAATCAAATTGCAGGGATGGAAAGGCTCAAGCCCGCAGAATTAGGTCAAATCATCCATTGATCAATCATATTGCGAGTAATATATGAGGCTTCCTCACCCTTCACCTATATAAGGAGCCATTCTCCATTCATTCCGGACACACCGAGAGCGATTCTCTACGAAGATCAAAGACTTCAGAGTTGTCTGAATAGTTTCCATTCATTCCAGAAATACCGAGAGCGATTCTCTATGAAGATCAAAGACTTCAAAGTTGTCTGAATAGTTCTTCGAATTCTTCAACGAGAATCAACTCAAGAACGGAACACATCTGGGATTCAGGTTCTAAACCGCCCGGATTAAGCGTTCTATAGTCAAGTTTTTCAGTGAACTGCCTATAATCTGGGATTCAAGTGCTAAATTGCCCAGATTTAATCCTACTTAAGTCAAAGTTCTTCCAATAACGACCTATAATCTGGGATTCAGGTGCTAAACCGCTCAGATTAAAGCATTTTTAAGTCGATCACCCATTAAAATAATTAAATAATTATAATTATGACTTTTTCAAATTAGAAAATAAGATATTATTTATTAAAAAAATTAATAACATTAAATATAATTCAAATCCTAACTATCTATTCTCAAATAAATATCTCACATATTTATAGAAAATTGAAGAAAAAAAAGATAGACAAAAAAAATGATACCTCTTTTGAGAATTATTGGACCTACAAAAAATAGACCAAATCTCAGCCACCCATTAAAATAATTAAATAATTATAATTATGACATAAAGCAAAATAAATACAATCCCGACCATCTGTATTTAAAATAAATCTCAGCTACCCATTAAAATAATTAAATAATTATAATTATGACATTTTCAAATTAGGAAATAAGATATTATTTACATCTATTTCTAAAACAAATCTCAGCCACCCATTAAAATAATTAAATAATTATAATTATGACCTTTTCAAATTAGAAAATTAAATAAGATATTATTTATTAAGACTTTAATAACATTAAATATATTATTTGAAATATATAAAAGTAGAGTAAATCTAATTCTGGCAATTTGTTTCTGAAACAAATCTCACCCACCCATTATATAATTATAATTACGACCTTTTCAAATTAGGAAATAAGATATTATTTATTAAAATTTTAATAATATTAAATATATTATTTTAATATACTCAAAATTTTCAAGTAAATCTAAGTCACCCATTAAAATAATTAGATAATTATAATTATTACTTTTTCAAATATTTTCAAACTAGGAAATACAATATTATTTATTAAAAATTGAATAATATTAAATATATTTGTAAGAAAATAAAATTCACAGTCCAATTAAATGGCAACACGTGGATTTTCTTGATTAAAATATCAATTTTAATTTATTATATTTTATTTTAAATTTAAATTCAAATCAAATATTGATCAATCAAATTACAGGGATAAAAATGTCCAAGCCCGCAAAATTAGGTCAAATCAGCGATTGACCAATCAAATTGCGAGTTATATACGGGGCTTCCTAACCCTTCACCAATATAAGGAGCCTTCCTCTATTTATTCTAGACACACCGAGAGTGATATTCTACGAAGGTCAAAGGCTTCAGAGTTGTCTGAATAGTTCTTCAAATTCTTCAACGAGAATCAATTCAAGAACGAAATACATCTAGGATTCAGGTTCTAAACCGTCCGGATTAAGCGTTCTACGGTCAAGTTCTTCGGTGAACATCCTATAATCTGGGATTTAGGTGCTAAACTGTCCGAATTTAAGCGTTCTTAAGTCAAGTTCTTCAATGAACGACCTATAATCTGGGATTCAGGTGCTAAACCGCTCGAATTTAGGCCTGCTTAAGTTAAAGTTCTTCCAAGAACGACATATAATCTGAGATTCAGATGTTAAACCGACTGGATTTAAGAGTTCTTAAGCTCAAATTTAAGCTTACTTAAGTCAAAGTTTTTCTAAGAACGGCCTATCATTTGAGATTCAGTTGTTAAACCGTTCGAATTTAAGCATTCTTAAGCCAAGTTCTTCAGTGAACGGCCTATAATCTGGGATTCAGGTGCTAAACCGCTCAAATTTAAGCTTGCTTAAGTCAAAGTTTTTCTAAGAACGGCCTATCATTTGAGATTTAGGTGTTAAACCGTTCGGATTTAAGCATTCTTAAGCCAAGTTCTTCAGTGAACGGCTTATAATCTGGGAGTCAGGTGCTAAACCACTCGAATTAAGCCTTCTTAAGTCAAAGTTCTTCCAAGAACGGCCTATAATTTGGGATTCAGGTGCTAATCCCAGCCACTCATTAAAATAATTAAATAGTTATAATTATGACATTTTCAAATTATGAAATAATTTAGTCAAAATTCTAACTATGTATTTCTCAAACAAATCTCAACCACCCATGAAAATAATTAAATTATTATAATTATGATCTTTTCAAATTAGAAAATTAGATATTATTTATTAAAACTTTAATAATATTA
This sequence comes from Pogostemon cablin, assembly GCA_023678885.1. Classification (NCBI taxonomy): domain Eukaryota; kingdom Viridiplantae; phylum Streptophyta; class Magnoliopsida; order Lamiales; family Lamiaceae; genus Pogostemon; species Pogostemon cablin. The sequence goes on along the minus strand of CM042959.1, from coordinate 31,645,348 downwards.
AATATATTATTTGAATATATTCAAAATTTTTAAATAAATCTAAGCCACCCATTAAAATAAATAAATAATTATAATTATGATTTTTTCAAATTAGGAAATAAGATAATATTAAAGCAGAATAAATTCAATCCTAACCATCTATTTCTAAAATAAATCTCAGCCACTCATTAAAATAGTTAAATAATTATAATGATGAATTTAGGGTTTAGGGTTTTAGGGTTTGGGGCTTTCGGTAATTATTTCAGTGCAAAACACATATAAGATAATTAAAAAATATAAATAAAGAAATAATATGATAACAAAATTCAAACTACTCCAAAACCGAATGAAAGAAGCTCAAACAAATCTCAGCCACCCATTAAAATAATTAAATAATTATAATTATAATTTTTTCAAATTAGAAAATAAGATATTATTAAAGTTAAATAACTGACCATCTATTTTTTAAGCAAATCTCGGACACCCATTAAAATAATTAAATAATTATAATTATGACTTTTTCAAATTAGAAAATAAGATATTATTAAAGCAGAATAAATCAAATCCTGACCATCTATTTGTTAAACAAATCTCAACCACCCATTAAAATAATTAAATAATTATAATTACGAATTTAGGGTTTAGGGTTTTAAGGTTTATGTTTTAAGCTTTAGGGTTTCTGGTTTAGGGTTTTAGGGTTTATGGTTTAGGGTTTTAGGGTTTTCTGTAATTATTTCCTTATAAAACACATATGAGATAATTAAAAAATATAAATTAAGAAATAATATGACAACAAAATTCAAACCACACCAAAATCGGATGAGAGAAGCTCAAACGATCTCAGCCACCTATTAAAATAATTAAATAATTATAATTATAACTTTTTAAATTAGAAAATAAGATATTATTAAAGCAGAATAAATCTAATCCTGACCATTTATTTCTTAAACAAATTTCAAACACCCATTAAAATAATTAAATAATTATAATTATGAATTTAGGGTAGAATAAATCCAAACCCGTCCATCTATTTTATAAACAAATTTCAGTCACCTATTAAAATATTTAAATAATTATAATTATGAATTTAGGTTTTAGGGTTTTAGGAGTTTTAAGGTTTAGGATTTTAGGGTTTATGGGATAATATTTGAAGAGGGCCAAATCCTGACCATCTATTTCTTAAACAAATCTCAACACCCATTAAAATAATTAAATTATTATAATTATGACTTTTTCAATAATTAAAAAATTATTAACCCATAAAAGCAAAATAAATCAAATCATGGTCATCTATTTCTCAAATAAATCTCAGCCACCCATTAAAATAATTAAATAATTATAATTATGACTTTTTCAAATTAGGAAATACTCCCTCTGTCCCACCCAAAGGGTGGTATTTGCTTTTTGCACGTGGATTAAGAAGTATTATTTAATGTGTTGTGGGTAGTTGTATTAGTGGGAGTTTAAGCTCCATATTTAATTGTGTTAGTGGGTGTGTGTGGGTTCCATATTTGTAAAAAAAGAAAGATGACTCTCTAGGTGGGACACCCAAAATAAAAAAAGAACCCTTTGAGTGGGACGGAGGGACTAAGATATTATTAAAGTAGAATAAATCCAAAACTTACCATCTTTCTCTTCAACAAATTAATCTCAGCCACCCATTAAAATAATTAAATATTTATAATTATGAATTTAGGGTTTACGATTTTAGAGTTTAGGGTTTTGGGATTTAGGGTTTAAGGTTTTAGTGTTTAGGGTTTTAGGATTTTAGGGTTTAGGGTTTTAGGATTTTATGGTTTATGGCATAATGTTTGTAGAGGGTCAAATCTTGACCATTTATTTTTTAAACAAATCTCAACTACCCATTAAAATAATTAAATAATTATAATTATGATTTTTTCAATAATTAAATAATTATTAATCCAACCAAACTTTCATTGTAAATAATTGTTAATAATCTCGTAAAAATAAAAAAATAAATATATGCCAATTTTTTAATAATTATTAACTATATGGCAACAATATATACACATTATTTTGTGAAATTAAGAAATCTTATTTAATTTAAAACTTTAATAATCTCATTAAATTTTTACCTAATATATAGTAACAATAAACACAAAAAAAATTAAAAAATAAATATATTATAACTTTATGGCCTATGAATAAATAAATATTATTTTTGTGATATTACATTACATTGAAATATTTAATTTAAAACTTTTATAATCTCATTAAATCTTTTACTAATATAGCAACAATAAACAATATATATATATATATATATATATATATATATATATATATATATATATATATATATATATATATATATATATATATATATATATATATATGCTAATTTTTTAATAATTTTATATGGCAAGAATATATACTCATTATTTTTGTGTTCGTTTGATTAATTCTCTACCAACTAACAAAACAAGCATTGTCGTTAAACTCACATACGTTAGATTGTTTGAGTCTCCTAATTATCAAAATTCATGGTTTAACCAATCTGGAATGTGCTTATCACAATACTGAGGTTTGTTAATATTTATTACTTTGTTGTTATTTATTTTCTAATCATTGTGATGCATCATATTGTGATTTGAAACCTGAGTACGTTTTGTAGGGGTATTTGTTTATTTTTATTATTTTATATATTTTTTCAAAGAAATATTATTCGGTTCAAACATCATAAAATCAAATGAAGTTGGTGCCCTAAAACTAACACATACCGTGCAACGCACGGGTTAGCTACTAGTTTTTAGAAGAGTAAGAAATTATTTAATATATTTAATCTATTTATCCTTAGAATTTTTAAGTTTAATAAATTTATTTACTTATAAAATTCTAAATAAGGAATTTCATGAAAAAAATTCTTAGTTTAATATTAATTAATTTTCATAAATTTTTTTACCGTTAATTATTTATTTTATATTTATTTTGTTATATTTAATAATTTATCCTTAGTTATACAATAATGTATAACTGTTATATACATTTATTAATTTTATTTATTAAACGTTAATAGTTAGAGATGATAATGAGATGTGCATTTTCAAGTACCCGTTCTATCCAAATCTTAATAGGGCGGGTACGGATAGTTATAAACGGGTTTAGGATGGATACAGATAGTTGTGAAAATCTCATTAGGGTTTGGAACAAGTACGAATAATACCTCAATACTCGCGGTACCCCATATATATATACATATATATATATATATATATATATATATATATATATATATATATATATATACAAAATTTAATATAATTATTTAAAATAATAGAATTTAATTTATATTTAATTCATAATAATATAATTTTAAATAATAGAAAAGATATAAATATTTATATAATTAATTAATAATAAATGGGTGCGGGTACCCGTGATAAACATGTATGAGATGGGTACGGGTACCATAATAAATTTTTTAATGGGATGTGTACAATTAGTTTTCTTTTTTTAAATCGCATAAGAGTATGAGTACAAAAAATAAACGGATACCCTACCTGTTGTCATCCTTAATAATAGTTTTATGTTTAATTATGATTTTTTAAGATTATACTTTTTATTTAATAATTTAAAAATGATAATAATATAAGAACTTATTATATAAAAATATACTCCCTCCGTCCCGTCCTAAGGGTTGTTTTTACTTTTTGCACGTGGATTAAGCAGTATTATTATTTAATGAGTAGTGGATAATTGTATTAGTGAGTGTGTGGACCCCATATTTTAATTGTATTAGTGAGTGTGTGTGGGTCACATGTGTTTTAAAAGGGAGTGGACTCTCTTAGTGAGACGCCCAAAATAGAAAAAAATGACTATTTGAGTAGGACGGAGGGAGTATGTTTTGCGTTGGCAATATAATATTAAAAATTATATATAAATTTATACTATATAATGTTATTAAATTTTTAATAGACATTACAAAAGTTTAACGTGTTGTATAAATTTTTATTTTTTTTGTTTAAAAATTTTAATATTAAAAAAATTAAAACTTTTATGAATAAAATTATTTTTATTAACTTATATAGTTGTTAATATTATGAAAATGACTCGTGTAAGACCGTCTCAGGTGAGGACTTACATGATATATGTATAAAAATTAATAACTTCTATAATGAAAAGTGATACTTAATTAACGAAAGTGATAATGCTATTTTATGAACAATTTTTAATATAATTGAAAAATGATAAAATTTCATAATAAAAGTGATAACATTTCATAGCGAAAGTGTTATCATCATCCATCAAGGACCATTCAATTTCTCTAACCAAATACATATTTCGGTACTCCAACCAAATACACTATATTGTTCGGGTACTTCAACCAAACACAATATGAAATTGAATACATCTTTCGGGTACTCCAACCAAACACACAATATACTATTCGGGGTACTACAATCGAACAAAATATGAAATCTTAATTATTAGAATATTTATGTCTTATTAATTTTGAATATTTTAATTTAATTATTTTTTAGTACGTTTAGAAAATTCAGAGATACGAATAGCCGATTCCATAAAAAATTCGATTATCCCACGTATTACGCGGGTTTCGTACTAGTAAACCACTATAGAACAAATTTTAATAAAAAATGTGAACATTAAAAATTAAATAAATTTATATAAACCAACCCAGAACAAACAAATACATTGATGTTGGTCAAAATAGAAAAAAATATAACCACACGAGTAGATAAATTATGTACTAAGAACTGTAGGTTTTTTACATATTGCACATTATCAAATAAAAAATAAATTAAAGCTGCATATTTGTTTTCATCTATATGAAGAATCTACATTTTGAAGAACCCTAATTAAAGTCCCAAATTAAAGAATCCAAATCCAATCTCTTAACCAATTCAAATATAAGAAAAATCCAAATTAAAGAGGAATCTAATCCAGAATCAGCTCAAATTCGACTACTCCATTCCATACTACTCCATCTCTGCTGCGCTAAGCTGCCAATGGTGCCAATGGTGCCAGACGTCTTCTTCACACCCATTCCCTTTTTTTAATTTCTTGAATATTTTTTGTTTTAATCCCTTTTTTTTAATGTTAATTTACAATTTTATGTAAATAAAATTCATAAATAGTGAGGTCATGTGAGTCAGCATTTGGTGAGAGCATTTGCTGCGAATTTGGAGAAAATATTTGAAATTGGGAAACATGAGGCAGGTTTGGTTAAGATTAATCCATACGGTTGCTTTGTTTTTTTAATTTTATAAATTTCATTGTAGTTTTTAAATTCAAGTATTTTAATTTATTGTAATGTAATTTTTTATTTTTTTAATTGATATTTTATTCATTAATTAAATTTATAATTTGTTTGCTGACTCATTTTTTTTTTACACCTGGACATGACGTGTCACTTTAATTGATTGAGAAACAACTAGACTGGCCATGTTAGCATCGCTTGTCGGTTTCCGGCAACAAATGACAAATCTGGCGAAAATTGGACCAAAATCAACGAAAAATGAAAGTAACGAGACTAATTAAACACAAATACTCCATCCGTCTCCTTCAAAGAGTATATTTTTTCTATTTTGGGTGTCCCACTCAAAGAGTCTCCTTTCCTTTTTTTTACACACATGAGACTCACACACCCACTAATACAATTAAAATGTGGGACCCATACTTCCACTAATACAACTACCCACTACACATTAAATAATAATACTCCTTAATCCATGTGCAAAAATTAAAAGACATTCTTGCTATGGGACGAAGGGAGTTTCTTTTTTTTAAAACTAAAATTAAAAAGAAAAAATATTATGGGACCAAACAAATTTTTAACTCATAAGTTTATGATGTTTATTCTCTTTATCCCTACAAGTAACGCCCACCCATTCACGTGATAAATTTTTTTTTTTAAATAGTTATCACTTTTATTAAATAGTATATTATTATGACTTTTCATTAAAAATGTTACTCCCATTGTCCCATAGTTATTTGTATCGAACCGCAAATACATAGTTTAATAAAAAAAATATTTTTTACCAACTTAACCGACTTTTTAGGGATATTGTGATATTTTTAGGTAATAAATAAAGTATAAAATATGTTATGTGTGTTAGGGGGTGATATTTTTTTAATTAAGATAAATTTTGAGGTTGTTTGTTGATATGAAGTTTTCTTTTTCGGGTGGTAAGAATGAGTGTGGGACGGATGAAGTATTACTTTCTATTTATACTACGATTGTTCATGAAATAATGTACTACACTAACTATCATTTTTTATAAATCCGTATATCACATTTTATTTAAATATTATCACTTTCTTATTCGTCTTACGAAACTCTTTTCATGAGATGATGCCACTTGTGTCTTTTTCATAAATAAGATTTTTTAATACTCCCTCCGTCCGCCTCAAAGGGGCGCATTCTTTTTGCACGTTTATTTAGGAGTATTATTATTTAATGTGTAGTGGGTTTTGTATTAGTGGGTGTGTGTGCCCCATATTTTAATTGTATTAGTGGGTGTATGTGGGTCTCATGCATGTAAAAAAGGAAATGAGACTTTTAGACCAGACACCCAAAATAAAAAAAATGAGACTCTTTTAGGCGATCACAGGGAGTACTTCATTCCAAACACATATCAACTAATAATCCTAGCTACCAATGCTATTATGGGGCCGTTTAATTCACGGGTTAAAGAAAGAGGGTTAACCTTTACATTCCTCGTCAGTTTGTACTTAGAAGGTTAAGGAAAAAGCGATAACGCCCAAACTTCTGTTGCCGGGTGTTATTTACACTGTAGAGGAGGTTAACATGTCCTTCACTACAAGAAAATTGTCAATTTTCAACAGAAAAATTTCAACAAAAAGTAAATCTGTTGAAAATTTTAGAGTTTCAATGATTTTTCCAACAAAAATTTAAACCGTTGGAAAATTTCAAATTAGAAAATAAGATATTATTTATTAAAAAAATTAATAACATTAAATATAATTCAAATCCTAACTATCTATTCTCAAATAAATATCTCACATATTTATAGAAAATTGAAGAAAAAAAAGATAGACAAAAAAAATGATACCTCTTTTGAGAATTATTGGACCTACAAAAAATAGACCAAATCTCAGCCACCCATTAAAATAATTAAATAATTATAATTATGACATAAAGCAAAATAAATACAATCCCGACCATCTGTATTTAAAATAAATCTCAGCTACCCATTAAAATAATTAAATAATTATAATTATGACATTTTCAAATTAGGAAATAAGATATTATTTACATCTATTTCTAAAACAAATCTCAGCCACCCATTAAAATAATTAAATAATTATAATTATGACCTTTTCAAATTAGAAAATTAAATAAGATATTATTTATTAAGACTTTAATAACATTAAATATATTATTTGAAATATATAAAAGTAGAGTAAATCTAATTCTGGCAATTTGTTTCTGAAACAAATCTCACCCACCCATTATATAATTATAATTACGACCTTTTCAAATTAGGAAATAAGATATTATTTATTAAAATTTTAATAATATTAAATATATTATTTTAATATACTCAAAATTTTCAAGTAAATCTAAGTCACCCATTAAAATAATTAGATAATTATAATTATTACTTTTTCAAATATTTTCAAACTAGGAAATACAATATTATTTATTAAAAATTGAATAATATTAAATATATTTGTAAGAAAATAAAATTCACAGTCCAATTAAATGGCAACACGTGGATTTTCTTGATTAAAATATCAATTTTAATTTATTATATTTTATTTTAAATTTAAATTCAAATCAAATATTGATCAATCAAATTACAGGGATAAAAATGTCCAAGCCCGCAAAATTAGGTCAAATCAGCGATTGACCAATCAAATTGCGAGTTATATACGGGGCTTCCTAACCCTTCACCAATATAAGGAGCCTTCCTCTATTTATTCTAGACACACCGAGAGTGATATTCTACGAAGGTCAAAGGCTTCAGAGTTGTCTGAATAGTTCTTCAAATTCTTCAACGAGAATCAATTCAAGAACGAAATACATCTAGGATTCAGGTTCTAAACCGTCCGGATTAAGCGTTCTACGGTCAAGTTCTTCGGTGAACATCCTATAATCTGGGATTTAGGTGCTAAACTGTCCGAATTTAAGCGTTCTTAAGTCAAGTTCTTCAATGAACGACCTATAATCTGGGATTCAGGTGCTAAACCGCTCGAATTTAGGCCTGCTTAAGTTAAAGTTCTTCCAAGAACGACATATAATCTGAGATTCAGATGTTAAACCGACTGGATTTAAGAGTTCTTAAGCTCAAATTTAAGCTTACTTAAGTCAAAGTTTTTCTAAGAACGGCCTATCATTTGAGATTCAGTTGTTAAACCGTTCGAATTTAAGCATTCTTAAGCCAAGTTCTTCAGTGAACGGCCTATAATCTGGGATTCAGGTGCTAAACCGCTCAAATTTAAGCTTGCTTAAGTCAAAGTTTTTCTAAGAACGGCCTATCATTTGAGATTCAGGTGTTAAACCGTTCGGATTTAAGCATTCTTAAGCCAAGTTCTTCAGTGAACGGCTTATAATCTGGGAGTCAGGTGCTAAACCACTCGAATTAAGCCTTCTTAAGTCAAAGTTCTTCCAAGAACGGCCTATAATTTGGGATTCAGGTGCTAATCCCAGCCACTCATTAAAATAATTAAATAGTTATAATTATGACATTTTCAAATTATGAAATAATTTAGTCAAAATTCTAACTATGTATTTCTCAAACAAATCTCAACCACCCATGAAAATAATTAAATTATTATAATTATGATCTTTTCAAATTAGAAAATTAGATATTATTTATTAAAACTTTAATAATATTAAATATATTATTTGAATATATTCAAAATTTTTAAATAAATCTAAGCCACCCATTAAAATAAATAAATAATTATAATTATGATTTTTTCAAATTAGGAAATAAGATAATATTAAAGCAGAATAAATTCAATCCTAACCATCTATTTCTAAAATAAATCTCAGCCACTCATTAAAATAGTTAAATAATTATAATGATGAATTTAGGGTTTAGGGTTTTAGGGTTTGGGGCTTTCGGTAATTATTTCAGTGCAAAACACATATAAGATAATTAAAAAATATAAATAAAGAAATAATATGATAACAAAATTCAAACTACTCCAAAACCGAATGAAAGAAGCTCAAACAAATCTCAGCCACCCATTAAAATAATTAAATAATTATAATTATAATTTTTTCAAATTAGAAAATAAGATATTATTAAAGTTAAATAACTGACCATCTATTTTTTAAGCAAATCTCGGACACCCATTAAAATAATTAAATAATTATAATTATGACTTTTTCAAATTAGAAAATAAGATATTATTAAAGCAGAATAAATCAAATCCTGACCATCTATTTGTTAAACAAATCTCAACCACCCATTAAAATAATTAAATAATTATAATTACGAATTTAGGGTTTAGGGTTTTAAGATTTATGTTTTAAGCTTTAGGGTTTCTGGTTTAGGGTTTTAGGGTTTATGGTTTAGGGTTTTAGGGTTTTCTGTAATTATTTCCTTATAAAACACATATGAGATAATTAAAAAATATAAATTAAGAAATAATATGACAACAAAATTCAAACCACACCAAAATCGGATGAGAGAAGCTCAAACGATCTCAGCCACCTATTAAAATAATTAAATAATTATAATTATAACTTTTTAAATTAGAAAATAAGATATTATTAAAGCAGAATAAATCTAATCCTGACCATTTATTTCTTAAACAAATTTCAAACACCCATTAAAATAATTAAATAATTATAATTATGAATTTAGGGTAGAATAAATCCAAACCCGTCCATCTATTTTATAAACAAATTTCAGTCACCTATTAAAATATTTAAATAATTATAATTATGAATTTAGGTTTTAGGGTTTTAGGAGTTTTAAGGTTTAGGATTTTAGGGTTTATGGGATAATATTTGAAGAGGGCCAAATCCTGACCATCTATTTCTTAAACAAATCTCAACACCCATTAAAATAATTAAATTATTATAATTATGACTTTTTCAATAATTAAAAAATTATTAACCCATAAAAGCAAAATAAATCAAATCATGGTCATCTATTTCTCAAATAAATCTCAGCCACCCATTAAAATAATTAAATAATTATAATTATGACTTTTTCAAATTAGGAAATACTCCCTCTGTCCCACCCAAAGGGTGGTATTTGCTTTTTGCACGTGGATTAAGAAGTATTATTTAATGTGTTGTGGGTAGTTGTATTAGTGGGAGTTTAAGCTCCATATTTAATTGTGTTAGTGGGTGTGTGTGGGTTCCATATTTGTAAAAAAAGAAAGATGACTCTCTAGGTGGGACACCCAAAATAAAAAAAGAACCCTTTGAGTGGGACGGAGGGACTAAGATATTATTAAAGTAGAATAAATCCAAAACTTACCATCTTTCTCTTCAACAAATTATTCTCAGCCACCCATTAAAATAATTAAATATTTATAATTATGAATTTAGGGTTTACGATTTTAGAGTTTAGGGTTTTGGGATTTAGGGTTTAAGGTTTTAGTGTTTAGGGTTTTAGGATTTTAGGGTTTAGGGTTTTAGGATTTTATGGTTTATGGCATAATGTTTGTAGAGGGTCAAATCTTGACCATTTATTTTTTAAACAAATCTCAACTACCCATTAAAATAATTAAATAATTATAATTATGATTTTTTCAATAATTAAATAATTATTAATCCAACCAAACTTTCATTGTAAATAATTGTTAATAATCTCGTAAAAATAAAAAAATAAATATATGCCAATTTTTTAATAATTATTAACTATATGGCAACAATATATACACATTATTTTGTGAAATTAAGAAATCTTATTTAATTTAAAACTTTAATAATCTCATTAAATTTTTACCTAATATATAGTAACAATAAACACAAAAAAAATTAAAAAATAAATATATTATAACTTTATGGCCTATGAATAAATAAATATTATTTTTGTGATATTACATTACATTGAAATATTTAATTTAAAACTTTTATAATCTCATTAAATCTTTTACTAATATAGCAACAATAAACAATATATATATATATATATATATATATATATATATATATATATATATATATATATATGCTAATTTTTTAATAATTTTATATGGCAAGAATATATACTCATTATTTTTGTGTTCGTTTGATTAATTCTCTACCAACTAACAAAACAAGCATTGTCGTTAAACTCACATACGTTAGATTGTTTGAGTCTCCTAATTATCAAAATTCATGGTTTAACCAATCTGGAATGTGCTTATCACAATACTGAGGTTTGTTAATATTTATTACTTTGTTGTTATTTATTTTCTAATCATTGTGATGCATCATATTGTGATTTGAAACCTGAGTACGTTTTGTAGGGGTATTTGTTTATTTTTATTATTTTATATATTTTTTCAAAGAAATATTATTCGGTTCAAACATCATAAAATCAAATGAAGTTGGTGCCCTAAAACTAACACATACCGTGCAACGCACGGGTTAGCTACTAGTTTTTAGAAGAGTAAGAAATTATTTAATATATTTAATCTATTTATCCTTAGAATTTTTAAGTTTAATAAATTTATTTACTTATAAAATTCTAAATAAGGAATTTCATGAAAAAAATTCTTAGTTTAATATTAATTAATTTTCATAAATTTTTTTACCGTTAATTATTTATTTTATATTTATTTTGTTATATTTAATAATTTATCCTTAGTTATACAATAATGTATAACTGTTATATACATTTATTAATTTTATTTATTAAACGTTAATAGTTAGAGATGATAATGAGATGTGCATTTTCAAGTACCCGTTCTATCCAAATCTTAATAGGGCGGGTACGGATAGTTATAAACGGGTTTAGGATGGATACAGATAGTTGTGAAAATCTCATTAGGGTTTGGAACAAGTACGAATAATACCTCAATACTCGCGGGTACCCCATATATATATACATATATATATATATATATATGTATATATATATATATATATACAAAATTTAATATAATTATTTAAAATAATAGAATTTAATTTATATTTAATTCATAATAATATAATTTTAAATAATAGAAAAGATATAAATATTTATATAATTAATTAATAATAAATGGGTGCGGGTACCCGTGATAAACATGTATGAGATGGGTACGGGTACCATAATAAATTTTTTAATGGGATGTGTACAATTAGTTTTCTTTTTTTAAATCGCATAAGAGTATGAGTACAAAAAATAAACGGATACCCTACCTGTTGTCATCCTTAATAATAGTTTTATGTTTAATTATGATTTTTTAAGATTATACTTTTTATTTAATAATTTAAAAATGATAATAATATAAGAACTTATTATATAAAAATATACTCCCTCCGTCCCGTCCTAAGGGTTGTTTTTACTTTTTGCACGTGGATTAAGCAGTATTATTATTTAATGAGTAGTGGATAATTGTATTAGTGAGTGTGTGGACCCCATATTTTAATTGTATTAGTGAGTGTGTGTGGGTCACATGTGTTTTAAAAGGGAGTGGACTCTCTTAGTGAGACGCCCAAAATAGAAAAAAATGACTATTTGAGTAGGACGGAGGGAGTATGTTTTGCGTTGGCAATATAATATTAAAAATTATATATAAATTTATACTATATAATGTTATTAAATTTTTAATAGACATTACAAAAGTTTAACGTGTTGTATAAATTTTTATTTTTTTTGTTTAAAAATTTTAATATTAAAAAAATTAAAACTTTTATGAATAAAATTATTTTTATTAACTTATATAGTTGTTAATATTATGAAAATGACTCGTGTAAGACCGTCTCAGGTGAGGACTTACATGATATATGTATAAAAATTAATAACTTCTATAATGAAAAGTGATACTTAATTAACGAAAGTGATAATGCTATTTTATGAACAATTTTTAATATAATTGAAAAATGATAAAATTTCATAATAAAAGTGATAACATTTCATAGCGAAAGTGTTATCATCATCCATCAAGGACCATTCAATTTCTCTAACCAAATACATATTTCGGTACTCCAACCAAATACACTATATTGTTCGGGTACTTCAACCAAACACAATATGAAATTGAATACATCTTTCGGGTACTCCAACCAAACACACAATATACTATTCGGGGTACTACAATCGAACAAAATATGAAATCTTAATTATTAGAATATTTATGTCTTATTAATTTTGAATATTTTAATTTAATTATTTTTTAGTACGTTTAGAAAATTCAGAGATACGAATAGCCGATTCCATAAAAAATTCGATTATCCCACGTATTACGCGGGTTTCGTACTAGTAAACCACTATAGAACAAATTTTAATAAAAAATGTGAACATTAAAAATTAAATAAATTTATATAAACCAACCCAGAACAAACAAATACATTGATGTTGGTCAAAATAGAAAAAAATATAACCACACGAGTAGATAAATTATGTACTAAGAACTGTAGGTTTTTTACATATTGCACATTATCAAATAAAAAATAAATTAAAGCTGCATATTTGTTTTCATCTATATGAAGAATCTACATTTTGAAGAACCCTAATTAAAGTCCCAAATTAAAGAATCCAAATCCAATCTCTTAACCAATTCAAATATAAGAAAAATCCAAATTAAAGAGGAATCTAATCCAGAATCAGCTCAAATTCGACTACTCCATTCCATACTACTCCATCTCTGCTGCGCTAAGCTGCCAATGGTGCCAATGGTGCCAGACGTCTTCTTCACACCCATTCCCTTTTTTTAATTTCTTGAATATTTTTTGTTTTAATCCCTTTTTTTTAATGTTAATTTACAATTTTATGTAAATAAAATTCATAAATAGTGAGGTCATGTGAGTCAGCATTTGGTGAGAGCATTTGCTGCGAATTTGGAGAAAATATTTGAAATTGGGAAACATGAGGCAGGTTTGGTTAAGATTAATCCATACGGTTGCTTTGTTTTTTTAATTTTATAAATTTCATTGTAGTTTTTAAATTCAAGTATTTTAATTTATTGTAATGTAATTTTTTATTTTTTTAATTGATATTTTATTCATTAATTAAATTTATAATTTGTTTGCTGACTCATTTTTTTTTTACACCTGGACATGACGTGTCACTTTAATTGATTGAGAAACAACTAGACTGGCCATGTTAGCATCGCTTGTCGGTTTCCGGCAACAAATGACAAATCTGGCGAAAATTGGACCAAAATCAACGAAAAATGAAAGTAACGAGACTAATTAAACACAAATACTCCATCCGTCTCCTTCAAAGAGTATATTTTTTCTATTTTGGGTGTCCCACTCAAAGAGTCTCCTTTCCTTTTTTTTACACACATGAGACTCACACACCCACTAATACAATTAAAATGTGGGACCCATACTTCCACTAATACAACTACCCACTACACATTAAATAATAATACTCCTTAATCCATGTGCAAAAATTAAAAGACATTCTTGCTATGGGACGAAGGGAGTTTCTTTTTTTTAAAACTAAAATTAAAAAGAAAAAATATTATGGGACCAAACAAATTTTTAACTCATAAGTTTATGATGTTTATTCTCTTTATCCCTACAAGTAACGCCCACCCATTCACGTGATAAATTTTTTTTTTTAAATAGTTATCACTTTTATTAAATAGTATATTATTATGACTTTTCATTAAAAATGTTACTCCCATTGTCCCATAGTTATTTGTATCGAACCGCAAATACATAGTTTAATAAAAAAAATATTTTTTACCAACTTAACCGACTTTTTAGGGATATTGTGATATTTTTAGGTAATAAATAAAGTATAAAATATGTTATGTGTGTTAGGGGGTGATATTTTTTTAATTAAGATAAATTTTGAGGTTGTTTGTTGATATGAAGTTTTCTTTTTCGGGTGGTAAGAATGAGTGTGGGACGGATGAAGTATTACTTTCTATTTATACTACGATTGTTCATGAAATAATGTACTACACTAACTATCATTTTTTATAAATCCGTATATCACATTTTATTTAAATATTATCACTTTCTTATTCGTCTTACGAAACTCTTTTCATGAGATGATGCCACTTGTGTCTTTTTCATAAATAAGATTTTTTAATACTCCCTCCGTCCGCCTCAAAGGGGCGCATTCTTTTTGCACGTTTATTTAGGAGTATTATTATTTAATGTGTAGTGGGTTTTGTATTAGTGGGTGTGTGTGCCCCATATTTTAATTGTATTAGTGGGTGTATGTGGGTCTCATGCATGTAAAAAAGGAAATGAGACTTTTAGACCAGACACCCAAAATAAAAAAAATGAGACTCTTTTAGGCGATCACAGGGAGTACTTCATTCCAAACACATATCAACTAATAATCCTAGCTACCAATGCTATTATGGGGCCGTTTAATTCACGGGTTAAAGAAAGAGGGTTAACCTTTACATTCCTCGTCAGTTTGTACTTAGAAGGTTAAGGAAAAAGCGATAACGCCCAAACTTCTGTTGCCGGGTGTTATTTACACTGTAGAGGAGGTTAACATGTCCTTCACTACAAGAAAATTGTCAATTTTCAACAGAAAAATTTCAACAAAAAGTAAATCTGTTGAAAATTTTAGAGTTTCAATGATTTTTCCAACAAAAATTTAAACCGTTGGAAAATTTAAATAAAAATTTCTATGAAAATTTAAACCATTGGAGATTTCCAATGCTAATTAAAATAGTTTAATAAACTACTGAAAAATTTCAACGAAAATTTTTATAAAACATAAAGTTGTTAGAAAATTCTAATATAAATTTAACTCTTTGGAAAATTACAATGCTAGTTTCAATAACTTGATAAACCATTAAAATTTTCCAATAGAAATTTCAATTAAACTCACATCGTAGGAAATTTTCAATGAAAATTTCATTGAAAATGGAAAACCATTGGAAAATTCCAACCCGAACTCCAATGACCGAATAAAAATGATTGGAAATTTCCATGGAAAATTCTATTTAAAAAAATGAAATAAATATATCTCCAGATAACAAATTTATCATTAGAGAAATTAAGTAGAAAATTTTATTTAAAAAAAAAAGAAATAAAGAAAAAATATAATATGAGAATTTAATAAATTAAAATGTCAATTTATAACAAAAATTAAAGGCTAATACTACTGTGCACTTGGGTGTTCCTTGATGAGCGTTTTCTCAACATACAATTAATCCCCAAGTATGAAGGATGTTATTGTAGCTTAGATAAGCGACCAAGTTAAATATCAACCCAAAGGACGACATATTATCAATTTAATTATTTACTAAATTAATTAAGACGAAAGACAATAAAGGTTGAAGGATTTAATTAACAACTATTATATAATTAATTAAAATGACAAATAAATTAGGAACTAGGAAAATACGAAAGTGAATCATGTAGAGAATAGGTAGATCTAGGATATTCCAGTTTTACTCATTAATTTCCCTTTCGTGTATCAATGTCCAACTCTGCCTTGTGGAATATGGACGCATCACTAAACCATGCAAATCTACTCTATAGACACAAGTAAATATGCGTGTAACACGTGTGAATAACCTTGGAGCAAGAGATATAATTTCACCCCACTTTCTAGGTACTATCAGTATCAATTATTTCTTTGGCCAATTGGTACTCTAACCCGATATGATCTCCCTTTATAGTACTATAAAATTATTCTCTTTATCCTACTTACTAACCCTAATTCAATTCAATTAATAAGTATTCATATAAGATAGTTTTAATAAAGTTTCGGAGTCCCCTCACTTAAAATCATAACATGAAATCCTGCTCAGCAGTGAACGCACTCAATCAATAACCAAGATATGTATTCAAACTCTACATAACAGTTAATGATGCACAAAACACTCTGAGTATGAATTAAAAATGCATAGTCTTATATAAAATAAATCCACAATTAGTGTTGTACAAAGTATACACACGAAAGTTCAATTAACTCATAAAAACCTTCAATACCTTAGATCTACCAAAACGGTTCTAGCCCATGATGTTGCGAAGAACAATCATAGGGGTTGGATAGATCTTATCCATATGTATGAAAATACAAGATAAATTAGGAAACGAATAAAACCCTAAATGCGGGAGTCGTCACGTCCTTCTCCATCTTGAATCCTCCTCTTTGTTCTCCTCTTAATTTCACAGACGAATCTTCACAGTGATGGATGGATGGAGGAAGTGATGTGGATGATGGTTGGGGGGTGATCTCCCCTTGTGGGATGTAGGATGATTGTGTTGATGTGTTTTTAACCCTTTTAATGATGTCCTTTTATACTTTTTGGACCCTCCAAGTGACCTTAATGGGCTTTTTCATGTCAAAACACACATACACGCACTGGGGTGTAAAAATACAGATTTAGAGCTGACCAACATGCTGGTTCGACCTGTGGGCTTGGTCGAACCATGGTCGAATCAACATCGGCGATTTAATGCAGTTTTAGGTATGTGGTTCGACCATGGTTCGATGGTCGAACTAGATCAGGGAGGTCGAACCAGCTTGCGCAGTCTCATCGATTCGCATATAACTTCCACATCTAAACTTTAATTTGAGTGATTATTACGCTCACAAGATCCTCTCTTCCTTGGATTTCTATCCATATAAAGAAATCACTGAAAGTCCAAGATTTGAAGGTGTAACAAGCCATAAAAAGTGGCACATCATTCTGTTCGGTACAGCTCACGCGACGTCACCATTTTGATCATAACTTTCTCGTTTGGACTCCAATTGAGGTGTTCTTTACGCCAAAACGATGCTCTCTTATGTAGATTTCCAATCATTTTTCACACTTTCAGTTTTGATCTCCACACGAACACAGAAAAATTACACAAATTGGACGTGCGTTTTTCAGTATTCTTACACAAGTTTCCCCTTTTTCTCCAACTTTGCACTTTTGATCATTTTTCCACCTAAAATACAATAAAACACCTCAAATGCACCTTTTTCTCATATATATTGAATATATGACACTCGTGCTAATATATAACATTAATTTTCATAAAAAAAGGTGTTAAATAGGACACTAAAACATGCTTATTTCACTCTCATCATTCCCCAAGATACGGTGCACCCAATTTCAGAAACATATACAATTATGAGCAAAAATATATACAATTATGAATAAAAATGTATATACTTTGTTAGTGAAATTTTTGTTAATTTTTTTAATAAAAAATTGAGTGTAAAAAAGTATACAATTATTAAAAAATATGTATACACTATTGAATAAAAAGTATACACATATGGACGCTAGTTTTTTAATAAAAAATTGATTGTTAAAATATATACAATTATTAAGAAACATGTATACAATATAGAATAAAAAATTATACATATATAGGTGCACCCTTGCATCTGGGTGCACCGGATATCAACTCAAAATTATATATTAGTTAAGTTGGTAGAGAATATGCTAATATAGTAAGGATAAAGAGATCAAAGGTTTAAATCCAAATAAAAGCATTTTTTAATGTTGTTGGACTTTGGAATCATGAATTCCAATAGTGTGCCAATAGCCACACTTAATTCGTTAGAATATTGGTTGAAATCATGCCTGATCGGTGTCATTTTCACCTAAATTTTAGTGTCTTTTATTATATATTTTTGTATGATTTTATCCATTTTGTATAACTTTTGGTGGTGTTTTATCTTAATATGAAGATTTATACTTTGAATTGATAAATGTGTAAAAATGAACTTAATTGTATGAAAAATAGATGAAAATGGAGCAAAATGGAGTTGGGAGCCGAAAACAGAAAAGAGGGGTAGAATCGACCCGACTCGAGTCGAGCCTTCAGCTCGAGTCGAGCGCTTGTAGATAGCTCAGGTCGAGTTGCAACTGCTCGGCCACCGGACGTCGACTGTATACATTAGAGACATCGCTCGCCTTCCCTGCTGCTCGAGTTCAGAGCTTGAGTCGAGCTCCATCGGATGCCGAAATCTACCGAGAAAAGTATTTCAACTCGAGTCGAGTTGTGCTAGCTCGAGTCGAGTTCGGTATTTTAGTGAAAAATCGGTCCAACGATTATTCTAGAAGGTTCCAAGACTATAAATATATCATTTTGGAACTGCTTTACACCTAATTTACATCATATTTCACACATACTTCTCTCCATCAATCCGTCCTCCATTTTATCCACCTATCCACTTGATCTCCTCAAATCCACCAATCTAAGAAGGGAAGATCATCAAGGAGTGAAGATTGGAGCATGTTGAATAAAGAGATAGCCAAGTTTGGAAGGGAGGCTTATCAACATTTGATTAGTGATTTTCTTCATTATTTGGCTCGATTGGAGCATGCCATTGATTGCATAAGATTTGTAATGATTTGTAGTGGCTAGTCCTCATGTGAGGCTAGCAATATGATTGGCTAGGGACTATGTAGATTTTACACACTACATGTTTGATAAATTGGTTGTTATGAATATTTTCTATTATGAATGCTTATTCTCATCTTATGTATGATTTGTGTGGTTAATTTCTCTATTCATGATGTTAGGAAGGTCAATTCAATATTATACTTAGGGTTTAATTGAATCATTGATCGCATGAGGTGACTATATTAATATGTGGGGAGTTTGGTCATAACTTTAATGTGCTTAGAATCTCATGATAGAACATTAGTGATGATACATATGAAAGTGTTAGAATTAATGAGGGAACCCAAGCCAAAACTCACTTGACCTTAGAAAGGGAACATTGGAAAACGTCCATGCCTCTTAGAAGTATATTAATATCCGTAAGTACTTATAGGAATTGTGAGGATTGGAGACACACTTCGTGAGTACCCTTAATATCATAAAATGATGATCATCAATATATGTGTGTGTGAGAGTCTACATAAGCCTTTTCCATGATATTGCTTGCCTTACATACTTCTTAGATTGCTCTACCTTTATCCATCTTCCATGTCCATTGTATCATTCTATCTTTAGTTGCTTTCTTAGTTAGTTTGTAGTGTTAATTCAATCCTCCCATTATTGATTAGTCCTTCTAGAATAAAACATCTTTCAAATACGGATACATACACTTTTTCCCTAGGGTTCGATATATAAATTTTATAACTTGGTCACCACGATCTACACAACGATAGAGTACGCTTGTTTTAATTAATTTGTATCAAAATTGAGAATAAGTTCAATGCCACACTTAATTTATTCGAATATCGGTTGGAATCATAAATTCTAACGGTATTTTTGCATATTCCAATAGCCAACGGTGTTCCAATGGCCACACTTAATTTATTGGAATATCGGTTGGAATCATGAATTATAATAGTATTTTTTTCATATTCCAATGATTTTTCGTCGTTGGAATTCAGCAGTATTATTGTAGTGGCTACGGATATAATGTAATCGTCATGGTTTTTTTCATATTCCAATAATTTTTCACCGTTGGAATTCGAAAATATTCTTGTAGTGGCTACGGATACAATGTAATCGTCGTTGGACTGTTGGAATCATGAATTCCAACAGTGTTCCAACGGCCACTTAATTCGTTGGTGGTTTATCGCCGTTGGAATTTTGTAATATTCTTGTAGTGTTGTAGAGGAGCACTATTTTGGAGGTAAAAGTAATATTTTGCTTTTGAGGTGACGATGATGTGATACCAAAAAACCTATCATTGAGTATATACCTTTGTGGAAGATCTTAGAGCCTTGGCTAAAACAGCAGCTGAAGTGGTTTAGGTCACAAATCTGTTACATGAACTTCACGTTTTATCCCAAAATGTCCTAATTTACTTTGTCATAATAATAGCATTGCGCTTCTCATCCAAAATTCAATTTCTCATAAACGGGTTAAACATATCGATATTGATTGTCACTTTGTCCTTGAGATTGTCTCCGTAAAGAAATTGTCAACCAAGTTCATTTCTTCTAATTTCATATTGCTGATATATACACCAAGGGGTTAGCTCGACCACATTATGAAATTTTTAGATCCAAGATTTGTGTTGGTCCTCGATCATCATCTCGCTTGAGGGGAGTGATAGACTATCGTAACTTACATCCCATACATACATGATATTTATGTATATCTTTTATCTTTCTATTTTATTGTTGTATTCTTTCATATTTAATAGGGATTGGATATTTCTCTTGTTAGAGTGTGATCTAATTTCAAATGATCACCTGATCTAAAAGCTTAAGTTGGTAGAAAGATAAATTGTTTAATACTTTTCAAGTCACTCTAACACGCCCCCTCACATGCAGGCGAGGTTAATTTTTGCCTCAAGCCTTGCATGTAGAATTTTCTCATAAATAGGTGGCGGACCTTTGCTAGGCCATGACACTGATACCTTGTTAAATGACCACCTGAGCTAAAAGTTTAAGCTGGTAGAGATATAAATCGTTTAATACCTATCAAATCACTCTAATGATGGTGCTTGGACCTTTTGGTTAACGTGAACCGTTAGGGTTCCATATAATTCTACAGTAGCGTAAGCTTAATCATAGAATTGAATTACCTTTCACTAGGGTTTGTTGATGTATATGTTGAACAGCATGAACAAACGACCTTTCGATCTTCTGTTGTATTCCTAATCTGCATCTTGACGTTGTGTGGGCAACGATCTCCAAGACGATCTCAATCTGCAGTATTTCTCCCTCTCACACGGTTTTGGACGTGTAATTGTTTTGGTTCCGGACTGCTGAGATTTGCTATTTATAGGCTACAACAGGGACCAGGAGAAGAAATTAAGGTTGGGCTTCCCATTGGGCTTAAGTGTCCAAGTTTAGCCCAAAACTTATACTTAAGTCTAATAATAATAAATCAGTCCACTAAAGAAATATTATTGCACTGCCATCTTAATGCCAAATTATGTTATGGGCTCCTTCTTATTATGAGCCCGTTAATCTCCCCGTGTTTAAAATTCAATGCCCACTAATTAATCGAGTTACTGACAACTCAATTAATTATTCTCTTTTCCAAGAGTAGTACCAGTCAACCTTATTATCATGCCGGAATAAATCTACCTGCAGGGTTTACATGATAATCATTATGAGTTCCTCAAGGGGACATCATCAACTAATTCCGTTAGGACACAGATTTCTTCTACAATCAACATCACACCATAGAGACATCACCATTTCCCAACTCACAAAGCATATTGATTTATGATTAAATCTCACCCATTGATGAATCAAAGAAATTAATATTGATTTACGTGTCGAAGTTATTATATAGGGATTAAGAATATGAACATCCATATTAACTGAGATCTAGTTCTATTATATAGTCAGTATAAACCAAAATATCTCATGATGTCCTGCTCAATACACACAAAGTGTACTAGTGTAATTTTATAGTCAATACAGACTAATACCAAATCATACTACAACCATCCCGATAGGTAGTCCCCGTCTATCTTGGTTGTGAGAATCTTTTTATACTTTATGAGCCAATAATATGATCTTCCTTGTGATGCCGCACACCACATTATCTACAGTATAAAGTAAATCGACTTTTGTAATAAAATATAAACAACTATGCAAAATATTTTATCACATGATTCTCATTTCAAATATTGTTAAAACATTATTCATACAAAAAGCAGGACTTTTAGTATACAATCAAACAATCTCCCACTTATACTAAAACACTATGCTGCAATATCTGCTGACATGCATCTAATCCCCTTCCCATCAACATGCCCATCCAAACTTTTCGCCGGAAGGCCCTTAGCGAAAGGATCAGCTAGGTTATCCTCTGATGCAATCTTAGCGACAACAACCTCTCCTCTTCTCACGATATCTCGTATCAGGTGGTACTTGCACTCAATGTGTTTACTCGCCTTATGGGCTCGTGGTTCCTTCGAGTTTGCAACTGCACCACTATTATCACAATAAATTGTGATCGACTTGGGCAAATCATGAATCACATCTAAGCCCATTAAGAATTTCCTATGCCATACTGCTTCCTTAGCTGCCTCAGAGGCTACTACATATTCAGCTTCCATGGTGGAGCCAGAAACACATTTCTGCTTAATACTCCTCCAAACTATGGTTCCTCCTCCAAGAGTAAACACATAACCCGAGATGGATTTACTGATGTCCTTATCCGATTGGAAATCCAAATCTGTGTAACCCACATGTAGCAAAGTATCTGCCCGGTAAACCAATATATAATTCCTAGTCCTTCGCAGGTACTTTAAAATATGTTTTACCGCAGTCCAATGCCCCTCTCCAGGATTTCTTTGATATCTACTGACTATGCCCACGGCAAAATAGATATTCAGTCCCGTACATAACATTGCATACATGAGGCTTCCTACTGCTGAAGCTTAAGGAACCGCCTTCATTTCCTCTATCTCCTTTTGCGTCTTTGGACACATTTCCTTCGATAGAGGTATTCCATACATAAAAGGTAGAAAACCTTTCTTGGAGTTTTGCATGTTAAAACAAGTAAGGATAGTATCAATGTATGAAGCTTGGGATAAGTACAACATTCTTTTCTTGCGATCTATTATTACTTTGATCCCTAGAATGTGTCCCGCTTCTCCTAAGTCCTTTATTTCAAACTGCTTAGATAACCATATCCTTACGCCCGACAATACCTTTACATTGTTTCCAATTAGTAGAATATCATCCACGTAAAGCACAAGAAATACCACCATATTTCCGTCACAATTTTTGTACACAAAAGATTTATTAGGACATTGAATAAATCCATATAACTGGATTACCTCATCAAAATGGATGTTCCATGATCTCGAGCTTGTTTGAGTCCATAAATGGACCTGTTAAGCTTGCACAAACGATACTCTTTGCTCTTCGCAATGAATCCCTCCGGTTGCATCATATAGATATTTTCCTCAAGACTTCCATTTAGGAAAACTTTCTTAACATCCATTTGTTATATCTCATAATCCATATGAGCAACAATAGATGAAATAATTTGGATTGACTTAAGCATGGCCACCGACAAAAAGGTTTCCTTATAATCGATTCCTTCTTTCTGAGTATACCCTTTCGCAACAAGCCTTGCCCAAAAGATTTCCACCTTACCATCAGATTCTCTTTTTCTCTTATAGACCCACTTACATCCAATGGCTTTTACACCATTTGGTGGTTCTACAAGCTCCCAGACTTAATTAGAATACATGGATTCTATCTCCGATTTCATTGTTTTTTGCAAAAATTGTGCATCTTTATCTTGCAGTGCTTCATCGTAATTCCATGGGTCGATTTCATGTTCACCAAAGACCAAGTCTGACGACTCTCCCAAAAATATGAATCTATTCGGTTGTCTCAAAACTCTCCTACTGGGATGAGGCACCACAGGTAATTGTGTATCAAATGTGACACGCGGTGCAGTTACTTGTGGTACATCCTCTTGTACAGTTGGTATTAAATTAGGTGTTTCCCCTTTAACTTTTTCTAGAATAATCTTACACATAGGTTTATGATTCATTACACAATCCTCTTCCAAGAATCTAGCGTTCGTGCTAACGATCACTTTCTAACTCTTTGGATCATAAAATAAACCACCTTTCGTTCCTATAGGATATCCCACAAACAGACAAATATTTATATGTAATTCTAACTTATCAGTATCTCCCCTCAACATATGTGCTGGAGCACCCTGAATCCGAATGTGCTTTAGACTAAGCTTTCGCCCGATTCACAATTCTGAGGCGTAGAGGGTACCGATTTAAAAGGTACTAAATTCAAAATATAAGCCTCTATTTCCAAGGCATATCCACAAAATGAATTTGGCAATTCAGAATAACTCATCATTGATCTAACCATTTCTATAAGAGTCATATTCATTCTTTTCGCCATACTATTCTGCTGGGGTGTGCCCGGTACAGACAATTGGGATTCAATCCCAATTTCTGATAAATAGTCCCTAAACTCTCCTAAGAGGTATTCACCACCACGATCAGATTGTAGAGTCTTGATACATTTTCCTTGATGCTTCTCCACATCAGCCTTGTACTATTTGAATTTATCAAAGCACTCAGACTTGCGGCGCTTCAAATAAATATATACATACCTTGAATAATCATCAATGAAAGTGATGAAATATTCATAACCACCTCTTGCTTGGATAGACATAGGACCACACAAATCAGAATAAACCAATTCCAACACATCTTTGGCTCTATACCCCTTTTCCTTAAAATGCCTTTTAGTCATTTTCCTTTCCAAGCATGATTCTCAAGTTGGACAGTTTTCGAGTTCCAATGAACCTAACGGTCCATCTTCTATCAACTTTTGAATCCTACTCAAGTTAATATGACCAAGTCTTAGATGCCAAAGATATGTTTGGTTCAATTTCAAAGGTTCTTTTCTCTTATTAAGATTAGTAGATGCACTATTAATTTTTATTTATTGTATCGTAGGAGATACAGGATTAAGAGTATACAGATTATCTATCAACATATCACAACAGATAACAGTTACATTCTTCTTAATAATAACCTTGTCATTAAAAAAATAGAATATCCATCTTTAAACAATTTAGAAACAGAATTAAATTCTTTATAAAGAAAGGTACTTAAAGACAATCTCTCAAAATCAAAATTTTATTCCTATCAAACGATAAATAAAAATCTCCCACTGCAACAGCCGCTACTTTCGTAGCATCACCCATGAATATGGCAATCCCTCCATCACTTAATTGTCAGGTCGGTTGGAACCCCTGCAAAGAATTGCAGACATGATCAGTGGCTCTCGTATCTACACATCATGTGTCAGCAGATACAGCCGCCAAACACGATTCAACAACAAGTAAATGAGATATACCTTGCTTGTTCCCCTTTAGAAGAGGACAGTCAGCCTTGTAATGTCCCAGCTGCTTGCATTTGAAGCATTTACCTTTAGGCTTCTTGACCACACCTCCTCGTGCTCCACCTCCCATGTTTGCCGCTGGTTTTCCTTGCTGCTTCTTCTTCCTACCACCTCTCGGCCTAGGACGAGCAATATTTTCAGCAATATTCACTTAAGAACGCTGATGAATAAGCCCTCCCGCCACCACAAGTTCTGTCAGGAGTTCCACTAATGAATACAACCTACGATTCATGTTGTAGTTCAAGTGAAACTGCTCAAAACTCCTAGGTAAGCTTTGGAGAACGAAAATGACTTGGGTTTTCCATCAATTTCAGCTCCAAGGACTTCCAACTCATTGAGTTGGCCTATCATTCTAAGGACATGATCCCTCACGGGAGCACCCTCAGCCATTCTAGTATTCGTCAATGTAATCATGGCCTCTTGCCTAGCAGCCCTACTCTGATGTCTGAAGAGTTCTCTAAGATTTAGCATTATAGCCGAGGCAGTCTCCATGGCATGATACTGATGTTGTAATACATTTGACATAGAAGCCAAAATGCAACACTGCGCCATCTCATCAGCCTTGGTCCACCTCCTACAAGTAGCAATCTCATCTTTAGTAGAGTTCGCAGTAGGCGCTTGAGGACATGGAGCATTGAGCACAAACTTATATTCCTTAGCAGTAAGAACAATATCCAGGTTTCATTACAGCAAGTGAATTGAAAGACATTCGAAAATCATGAGAATCAAGTAAATAAATACAACGATCAAACACTTTGAATTTAAAATTTATATTGATTCCCTCAAAATAATATAAAATAAATTCACCGACATCTGAAGCACCGTGAATTTGTATGCCACGTTAGTGTGGACGTATACAAACCCTAACATTCACAAAGAAAGTTTTACCCATTAGTTCCATACATCAAATTAACCTTATAACTCAATGATTAATAGTCGGTTGTCCTTTAGTCATGCAAATAATAGCAGTGACTCTGTTGGGGATGATACATATTAATTGCACATAAGTGTATACCATTATTTGATACTAAATACATTATTCAAGCTTATACCCCTTCAGTTGGAGAAGATCACACGCGCTTAAATAATTTTCTATAACCATCATAAAGAAATTTGTTCCAATGATCAACAAATAAAACTCATCCGTAGGGGAGGAATGCATTATAGCCAACATGTAAGCTTACTTGCATCACATAACAAACCAATAATGGTGGCCGCGGGATTTATATACCAATCCCTCTCCCACTTAGTTATTTAACAAGAGGGTTTTTGCATGCATACAATATACCAAATATAATACGTAACTTAGCATGCTTCTATTTAAAATAGTAAATTAAATAGAAAATTCATCCATATATAACAATAATAGACAATTAAATCAATTATGGTAGTCATATATCACGGATAATAATCTCAAAATTAATGCATAAAATACACGTCGAACGAAAAATGGAACTGCCCATGTCACAATTGGCACGACTCGTGCTAGGAACCAGCACGGGTCATGCCGCTTTCGTGTTGCTATTGCCCATCTTGTCGACACAATGCTTCACTTCGCAATCCTATCGGCACGAGTCGTGCCGCTCGACTGCACTGATCATGTTGTCTTCCAGTGGCACTCATGCTGACATGCCACCACTGTCCGCCTGCTTGCACCGCTCACGCCATCTGCTCACGCACTGATCGTGCCTGCCATGCCTTTTGGGTCATGCCGCCAAGTCCCACCAAGCCAACGTAATTCCTCGGCGTTGCAAGCCCACCACTCGTGCAATGGACTCTGTCCAGTCGTGCCGCCTGCACTAACCGGCCCTCGCTGGCTGATCTTGCTTGCGCCGCAAGTCTCCATGAACTGTAGCCTTTCTTGTCACCTTCGCCATTTGAACATCAAAAAGTACCATCGGGCATGAACGCCATCTGCCGGTGCTAGTCCTACACACATTCGTGCTGCACAGCACAAGTTAGCCTTGCGGCTGTTGCCAACCTCACGTGTCTCCCGCCGTGCATGCGTCGAAAGTACGACCGACTAGCTCCGCCACAGATCACGCTGCCATGTATCTTAGCCACTCGACGACCTTTTGTCATTCATCCATGACCAATCATGAGCCACAAGGCTCAACTCCGATAGCCTTTTCGATTCACTGGTTCGTCAATGTTGTGAGCCCCACACTCCACTCATCGTGCAGTGTTGAGAGTGTAAATTCATATAATTTGAGCTCTGATTTCCGTTATAATGATGTGTGATTTGATCTTAAGTCGAGATAAATCGAGATATGTAGTGAAAAGTCACGAATCTGGTGCGTTTGAAGCCGTTTGAGTGGATTTTCGAAGAAAAACAGGATAGAAGTTCTCGAAATTGGAAAAGGAGAAATTCAGCACCTGGTTCGACCAAGGGGCCTGTGGTTCGACCACTGGTTCGGGTGGAATCAGGCGCCTGAAAGTGAGAACAGTGCATTTTGACCACGACACTATGGTTCGACCAAGCATAAAGGTCGAACCGTGGTCGAACTGAATGTCTGAAGTGATGCAGAGATGATTCGACCGTGATACTTTTGATTTGACCAGCGTTTCGAGTCGAACCAGCCACAGGCCAATTTGTTACAGGCTGTTCGACCAGGATATGAAGGGTTCGACAAAGGACTTTGGTCGAACCGATATGTGAGAAGCTTTTGGATCCATATTTTTACACCTTCAGTAAGTGTTTTCATTCAAAAAGCCCATTAGAGGTCCGATGGAGGAGCTAAAAGTATAATAGAAAGACCCTACGCAGCAGAAAGAGATGTTCACGACCACCTTCATTCTACACAACATCTGAAACCCGACATCATCCTATGGATCTATGGAGAGAGATTCATCTGTCGAATCAAGTGAGAACCAAGTGAAGATTCAAGACGGAGAGAGACGCGATGGCGCCCACATCTAGGGTTTACTTCACTTCTTAATTTATCTTGTAATTTTCAAGACTATGGGTAAGATCTATCCAACCACCGTAATTATTCTTCGATCAATCATGGGCTAGAACCGCTTTGGTAGTTCTAGGGTTTATGAAGGTTTCATGAGTTAATTGAACTTCTGTGTGTATACTTCGTACAACACTACTTGTGGTTTATTTTATATAAGACTATGCTTATTTAATTCATACTCAGAATTGTTTTGTGCATCATTAATTGTTATGTAGAGTTTGAATACATATCTTGATTATTGATTGAGTGCGTTCACTGCTGAGCTGGATTACATGTTATGATTCTAAGTGAGGGGACTCCGTAGTCGCATTAGAACTATCTTATATAAATACTTATTAATTGATTCTGATTCGGGTTAATAAGTAGGACGAAGAGAATAACTTCATAGTACCTATAAAGGGAAATCATATCGGGTTAGAGTAAGTGCACGGGAAATAATTGATACTGATAGTACCTAGAAAGGGGGTAAATTATATTTCTTGCTCCAAGGATATTCACACGTGTCACATGCTTATTTACTTGTGTCTATAGAGTAGATTTGCATGGTTTAGTGATGCGTTCATACTCCACAAGGCAGATTCGGATATTGATACACAGAATGAAAGTTAATAACTAAAACTGGATGGCCCTAAGAACTACCTAATTTCTCACTTATTCACATTCGTTTAATCTCTACTGCTTGTTTACTTTATTTTCTATTTAAATTACTTGTTTATTAGTTACTTAATTATTTCACCAATTTATTGCCAACCTAGTCTTAATAAGTTAGATTATAATTAGATTAATAATAACACGTCCCTTGGGTTCGATAATCACTTGGTCACTTATCAAAGCTACAATAACATCCTTTATACTTGGAAATTAATATTGTGTGTTGAGAAATCACTCATCAAGTTCTTGGCGCCATTTCCGGGGATGACATTAATTATTAATTTATTATTTCTAGTTTAATTGAGACTATTTATTCTTGATTTTATTCTCTTAATGCTTATTTTTCTTAGGTGTATGGAGATCAAAGGCAGGAACATTAGCGCCTTTTAATCAGCAAATTGGTGCATCATCGAGGAAGAAGTAGGCGAAGAAGAAGAACAAGAACGTAGAACCAACCACAGCTCTTAATTTAGGAGATGCAGTTGAAGAGCTGAACTCGGAAGCGATTGAAGCTGCAACCTGAGATAAGTCCGAAGCAGAAGCAATCAACATGGCCTAAGATAGGGCGAACCTGGATAACCTTGCCATCTGTAAAGTCTTCAAGAATAACAGAGGAGACAACTTGGGGCTGTTAGGAGCAAGAGGGGCCGATGCGGATTTTGATCTTCACCCTGCTCTGATCAACATGATAGAAAGGAGCCCCTTCTCTGGGGGAACCTTTGAAGATCCTCAGCAGCATCTGAATAAATTCGTGGGGTGTGCAAGTACACAAAAAAGCACAAAGATTGATACGAAACTCTTAATGCTGTTGAATGCACTACCTAGGAGCAATTGAAATTGAAGTTCTTGGAGAGATACATTCCACCTTCTAAGGTGTTTAGGATGAAGCAAGACATCAATCAATTTGCTATCGGGAGTGGAGAGAAATTTCATGAGGCTTGGGACAGATTCAAGGACATGCTTCAAAACTGTCCACAGCATGGGCTATCTAAAGCTCAATACATAAGTATTTTCCACAACAAGTTGGATTGTGATTCTTGAGTGTTGATAGATGTTTCGTCAAATGGAGCACTGCTTACAAAGACATCCATTGAGGTCGAAAAGCTCTTTGAGGATATTTTGATGAATTCAAGAGATTGGCCAACTGATAGAGTGAGAGGCACTTATATTCTTGGAAAAGTAGCGTAGGTTGAGCATACTATGGTTAAGTCGAGTAGAGAAGATGAGATCATCTCTAGTTTGGCTAATATCAACAAGTTAACTGAGTCTCAGCAAAAGCAGGTTACTGATATAGTACAGCGAGTACCAATTATGCAGCATGATATTGGTAATGAAGGAGCCACTCAAGAGGAATTAGAAGAGACAAACTACGCCATGGGTCAAAATATTCAAGGAACTAGGTTCCAAAATCAAGGAAACCAAAATTATCAAGGAAACTACAATAATCGTGGTCCCCTGGTAATTATCAACAACCAAGGAGGCCAGAGTTTTTATGGAGTAATCCTAATGCAGCAGTACAACCTCCTGTTGGTGTTCATCCTGGTGCTAATTGTTGGATTGTACACTAAAAGTCTAGCTTTAGTATGAACAATGTTTTAATAATTTATTTGTAATGAGAATCAATGATCAAATGATTGCGTCTTATAATTTATTTATATGTCTGATGCAATAGTCCATTTACTTTATACTATAGATAATATATTGTGCGACAACACGCGGAAGATTATATTATCGGTTTCTTTATAAAGTATAAACAAATGCTCACAACTGAGATAGGTGAAGACTCTCTATCGGGATGGTTGGAGTGTGATTTTGATATTAGTTTGTCTTGACTATAGAATCACATTAGTGCACTTCGTGTGTATTGAGCAAGACCGCTTGAGAACGTTCAATCTATACTGACTATTTAGGAGAACTTGATCTCAGTTATTATGGATGTTTGTGCTCTAAATCCCTATACAATAACCTCAACACATAAGGCAGTTTGTATTTCTTTGATTCATCAATGGGTGAGATTTACATGTAATTAAATCAACAAACTCGGTATGTTGGGAAATAGTGTTGTCTCTATGGTGTGCTGTTGACTGTAGAAGGAATCCGTGTCCGATATAGGTTGATGATGTCCCCTTGAGGAGCTCATAAGGATTATCATGTAAACTCTGCAGGTGGATTTATTCCGTTATGATAATGAGGTTGAGTGGTACTACTCTCGAATGAGATATTAATTAATAGAGTTGTCAGTAACTTAATTAATTAATGGACATTGTATATCTTAAAAATGGGGAGACTAACTGGCTCATAATAAGAAAGAGCCTATAACATAATTATGGGATTAGAACGGTAGTGCAGTAATAATATTTTAGTGGTATATATTATTATTATTGGACTTAAGTATAAGTTTTGGGCTAAACTTAGATACTTAAGCCCAATGGAGGCCCAACTCTAATTTCTCCTCCTAGTCCCTGCTGTAGCACATATATAAGTCATCTCAACTGTCCAGAAATCCTAACTTAAAATAGAATCAAGCCTAACACTGTGATTAAGGGTGAGGGAACAGCAGATTGCGAAGATCTTGAGGATCGTCGCCCACACGACATCAAGATTGGACTTGGGAATACAGCAGAAGATTGGAAAGTTGTTTGCTGCTGCTGTTTGTCAACTTCCATGATTTTTATAAAATCGTTTGGAACTCATAACTGATTGTATGATACACTATTGGAAAGCCACTGAAGAGAGGATCGTTTTGGCATGTAGATCACTCAAATCTGAGTTTGGATGAGAGAGTTATTCCCAAAACGGTGAGGCTACGCATGCTGCCGGCGAGAATTCTTCATCTTCTTCAACATACCCTGGTGAAAGGTAATACGTTTCTATGTTTCTTGCTACCGCTGATTTAGAAATGCATGGAACCCTAACGCTTCACATTAACCAAATGATCGAACGCCAACAATTGGTATCAGAGCTTTGGTTTTGTGGCTAAGAGTGATATGTTAGGCTAGGGTTTATGTGTTCAATGTGATTAGGGTTTAGTATATTACTTTTTATGCTTGTATACCCTATACGTTGATGATCGCTCATGGTTGCGATGAGCGATGGATGGGCAAGATGGATGGAGAGACGTGGGCTGATGGTAGCTGGCAGTGTGAGGCAATCATGCACGGGCACTGTTGCCGGCATGTGGCACGATTCTATTTAGCCGATGTGTGATGGCTTGCAGGGCAGGATATCTGGTAAGTTGCATGAAGCACGCCCTGCTGGTCAGCACAACAAAGTCACGTTGATGGCAGGTGATGGAGCTAGGGCTGCGTGAGTTTGTCGTCAATGGCAAGGAAATGACTTATGGCACAAGTCGACAATGAGGGTCGGTTGCACGGCGGGCCAGGCTGGTACACAGCTGCAAGGGTTGCTGCTGGTGATTGGGGCATCTGTCGAAAAGCTGCTGGACAGTCCCGCTGATGCCGGTTGCATGACTGTGATGCCTGTTCACATTCGAAAGGGTGCGAGGGTTGCACGAATTTACAGCAGGATCGGTATTGGTGGGTGTTGATGTCTCAGTGGCGATTTCGAGTTGTTTCGCTAGCAGCCTGATGAGGCTGATGGTTGATCCAGCAATGACGCAGGCATCGGGGCTTGCCGAAGCAGAAGCGAAGGCGCGACTGGTGCTATCGGCAGCCGTGAGCTGCATGACCAGATAAGGATTGGCTAAATGTTAGCCAGCTATGGCAGCATTAGTGGGCGCCGGGTGCATCATGATGGGTTCTGGGAGAGTCATTCCACATTTCCGGGCGATTCCATGCAATTTCCGAGCGAGTCCTTTATAGTTTTTGGGCGAGTCATACCTGGTGACCTGGTCGAGTCTACAGTCGGCAATTGGCAGGCGTTAGGTGTGCTGACCGTATGATGGCAAGTTGCTGGACGAGCACATAGTGAGCAGTAGTAGGTGTTGTCGGGCGACACGGGCGCTGCTGGCAGGCACGCG
This sequence comes from Pogostemon cablin, assembly GCA_023678885.1. Classification (NCBI taxonomy): domain Eukaryota; kingdom Viridiplantae; phylum Streptophyta; class Magnoliopsida; order Lamiales; family Lamiaceae; genus Pogostemon; species Pogostemon cablin. The sequence continues at coordinate 31,611,928 of CM042959.1, read as the reverse complement.
CGCACAGAAGTGGCTGATGGGCGACGTGCATTGAGCGTAGGTGACTTCGTTGGTTGGCGTGCGGTTGGGCCAGGCTGATGGTGCACAACTTTGGGCTGCTTCCAGTCAAGAGCACACGAGTCGTGCAGATTCATGGGCAGATGTTATGATGGCATGGATGATGATGCTGGGCAGTACGACCCGGAGGTATTTGATGAGAGTGAAAATAAGCGTGTTTTAGTATCCAATTTAACACCTTTTTTTATAAGAATTGTTGTTATATATTAGCACAAATGTCTTATATTCAATATATGTAAGAAAAAGGTATATTTGAGGTGTTTTATTATGTTTTAGGTGGAAATATGATTAAAAGTGCAAAGTTGGAGAAAAGGTGCAACTTGTGCAAGAATACTGAAAAATGCATGTCCAACTTGTATAATTTTTCTGTATTTGTGTGGAGCTCAAAACTAAAATTAGGATACATGGATGGAAAGCCACAACATAGAAGATCGTTTTGGTATAAGGAACACCTCAATCGGAGTCCAAACGAGAAAGTTATGATCAAAATGGTGACGTCGCGCAAGCTGTTTATACTCAGCTTGACTGTTCTATTTTACATGAATTGTTACATCTTCAAATGTTGGACTTTTGGTTAGGTCTTATATAGATAGAAATCTAAGGAAAAGATGATCGCGTGAGCGTAAGAATTACTCAAATCAGAGATCGGACGAAGAAATTATGCTCAAAATCGTGAGGTCACGCAGCTACCAGCGAGAATTTCCGAGAATTTCCGAAAATTTTCGAAAATTAGTCCAATAATCCTATTTCTTAGAGCACAATTAATCTCCTTATCACATAATCATCCATGATTCACCCATATCTTTTATTTTCTTATTTAATTCCCTTCTCACACCTATATATATTTTACATTATTATTCATGTGGCTCTACACTGCCCCACATGGGGGGATCACCCCCCAACCATTATCCACATCATTTTCTCCATCCATTCATCACTGTGAAGATTCGTTTGTGGAATCAAGAGGAGAACCAAGAGGAGGATTCAAGATGGAGAAGGACCAGACAACACCCACATCTAGATCTAGGGTTTTATTCATTTCCTAATTTATCTTGTATTTTTCAGACTACGGGTAAGATCTATCCAACTCCCATGATTGTTTCTCGCAACATCATGGGCTAGAACAGTTTTGGTAGATCTAGGATTTTGAAGATTTTTATGAATTAATTAAATTTTCGTGTGCATACTCCATACAACACTACTTGTGGTTTAGTTTATATATGACTATGCATTTTTAATCCATATACACGGTCATTTTGTGCATCTTCAACTGTTATGTAGAGTCTGAATATATATCTGGGTTGTAGATTGAGTGTGTTCACCGCTGAATAGGATTCCATGTTATGATTCTAAGTGTGGGGACTCCGAAGCTTCATTAGAGCTGCCATATATGAATGTTTATTAATTGAATTGAATTCGGGTTAATAAGCAGGATAAAAAGGTTAATTTTATAATACCTATAAAGGGAGATCATATCGGGTTAGCGTACAAATCCTAGGGGAAAATAATTAATACTGATAGTACCTAGAAAGGGGGTGAAATTATATATCTTGCTCCAAGGTTATTAACACGTGTTACACACATATTTACTTGTGTCTATAGAGTAGATTTGCATGGCTTAGTGATGCGTCCATATTCCACAAGGCAGAGTCAGACATTGATACACGAAAGGAAAATTAATGAGTGAAACTGGATTAGCCTAGATCTACCTATTCTCCATTCTTGTGTCACATTCGTATTCTTCTAGTGTTGTTTTATTTTTAATTGTTATTTTAATTAATTATTTAGTAGTTAATAATTCAATACTCAACTTTATTTCCTTCATCTTAATTAATTTAGTAAATAATTAAATTGATAATATGTCATCCTTTGGGTTCGATATTTAACTTGGTCGCTTGCTTAAGCTGCAACTGATATCCTTAATACTTGGAGATTAATTTTGCGTGCAAAGAAAACGCGCATCAGTATTACCGGCATGACTGGCTACTGCTGCCCGCACTAGTCGTGCAGGATGCCAGGTAGCTAGGCGTGCGGCTAGACAACACGATGGCATGTGTGGGTGTTGCACGGGAGCGGCACAACTCGTGCAAGGACTAGCACGAGTCGTGCCAGTGTGTAGTGTGGTCAGCAGACTTGTTTTCGCTCGTAACATGCAAGCCGGGGTGGTAAAATACGTCGGAATGGTAGACCAAGTTGGCTGATAAAGAATTGGAGAAATATTCTACGTAAAATTCCTGCGATCTCACCGGGGAGGTCGATCCTCATGTGTATTGCCCTCATTTGTGCTTGGTGGCGAACAGTCAAATTCGCTGATATATAACTGTGTATAATTTATTTGATTATCTGATTATTGTTATATATGCTATGCATGATTCTCTGTGATTTACTGCCTTATGTGCCGTAATAGGAGCATGCTAGGTTGGGTATTTTACTCTGAATATTGTATGCATATAAAAGCCCTCGGTGTTAAATTACTAAGTGAGAGAGGGGATTGGTTAATAATCCCCGCGGCCTCCATTATTGGTTTGTAGGTGATGCAAGTATACTTGCTTGTTAGCTATAGTACCTTCCTCCCCATCGGATGAGTATATTTGTGGATCACTGGTACAGACTTCATTAAATAATTAATGTTTGTAATGTGATGCACATGAACTTGCGTGTTGGCTATAGTGCCTTCCTCCTCATCGGATGAGTTTATTTGCGGATCACTGTACAAACTTATATTTGATGACTGTAGAAAGTTATCCGAGCGCGTGTGTACTTCTCTATCTGTAAGGCACATAAGCTTGCGCAATGGACTTGGGGTTAAATAATGGTGTACACTTAGGTGTGAATAATAAGTATCCTCCCCATCGGAGTCACTGCTATTATTTGCATGGCTAAAGAGGAACCAACTATTAATTATTTTATCATGAGGTTAGGTTGACAAATGAAATTAATGGGTAAAACCTTCTCTTGTAAATATTCGGATTTATATACGTCCACACTATCGTGGCATGCAAACCCACGGTGCTTGAGATGTCGGTGAATTTTATTTTTATATTGTTTTGAGGAAATCAATATAAATGGATAAATTCGAAGATTTGATCGGTTTATATATTTATGTGATTCTCTGTATTTTCAAAATTGGTTTTATCTCGCTTATTGTTTACTAAAAGAAAATATATTTACTTGTTCAAAATTAGATAATTAAGAAATAATCTTGGCTTTGATTATTACTGCTTAGAAAAATACGTGTGTTCTAACTAAAGATGTTATGTGATGTCTATTTAAGTCTCTAGTGAAGAGATGAGAGGTTCATAGAAATATGATGGTCTCATGCTATTCTTAGGATACTTGAGTAAGTTAGAAAGGCAAGAGGTCATGGATAACTTTATGAATGAATTGAAAATGCTTGGAGTAGAAATTGAAGGGGAAACCTAGATCAATTTATTCTTCATAATTTGTCTGGATGTTTTGAGCAAGTTTTACCTGAAATACGAGAGGTAGCATATAGTGGGAAATTTCTGACAAAACATGTGGTGAAGGAAATCTAATTTTATCAAGATATGAACAAGGTTAGTATCTCATTCACTAGTTGTTGAAGCATGATTAGTGATGGCATCTACTGGCACATTGTGTGTAGATACCAGAATCACTAAAAGCCTGCAACTAAGTGATGATGAGATTGTTATGGACATGGGTAATGCTGCAAGTGTAGTGGCTGTTGCAGTAGGAGTTGTTTGTTTATCTTATGATATGAATAAACGTTTGATTTTGTAAATTTATCTTTATGTACATTTTTCATAGAAAGAATTTCATTTTAGTTTCTATGCATTTATGAATGGATACTCCATTTCATTTAAATGACATGGTCATAGTGATGAGGGATGTAGTTATAATATGTTGTTGTACGTTGGTGATAATTTGTAAACTCTTAAATCATGGTTCTCTCATGATGCAACATAATAGTAATGATAACGCATCTTCTAATCCTAATAAGAGAAAGACTCTTATGAAAATGATAAGATAGATGATGAATTATTTGAAATTACTAGATTTATTTTATGGGTATGCCCTAGAAATAACATGTCGTATAACGTTTGTCTGTTTGTGGGATATCCTAGAAAAATGGAGCGTGATGATTTATTTAGTCCAAAAGATAGAAGGGTGATTGTTAACACAAACACTATATTTTTGAAAAAGGACTATGTATTAAATCATAAACCCATGTATAAATTGTTCTAAAAGAAGTGAGAGGGAAAACATAAAATACAATGCCAATTGTACAAGATGAGATATCACAAGGTAAACTGCAACGCGTGTCATATCTGATACACAATTGCATCTTGTGCCTTATCGTAGTGGGAGGATTGTTTTACAACCGTAAGATATATATTTTTGGGAGAGTCGTGAGACTTGGTCCCTAGTAAATATAAAATCAGCTCATGGGTATGACGAAGCACTACAAGATAGAAATGCAGAATCTTAACGAGTGACAATGATTTCTGAATAGGATCTATAGATTCTAAATTAAATTTGGGAGCTTGTACGATTAATAAATGGTGTAAAAGCCATTGGAAGTGGTCATACGAAATAAAAGAGGATCATACGGTAAGCTAAAAACCTTGGAAGCAAAGCTTGTTGCGAAAAGGTATACTTTGAAAGAAAGGATTCGATTATAAGGGAACCTGTTCGCCGGTAGCTATGCCTAAGTCGATCTAGAATCTTTTATTTGTTGTTGTTCATATTTAATATGAGGTACATCAAATAGATGTCAAGATAGCTTTCCTGATTGGAAGTTGATCGTTGTCATTTTCACCTAGATTTTAGTGTTTTTATTTGTGAATTTTCAGATGTTTTCATTTGTATTTGTGTAACTTTTGGTGGAATTTTATGTAATTAGGAGAAATGTGGTATGGGTTGATAGAAATGTGTAAATGAACTTAAATATGTGTAAAATAGGATAAAAAATTGAGAAAATTGAATCGGGAGCAAAACGAAGAAGGAAGAACAGGGCGCTCGGATACGCCCCATGTGCGGAACACGGGCCTGTCTGAGGTGGCTGTGTTCGAGAATCAGAATGTAGGACACGCCCAGGAGAAGGCCGTATTCTGGCGCACAAGTCGTGCGCCAGCACACGCTCCATGTGCGAAACACGGGCCTATTTGAGAAGGCCATGCGCAGTCATCAGAAAATACTACATGCCCATGGAAGAGGCCATGCGCTGCTACACGAGCCGTGTCTGGGAACGCGCAAAACATGCCGAACTGTGTGTGCACTATACGAGCCATGTGATGCTACACGACCCATGTAGGTGCAGAATCTAGTGATAAGTTGAGAAGGTTCTAGAAGATTCCAAGGGGTAACAAGGGGTGTAAAAGCCCATTTGAGTGTGAAATTCAGGGAGAACAGAGAATTAGAGCAGTTACACACACTTTCACACCACATTTTCACACACTAACTCCATTTGATTCATCTACATACCTTTAATCCATCAAATCCACTTGATCTTAAAAAATCCATCCATCAATTCGTCCTTCCATCACTCAAAGAAGAGAAAATAATCTTTGGTTGAAGATTCTGTAATGTTGGAGAGAAGGAAGGCCACCTTCACAAAAGGGTAGCCGATGTACTTTTCAATTGTTATTTTTCTTCATATTTTGGCTCAAATGGAGCAAGCCTATGAATGTATTGATTTGAACATGATGTATAGTGGCTAGTCCTATAGTAGGGCTAATCATGTGATTGGTAGAGAAGAATACTAGATATGTAGGAGTTGAGATATTGAATTGAGTTGATTTTGGACTTCCTTTTATGATTAATGAATCATGATTTATTTCAATACTTGTGTGATTAAATTCTCTATTCATAGTGTTAGGATGACCATTCTAATATTATGATTAGTGGTTTAATTGAATCTTATATTAAGATGAGCATGCAAGTCAGTGTGAGGGGAGATAAGCCATATGCTTCTTTTGCTTAGAACATTCATAGAGGGACACTTAAGAAATTTAGTGAAAAGAACCAAACTTATGGTCATACTACCTTAAGGGAATTAAGAGTAAGAACAATCCTAGGAGATTTAGACTTGTCAAAGAGTCGAGAACCTAATTGCCTTGGCCATAGGGATTAGGGGTAAAAACGTGATTGCTTTTAGTCCATAATTAATAAAGTTTAATATTAAAAGTCATGCATATCTAGCTAATTTCTCAATCATGAGCATGATTAGCCTTGCTCTCTTCTTAAGTGCAATCTATCCATTCCATTTCACTTAGTTATGCATTTGATATTTGATACGATTAGTTGATAATTGATTTCTTAGTTAATTGATTAGAATAATAAGTAGTATAAAAACCAAATCTTCAATCTTGTAACTTTTACAAAGTACAATCAATGACAAATCTGGATACAATTATTAGTTTACTTTCCCTTAGGATGACATACTTATAAATTTTGTTATGGTCACACGTGTACAACAACGATAGAGTCTCTTACTCTAAAATCATTTTGATACCAAAAATGAGGCTAAGAACATGGCGCCGCTTGCTGGGAAAATGTTAAACTTTTGGTTGTAACGAGTTTGAATTTGATTTGTTTTGATTAGAGTTTTTCTTTTATTTGTTTACTTGTTTACTTTGTCTTAGTTATTTGAAGAACTAATTTAAAAATTCTTGTAGGTACATGCAAACGTGTTCAAGGTGTCAATCTATTGAACCTTTGAACTTGGAATTAGAAGCTACCTTAAGAAGACAAAGAAGAGGAGTGTTAGAGCCTACGGAGGAAGTTTTGGAAAATGTAATGGATAAAGCAAATATGGTTGATGAAGAAGGTAATTTGAGGAATTTTCAATAAGGGGGTGATAATGTTAGAGGAGGACATGTGAATCCAGAGTTTGTGCCACAAGCTAATGTTCAACAAGTTCACTTGCATAATCAACAATTATGGCACAACAAGAAGCAAGGAATAATCCTCCGGTGGTGCAAAATCAGCTCCGTAGTAATACAAACAATGGAGTGGGAATGAATATCCATAATCACTTCCAACCGCAATATGGAAATTATGGAATGGGACCACCATTGAATATGAACAACTTCGAGATAAAGACGGGATTGATTAACATGGTACAAGTAAATCAATTTGGTGGTGGTGCAATGGAGGATCCAAATGCTCACTTATCCCAATTCACGGAGTTAGCAACACAATCAAGATAAATGTGGTAAGTGAGGATATTGTGAAAATAAAGCTTTTCTCTTTTTCATTGAGAGATAGAGCTAAAGCTTGGTATCATACTATACCGCCGGGATCCTATACCACGTGGAGAGAGTTAGCACAAAGATTCTTGAGCTAATATTTTCCCCCTTCAAAGATGTTACATCTCAAAGGGCAAATCTTTCAATTCAAGCAAATGCCACTTGAGACATATAGTGAAGCATGGGACCGATTCAAAGAGATGCTAAGGAGGTGTCCACAACATGGATTTCCCGAAGATCAACAAGTAGGATTTTTCTATGTCGGATTGAATGGGAGTGAATGTATGCTTGTCGATGCTTCGTTGGGAGGTTCTATATTGGGGCAAACTCCAGAAAGAGATATTGCTATATGCGAAGAGATTGCTTTGAATACAGGTCAATGGCCTATGAATAGAGTTGTGGGTATGTATGAAAGGGAGAGAATAGCTAAAATGGAATAAGTGTGCTTGCAACAAGTGAAAAAAGTGGAAGCACCAAAGGAAGATGAGACCGACAAGGTGATCACGGAGATACTTAAAAGGATGAATGCTAATTTGCAAGTGTCTCTGGATCTTTTGTCTAAGCCTATTGTGAATCAACAAGTGCCTTCGAATTCAATGTCCATGCGTATGCCTATGATGAATCAACAAGTGCTTCCAAATCCTCAACAAGGCATTTCTATGCCTAATATAGGTCAATCTTCTCAAAGTTGTCAAATTCCTACACCTATACCTCAACAAGGCATGTCCCCCAATTTTGGATTTCAAGATACTTGGTGCCAACCGGAAGTGTCACTTGAGGAAGTTGTCTTCATGCAAGGAAAGAATTTCCAAGGAAATTATGGTGCTAATTTTGGTAACCATGGAGGGGGATATCCACAAAGGCAAGGAGGTTTTGGTCAAGGTAATTATCAAGGAAATTTCAATCAACCTCGTAGGTATGAAAATTTGTCATATGAAAATCAAGGGAATGCCCTTACTCTCCCACCGGGCACTAATCCGGGAGAGAAAGCTCCAAATAGTGAAGGAAAGCCTACAATGGAGGATCAAATGGCTAAAGTGTTGGAATTTATGAAGGAAGCTAAAGAAGAGAAAAAGTATGAAAAAGAGGAAAGGAGACAACGAAATGAGATAAATGAGAGGAGATTTAAAGCAATTGAGACTCGCATTAGTCAAATGGCAACCGAGCAAGGTGAAATGCATCGTAAAGGTAAGTTTTCCTCGACTACCGTTACTAATCCTAAGGAATAATATTTGTATATTACCATTTGTAATATGGAAAGTAAGGCGGAGAAAGGGTTGGTGGAAATAACAAACATTGTTTCAAAGGTTGAAGAAGTAGTTTGTGATGAGGTCATGTCCAAAGTGGATGAGGAAGTTGCCATTGATGATGATTTATCTTTTGATGATGAGAGGATTATTGGTGAATTTTTGTCTTCATTTGTTGATGAAAGTAAGTGTGATAAAGAGTTGTGGTTGGAACAAGATCATGAAATAGTTGAAGTTGATGCTTCATTAAAGGTTGAAGACCCCAATAAATTCGTTCTTACTTGCAAAATTAGAAATGGGGAATATTTTAATGCTATATGTGATCTTGGTTCAAGTATTAATGTGATGCCTTTGGAAATTTTTGAAAAACTTGGCATTGGGAGGTTAAAGGAAACGGATGTGGAAATTGGAATAATGAATGGTTCAATGATAAAGCCCCATGGAGTTTTGGAGGATATGCTTGTGAAAATAGAGGATTTTATCTTTTCGGTGGATTTTATGATAGTTGAGAAGCAAGCGGATCCTTTGATCCCATTGATTTTTGGAAGGCCGTTTTTGGCAACTGGAAGAGTAAATTTTACATGAATAAGAAGGAACTCACACTTCGTTCAAATGAAAAAGAATTGGTGTTATCAAACAAGAATTTAAAAGGAGGAGATCTTCATTTGAAGCTACCCATTAAGCCTCCGGATGATAGAGATCGAGTGGTAAGTGAGATTTTAAAAAATGAAGAATTAACTAACTTTTTACTTGAATTTCCAGGAAATTCTTCTTCAAAGAAGAACAAGTTTGGGAAAATCCACATGTTGATTGGTAGATTGATAAAGGGCCTCCGGGATTTGAAAACGTGAGAAAAAGAGGCGATGAAGTGAGTTCAAGTGTTAGAGAAGCAAGAAGTGTAGATAAGAAGGTTGTTAAGGAAATGTTTAAAGTGAAGATTAGGCCCGATGGGGTCTTAGATTTTTCCAATTGTTGACAGGTTAAATGCGTCTAACTCGACGATGTTAAATCAAGCGCTTAATGAGAGGCAACCCATTTTAGTAAGTTTTCTTGTTTAGTTTTATTTTCTTGAATTTTTGGTATGTATGAGGATTGTGCTCATGGAGAAAAATACATATAGAGAAGACGAGATGTGCTTGATGAGAAATGTGGATATATGTGTCACCACTTTGTAAAAACTTAAATTTAACACTTGTGTTAATTTAAGTTTGGGGGGGAAGTGCATGGTGGCCATACTTGAATTTCGGAAAGTGCACATACGTCATCACAAGACAATTTTATAAAGATCATCGAGGGAAACTACAAGGTAAGTCGCACCACTTTTGATTTAAGTTTGGGAAGAAGGAGCGTGGTGTGACTTACCATGTGTGTGTGCTTGATATATCATAATTAATGGTTGATTGAGGCATTATCTTGTATAAAATGGGTCAATTTTAAAATTTTTCTCGTAAGTTTGGTTCGTTTTTGGTTCGATTGGTTACGTTAGAGTTCATGATAGTCCTTATTTTGATTGAAAGTGTTGAGCTAATAGTTTGATGTGTTGTTGAAGATAAATGAAGTATAGTAGAATACGAATTGAACCCGAAGATCAAATCGAGATTCGTTGTGGACGCAATCCGGAAGCTTGTGCCAATCATTTCTACTATCAAATGCCATTTCTAAGGGAGTTCACTCTACATATTGTCACTTCTAGTTGCTTGACATGAATTGATATTGATTTAGATTGTGTTGGATTAGCATGCTACTTCATGTGTTTGGTTTTTGGAAGGTTTTACTTTTCGATTTATTTTTATTTTATGCGATTTATTTTCTTTTATTTTTGGTACTTTAGTTTGATTTTTATAATTTGGATGTGATGAAAATTTGAGCTCACTTGTTATGGATGTTGAATTAATGTGCTTCAATTTTTTGAAGATTGATGATTTTCGTCATGTATGTTATATGTTTTTGTTATGTTTCTTGTTTGGTGAGTCTTCGCTTATGTGTTATATTTGTAATTTTTTATTTTTGTATAGGTTGATTTGGTGGTATGTTTTGGGAAGGTGTTATATGTTTTTGAATATGAGCTATGATGCATTATTTGTGATAAATGATGGCAAACATGTTAAGGATTTCTACTAGTTAAAATTGTGACATGAATTACATAATTTGTTCAATTTTGAGATGTATGAAGGGTAATTATGTTTCTTTTTTATTCTAGCAAAAGCCTGTGAGAGTTGAGCTTCAACCGTGTCTCTATGGTTAATTTTCTAGATGAGAGGACCGGTTGAACTTAGACAAACTAGAATTTGCTCATGGACTATAGGAACGAAGCTCGAATGATTGAAATTTGTGATATGATCTTAGGTCATCCTTGTTATATAAGTCATAGCCATAAACTTCCTTACCAAAACATCTTCCCTAGTTAGCCATTTTAAGCTTATGTCTAATTTTTGTGATATAAGCACATTACAAGCTATGATTACCCACTTAAGCCTTATATATATAACCTTTGTGTGGGTGATTGAGGAGATGATGGTTTACAAGGTTTGATGGTGAAGTGTGCAAAAGAAAGAAGGAAATGGTAAACAAGTAAGAAAAATGATGAAAAAAGCTCAAGCAAAATGTACATGCAATCTCAACATAAGGAAAAAAGGAGCAAAATCATAAAACATGCTCAAGGAAAGTTAAAAGTCAAAGAAAGGAAGTATGCAAGTTAAAAGAAGCTCAATGAATCCATGGTATGTTGATGTTTAGTGCTTTTGAATAATTGACAAAGGGAGGAATATTGAAAGTGAAGATTTTGGAGAAAATAATCATCTATTCGATTATCAAAACTTGAATAGTCACTATTACCCAAAGTTTCCTACCTACCAAAGAGCTTAAACATTACATCCAAAGATAAAGACCTATTTGATCACTTATTAAAACTAGGGCGGCTTATCAACATAGTCGATGAGCAAGCCTATGGTGAGTCGGTTCTACTCGGTTGATGAGTGTTGTTCAAATCCTACTTCATAGAGTGTTGAGTGAATGTGATATCTTATGAGAGGCTTGGATTGAAAGGACTTTGATTACTCTTTTGTCATCTTGAGATTGAATTTGTTAATATTTTATGTTATGAGTTAGATGATATAGGAATACTTAATGTGATTTTGTGGTCGTTATTACTTGTGATGTGTTGTAGTTCATGTTTGTTAGGTATTTTTCTAGGTGAAAATTTCTCCACTTGTTTATCATTTTTCGTTGTTCGAGGACGAACAACACTTTAAGTTTGGGGGTTGATTGTTGTCATTTTCACCTAGATCTTAGTGTCTTTATTTGTGGATTTTCGGATGTTTTCATTCGTATTTGTGTAATTTTTGGTGGAGTTTTATGTAATTAGGAGAAATGAGGTATGGATTGATAGAAATGTGTAAATGAGCTTAAATATGTGTAAAACAGGTCAAAAACAGAGAAGGAGAACAGGGCACGCTCGGACATGTCACATGTGCGAAACACGGGCCTGTCTAAGGTGGCCGTGTTCGAGCATCAGAACGTAGGACACGCCCAGAAAAAGGCCATGTTCTGGCGCACGAGCCGTGCGCCAACACATGCCCCGTGTGTGAAACACGGGCCTGTTCGAGAAGGCCATGCGCAGTCATCAGAAAATGCTACATGCCCATGGGAGAGGCCATGGGCTGCTGCATGAGCAGTTCTGGGAACGTGCAGAACACGCCGAACTATGTGTGCACTACACGAGCCGTATGCTACTACATGACCCATGTAGGTACAGAATCCAGTGATAAGTTGAGAAGGTTCTAGAAGATTCCAAGGGATAACAAGGGGTATAAAAATCCATTTGAGTGCGAAATTCAGGGAGAACAGAGAATTAGAGCAATTACACACACTTTCACACCATATTTTCACACACTAACTCCATTTGATTCATCTACATATCTTTAATCCATCAAATCCACTTGATCTTCAAAAATCCATCCATCAATTCGTCCTTCCATCACTTAAAGAAGAGAAAATCATCCTTGGTTGAAGATTCTATAATGTTGGAGAGAAGGAAGGCCACCTTCTCAAAAAAGAAGCCGATCTACTTTTCAATTGTTATTTTTCTTCATATTTTGGCTCAAATGGAGCAAGCCTATGAATGTATTGATTTGAATATGATGTATAGTGGCTAGTCCTATAGTAGGGCTAATCATGTGATTGGGTGAGAAGAATGCTAGATATGTAGGAGATGAGATATTGAATTGAGTTGATTTTGGACTTCCTTTTATGATTAATGAATCGTGTTTCATTTCAATACTTGTGTGATTAAATTCTCTATTCATAATGTTAGGATGGTCATTCCAATATTATGATTAGTGGTTTAATTGAATCATATATTAAGATGAGCATGCAAGTTAGGGGAGGTAAGCCATACCTTTCTTATGCTTAGAACATTCATAGGGGGACACTTAAGAAATTGAGTGAAAAGAACCAAACTTATGATCATAGTACCTTAAGGGAATTGAGAGTAAGAACAATCCTAGAAGATTTAGACTTGTCAAAGAGTCGAGAACCTAATTGCCTTGGCCATAGGGATTAAAACGTGATTGCTTTTAGTCCATAATTAATGAAGTTCAATATTAAAAGTCATGCATATCTAGCTAATTTCTCAATCATGAGCATGATTGTCCTTGCTCTCTTTTTAAGTGCAATCTATCCATTCCATTTCACTAAGTTTCACGTTTGATATTTGATACGATTAGTTGATAATTGATTTCTTAGTTAATTGATTAGAATAATAATTAGTATAAAAATCAAATCTTCAATCTTGTAACTTTTACAAAGCACAATCAATGACAAATCCTAATACAACTATGAGTTTACTTTCCCTTGGGATGACATACTTATAAATTTTGTTACTTGGTCACACGTGTACAACAACGATAGAGTCTCTTACTCTAAAATCATTTGATACCGAAAATGAGGCTAAGAACAGAAGTCTTGAAAAAAAGTCTATGTGAAGCAACCAGAGTGATTCATTCCAAAAGGCTAAGAGCATTTTGATTGTAAGCTTAATGGTGTCTATTGATGGACTAAAGAAAGCTTCAAGATCATGAAACATCCATTTTGATGAGAAAATCCAGTGATATGGATTCATTCAATACGCGGATGTGTCTCGTGTATTGAAAAGAGTGATGAAAACATGGTGGTATTTCTTGTACTGTACGTAGATGGTATCTTGCTCATTGGAGACAATGAAAGAGTATTGTCGGACATATGGGTATGGTTGATACAGCGGTATGAAATGAAGGACTTAATAGAAGCAAAATATATCCTTGAGAACATAGTGATCACAAGATGGGATGTTGTGCTTATCTCAAGCTTTATGAATTGATATAATCCTTACTCATTTTAACATGTGACTTTATCTAAGGAAACGTGTCTTATGACACAAAAGAAGATAAAGGTGTTCAAGGCGGTTCTTTATGCTTCGGCGAACAAGGAAGCTTAATCTTTGGAATGCTATACACGAGAATGAATATCTATTTTGCTAAACGTATGGTCAGTGAGTATCAAGGTAACTCGAAACAAGAATGATGAATTGTGGTAAGACATATACTTATGTACCTGAAAAGAACCAGAAATTATATGTGGACTTACCGAACAGATTCACTGCTTCTTATAGATTACATAGATTCAGGTTTTTCAAATCAGATAGGGACGGCAGTAAATCCACCTCAAAGGTTATATGTTTAATTTTAGGAAGTAGAGTCATAAAATGGAGAAGTGTTATATAGAAATATATTTCGAACTCCACCATGGAAAGATGATAAATTAGAGCCTCTGAGACAGCCAAAGTATTTATATGACAATAGAAACTTCATGATGGACTTCGAAGTGTTTCTATATTTACCCAAGATTATCACAATTTATTGTGATAATAATGGTGCAGTTGCATACTTGAAGGAATCACGAGCCCATAAGCAATTAAACACATAGAGCGTGAGTACCACGTGTTACGAGAAATCATATAATGAGGGGAAGGTTGTTATCGCCGAGAATGCATCGGATGATGACCTAGTAAATTCATTTACAAGGACCTTAAGGCGAGAGCTTTTGATGGTCGTGTAGTGGGAGTGAAAATTAGATGTATGGCAGAAGACATAACAGCATAGTCTTTTAGTATAAGTGGGAGATTGTTAGATTGTATACTAAAAGTCTAGCTTTAGTATGAACAATATTTTAACAATTTATTTGAAATGAGAATCAATGATCAAATGATTGCATCTTATAATTTATTTATATGTCCGATGCAATAGTTCATTTACTTTATACTGTAGATAATATGATGTGCGACAATAAGCGGAATATCATATTATCAGTTTCCTTATAAAGTATAAACAGATACTCATAATCGAGATAGACGGGGACTCTCTATCGGGATGGTTGTAGTGTGATTTGGTATTAGTTTGTCTTGACTATAGAATCACATTAGTTCATTTCGTGTGTATTGAGCAGGACTGCTTGAGATCGTTTGATTTATACTGACTATTTAGGAGAACTTGATCTCAATTATTATTATGGATGTTCGTGCTCTAAATCTCTATACAATAACCTCGACATGTAAGGTAATATATATTTCTTTGATTCATCAATGGGTGAGATTTACATGTAATTAAATTAATAAACTCGGTGAGTTGGGAAATAGTGTTGTCTCTATGGTGTGCTGTTTATTGTAGAAGGAATTCATGTCCGATATAGGTTGATGATGTCCCCTTGAGGAGCTCATAAGGATTATCATGTAAACCCTGCAGGTGGATTTATTCCGGTATGATAATGAGGTTGAGCGGTACTACTCTCAGATGAGATATTAATTAATGGGAGTTGTCAGTAACTTAATTAATTAATGGACATTGTATATCTTAAACATGGGGAGACTAACGGGCTCATAATAAGAAGGAGCCCATAACGTAATTATGGGATTAGAACAGTAGTGCAATAATAATATTTTAGTCGTATATATTATTATTATTGGACTTAAGTATAAGTTTTGGGCTAAACTTTGATACTTAAGCCCAATGGAGGCCCAACTCTAATTTCTCCTCCTGGTCCCTGCTGTAGCCTATATATAAGTCATCTCAGCTGTCCGGAAACCCTAACTGAAAATAGAATCATGCATAACACTCTGATTGAGGGTGAGGGAATAGTATATTGAGAAGATCTTGAGGATCACCACCCACATGACATCAAGATTGGACTTGGGAATACAGCATAAGATCGAAAGGTGGTTTGTTGCTGCTGCTCATCAACTTCCGCGATTTTTATAAACTCTTGTGAAAATCATAACTGATTGTGTAATACATCATTGGAAAGCCACTGAAGAGAGGATCGTTTTGGTGTATAGATCACTTAAATCCAAGATTGGATGAGAGAGTTATGCCCAAAATGATATGGTAGCGCATGCTACCTGCGAAAATTCTTCATCTTCTTCAACATACCCTAGAGAAAGATAATATGTTTCTATGTTTCTTGCTTCCGCTGATTTAGAAACGCATGGAACCCTAACGGTTCACGTTAACTAAACGATCAAATGCTAACACTAAGGTCGAAGAAAGAAAACCTGGTTTTGAGGATATGGTGAACAGGTACATGGCGAGGAATGATGTAAGAGTGGATCGTCTAGAGGCAAAGCTAGAGGCTAAAAATGATAAAAATCATGAGGATATATCTAAACAGATGAAGTACTTGTCATTATTTATGGGGCAGATGGCTGGGAATGTAAATAAATTGACCCAAACAGTAGAGAAGGGGAAGTTCCCATCTCATATTATTACGAACCCAAAAGAGTGCCACGCCATCACGTTAAGGTCTGAACACAGTATGATGGACCGATGATGCCAAAAATGAATTTTGAAGTTCTAGAAGCTCGATTCGACCATGGTTCGACCAAGACAGTAGGTCAAACCACACTTCCTAAGTCGAACCAATCACATGGGCATCCTCCGGAGAGATCAGATGGTCGGTTCGAACAACACTACCCCAGTTCGACCAACCCTGAAGGTCAAACCATGGTCAAACCAACATATCAAGAATTCTCTGATGTCGGGTTCGACCAACTCAGCCCTAGTTCGACCAACCCTAAAGGTCGAACCACGATCAAACCGACCTGTACGAGGGGTTTTGAATTTTCTAATTCTCGGTTCGACCATTACACACCTGGTTCATCCAGCACTCTTGGTCGAACCTAGTTTGAACCACCTCATATATTATCGTCTTCCACACAAAATGCTTTACCTGATGTTAATGCTACTCTAGTACCATCCAAAGAGCAGAATACTGAGCTTATAGCGGAAAAAAATAGGAAAGAGCTAAGAGATTGAGAGCCGAGAAGGATAAAGCGGAGAAGGTTGAACGTGATGAATAGAGAATTCCTAAGACAAAGATACCTCCTCCATTTCCTTTCAGGTTAGTGAAGAAGGGATTGAAAGAAAAGTTCAAGAAGTTTTGAGATATCATAAACAAGATACGCTTAAGCATTCCTTTCTCTGAAGCAATCTTGGAGATGCCATACTATGCCCGCTTTCTAAAGGATATACTTTTGAAGAAGAGAAGCTTGAACGGAATTGAAACGGTGAATTTGTCTGAGAACTGCAGCTCGATCATTCAGAGAAAGCTGCCAGCTAAGTTAAAGGATCCGGGAAGCTTTAATATTTTATGTGAAATTGGAAAGGGGCCGGCACGACGAGCTTTATGTGATCTTGGGGCAAGCATAATGTGATGCCCATGTCAATTTTTCAAAGGCTTGGTTTGGGGGAGTTAACTCCCACAGCAGTTGTTCTACAATTGGCGAATAGTCTATGACTTTTTCGAAGGGTGTGATTGAATATGTTTTAGTAAAAGTAGATAAACTGGTCTTTCTTGTGGACTTTCTATTTCTAGAGATGGAAGATGACAAGTATAATGTCCCTCTTATCTTACGGAAACCATTCCTTGCCACTGCTAGAGCTATGATTGATGTTCAAAAGGGTAAGCTAAGGTTGCGGATGGATAAAGAAGAGGTTATGTTCAACCTTGATAAAGCAATGAAGATGTCTATAGAGACGTAGTGTCACAACATTGATATGGTGGAGGAGATCGTGAAGGAAGATATGTCCTTGATCCTTTCAAAGGATCCCTTGGAGACATCCTTGGAGGAGTCTCTTACTTTTCCCACCACAGAGCTAGATGAGCTCTCTAATGAGGTATGTATTGAATTTCTTGAAAATTTTCTTGCTTTGGGTGATGACAGGTATGAATCAAAAAGAACCAAGTTTGAAGAGGTGAAGTGGACAAGAAAGTACTTTCCATTAGATAGAGAGAGCATAGAAAAAGAGGAGAAGAAAGAGGAGTTGAAACCACTACCGGAGCACTTGAAGTATGCCTATCTAGGTGATAATGAAACTTATCTGGTAATTGTATCTTCTTCTTTAATTGATGATCTACTCGAGGAGTTATTAGATGTGCTTAGGAAGTATAAGTCTACGATTGATTGGTCTCTTGATGATTTAAAATGCATTAATCCTTCGTATTGCATGCATAAGATAAGGTTATTAGATGAGGCTAAGGGTAGCATTCAGAATCAGCAGAGGGTGAATCCCGCTATTCAAGAAGTTATTAGGAAGCAAATCCTAACATGGCTAGATGCAGGAATTATATATACAATTAGTGATAGTCCCCATGTGAGTCCATTAAATGTTGTAGCTAAAAAGGGGGGCATGACTATTTTTAAGTCAGATGATGGTGAGGCATTAGCCACTAAGATTCCTATAGGGTGGCATGTGTGTACGAATTATAGGAAACTAAATAAAATACATGCAAAGACCACTTCCTACTTCCTTTCATGGATCAAATGCTTGATTGTCTTGCAGGGTATGACTCTTATTGTTTCTTAGATGGGTACTCAGGATATAATCAAATCATGATTGCACCCGAGGACCAGGAAAAGACTACTTTTACTTACCCTTATGGAACTTTTTCCTTTAGGAAGATGCCTTTTGGGTTGTGTAATACGTCTGCTACCTTTCAGCATTGCATGATGGCTATATTTGATGGCCTGATAGGAAAGATCATGGAGGTGTTTCTGGATGATTTTCCTATTTTTGGTTCCTCCTTTGATATTTGTTTGACTAACATGTCTACTGTGTTGAATAGATGTGTTGATACTAACCTGGTTTTAAATTGGGAGAAGTGTCACTTCATAGTAAGAGATGAGATTATTTTGGGACATCATATTTCAGCCAGAGGATTACAGGTGGATAGAGTAAAGGTGGTGGCGATTGAGAAACTTCCACCACCTTCTAATGAGAAGGGAGTGCGGTCCTTCCTTGGCCACGTAGGATTTTATAGAAGATTTATCGAAGACTTCTCAAAATACTCCAAGTCATTGTCTCACTTACTTGAAAAGGATGTTCCTTTTAATGTTGATGATGAATGTCTAATAGCTTTTCAGATTTTAAAGGAGGCACTTATTACTGCACTTATCTTGATCACACCGGATTGGACTCAGTCATTTCTACTTATGTGTAATGCAAGTGATTTAGCACTTGGAGTAGTGCTTGGGCAGATGAGAGAGAAGAAGTTCTGGGCCATTTACTATGCGAGTAAGAATTTTGATGCAGCACAAAAGAACTACACTGTCACTGAAAAGGAGTTTTTAGCTGTTGTGCATGCATTCAATAAGTTTCGATAGTATTTGGTTGGCATGAAGACTATAGTGTACACGGATCATTCTGCGATTCGGTACTTGATGGAGAAGAAGGAAGCGAAGCCAAGGATCATTAGATGGATCCTACTTCTGCAGGAGTTTGATATGGAGATCCAGGACAAGAAGGGTACAGAAAATGTGTTGGCGGATTACCTATCATGGTTGGAAACAAGGGAGCATTGTGATGATTCTTTTGATTATATAGAAGAGATGTTCCCTGATGAGAAGATTATGGCGGTGTTTGCTGAAGGAGCGGAGAGAGCTTGTGTAGTCGCTGCTCAAGGAATGGATCCATAGTATGCGGATTATGTCAATTACATTGCCGTAGGTGAAATTCTAAAAGATCTCAACAAGTATCAACTTGCGAAGTTTAATAGGGATGTTGAGACTTTTATATGGTATGATCTATTCATCTACAAGATTTGTATGGATTCTATCATCCGTAGGTGTGTGCCCAAAATGGAAATGGAGAGTGTTCTTGATTTTTTACGTGCACAACCTAACGGGGGCACTTTGGAGCTCAAAAGACTGCAGTGAAGGTACTCCAATCTGCTCTTTATTGGCCTACTTTGTTTAAAGATTATGAATCCTATGTAGCGACATGTGATAGATGTCAAAGGATAGGAAATATAAGTAGAAGAGATGAGATGCCACTTCAACCGAGCATTGTTGTTGAAATCTTCGATGTATGGGGAATCAATTTTATGGACCTTTTCCACCATCTAATAGATTTCTCTATATCCTTCTAGCAGTGGATTATGTTTTTAAGTGGGTGGAAGCCATTTCTACTCGCATGAATGATGCTAGGACAGTGTTGTCATTCTTGAAGAAATATATTTTGCCCGCTATGGAGTTTCTAGAGCTCTTGTAAGTTATGGAGGTTCCCACTTTGTCAACAAGCTTATTGAAAGAGTTCTCACAGAGTATGGTGTAAAGCATAGGGTTACTACACCCTATCACCCTCAAGCTAATGGGCAAGCCAAAGTCTCCAACCGACAAGTGAAACAAATTTTGGAGAAGGTAGTCAGAACTAATAGGAAAGATTGGACTATAAAGCTCGATGATATTTTGTGTGGGTTCTGAACTGCATACAAGACTGTGTTTGACATGTCACCTTATCAAATTGTCTATGGAAAGTCATGCCACTTACCCGTTGAGATTCAGCATAAGTCTTTTGGGCTGTGAGAAGTCTGAACTTGTCTCTTAAGGAGCAAAAGGAGTTGTGGTTGACTCATATCAATCAACTAGACGAGTTCAGAAATCAAGCTTTCAAGAATTCAGCGATCTACAAGGAAAAAATAAAGAAATGGCATGATTCGAAGATAACTTACAAGGAATTCAAGCAAGGTAACGAGGTATTACTCTTTAACTCTAGTTTGAAGCTCTTTGAAGAAAAAATGAAATCGAAGTGGACGGGACCGTTCATTATCCATAGAGCCTGCGGAGGGAGGAGTTTTGAGATCATGGACAATGATGGAGACATCATAGCGGCGAATGGATATCGATTGAAGCATTATAAGTCGCCGGATGATGCTTGCGTCATCTTTGAGGATACCTTACATTGAATAGATAAATGAATTGGAAAAGCTTGGAATAGAAATTGAAAGGGAAACCTAAATCAATTTATTCTTCACAATTTGCCTGGATGTTTTGAGCAAGTTCTACCTGAAATACGAGAGGTTGTATATGGTGGGAAACTTCTAACAAAACATGTGGCAAAAGAAATCCATTTTTCATCATGATGTGAACAAGTTTAATATCTTATTTACTAATGGTTTAAACATGATTAGTTATGGCATCTACTGACACGAAGTATGTAGATACTGGAATCACTAAATGTTTATCACTGAGTAAGGATAAGATTGTTAATAACATGGGTAAAACTACAAAGATAGTGGCTATTGCAGTGGGAGTTGTTTATTTATCTCATGATAAGAATAAACGATTGATTATGAGAAATTGTCTTAACGTACGTGTCATAGAAAGAATTTAATTTCGGTTTCTATGCATTAACGGATGGATACTTCATTTCATTTAAATGACATGGTCATAGTAATGAGGAATGAGGCTATAATCCATTAAAGTACGTTGGTGGATAAAAAGTATACTCTTGAATCATGTACATCCCACAGATGCAATAAATAGTAATTAAATAATGCATCTTCTAATATAAGTAAGAGAAAGGAACCTGCGGAAATGAACTAAACATACATTTGGTGTCTATGACTAATTCATTTTACTTGAGTAGGATTCAAAAGTTGATAGCCGATAGACCGTAAGGTTTATCTGAAGTGGAAACTATCGGACTTGCGAGTCTTGCTTGGAAGTAAAAATGATTAACTGCCTTTTCAAGGTTGTGGGGTGTAGAGCCAAAGATATATATGTTGGAATTAGTTCATTCTGATTCAATCGAACCTAATATTATCCAGGCGAGAGGTGGTTATGAATATTCGAAGATTATTCTGGAAACCAATATATTTAAATGATGCACTGCATGTCTAAGTTCTTTGATTAATTCAAGAATTGTAAGGCTGGTACAGTGAAGCGTCATGGAAAATATATTAAGTCATTACGATTCAATCATGATGGCGAATACCTCTTGGGATAGTTAGGAGCTATAGATTAGAAGTTGAGATTAAATCTCAAGTTGACTATACCGGGTATGCCCCAAACTGAATGGTGTGGTGGATAGAAGGAATAAGGCTCTTATGGTTATGATTAGATAGATGATGAATTATTTGAAATAATTAAATTCATTTTATGGATATGCCCTAGATACAGTAATTCATGAAACATTTGTCTGTATATGGGATATCCTAGAAAAATTGAGGGTGATTTATTTAGTCCAAAAGATCGAAGGGTGACTGTTAACACAAACACCAAATTTTTGGAAAAGGACTATGTAATAAATCACAAGCCCATGTATAAGTTGTTCTAAAGGAAGTGAGAGGAAAATACTAAGTAAAAGTACCAAGTGTACAAGAGGATATACCACAAGGTAAACTGCAACGCGTGTCACGTCTGATACACAATTACATGTAGTGCCTTATCGTAATGGGAGGGTTGTTTGACAACCCATAAATATATGTTTTGGGACAGTCATGAGATTTGGTCCCTAGTAAACATGGTATTATCCCACGGATACGATGTAGCACTACAAGATTAAAATGCGAAATCTTAGTAAGTTGCAATGTATGTTGAAATAGAATCTACGGATTCTAAATTAAGTCTGGAGCTTGAAGGATCACTAAAATGGTGTAAAAGACGTTGCAAGTGGTCATAGGAAATAAAGATGATCATACGGAAAGGTGAAAACCTTGGAAGCAAAGCTTGTTGCGAAAATGTGTACTCAGAAAGAAATGGTTCGATTATGAGGAAACATGTTCGCTGGTAGCTATGCTTATATTGATCCGAATTCTTTTATTTATTGCTGCTATGAGGAACATCAAATAGATGTCAAGACAGTTTTCCTGATTGGAAGTCTTGAGGAAAACATCTATGTGAAGCAACCAGAGTGATTCATTGTAAAAGTACTAATAGCATTTTTGATAGTAAGCTTAAAAGTGTCCAGCGATGGACTAAAGCAAGCTTTAAGATCGTGAATCATCTGTTTTGATTAGGTAATCCAGTGGCATGGATTTAAATCAATGAGCGGATGAGTCTTGTGTGTTGTAAAGAGTGACAGAAACGTGGTGGTGTTTTTTGTACTATACGTAGATAGTATCTTGCTCATTGGAGACAATGAAAGAGTATTATCGGGCGTATGGGTACGGTTAATAAAGCGGTAGAGATGAAGGAATTAAGAAAGGCAAAATATATCCTTTTGATCACGGTAATACGGATCACAGAAAGGACATTATGCTTATCTCAAGTTTCATAAATGATACAGTCCATACTCGTTTAGCATGTGAATTTATCTAAGTGAATGTGTTTTTGAGACACAAGAAGAAGATAAAGAGGATGAAAGCGGTTCCTTATGCTCCGGCGAATAAGAAAGCTTAATCTAAGGAATGCTATGAACGATGTTGGATATCTGTTTTGCTAAATGCATGAACAGTGGGTATCAACGTAACCCGGAACAAGAATGATGAACTATGGTAAGACATATATAAAGTGCCTGAGAAGGACTGGAAATTAAATGTGGACTTACTGGACAGATTCACTGCTTCTTGCGGATTACGTAGATTTGGATTTTTTAGTCAGATTGGACGGCAGTAAATTCACCTCAAAGGTTATGTGTTTAATCTGAGGAAGTAGAGTCATAATGAGGAGGAGTGTTATATAGAAATATATTTCAGACTCCGGACTCCATCATGGAAAGATGATGAATTGGAGCCTATGAGGAAGCCAAAGTATCTATATGACTCTAGAGACTTCATGATGGACTTTTAAGTGTTTCTGAGTTTGCCCAAGGTAACCACAATTTACATTGATGATATTGGTGCAGTTGCAAACTTGAAGAAATCACAAGTCCATAAGGCAATTAAACACATGGAGCGCGAGTACCACCTGTTACGAGAAATCGTATGATGAGGGGAAGGTTGTTGTTGCCTAGATTGCATCGGATGATGACCTAGTAAACCATTTACAAGGACCATAAGGCGAGAGTTTTTAATGGTCATGTAGTGGGAGTAGGAATCAGATGTATGGCAGAAGACATGACAGCATAGTCTTTTAGTATAAGTGGGAGATTGTTGGATTGTATACTAAAAGTCTAGCTTTAGTATGAACAATGTCATAACAATATTTGAAATGAGAATCATTGATCAAATGATTGCATCTTATAATTTATTTTATATGCATGATGCAATAGTCCATTTACTTTATACTGTAGATAATATGTTGTGCGACAACACGCAGAAGATCATATTATTGGTTTTCTTATAAAGTATAAACAGACGCTCACAATTGAGATAGATGGGGACTCTCTATCAGTATGGTTGTAGTGTAGTTTGGTATTAGCTTGTCTTGGCTATAGAATCACATTAGTGCACTTGTGTGTATTGAGCAGGACCGCTTGAGATCGTTCTTCTTATACTGACTATATAGTAGAACTTGATCTCTGTTATTATGGAAGTTCGTGCTCTTAATTCCTATACAATAACCTCGACACGTAGGGCAGTATGTATTTCTTTGATTCATCAATTGGTGAGATTTAAAGTATTAAATCAATATACTCGGTGAGTTGGGAAGTAGTGCTGTCTCTATGGTGTGCTGTTGATTGTAGAAGGAATCCATGTCCGACATAGGTTGATGATGTCCCCTTGAGAAGCTCATAAGGTTTATCATGTAAATCTTGAAAGTGGATTAATTTCCGGCATGATAATAAGGTTGAGTGGTACTACTCTCGGATGAGATATTAATTAATTTGAGTTGTCAGTAACTTAATTAATTAATGGACATTATTTTTCTTAAACATGGGGAGACATCGGGCTTATAATAAGAAGGAGCCTAGAACATAATTTTGGGATTGGACGGGTAGTGCAGTAATAATATTTTAGTGGACTATATTATTATTATTGGATTTAATTAAAAGCTTTGGGCTAAGCTTGGTTAATTAAATTCAATTGAGGCCCAGCCCAATTTCTCCTCCTGGTCCCTGCTGTAGCCCAACTATATAAGTCATCTCAGCTCCTGTTAACCCTAAGTCAGTGCCTCATTTGACAGTTAGAAAAGAACAGGAGCAGATTGAGAGAATCCTGCAGATTGTTGCCCACACAACAGCAGGATTCGACTTGGGACATACAGCAGAAGATTGAGAGGTGGTTCTCTGCTGTTCATCCTCTACATCAACCCAGAAGTACGGTAAACATGTTTAAATTGCTTCCGCTGATTGTTTGCCTGAATTCCTTAACGGATCACGTTGAACCACACGATTCAATTGCCAACAACAGGTTGGTTTGACCAAGAGACTATGGTTCGACCAATGGTTCGAGTCGAACTAGCCACCTGAAAGTTTATTACAGGTTGGTTCGACCTCGACGTTATGGTTCGACAAACGGTTCAAGTCGAAACAAATGCTGAAATTGCCTAGAAGCATGGTTCGACCACGATGAGGTGGTTCGACTACCTGGTTCGAGTCGAACCAACCCAGGTAAGTCATGTTTAAAGTCGAATTCGAGCCTCTGTTCCGTACATTCTTCACACCACCCGTACTCCAATCCTCTCCGTACCAAAAACTCTCTCTTCCAAACTTTGATTTTATTTCATTCTACTCCGATTAAACCATTTTCCACCCTTCCCACACTTGATTTCTCACGGATTTGGAGATTTTTAGTTGAAAAACTAGTGTTTTCCATCCAATTTGGGGGTTTTCATTTCTTGCTTATACTAAGCCATGGCTGGATCGAAAGGTACATTCTCTTGACTCTATTACCCTAGGATTGAAGTTCTATTGCTTGATTTTAAGTGGGTAAGTTGATTGAACTAGTTTTTATATGGATTCATGGTGTAATTTGGATTTTTCTTTGAAATTCCTTATGAACAATTGATGGGTCCGATTTTAATTGTTGCTTTGTTGTTAGACCTTGATATTCTACTGGAAAGTGTTGAGCAATTTGTGTGGAAACATGTTAGAAATTTTGTGAATTTGAAGTTCAGATAAGTGCATGCTTAAGTGTAGAAAGTGAAGTGAATAGTGAAATTGTTGAAATTCTTGTTGGAGAAGTTGAATGTTGAAGTTGGGAGTAACATGTTTATGATCTCATGGTTTAATATTACGAATAGCATGCGGGTTTGAAGGTGATTATACATGAACAACTCGAAGTCTTGAGTAGAGTTTAATGTATAGTTAGCTTTGAACTTAGGTTGGTTTGTTTTTCTTATATTTGCTTGGTATTGATATATTATTCTTCTAGAAGGAAAGGCGACTGAAATCCGCTCCAAGAGGAAGGAGGATAGGCATCCTCGTGAAGATGAGGTTACAAAGAAGTTACGGCTTAAGGAGAGGCAGCCAAGGAACTTTCATATTCAAATGGAAAATTGGAAGGAGATTAAAGATTGATGGGATGCGATGTCTGATAAGATAACTCGCACAAGGTACCAGGATGATTATGCAATGAGGACGATACTGATTCTGATGTTGGATTTGATTGGTGATACTTGATTTGGATTGTTTTGATGGGTTCTTTGATAAGTATATTGCATTCGTATTTTGCATGTGTTGATTTTATAGATGAGAAGCATGTATAACTTGTTAAATATGTGGAGTTATTGTGGAATTGATCTTGATTATATGCTATGAGGAGTGCCTTAGGAATCTATTACCCATGTGAGAATTTGAGCCTTATGAAATTATGCTACATCCATGCATGATAGTTTATTCTTGTGAGAATCGTTCATATTACCATATTCTAGAACTTGGCTTGGAGTCTTGTGTGAGACTTATGATTGATAGTTATTAGGACATGATCTTAGGTCATTATTGTTTATTTGAATCACTTAGCTAAATTTTACCTTCCCATATACTGTATAAATTATTGGAAGCCCCGTTGAGCCTTTAAAAGCTTTTTCTTTGGCAAGTTGTGATAAAAAGCCTTATTCATCCTTTACTTGAGCCTTGTTGAATACCTTATTCATTAGTAGAGAGTTGACGTGAATATATACTAGCTTGAATGTGAAGAAGAAATGAAGATAGATTAGGTTGAGTGTTATGAAGTGAAAAAAAAGAATTCATGGTTAAATCTTATTTAGGGGTAGTGCCTAAAACCCGTACCCCAACTTCTTAGAAAGGTAGTGCCCAATATTAGTACCCTTGTACTTTGAAGAAAGAAGATATTGATTCTAAGGAAAAGAAGGAGAAAGATGAATCGTAAAAGATCATGAGAATAAAGATGGAGAAGACGAAGCTGTTTGATGAAAAGTAAAGCTACAAGGTAATTCTCTACTAGTGAATTAGTCATTTATCTATACTTTCCTACCTTTACCAAAGAGCCAACATTACAACCCAAAAGCAAGTCTTTGTGATCCTAGTAACAAAGCGATTATGAGCTGATTTTTGAGACCCTTGCCAAGCTTATGGTTACGCGGAAATATAAATTGAATATGAGCATATATGTTAACCTTTTTAAGTGTATTCACACTTGAGAGCAAGAGTAAATACTTATCTTGTGAGCTAGATGACTTAGTACTCCGAAGCGTATTATAATTGAGTGATGTTTTTACGTGAATGAAATGTATTATGCGAGTGGTACTTGTTTTAAATTGATAGAATTGCATGTGTAGGTATGTATTATACTTGACTTTATGGCCTCATGAATTTTATACTTACTCTTGTGGTTTTGATTTCATTGCCTCGGGACGAGCAAAAAGTTTGGGAGTTTGATGAGAGTGTAAATTCACGCAATTTGAGCTCTAATTTCTGTGATAATGATGTGTGATTTGATCTTAAGTTGAGATAAATCGAGATATGTAGTAGAAAGTCACAAATCAGGTGCGTTTGAGGCCATTTGACCGGATTTTCGAAGGAAAATAGGATAGAAGTACTCAAAACCAGAAAAGGAGAAATTCAGCACCTGGTTCTACCAAGGGGCATATGGTTCGACCATTGGTTCGGGTCAAACTAGGCGCCTAAAAGTGAGAATAGTGCAGTTCGACCACGACACTATGGTTCGACCAGGCATGAAGGTCGAACCATGGTCGGACCGAATGTCTAAAGTGATGCAGAGTTGATTCGACCGTGATACTTTTGATTCGACCAGCGGTTCGAGTTGAACCAGCCACCTGCCAGTTTGTTACAGGCTGGTTGACCAGGGCATGAAGGGTTCGACCAAGGGCTTTGGTCGAACCAATACACATGAAGCTTTTGGATCAGTATTTTTACACCTTCAGTATGTGTATTCGCTCAAAAAGCCCATTAGAGGTTCGTTGGAGGAGCTAAAAGTATAAAAGGAAGACCTTACGCAGTAAAAGAGACATTCACGACCACGTTCATTCTACAAAACATCTGAAACCCTACATCATCCTACGAAGCTGTGGAGAGAGATTCGTCTGTCGAATCAAGTGAGAACTAAGTGAAGATTCAAGAAGGAGAGAGACAGCGACGGTGCCCACAACTAGGGTTTACTTCGCTTCTTAATTTATCTTGTAATTTTCAAGACTATGGGTAAGATCTATCTAACTACCATGATTGTTCTTCGATCAACCACGGGCTAGAACTGCTTCGGTAGTTCTAGGGTTTATGAAGGTTTTATGAGTTAATTGAACTTCCGTGTGTATACTCCGTACAACACTACTTGTGGTTTATTTTATATAAGACTATGCTTATTTAATTCATACTCAGAGTTGTTTTGTGCATCATTAATTGTTATGTAGAGTCTGAATACATATCTTAATCATTGATTGAGTGTGTTCACCGCTAAGCAGGATTACATGTTATGATTCTAAGTGAGGAGACTCCGAAGTCTCATTAGAACTATCTTATATAAATACTTGTTAATTGAATCTGATTCGGATTAATAAGTAGGACAAAGAGAATAACTTCATAGTACCTATAAAGGGAGATCATATCGGGTTAGAGTACTTAGTGCACGGGAAATAATTGATACTGATTATACCTAGAAAGGGGGGTGAATTATATCTCTTGCTCCAAGGATATTCACACGTGTCACACGCTTATTTACTTGTATCTATAGAGTAGATTTGCATGGTTTAGTGATGCGTCCATATTCCACAAGGCAGAGTCGAACATTGATACACAGAAGGAAAGTTAATAAGTAAAACTGGATGGCCCAAAGAACTACCTAATTTCTCACTTATTCACCTTCGTTTAATCTCTATTGCTTATTTAATTTATTTGCTATTTAAATTACTTATTTAGTAGTTACTTAATTATTCCACCAATTTATTGCCAACCTAGTCTTAATAAGTTAGATTATAATTATATTAATAATAATACGTCCCTTGGGTTCAATAATCACTTGGTCGCTTATCAAAGCTACAATAACTTCCTTTATACTTGGGGATTAATATTGTATTGAGAAAACGCTCATCATGCAGCCACATTTTTCAAGCCATACCGCCGTGTTTAACCAGCCATCGCTGCCATTTGCAAGTCGTGCCGCCGGCAGGCATGACTCATGCCTTCCGCCGGCAGTCGTGCTTTCACCACCACGTGCTGTCACCGCTGATGAGAGTGTAAATTCACTTAATTTGAGCTCTGATTTCTATGATAACAATGTGTGATTTGATATTAAATCGAGATAAATCGAGATATGTAGTGGAAAGTCACAAATCAGGTTTGTTTGAGGCCGTTTGAGCGGATTTTTGAAGAAAATCAAGATAGAAGTGCTCGGAATCAGAAAAGAGGTATTAAAGGACCTGGTTCGACCAAAGGAGAGGTGGTTTGACCACCAGTTTGGATCGAACCAGGCACCTAAAAATAAGAAACAGAGGGGTTCGACCACGATGATGTGGTTAGACCAGGCATGAAGGTCGAACTGCGGTCGAATCAAATGCCTAAAGTGGTGCAATGATGATTCGACCTCGATGCTTCTAGTTCAACTAGTGGTTCGAGTTGAACCAATCGTCTGCAGATTCATTACAGGCTGTTTCGACCAGGGCACGAATGGTTCAACCAAGGGCTTCGGTAGAACTAATATGAGAGAAGCTTCTGGATCTATATTTTTACACCTTCAGTACGTGTTTTTGCTCAAAAAGCCCATTAGAGGTCCGTTGGAGGAACTGAAAGTATAAAAGGAAGACCCTATGCAGCAGAAAGAGGAGATGACCACCACCTTCATTCTACACAACATTCGAAACCCTACCATCATCCACGGAGCTGTGGAGAGAGATTCGTCTGTTGAATCAAGTGAGAACCAAGTGAAGATTCAAGACGGAGAGAGACACAACGGCGCCCACATCTAAGGTTTACTTTACTTTCTAATTTATCTTGTAATTTTCAAGACTATGGGTAAAATCTATCCAACTACGATGATTGTTCTTCGATCAATCATGGGCTAGAACCGCTTCAGTAATCCTAGGGTTTACGAAGGTTTTATGATTTAATTGAACTTCCGTGTGTATACTCCGTACAACATTACTTGTGGTTTATTTTATATAAGACTATACCTTTTTAATTCATACTCAGAGTTGTTTTGTGCATCATTTATGTAGAGTCTGAATATATATTGATTATTGATTAAGTGCGTTCACTGCTGAGCAGGATTACATGTTACGATTCTAAGTGAGGGGACTCCGAAGTCTCAATAAAATATCTTATATAAATACTTGTTAATTGAATCTTATTCGGGTTAATAGTAAGACAAAGAGAATAACTTCATAGTACCTATAAAGGGAGATCATATCGAGTTAGAGTACTTAGTGCACGGGATATAATTGATACTAATAGTACCTAAAAAGGGGGTGAATTATATCTCTTGCTCCAAGGATATACATACGTGTCACACGCTTATTTACTTTTGTATATAGAATAGATTTTCATGGTTTAGTGATGCGTACATACTCCATGAGGCAGAGTCAGACATTAATACACGGAAGCAGGTTAATCTCTACTGCTTGTTTACTTTATTTGCTATTTAAATTAATTGTTTATTTGTTAATTAATTATAACACCAATTTATTGCCAACCTAGTCTTAATAAGTCAGATTATAATTAGATTAATAATAATACATCCCTTGGGTTCGATAATCACTTGGTAGCTTATCTACGCTGCAATAACATCAGTTCTTGGCGCTGTTGTCCGGGACAGCATTAATTATTAATTTATTATTTCTAGTTTAATCGAGACTATTTATTCTTGTCTTTAATTTCTAAAGCTTATTTTTCTTAGGTGTATGCACACTAGATCCAAGGCAAGAACATTAGTGCCTTTTAATCTGGAAATTGGTGCATCGTCGAGGAAGAAGAAAGCAAAGAAGAAGAACAAGAACGTGGAACCAACTGAAGCTTTTATTCTAGGAGTTGAAGTTGATGTGCTGAACTCAGAAGTAATTGAAGCTGCAATCGGAGATAAGGCAGAAGCAGAAGCAGTTAATATAGCCCAAGAAAGGGCAAATCCGGATAATGTTGCCATCTATGAAGTCTTCAAGAACAACGGAGGAGGCAACTTGGGGTTGTTAGGAGCAAGAGGGGCCAATGCGGATTTTGATTTTCACCCTGCTCTGATCAGCATGATAGAAAGGAGTCCCTTCATTGGAGGAACCTTTAAAGATCCTCAACAACATCTAAATACATTCCTGGGTATGCAAGCACACAAAAAAGCACAGGAGATCATGAGAATGCGAGGAGGATTGTGTTGTTTAAGTTCTCGCTTACTGAAAGAGCAAGAGATTGGTACGATACTCTTAATACTGCAGAATGTAGTACCTGGGAGCAATTGAAATTGAAGTTCTTGGAGAGATACATGCCACCTTCCAAGGTGTTTATGATGAAGCAAGACATCAATCAATTTGCTATCGGTAGTGGAGAGAAGTTTCATGAGGCTTGGGACAGATTCAAGGACATGCTTCAAAAGTGTCCACAACATGGGCTATCTAAAGCTCAATACATCAGTTTTTTCTACGACGGGCTGGATTGTGATTCTAAAGTGTTTCTTAATGCTTCTTCTAATGGAGCACTACTTACAAAGACTTCTGTTTTGGCCGAAAAGCTCTTTGAGGATATTTCGATGAATTTAAGAGATTGGCCAACTGATAGAGTGAGAGGCACTTATGTTCTTGGAAAAGTAGCGCAGGTTGAGCATACTATGGTTAAGTCAAGTAGAGAAGATGAGATCGTCTCTAGTTTGGCTAATATCAACAAGTTACTTGAGTCTCAGTAAAAGTAGATTACTGGCATAGCGCAGCGAGTACCAATTATGCAGCAGGATATTGGGAATGAAGGAGCCACTCAAGAGGAATTAGAAGAGGTAAACTACATCATGGGTCAAAGTATTCAAGGAACGAGGTTCCAAAATCAAGAAAACTGAAATTATCAAGGGAACTTCAATAATCGTGGTCCCCCTGGTAATTATCAACAACCAAGGAGGCCAGAATTTTCATAGAGTAATCCTAATGCAGCAGTACAACCTCTTGTTGGTGTTGATTCGGGTGCTAAAGATGAAGAAGGAAAATCTGGTTTTGAGGATACGGTGAATAGGTACATGGCAAGGAATAATGCAAGAATGGATCGTCTAGAGGCAAAGTTAGAGGCTAAAATTGATAAAAAATTATGAGGATATATCTAAGCAGATGAAGGACTTGGCATTGTTGATGGGGCAGATGGCCGGGAATATAAATCAATTGACCCAAACGGTGAAGAAGAAGAAGTTCCCATCTCAAAATATTACGAACCCGAAAGAGTGCCACACCATAACGTTAAGGTCTGGAACACAGTATGAGGGACTGAAGATGCCGAAAACAAATTTTAGAGCTCCAGGAGCTCGATTCAACTAGGGTTTGACCAAGACAGCAGGTCAAACCAAACTGCCTAAGTCGAACCAAGAACCTGGGCATCCTCCGAAGAGATTAGATGGTCGATTTGACCAACACTATCCTGGTTCGACCAACCCTGAAGGTTGAACCACGATCGAACCAGCCTATCTAAAATTCTCAGATGTCGGGTTTAACCAACCTAGCCCTGGTTTGACCAATCCTGAAGATCGAACCACGGTCGAACCGACCTGTATGAGGGATGTCGAATTTTCTGATGCTCGGTTCGTTCATCTCGTATAGTATTATTTTTCATGCAGAATGCTTTACCTGATGTTAATACTACTCCAGTACCATCCAAGGGGTAGAATACTGAGCTCATAGCAGAAAAGAAATCAGAGAGAGCGAAGAGATTAAGAGCCCAGAAGGATAAAGCGGAGAAGGTTGAACGTGATGAATGGGAAATTCCTAAGACAAAGATACCTCCTCTGTTTCCTTTTAGGTTAGTGAAGAAGGGATTGGAAGAAAAGTTCAAGAAGTTTTCCGATATCATAAACAAGATAAGCTTGAGCATTCCTTTCTCTGAAGCAATCTTAGAGATGCAATACTATGCCCGATTTTTAAAGGATATACTTTTGAAGAAAAGAAGCTTGAAATGAATTGAAACAGTAAATTTGTCTGAGAACTGTAGCTCGATCATTCAGAGAAAGCTGCCAGCTAAGTTAAAGGATCCGGGAAGCTTCACTATTCTATGTGAAATTGGAAAGGGGACGGCACGATAAGCCTTGTGCGATCTTGGGGCAAGCATCAATTTGATGCCCTTGTCAATAATTTAAAGGCTTGGTTTGGGGGAGTTAACTCTCACAACAGTTGCTCTACAATTGGCGGATAGGTTTATAACTTTTTGGAAGGGTGTGATTGAAGATGTTCTAGTGAAAGTAGAGAAATTGGTCTTTCCTATGGACTTTCTAGTGCTAGAGATGGAAGATGACAAGGATAATGTCCCTCTTATCATAGGGAAACCATTCCTTGAACTTCTGGAGCTATGATTGATGTTCAAAAGGGTGAGCTTAGTTTAGGAAGGATAAAGAAGAGGTTCTGTTTAACCTTGATAAAGTGATGAAGATGTCAATGAAGACGCAGTGTCACAACATTGATGTGGTGGAGGAGATCGTGAAGCAAGATATGTCATTAATCCTTTCAAATGATCCTTTGGAGACATGTTTGGTGGAGTCTCTTACTTTTTCTACCACAGAGCTAGACGAGCTCTCTAATAAGGTATGTATTAAATTTCTTAAAAATTTACTTTCTTTGGGTGATGACATGTATGAATTGAAAAGAACCAAGTTTGAAGAGGTGAAGTAGACTAGAAAGTACTTGCCATTGGATAGAGAGAGCACGGTAAAAGAGGAGAAGAAAGATATCTAGGTGATAATGAGACATATCCCATAATTGTATCTTCTTCTCTAACTGATGATCAACTCGATGAGTTATTAGATGTGCTTAGAAAGTATTAGTCTGCGATTGGTTTGTCTCTTGATGATTTGAACGGTATTAACCCTTCATATTGCATGCATAAGATAAGGTTATTAGATGAGGCTAAGGGTAGCATTCAAAATCTGCGGAGGGTGAAGAAGTGATTAAGAAGTAAATCCTAACATGGCTACATGTAGGATTTATATATCCAATTAGTGATAGTCCCCATGTGAATCCATTGCATATTGTAGCTAAGAATGGGGGCATGACTATTGTCAAGTCAGATGATGGAGAGGTATTAGCCACAAGGATTCCTACGGGGTGGGGTATGTGTATGGATTATAGGAAACTAAATAAAAATACAAGCAAAGACCATTTCCCCCTTCCTTTCATGGATCAAATGCTTGATCGTCTTGCAGGGTATAACTTTTATTATTTCTTGGATGGGTACTCGGGGTATAATCAAATCATGATTGCACCTAAGGACCAAGAAAATACTACTTTTACATGCCCTTATGGAACTTTTGCTTTTAGGAAGATGCCTTTTGGGTTGTGTAATGCGCCTACTACATTTCAGCGTTGCATGATGGCTATATTTGATGGGTTAACAGAAAAGATCATGGAGGTATTTATGGATGATTTTTCTATTTTTGGTTCCTCCTTTGATATTTGTTTAACTAACCTGTCTACTGTATTGAAGAGATATGTTGATACTAACCTAGTTTTGAATTGGGAGAAGTGTCACTTCATGGTAAGAGATGGGATTGTATTGGGACATCATATTTCAGCCGAAGGATTGCAAGTGGATAGAGCAAAGGTGGTGGAGATTGAGAAGCTTCCACCACCCACTAATGAGAAGGGAGTGCAGTCCTTCCTTGGACACGCAGGATTTTATAGAAGATTTATCAAAGACTTCTCAAAATACTCCAAGCCATTGTCTCACTTACTTGAAAAGGATGTTCCTTTTAATTTTGATGATGAATGTCTAACAGCTTTTCAGGTTTTGAAGGAGGCACTTATTACTACACCTATCTTGATCACACCGGATTGGACTCAGTCGTTTGTACCTATGTGTGATGCAAGTGATTTAGCACTTGGAGTGGTGCTTGGGCAGATGAGAGAGAAGAAATTCTGCATCATTTACTATGCGAGTAAGACTTTTGATGCAACATAAAATAACTACACTGTCACTGAAAAGGAGTTTCTAGCTGTTGTACGCATTCAATAAGTTTTGACAGTATTTGGTTGGCTTGAAGACTATAGTGTACATGGATCATTCTGCGATTCGGTACTTGATGGAGAAGAAGAAAGCGAAGCCAATGATCATTAGATGGATTCTTCTTCTGCAGGAGTTTGATATGGAGATCCGGGACAAGAAGGGTACAGAAAATGTATTGGCGGATCACCTATCAAGGTTGGAGACAAGGGATCATTGTGATGATTCTTTTGATTATATGGAAGAGATGTTCCCTGATGAGAAGATTATGGCTGTGTTTGCTGAAGGAGCGGAGAGAGCTTGTGTAGTAGCTGCTCAAGGGATGGATCCATAGTATGCAGATTATGTTAATTACATTGCCGTAGGTAAAATTCCAAATGATCTCAACAGGTATCAACTCACGAAGTTTAAGAGGGATGTTGAAACTCTTATATGGTATGATTCATTCATCTACAAGATTTGTACAGATTATATCGTCCGTAGGTGTGTGACCGAAATAGAGATAGAGAGTGTTCTTGATTTTTGCCATGCACAACCTAATAAGGGGCACTTCGGTGCTCAAAAGACTGTTGCGAAGGTACTTCAATCTGCTCTTTATTGGCCTACTTTGTTTAAAGATTGTGAATCATATGTAGCGACATGCAATAGATATCAAAGGATGGGAAACATAAGTAGAAGAGATGAGATGTCACTTCAGCCGAGCATTGTTGTTGAAATCTTCGATGTATGGGGAATCAATTTTATGGGACCTTTTCTCCCATCTAATGGATTTCTATACATTCTTCTAGCAGTGGATTATGTTTCTATGTGGGTGGATGCCATTCCTACTCGCATGAATGATGCTAAGACCATGTTATCACTTGAAGAAACATACCTTTGCCTGCTATGGAGTTCCTAGAGCACTTGTAAGTGATGGAGGTTCTCACTTCGTCAACAAGCTTATTGAAAGAGTTCTCAAGGAGTGTAGTGTTAAGCATAGGGTTACTACACCCTATCATATCCTCAAGCTAATGGGCAAGCCGAGGTCTCCAACCAGCAAGTGAAACAAATTTTGGAGAAGGTAGTTGGAACTAATAGGAATGATTGGACTATGAAGCTCGATGATGTTTTGTAGGGGTTCTGTACTATGTACAAGACTGTGCTTGACATGTCACCTTATCAAATTCTCTATGGGAAGCCGTGCCACTTACCCGTGGAGATTCAGCATAAGTCTTTTTAGGCATTGAGAAGTTTGAACTTGTGTCTTAAAGAGCAAAAGGAGTTGAGGTTGACTCATATCAATCAACTAGACGAGTTCAGAAATCAAGCTTTCAAGAATTCGATGATCTACAAGGAAATAATAAAGAAATGGCATGATTCGTAGATCACTTATAAGGAATTCAAGCAAGGTGATGAGGTATTACTCTTTAACTCTCGTTTGAAGCTCTTTGCAGGAAAATTGAAATCGAAGTGAACGGAACCGTTCATTATACATGGAGCCTGCGGAGGGGGGAATTTTGAGATCATAGACAAGGACGGAGACATCATAGCGGCGAATGGGCCTCGATTGAAGCATTATAAGTCACCGAATGATGCTTGCATCATCTTTAAGGATACCTTACATTGATTTAGTACTGTTGTGACTCTCTAACGTTAAACAAGAGCGCCTATTGGGGGCTTTTCCTCCTGTTTTATTGCTTTATTTCATTAGTGTGAGCAAGAAATTTTTATATTTGACGTGCTTACTTATCGGAAATTATATCTCTTTGCAAACTTAGTTTCGACTATGCATTCTATTAAGTTTGGGGGATGTGATGTACTTACTTCATCGTAGCACCGAGAGTATAATATTTTCTTTGTAACGTTTGTTAGAGGAGTTGATTTTTTGCGGCATATTAAAACTTTAATCGGTGTTGATGTGTTGATTTTTGCAATTTGCCTAATGTTCAGTGGTGTTTTATCTATTATGTCATATGCAGAGTATATATACATGAATTATTGAGTCTTATTGTGGTTCTCTAGCTATAGTTTTGCTCTATTTTGGTACCTAATGATCATTTTAGAGCTTAAAGTTTGCAGGGGACGAAGAAGAATTGAGTCTGAAAGAACAGCAGGCAGATTCGATCATATGAGGAAGTCGAACCGGCAATCAGAAAAATCATTACAGGCCAATTCGACCTAGGGGCTTATGGTTTGACCAAGGGTTCGAGTCGAACCAGCCACCTGAAAGTTTGTTACAAGCTGGTTCGACCTCGACATGCTGATTCGACCAATCGTTCAAGTCGAACCAAATGCTAAATTTGTTCAGAAGCGTGGTTCGACCATGACGAGGTGGTTCGATGACCTGGTTTGAGTCGAACCAGCCCAAGTAAGTCATGTTCAAATCTGATTTTCGCCCCTATGCCGTACATTCTTCACACAACCCGCACTCGAATCCTCCGAACCAAAAACACTCTCTTCCAAACTTCAATTTTACTTCATTCTACTTCGATTAAACCACATTCCACCCTTCCCACACTTGATTTGTCACGGAGTTGAGGCTTTCTAGCTGCAAAACTAAGGTTTTCTATCTAATTTTGGGATTTTCATCTTTTGTGCATACTAAGCCATGGCTGGATCGAAAAGTATGTTCTCTTGACTCTATTACCCTAGGATTGAAGTTCTATTGCTTGATTTTAAGTGGGTAAGTTGATTGAACTAGTTTTTGTGTGGATTCATGGTGTAATTTGAATTTTTGTTTGAAATTTCTTATGAACAAGTGATGGGTCCGATTTTAATTATTGATTTGTTGTTAGACTTTGATGTTCTATGTGCAATTTGTGTGGTAAAAGGAAGCATGTTAGATTAAGTGAATTTGTGAAGTTGATAATTGCATGCTTAGGTGACGAAAGTGAAGTGAATGGTGAAATTGTTGAAATTCTTGTTGGATAGTTGAATTTAGAAGTGAAATTTGAATAGCACGTTTATGGATTCATTGTTTAGATGGAGTTGGAAGCATGCTTGTTTGAAATTGATTATACATGAATAACTTGAAGTCTTGAGTAGAGTTTAGTACATGATTAGACTTGGAATACGGTTGGTTTGCTTTCCTTGTATTTGTTTGGTATTGAATTAGTACTCTTGTAGGAAAAAGAAAAGTGACTGAAATCCGCTCCAAAAGGAAGGAGGATAGGCAGCCTCGTGAAGACAAGGTTACAAAGAAATTACGGCTTAAGGAGAGGCTTCCAAGGCATTTCCATATAAAATTGGAAAATTGGGAGGAGATTAAGGATCGATCGGGTGCGATGTCTGACAAGATCACTCGCACGAGGTACCAGGATGATGATGCCATGAGAACAATAATATCCAAGATGACATTATGTGGATGTTTGATCAAGTGGGTATCCGGCATTTCATGGAGCTGAAGAGGCCTACGTGTTTTCATGTTACTGCAGATGTGTTGTGTTCTATCACAATCAAGAAGGGTTCTAGTTCTCTTTCTTATAAGTGTTCATTCCAGCTTGGTGGCAAAAGGAGATTATGGACAGTTGAGGATTTTAATCTGTTGCTAGGAACACCGAGAGGGATTTATAGCCATGAAAATGGACATTTCAAAGCGAATGATTTTTGGAGATCTATTTCAGGAGAGGATATGGATTTCAAGATGAAGGAAGCTCGTGCTGCATTGATTCGCAACCCAGTCATTAGATACATGGATAGAGTCTTGAGCAATACATTGTTTGCCCGATCTTAGGGAAGTTGCATATCCAAGGGAGAGTTGTACGCTCTGTGGTGTATGTTGAATGGAGTGCAATTTAAAATGGGTTCGTATTTGATTCAGCAGCTCTACAGATTCAGGAGTTCCTCTTTTAAAGAGTGAATATTGGAGGATTGCTTACTCCTATGGCTGAGTCATACTACATGGATTTCACTGGCATCACCCCTATTATGGAGGATCTCGATCTAGTGATGAGTGCATGTGTTCGAGCTGGATTTGCTTTTCATCGAGATGGAGACTGGTTTTTCACTATGGGATCTAACCCATATTTTTTATGTTTCTACATGATGTTAGGGCTTTGATTCGACTTCAATGGAATGAGAATTTGTTAATGGACACATTGGCACACGAGGTGATATCAATTATGTGCTTGAGGAGAGGAGATTGGAGGACTGTTGCTCAGATGTATGTTGTAGGGATGTATCAGGAGTTACAAAGGATAGTAGATCAGCCACAAGAGCAGCAGCAGCAGCCTCAGCACGATGAGGAGATGCATGAAGATGAGCCTCTCGGGCATCCGGATATGGGTATGCCGCAGCAGCATGAGATGCCACCACCACAGCCATAGCAGCAGTATTGGGGTGGTCCTGATAAGTTCTTCAGGGAGTAGTTTTGGTTGATGAATGAGCACCTTGTTAACTTGAACAACAATTAGAAGGAGACGAACCGCCAATTGGGCTTGCTGACAATGAGCTATACTGCGCTCTATATGCGTTACAACGCGCTGCATGCCAACTATGTGGTTATGGATCAGAGGTTGGGAGATTTGAGTGATAACTATGAAGCTCTGGATAGGAAGGTGGATAGCCTACAGAGAGATTATAATGACTGGCACAGGGGAGATAGTGATGATGATGCTCCACATGAGTAGAGGGCGCCAGGTTTTCATCTTTATCTACTTCATCTCATCCCCATTCTCTTTTCTCTTGACATGTTGGGTATTTGGTGGTGTGAGTGGCATGTATTGATATTATATACTGATTCTGATATTAGATTGTTTTGTGAGATTGCTTTGGATTGTTATGATGGATTGTTGACTCTTTGATAAGTATGTTGCATTCGTATTTTGCATGTGTTGATTTGGTTGATGAGAAGCATGTATAACTTGTTAAATATGTGGAGTTTATAGTGAAATTGATCTTGACTATATGCTATGAGGAGTGCTTAGGAATCTATTATCCATGTGATAATTTGAGCCTTATAAAATCATGCTACATTCAAGCATGATAGTTTATTCTTATAAGAATCGTTCATATTACTGTATTCTAGAACTTGGCCTGGAGTCTTGTGTGAGACTTATGATTGATAGTTATTAGGACATGATCTTAGGTCATTATTGTTTATTTGAGTTACTTAGCCAAATTTTACCTTCCCATGTTGTATAAATCATTGAAAACCCTGTTGAGCCTTTAAAAGCTTTTTCTTTGGCAAGCCTTGATAAAAAGCCTTTATTCATCTTTTACTTAAGCCTTGTTGAATAAATTGGTTGAGTGGTATGAGGAAAAGAAAAATATGATTAAATCTTATTTAGGGGTAGTGCCCAAAACTGGTACCCCGACTGCTTAGAAGGGTAGTGCCCGAAATTTGTACCCTTGTACTTTGAAGAAATAAGATGTTGATTCCAAGGAAAAGAAGGAGAAAGATGAATTGCAAAGATCATGAGAATAAAGATGGAGAAGAAGAAGCTATTTGAAGAAAATCAAAACTCCAAGGTAATTCTCTACTAATGAATTAATCACTTTATCTATATTTTCCTACCTTTACCAAAGAGCCAACATTACAACCCAAAAGCAAGTCTTCTGTGATCCTAGTAATGAAGCGATTATGAGTTGATTTTTGAGACCCTTGTCAAGCTTATGGTTATGCTAAAATATTAATTGAATATGAGCGTATATGTTAATCTTTTTAAGTGTATTTCACACTTAAGAGCGAGAGTAAACACTTATCTTGTGAGCTAGATGACTTAGTACTGATGTTTTTGCGTGAATAAAATGTATGATGCGAGTGGTACTTATTTTAAATTGATAGAATTGCATGTGTGGGTATGAATTGTACTTGACTTGATTGCCTCATGAATTTTACACTTACTCTTGTGATTTTGATTTCGTTGCCTCGGGACGAGCAACATGTAATTTTGGGGGTTTGATGAAAGTGTAAATTCACGTAATTGAGCTCTGATTTCTATGATAATGATGTATGGTTTGATCTTAAGTCGAGATAAATCGAGATATGTAGTGAGAAGTCACGAATCAGGTGCGTTTAAGGCCGTTTGAGCAGATTTTTAAAGGAAAATAGGACAGAAGTGCTCGGAATTGGAAAAGGGTATTTAAGTACCTGGTTCGACCAAAGGAGAGGTGGTTCGACCACCGGTTCGGGTCGAACCAGGCACCTGAAAGTGAGAAACAGAGGGGTACGACCATGATGATGTGGTTCGACCAGGCATGAAGGTCGAATAGTGGTCGAACCAAATGCCTAAAGTGGTGCAATGATGATTCGACCTTGATGATTCTGGTTCGTTGATCGTTGTCATTTTCACCTAAATTTTAGTGTCTTTATTTGTGGATTTTTGGATGTTTTTATCCGTATTTGTGTAACTTTTTGTGGAGTTTCATGTTAATTAGGAGAAGTGTGTAAAAAGATTGATAAATAAGTGGAAATAAGCTTAAATATATGAAAAATAGGTCAAAATAGAGCAAAACGGAGTCGGGAGCTAAAATAAAGAAAGAAGAACAGGGCATGCCTGAACACGCCCCGCGTGCAGAACACGAGCCTGTAAGCCCAAGCCGTGTGTGGACATCAGAAGTAGCTACACGTCCATGACCGAGGTCGTGTGCTGCTATACAAGCCGTGTCCTGTCAGTACGCAAACACGCCGAACTATGTGTCCACTACACGAGCCGTGTGCTGCTACACGACCCGTGTAGGTGCAGAATCCAGAGTTAATTTGCACATGTTCTAGAAGGTTCCAAGGGGTACAAATACCCAACTTTGGCGTGAATTAAGGGAGAGAGTCCCATTTGAGCAGTTATTGGATCAAAACACACACTATCACACCACATTTACATACACTCTCTCTCCTACATCCAAATCCACCAAATTCATCAATTTCTATCACTTTGATTCCATAATTCTCTCCATACATCTTTCATCCACAACATCTTTAGAGAGATTCGAGGCTTATTTGCTTGGAAAGCTTATGAAAGAAGGAGATCAACTCTTAATCGCAAGGGAAGAACTTCTACTTTTATTTTACATGTCCTTTGATTTGATGTTACCAATGGCATTTTATGGACTTTGTAAGATTTTTAAGATGATTGTTGGTGGCTAGACCTCTTGTGAGGCTAGCCACATGATGAGTTGAGGTTAAACTAGATTTGTGAGATTTTTAGTAGTAAATTGAATTGATGATGGATTTCTTATTATAAATTGTGATTTGTGTTTCATTTTATTAATTGTGTGTTTGATTTCTATACACATGATGTTAGGATGACCATACCGATATTATATGTTAGGAGTGAATTGAATCAATTAGTGAAGTGAGCATGCATGTTAGTATGAGAAGAGGTAAGCCATACCCTTTGAATGCTTAGAACATTATAAGAGGACATTTGAGTAACTAAATGAGAAGAACCAAACTTAGAGTCATAGTACCTTTATAGGAATTGATAATAAGATCAATCTAAGGGGATTTAATCTTGTAAATGGGATGAGAACCTAGTCATCTTGGGCATAGGGATTAGGGGTACAATTGCGATTGCTTCTAATCCATTGTTAATGATGTTTGCTACTAGAGTCTTGCATATCTAGATTGCTTCCTTGACTTTGATTGTGGTTAGCCTTGCATTCTTTCTAAGATCTATTTCAATCATTCCATTTCATCCTTGTTCTTTGATAATCATAGTTATTACTTGTTTTACTAGTTAATTGCTTAGAATAATTGTTAGTATAAAACCAAAACTCAAATTCTATCACTTTTACAAAGCATGATTGAAGGCAAATTCGGATACACCTTGATTTTACTTTTTTCTAGGGACGATATTCTATAAATTTTGTTACTTGGTCACTACGTTTACAACAACAATAGATTTCTCTTACTCTAAATTATTTTTGACCAAAAATGTGACTATGAACATTCGACTAGTGGTTCAAGTCAAACCAGCCATCAGCAAATTCATTACAGGCTGGTTCTACCAGGGCATGAATGGTTCGACCAAAGGCTTTGGTCGAACTGATATGCGAGAAGCTTCCAGATCCATATTTTTAAATCTTCAGTATGTGTTTTCGCTCAAAAAGCCCATTAGAGGTCCGTTGGAGGAGATGAAAGTATAAAAGGAAGACCCTACGCAGCAGAAAGAGGAGATGACCAGCTGTGAAGAGAGATCGTCTATCGAATCAAGTGAGAACCAAGTGAAGATTCAAGACGTAGAGAGATGCGACGGCGCCCATATCTAGGTTTTACTTCGCTTCCTAATTTATCTTGTAATTACTATGGGTAAGATCTATCCAACTATGATGATTGTTCTTTGATCAATCATGGGCTAGAACCGCTTCGGTAGTTCTAAGGTTTATGAAGATTTTATGATTTAATTGAACTTCTATGTGTATACTCCATACAACACTACTTCTGGTTTATTTTATATAAGGTTATGCCTTTTTAATTTATACTCAGAGTTGTTTTGTACATCATTAATTGTTATGTAGGGTCTGAATACATATCTTGATTATTGATTGAGTGCGTTCACTACTAAGCAGGAATACATGTTATGATTCTAAGTGAGGGAACTCCGAAGTCTCATTAGAACTATCTTATATAAATACTTATTAATTGAATCTTATTTGGGTTAATAAGTAGGACAAAGAGAATAACTTCATAGTACCTATAAAGGGAGATCATATCGGGTTAGAGTACTTAGTGCACGGGAAATAATTGATTTGATAGTACCTAGAAAGGGGGTGAATTATATCACTTGCTCTAAGGATATTCACAAGTATCACACGCTTATTTACTTGTGTCTATAGAGTAGATTTGCATGGTTTAGTGATGCGTCCATACTCCATAAGGCAGAGTCGAACATTGATACATGGAAAGAAAGTTAATGAGTAAAACTGGATGGCCCGAAGAACTACCTGATTTCTCACTTATTCACTTTCGTTTAATCTCTACTGCTTGTTTACTTTATTTTCTATTTAGATTAATTGTTTATTAGTTAATTAATTATTACACCAATTTATTGCCAACCTAGTCTTAATAAGTTAGATTATAATTAGATTAATAATAATACGCCCCTTGGGTTCGATAATCACTTGGACGCTTATCTATGCTGCAATAACATCCTTCATATTTTGGAATTAATATTGTGTGTTGAGAAAACGCTCATCAACCGCTAATGCGAGTCGTCGCGTAGTGTACGTGTGCCCTGTGTACAATTAGAGTGTTCAACAATAAACATATTCTAAATCCTAATTCACATATGGTGCATAAACCCTAGCCTAACATGTCACGTTTAGC
This sequence comes from Pogostemon cablin, assembly GCA_023678885.1. NCBI lineage: Eukaryota > Viridiplantae > Streptophyta > Magnoliopsida > Lamiales > Lamiaceae > Pogostemon > Pogostemon cablin. The sequence goes on along the minus strand of CM042959.1, from coordinate 31,567,383 downwards.
CATAGAACCTACACTCTAATACCAATTGATGGCATTTGGATCTTTTGGTTAACGTGAACCGTTAGGGTTCCATGCAATTCTACAGTTGCGAAAAATCATAGAATTAAATTATCTTTCACCAGAGTTTGTTGATGTATATGTTGAACAACACGAACAAACAACCTTCCGATCTTCTGTTGTATTCCTAAGCCGCGTCTTGACGTTGTGTGGGCAACGATCTCTAAGACGATCTCAATCTGTAGTGTTTCTCCCTCTCACACGGATTTGGGTGTGTAACTGTTTTGGTTCCGGACTGCTGAGATTGGCTATTTATAGGCTAAAATAGGGACCAGAAGGAGAAACTAAGGTTGAGCCTCCTATTGGGTTTAAGTATCCAAGTTTAGCCCAAAATTTATACTTAAGTCCAATAATAATAAATCAGTTAACTAAAGAAATATTATTGCACTGCCACCTTAATCCCAAATTACGTTGTGGGCCCCTTCTTATTATGAGTCCGTTAATCTCCCTGTGTTTAGGATTTAATGCCCACTAATTCATCAGGTTACTGACAACTCAATTAATTAATATCTTTTCCAAGAGTAGTACCACTCAACCTTATTATCATGATGAAATAAATTCACCTGCAGGGTTTACATGATAATCATTATGAGCTCCTCAAGGGGACATCATCAATAATTCCGTTAGGACATGGATTCCTTCTATAATCAACAACACACCATAGAGACAGTTCCATCTCCGAACTCACCGAGCATATTAATTTACGATTAAATCTCACCCATTGATGAATCAAAGAAATAAATACTGACTTACGTATCGAAGTTATTATATAGGGATTAAGAGTACGAACATCTATAATAACTGAGATCTAGTTCTATTATATAGTCAGTATAAACCGAACGATCTCGCGCGGTCCTGCTCAATACACACAAAGTGCACTAGTGTAATTTTATAATCAAGGCAGACTAATACCAAATCACACTACAACCATCCCGATAGATAGTCCCCGTCTATCTTAGTTGTGAGCATCTGTTTATACTTTATGAGCCGATAATATGATCGTCCTTGCGACGCTGCACACCACATTATCTACAGTATAAAGTAAATGGACTTTTGCAATAAAATATAAATAATTATGCAAAACATTTTATCACATGATTCTCATTTCAAATATTGTCAAAATATTTTTCATACAAAAAGCTAGACTTCAGTATACAATCCAACATCTAACACCTTCCTCACACCTGTAATCCATTATAAATGATATAGAGCCATCATCAGTGATTTAAAATGTTGTATATAAACCATGCATGTGTACGTGAGTGGTGTAGATCAGCAATATACACGTGGAAGATGAGTATTGGTTGTTTAACATGCAAATATCAAGGATAAGGATTGCATGGTGAAGCACAGATGAACCGTTGGATCAATTATCAAATTTGCTGATGGATTGGTGACATGGCAAGAATCTTGAGTGGTTAAAGTTTCTGTTGCAACCGTTTTCAGCTAGCAAAAGGATGAAGCTGATTGGTTGTAAAAGAATCAGAGCTGAAAAACGTGGATTTAATTCACATCAAAATCAGTTGATCATCTAGGGATATATCAACATAAGTTCATATTAGGGTTCTTTCACTACACCAAAAAAGCACTAAGACAACAGAAAATATACAACATAGATCAGTAATATGTGTTATCGTATACCTTATATGTGTAGTCTTAAATATATATATATTATCTTAAATTTTTTTTCACACACAAGGACAATACATATTATCTGGTGTTGTCTTATTGTGTTGTCGTATATACCACTTTTCAAATGAATTCACTATAAGACAACATATATGATACCATATGTTGACGTAAAATTTTTCACGCACAAAGATAACATATATTCATCTATGTTGTGTTAAATTATCTTAATATTTTATTTTAAGAATACATATATGATTTTTTTAAATATATTATAAATATAAAAACAAGTGAAATATAAATACGAGACTTAGAATCTTCTTCTTTCCTCCCTTTCTGCCCTAATCATCGTGAATTGTTGCCGCGTCTCACTCTTCGCCACAAATGCTCGTCACCATTCCCCTCCGCGTCGCCCCCTCCACCGCAAACGCCCGTCGCCCCCTCCACCATAAACACTCGTCGCCATTCCCCACCGCTGCCCGCCGCGTCGCTCGTTGAGTCGCCGTTGCTGTTTGTCCGCTGCCAGTCTCAACCATCCGTCCACTAGCTCTCCTCTCGCCAGCAGGCGCCCATCCCAATCTCTCCCGTCTTCACTCACGGTACTCTCTCTCCCACCTCTTTCTTGCTCTATTTTGAATCAACAGCCAAATTATATGACTAAACGCCATTTGACTTTTGGTATGAACACAGAACACTAATTAATTTGATTTAAGAGTAATATTGTGAAAAAATTATTGATCATCAGTACTTCAAAGTTCATGTTGGTCGTTATTTTAAACACAAAAATTAATTTTGTCAATTAAAATAGATGATCATAATTAAGTAATACTCTTATTATGTTTATATATATTTATATATTTATTTACTTATAGATTTATATATTAATAGTTGAAGAAAGCAAATTAACCCTTCAAGAATCATATATTTTGCAGAACCATAACTATTAACTACATGTTGTGTAAAACATAACTAATGTACTCTAAACTCACTCAATTAATTGGTCACTATTTTAACTTCGAACTATTAAAATTATTTCAGTAATGTAAGCATTAAAGCGCATTCATTTAGTGAAATAACAGTATAAAAAATAGAAAATCTCATAACTGAAGTAATTTTGAAACAAAAATAGTGGCTCTGTTTAAACAATATTGTATTCTCATATTTTAAAATACAAGTGTAGAATCAAATGAAAAAAAAAGTAACGAGAGTTGGAGAGATTATATTCTTACAATTTCCTGGATCGAGATAGGCCACGAAAACTAAGAATCCTGGGCCAATAACAATGTTTTATTGGTACAACCTCCTCTCCATATCCTAACCCTTTCTGTGCTTTTACCACTACCAGTTCACATTTCTTCTAAAATCCCTACTTCAAAAAGAATTGGTATCCATCTCCTTACTCTAGAAATCCTAAATATTTACTATTTTGTGTTTTTCATTTTTGTATTAAAATTTGCCCCCAAAGGAACTATGTGAGCAATCATATGTAGTTTGCCTCTTGCATTTTATGTCTCAATTTAACCGAATATGAGTGTGTATGCTCTTCTTGAGGAATGACTTACTGTTTTTTGTTTCTAGGGTGTTCTCCTGCTAAATGTTGTTCTCACAGGTATTTTCCTAACTTCTCTCCTGCTTACCAGGGCATAGTGCCAAGTCTTACTGTGGTCTTTACCTTTTATAAATGTGAATATAAAACAAACATTCAAGGAGATGGTTTATTATTCCAGAAAGTGATTCTAGTTTATGTCTTTTCTTTTTCTATGTTAAATTTGTTGAAGGGGAAGGGTAGGTGAGAAAAGAGGAAGCCAGACAAATTTAGACATTAAAAGAACGCTGCCTTTTTGCGTACCGAGTCTTTTTAAGTGACAAAATAAAAGTAAAAGAAGTCTTCAGTTCCTTTTTATTATAAGTGTGTGTATGTTTTTTAGAGATGAGATAATACATAAATTAGTACTGTCAGGTATTACTTTTATGATGATAATAACAATATCACATAAATGCTTATAATATATTTGCAGTTAGGCAACATCAGGCTAACTCGCATGCCAAAAAAGGATGGGAGCAGTTTATGGATGTTGTAATTGGAGCACTATCTCAGGGAAAAAGAGGAGTTATTTTTCTTCTTTGGGGAAACTATGCACAAGCCAAATCTCGGTATTTTTTTATTCATTTCTGATAATTGTTAATTAGCAAGAAAAAGGCTTATGGTTACTGAAGGTGTTTTGTCACAGTTTGGGGTAAATTTTTGTGGCACTTTCTGTCTCTTACTGGACGTCACTGTATGCATGTAAATTCTATCTGCATCAGGAACTCCTAAATTATCCATATATAGTGTATATATTTAGGACATAAAAAAATAAGAAAGAGAAAAAAATCTATATTTATGGGATGGAGGAAATATTACATATATATATATATATATTTGTTTAGTCTACTGTTGAGTTGTGACAGAGAAAATTTTATCCCATTATTCGAGAACTATCAAGTGTCAACACGTTGAAATGAGTAGTAAATCAAATATATGACATGGTTCCCTTGAAATTATTTGTACAGGTTAATAGAAGCATTACATTCTCAAATCAGCACATCCTTTTGGTTTATCTGCAAACAGAGGCTTCTTTGGATGCAGGTTGGCTATCTTGACTGCATAAATTTTTTTCTAAACTTCGATTCCTCTGTAAGATATATCTTCCAATGTGTATATTTCTGCAAGGCATCATCATGAATATATAGTTGAACAAAAATCGTTGATGGAAGATTCTTCACTTGATATTGGATGTATGAATTGAGCCTGTAATAAGATCAGATTTGTTCATTTCATATTCCATTACAGCATATAAGAATAGCAAAGTAAACTTCTTTAGTATCTGCATATAAGAGGGTAGTTCTATAAACAAGAAAGTGTATCTATCCACGGGTGATCTTAATAATATCAGACCAACCTGAATTTGAATCAATTTATGATGCAACTATAATAATGTCCAACTGGTAACTGGTGTTTCTTCTTGTAATGGAAATTAGATTAGATAGTACGAAGAGGTTTCTAAAAGTTAGTCATTAGACAAAGTATAAGGGACATCAAGGATCATTAATGAATGCCCCTAGTTACTTCCACTAAAATGCACCTCTCATTTTTCATGCTCTTTTTAGGTAGCTTCATATATATACTGTCTTTAAGGACAACAAGGTTCACTAACTGTACTTTGTGTTTGTCTTTTGATGGTTATAAAGTCACGATTTTATTTTTTAAATTTAATTGAGTATGGGTACTACATCATGTGCATTGGGTGTAAGCCACGATTGTACTGCTATTTTTCTTCATGAGATAATATGAGATTTGAATTATTGGTGTTGCTGATTTATTTCCTCAGGTTTATTTTCTAAACTCTTATATGGTTATATTGTAAATTGGAATTTTCTAGTTGATTTTGTATTATTTAATATGGTTGTCCTTAACTGTTTTCAAGATTTTTAGCCTCACGGTAGGTGTTTTAACTTCTTATGATAAAGATTATAGTTGTGTTTGGACAGGCACATACAGTTGAAAGAAGAGGCGTCAAGCTAAAGGGGAATGATCATGACTTGTTGATGTATTTGGATTTTCATTAATTGTCTTGGATTTTCATTAATTGTCTAGACTTGGATCCATAGTTTCATGATTTTTAAACCAATTCTATTTATGTCATGTCTTATGGGATGTATTTGGATTTTGCCAACATTTAGATTTGAGAGGGATATTTGATATTTAGCATGTTTTGGATTATTTAAAATATTTTAATACATTTTGAATTTTATTATTTTATTTATAAATTAATTATAAAATATTTTGTATAATAATTAATTGGTTCGACAATACGTATAAAATGTAGACGCTATGAATAATTTAATAATATTACATTAATAGAAAATACATATATCTATTGTCTTAACCAAATAAGACAACATATATAACCTATTGTCTTAAAAAATTAAAAAGAAGAACAACGACAACATATAAAGATGCACAACGACAACAAATAAATATATGTCATTGTGCGTCTTTTTTTTTTATAAAAAAGACGCACAATGACAACACATAATATGTGTTTTCATTGTGCATCTTTTCAAATGCCCTACGACAACAGGGGCTTCGACAACAGAGAGTTTTTCTAAAAATAAGCTAACAGACAACACATTATATGTGTTGTCTTAATGTATTTTTGGTATAGTGTTCATAAGTTTAGTTCTTCATCTTCATCAAGTATTGTAACCTGTAATCATTATAAGGATCTTGCTTCTCCTTAAGAGTGGATGTAGGCTTGAAGCCAAACCACTATAAATCCATGTGTCTCTCTTTCATTTTGTTTCTTGTTCAATTACGATTCATTGCGTGAGAGAAGTTGAGTGTGATCATGTGTGAGAATTCAAGGTGAGTAAGTAAATTCTTGCTTACATTCTTGAGAATTAGCAACGTTTGTGGGAAGGCCAAGTCATATAGACAATTGATTAGAGCAGAAGATCATCATGGTAACAACGAAGTCTGACATTGAAAGATTCAAAGAAAAGACAGAATTCAGTCTGTGGAGGATGAAGATGGAAGCAATCCTAATTCAGCAAGGATTGTCTGATGCAATCAAGCCCCTTTCCTGTTAATCAAGCTGCTGAGGTTGATGTAGTAAAAAATGTAGCTGATCAAGAACAACAATCTATGGCTCGTAGTGCCATCATACTGTGCCTTAGAGATAAAGCTCTGAGGGAGATTGCAAAAGAAACTACAACAAGAGGAGTATGAAAGAAGTTGGAGGATCTTTACATGGTAAAAAGTTTAGCTACAGAAGCTATACTCCTTCAGGATATCAGAAGAGAAGTCAGTTCTTGGACAATTGGATGACTTCAATAAGATCATAGATAATTTGGAAAACATTGTTGTAGCTTTGCATAGTGAAGACAAAGCTATAATCCTACTGTCGGCACTTCTAAAGTCATTTGAAGGTTTGAGGGATACGCTCTTGTTTGTTAATGTTGAGTCAATTACTTTTGAACATGTGCAATTGGCATTAAAGGCAAAGGTACTTCACAAAATTCTGATGCTCAGGTCATAGGAGAAGGGCTAATAGCTAAGAAACAGAATCAATGGAGTAAAAACAACAAGAAGAGCAATGCTAACAAGAAGAAACCAGAAATAAATCAGAATACTCCATCAGAAGAAGAAAATAAGAATTTTTTAATTGCAATAAGCCTGGACATTTCAAGAAACAATGTCATAAGTGAAAAGCAATGGTTGCTAAGAAGATAGCTTAAAAGGGGCAAATAAGAGGCCACATGCAAATCAGGTATTAGATAATCAAGTTGGTTCTGATTCTGATTTTTTAGAAGCATTATCAGTTTGTTCTAGCTCTATGTCAAATGAATAGGTAATGGACTCCAGATGTACATTCCACATGACATCCAAGAAGGAGTAGTTCACTGAGTTAAGGACATGCAATGAGGGATCAATCCTATTGGGGAAGATCAAGCCATTAAGATTGAAGGCATTGGTTCAATCAAATTAAAGATGTTTGATGGAGCAATCAGGTTATTGACTAATGTCAGGTATGTACCAGGTTAAAGGAGGAATCCCATATCACTTGGTATGCTAGAATCTTAAGGTTATACATGCCAGTTAAAGGAAGGTACACTCACTATCATGAAGGACAATTCAGTGGTGATAAGGGTATTAAGAGCTCTGATTTATACTTCTTAGATGGTTCTGTTGTATCTAGACAGATCAATGTTGTTAAAGATGATAGTAGTCTCAAAGCATGGCATGGAGGCTTGGTCATATAAGTGAAAGAGGTTTATAAGAACTTGCACGACAAAAAAAACTTGCAATCAGTTCAACTTGTAAGCTAGATCAGTGTGAAGCTTGTGTATTAGGTAAGTCTAAGAGGCAAAAGTTTGGGGCTGCAGAACACAACACAAAGGGAATGCTAGAATATGTGCATTCTGATTTATGGGGGCCTTCAAAAAGTACAACTGTGGGAGGTGGAAGATATTTCATATCTTTTATTGATGATTTTTCAAGAAAAGTATGGGTAAGAATCCTAAGAACCATGGATGAAGCACTATCAATTTTTAAAACATGGCTGACAGAGGTTGAAAATCAAACAGGAAGCAAGCTCAAGTGTCTAAGAACTGATAATGGGCTTGAGTCTGTATCACAAAAGGTTAATAAGTATGTCAAGAGAAAGGGATCAAAAGACACAGAACTGTACCAGATACTCCACAACAGAATGGTGTTGCTAAAAGGATGAATCAAACTCTTCTTCAAAGAGTTAGATGCATGATGAGTAGTGGAGGTTTTTCAAAAGGATTTTAGGGTGAGTTAGCGACAACGGAAGCATATCTGGTCAACTTATCTCTATTTGCAGCACTCAAGTTTAAGCCACCTGAGAAAGCATGGTCTGGAAGGACACCAAACTACAATCATTTGAAAGTAATTGGTTACCAAGCTTATTCACAACAGAAAATAGACAGGCTTGACCCTAGAGTTGTCAAGTGTGTACTTGTAGGTTATCCAAGAGAAGTAAAGGGATATAAGTTGTGGTGTTATGAAACTAATAAATTTATTGTTACTAGGGACGTAACATTCAATAAAGATAAGATGCCTCTAGTTGAAAGGGCTGCTGATAGATTAGCTACTGCTGATAGGTTAACTACTGCAGATAAGTTTGAGTTTGAGGTGGATCATATTTATAAAGCACAAGTACAGCAGAATCAAGAAGTAGATCAGATTGGTAATAAGGTACATTAGGAAGTTACTACAGAAAATGAGGTAGAGACACTTGGTTCTAGTGCTAGAAGGACTCTTAGTAGCTATCAGCTAGTAAGAGATAGATTGAAGAGATAAATCAGAACTTTTGCTAGATACATAGAGGCAGATATTGTGTCATATATGATGTATATGGCATCAGATATTGAAATATATGAACCTAAAACATATACAGAAGCAATATAAGGAAAAGAAAGTGTTAAGTGGCTAGATGCAATGGAAAAAGAGTTGCAGTCATTACAAAAGAATAATACTTGGATGATTGTAAATAAGCCTACAAATCAGAAACTTGTAGGTTGTAAGTGGATTTACAGAAAGAAACCAGTAATAAGTAAAGAATGAGGAATCAGATACAAGGCAAGACTTGAAGTAAGAGGCTTTTTACAGCAAGAAGGTATGGGTTACAATGAAATCTTCCCACCAGTGTTTAAACATTGTTCAATAAGAATTCTACTGTCATTAGTTACTCAATTTGATCTTGAGTTACATCAGATGGATGTAACTACAGCATTTCTACATGGAAACTTGGAAGAGAATATCTACATGAAAATTCCAGAAGGTGTAAGCACAAAGAATGCAAATTCAAAGACATGTCTTCTGCTAAAATCATTATATGGACTAAAGCAGAAACCTAGACAATGGTATCTGAGGTTTGATAACTACATTACAGCAAATGGTTTCACTAGAAGTTTGTATGATAGTTATGTATACATAAGATGCCATGAAGGTTGCTATACTTATCTACTACTTTATGTAGATGATATTCTAATAGCATGCAAAGATATGACAGGTATCAATGTAGTTAAAGGGACATTAAGACTGGAATTTGATATGAAAGAACTTGGAGAAGCAAAAGTGATACTTGGTATGCAAATTGAAAGAAACAGGTCAGCTGGTCAGTTAAGGTTGTTTCAAGATTCATACTTGGATAAGATCCTTAAGAGATACAATATGAATCTCTGTAAAGCTGTCAATACCAGTTAAGCAATGGGTAAGCTTGTCATCATTGCAAGGTCCTCAAACAGATAAAGAAAAGATAGAAATAAGCAACATACCACATGCAAGTGTTGTTGGCAGTTTGATGTATGCTATGGTATGTTATAGACCAGACTTGGCATTTGTTATGAGTATGATAAGTAGGTTTATGAGTAATCCGTGGTTACTACATTGGGATGCAGTAAAAAGGGCTTTTAGATATGTTAAATGAACTATTACAGTAGGTTTGAAGTTTCAGAAACTATCTACATGGAATAAGGTTGTTGTTGATTTTGTAGATGCTGATTATGCAGCTAATCGTGATTCAAGGAAGTCAATTATAGGATATGTATTCAACTTATTTGGTACAGAAATAAGTTAGAAGGTCACACATCAACATATAGTAGCACTTTCAACTATTGAAGCAGAGTTTGTTGTTCTTACTGAAGTAATTAAATAAGGTGTCTGGTTGATTGATCTTAGGGTGTTTGGTATTCAACAAGATACTATTGAAGTGTATTGTGACAATCAAAATGATGTACATCTTTCGAAGCATCAAGGGTATCATGAGAGGACAAAACACATTGATGTGAGGCTGTACTTTATAAGAGATATGATAGAAAAGGGATTAGTGGTTGTCAAGAAGTTAAGACATCAGAGAATCCAACTGATACTTTTATTAAGGCTCTACCCGTTCAAAAATTTGAATTGTGTAAGAGTTAGATTGGACTTCATTAAGTGGAACAAGGGGTAGCTACAACCTGAAAGAGCAGCAAGGTGGAGAAGTTTTGTAACTTATGATGATGCAAGGTCTAAGGTAGAGTATTCTTGTATATAGACCCTGCATATGTACGTGAGTGGTATAAATCAGCAATATACACGTAGAAGATGAGTATTGGTTGTTTAACATGCAAAGATCAAGGATAAGGCTTGCATGTGGAAGCACAGTGAACCGTTGGATCAATTATCAGATTTGCTGATGGATTGGTGACATGGCAAGAATCTTGAGTGGTTAAAGTTTTAGTTGAAACCATTTTCAGCTAGCAAAAGGATGAAGTTGATTGGTTGTAAAAGAATCAGAATTGATAAATGTGGATTTAATTCACATCAAGATCAGTTGATCATCTTGGGATATATTAGCATAAGTTCATATTAGGATTCTTCATAAGTTTAGTTCTTCATCATGTATTGTAACCTGTAATCATCATAAAGATCTTACTTCTCCTTAAGAGTGGATGTAGGCTTGAAGCCGAACCACTATAAATCCTTGTGTCTCTCTTTCATTTTGTTTCTTGTTCAATTACGATTCATTGCGTGAGAGAAGTTGAGTGTGATCATGTGTGAAAATTCAAGTTGAGTGAGTAAATTCTTGCATACGTTCTTGAGATGAAATTTATATTCTTTCTCCAAACTCTACATCAATCAAATGCAACCCATTTATAATGAATTCTGGTAGACTTAGCGACCAATAATTTCAATAATAAATAAGCTAATGAATTGGGTATCGCAAGACAAAAAGATCATCATCAATTTATAATTAACCCAATTCAGCATAGCCTTAATTAATTACACGACTTGATGAAGACAAAAAGAGCCTGAGTTCCTCCAATCAAATTGATGATCTGCATATGAATCCAAGAAAAAGTAGTTGATCATAGCAAGTCCCTCAGTGTAGTTCCAACCAGTGGAGGTGACATCTCCTACATATACCAAACACAAACATGTTTATTAATATAAAGGTTTGACAAAATCTCTTCTACATCTACACAACTATGCACAAAAATATATACTCCGTCCGCTCGAAAAGGGGTTTTTTTCCATTTTGGTTGACTACCCCAAAGAGGGTCATTTTTTTTACACATATGGGACCCACACACACCCACTAATACAATTAAAATATGGGGTCCACACTTCCAATAATACAACTACCTACTACACATTAAATAATAATATCCTTTAATCAACGTGCACAAAAGTAAAAGACTCTCTTTCGAACGAATGGAGGGAGTATATGTACGTGTAAATGGACAATAAAAAATGCAGGCGAGAAGGACCATATAATAAGGAAAAGTCTTGTTTGAGATAGATCTCAAAGTTAGATGATACTCCCTCCGTTCCAACTTCAACTTCACACTTTCCGTTTTGGTCCGTCCCAATTTCAACTTCATATTTCCATAAAAGGAAAAAGTACATAAATAATATCCCCCTAACATACTTTAATTTCAAAATTGCCATCACCTTTTTAACACACATAACATACTTTATCATTTATTTATTACCCAAAAATACCAAATTACCCCCAAAAGTTACTCAAAAAGTGATTTTTCTTAATTTGCGTGCGTACAGTAAATATGAAGATGAAAATGGGACGGAGGGAGTAATCTTTATGAATAACAACAGTGATATGAATATCCTAATATTAGGGAAATGTATTATGGATTTTATAAAATTATTATTCTAAAAGGAAAAAGTATTACTATTTCCGCCACACAATAAAATTTATATTTGTTTTTTTGTACGTAAATTAAGATATATAATATTTTAATTGGTATTTGGTCAAAATATCTACTCCCTCCATCCCATCTATAAATTCCTCAATTGTTTTTTCTACGTGGATTAACAAATATTATTATTTTATGTATAGTGAATAGTTATATTAATAATGAATGGTGGGTAATATATGGGGCCTTTTTATTAAAAGAGGAAAAGAGAACCTTTTAATAAAACATCAAACATAGTAAAATGAGGATCTTTCCGTGGGATAGAGTGAGTAATACTCCTTCCATCCAATATCAATCAATTTGCTTTTTAAACGTAAATTATGGAGTATTATTATTTTATGTGTAGTGGGTAGTTGTGGAGGGTGTGAGTCCTATATTTTATTTGTATTAGTGGAGGATGTGTGTCTGTCTAAAAAAAATAGATTAAAAGTGTACTGGGAGTAGTTTTTTTTTTTTTGGTAACAAAAAGGAAAATATAAATGTTAACCTGCACACATCAAAATGGAAGATGTACTTATAAAAAAACTGAAAAATGTAACGTGTGGGATGAAGAAAGTACTCGTTTTACGGAACCGATTCGTGAGAAACTATCACACAAATTATTATATGCATTACAAATATACACATACCTGGTTTTGCAGAAGTTGATCATACTGATGAAGAGGCAGTCCTTTGTGATCATAAAGGATTAGGCCACTGAATCTTGGCAGCTCACACTTTTCACCCATGAGAATTGGTCTTTGCCACACTGCTGAAGTTGAATTATGGCTCTGCCACCCAACATCCCCCTTCACCAGCAGAGGAGTTGGAGCCGGCGGAGCCGGGGTCGCGGTTGGCGCCGCGATCCTTAATCTATCCTCCCATTTGCTCCACCGCACCCACCCCATCAACGCTTTCACCACCGACCACCGCCACGCCGGTGCCTCCTCGGCCGCCGCCGTCTCTTTGCATGGTTCTTGATGCACAATCCCATTTCTCCTCCTCCTCCTCCTCGATGCGGCGGCGGCCACCGCCGCGCAAATTCCGACAACCAAAACGGATGTCGATGCGAATAAGATTATGGCCCTGTGTGTTGATAATTTCCATTTGTCCTCCAAATTCCACAGAGCTTCTTCCATTTTGGTTGTTTAATAGGTCAGATTAATTTTCACATGTGGATGGATAGCTCTAGTTGGTAGGATTCATCAAATTAAAATGATAGACGTTATGGAATTTCTGAAACTTGTTCATGTGAGATCACGACGGTGGGGTGGGGTGGTGGGGTGGAAGGGTGTTTAATTCTAAATTGTGGGCCAATCTGTTATTGAGTTTAATTAGCCGTTGGGAATTAATGCGACACCGTTTCGAACACGGTATGATCAGTTTCCATCACTCTCACGGGCTACTCAAGAATGCAGTAAAACAACTCCACAGTTTCTGGTATTAACCAATGGATAGTTTCATTGTTTTTGTGTGGGTATTATCAACCAAAAAGGGAAATGTATATCTTGTTTTTGGAACGGATTAAAATGGAAAATATATACCTAATTATAGAATGGAGGGAATATGTGATAAGTGTCACAATTGTCATTTCCTAAATTACCCTTATATGCTAGGAATTAATGATCATTTAATACTATATAGTATTTTTATTAAAAAATATGTTATGAGGCATAAAGTGAAATACGATATGGAAAGGGATCAAAATCGGGATTTTGGATGTTCAAGTTAGACGCATTAGATGAGTAACACAGATACTGAAAAAAAAATCAAAAGCATTGCTCCTAGAGTTTAAGCTGTCCTTTTAGTAATATATATTTTACTTTTAGTGATATATATTTTATTATATCATACGTGTCAATCATTTAAATGCATAATAGAAAATGTAATACCAAAATGTAATATGAGAAACGAACCGACGTAACCGGACTTTATGTACTCGAACATAATACATTTCAATTAAGGTTAATCAATAGAGAACTATAACACTCCCTCACTTACTTATATTTAACTTTCACCAGTATCAAAAATAAGTAATTCAAGAAAAAAAATTACTAATTTTTAGAAATATTATAGTATTTGTACATAATAAATTCTGGTGTGCTCCCAAAAACACATAAGTTTTTGCTATAAATAAAGTATTTATTTCAAAAAATATGTTATGTTGAGTATAATAAATAAAATATAAAATATATTATAATAAATAAATAGTATATCAATTAACACGTACATCACATCAACCAGAAGAGAGATGGGTTGTGCTAGTTATCAAAATAAATGTGCAGTCAATTTGGGAATGGGGTCGTTTTATTACCTTGTCTCCAGAACTCAATGAGTTTGACCTTTCGACTGTGGATCATCTCCCTATTTTACCTCAATTTTCTCTCACCGTAGAATGCTATAGTGATTTTACAGAGGTCAATTTTCTCTCAGGGTCCTTGACCTTTCCTTCTTTTCTTTTTTATTTGTTTATTTATTTTTTAATTATATTTATTGCTCACTCTCCCACTAAATAAGAGATTACTCCGTTGTTTTACTAGTTAATTAAGCTATGCTTACCCATCACGTTTCAATGCTTACATTTATTTTTTTCACATTGATTAAGAAATATAGTATTTTAATAGATAATAAATAGAAAAATATAATATTTAATATAAAGTGGATAGGTTTATTAGTGTTAAATGTGGGTCCCATGGTAATATATTAATTGTTTTAGATGGGTCTCATATATCAAAAAAGAAACATATAAATTAAAATGGGAGGCTTAAAATAAAAATATGTAAACATTGAAATTGAATTGAGGGAGTAATTGTTAATAAAAACATGACGAGCTACTCTTTTGAGGAATGGATATATATAAAACGGATTGAAAGACGAGTTGATTCATTATTAAAGTATGACAATTATATATTATACTTATTGGTAGTTAAAGTATGCCAGTAGCTAATCATACTTTAATTAATAATAGACATACTTTATTTATATAATAATAATGATACTTTAACAATGAGTTGATCGTCTTATAATTAGACTTTGTCAAACATGACATCTCCACTAATTATTTTTATATTTTATGCTACAAAATATATTTTTATGACAAAGTCTCTTGTGAGACACTAATTAAGTAAGTCGGCTTATGAGACGTGTTAAAATATTTCTATTATTTAAATAAAGTATATTTAATGGTTGTTAATGTATGTTTTCCAAAATATGTTAGATTATGCATTAAAGTAAGATTTTAGTCCGTTATAATTTAATTTATTATTGACCTGCCAATAAACATACTTTATGTATACAATAAGTATACTTTAGTGATGGGTTGACCCGTCTCACAAGAGAATCTCTCTATTTTTATAAAATATTTGGACCATGGTAATAACATAGTAGTTCGTAGTTTACAATATTTCAAATTTATTTTGGAGGATTACTACTATGTACAAAAAAACCCTTAATTACTATGAGATAAAAACATACAAAAATATTACTACTAACTACAAAAATATATAGTGATATTTCAATATTACCCCTACAATGTGCTGCACATAAATATTGTGTGCAGTAAAAGTTCGTGTGCAGCAAAGTGTGTGCAGTAAAAAAAAGTGTGTGCAGCAAAAAAGTGTGGTGGTCCGCCAGAGCTCCGGCGGCGGTCCGATAACTTTTTTCGGCGGCCGGTCTGCGGTCTAACAGTGCTCCGACTACCGGCCGATGAAGCTCCGGCGGCGGCAGTTTTTCGACAGCGGCAGCGGCGGGTTCCAGCGGCCAGCGTCAGTTTCCGGCAGCGGTGGGTGGGGTTTGGGTTTGTGATTTAAAAGTGTATGGGTTTAAGGTTATATTTGGTATTTATTTTAATATTTTGTGTGTGATAGTAATTATTTTAAATCAATGTATCTAATAGTAATTAAGTGTATAAAGTGTGTACCTAGTAGTAATTATATATATATATATAATAAATTTTATTTAATCACACATTATATTTTAGTATATTTTCTAAATATATATAGTTATAGCAAGAGGGTGGTTTTATCATCAAATAAGTGACAACAGTATGCTAAGTGCTCGCTTGCTTTTAGGGATTAAGGGGTGATTGATGCACATTCCATCGTAATACTATGTTTATCTCGATATATTTATAGTACTTGGGTTAAAGGTATTAATTTTACTCATATAAATAATATTATTCCCTTTGGTATTGTGTATCTCACATTAATAGGTGATATACACAACACCATCATTTAATACCTATGTATTAAACGTAATTTTACTATTATACCCTTATCCAATAATAATAATAATAATTAATAGTATTAATAATTAATAATTAAAAGTAATAATAATAATTATTAGGGTAGGTCTTACGTGAGGCCATCTCACGTGAGACAATTTTTCACTTTTTAAAATAATTATCACTTTCGCTATAAATCGTTATCACTTTCGCTATAAAATGTTATCGCTTTTTATTTATACTATAAATTGTTCATGAAAGAGCATCATCACTTTTCATTAATTTATTATCACTTTCGTTCATAATAATTATCACTTTCTGGCCGTCTCACATAAGCCCTTACGTGAGACGGTCTCACACAAGTCTTTGCCTAATTATTATTATTATTATTATTATTAATTAATTAATAATAAATAATAATATTGAAAATAATAATTAATAATTTTATTATTATTAATAGATAATAATAATAGTAGTAATAATTATTATTATAAATAATAATAATAAATATTATTATTATTAATAAAAATATTAATAATAATTAATAATTATAATAAATAATAATAATAATAATTAATTAAGGATTATTAAAATTAATAATTAATAATAAAAATAATACTTTATTATAATAATAATAATAACAACAATAATAAGGGTAAATATGTCATTTTACTTATTATCTCATTTGTTAATACTCAATAATAAACATAAAATAACTAATACATAGTTATCAACAATCTCATTTTTCCATAATGCCAAACAACAACACAATTAATCATAAGTCAAACAAATCTTATTATACACAATACCTTTATATCCCATACTAACAAGCAAACGATCCCTAATTGTTTATCCTGTGTTCTATGAATATATATTTCATGAATTTAAGTACTCAGTAAGAATCGTTTACTTTAAGTTTAGGATAAGTTACGTCTTTCATTAACTTGGTAGAAGCTAACAATTGTGTGTGTATTTTCTTCAGGTTCAAATGTAATAGATCAAGACATCGAGTTCATTATCAACCATGCTTAAGTTTCCATTGCTTTTGTCCAAGAAAGTAAATTAGTAGTTTTATGTTATCTATAATACATAGCTTAAATAGAGGTTTAAGGCGAGAAATTTGAAAATTTTGTTGGGTATATTTGGGTTTCGATATAATATGTTGATTAAAAAAATATGACAAAAATAATAAGAACGGAATTTGAGTCGAGTCAAGAGTTACACTCTTTATCCTTAAGACGAAATTGCCCGCTCTGGTGCTTACGGTCCTACGGCAATCATCTCCAAGATACAACGACTCACATCTTGTGATAGTATCACTACAAATCATAAGATACGGTGAACCAACCGATATTATAAACTCACCTTAGGAATATGACGACTTGAGAATGCGCTATGAATCAGTTACAATGACACAACTTTATTAAACTTTGTCGGACTTCTACGACTTTGTGACAAGTGCTTAAGTAACTCAAGTGAACGAGTCATCAAAGTGCTGGATTATAGAATGGAATGACATATTTATAGATTTTAAGATGTATTTTCGTGAATCGATGCGACAATTGGATTTGATTTTGAATTCAAATTAAAGTGTCTTTTCATAAAAAGGCATACTCCCTCCGTCTCCTTTCAGATGACACACTTTCTATTTTGGGTTGTCCCACAAAAGTTTGCACATTCCAAAAAAAGCAAAAAGTAAAAAACAATCATTCTTCCCCATACACTTTATTTACAAAAAAATTATTTCTACCTAACATGCTTTATCATTTATTTATTACAAAAAATACCATTATACCCCTAAAAATCATCACTTTCTTAATCTTCGTATCGAAAAGAGGGGCGCAAACTTTTCCGGGACGGAGGGAGTAATTTATTAAAAAGTACACCCTTTAATCACACTTTTTCAAAGACACACTTTAATCTATTATACACCATTTTAATGTAACTTTTCCATTAACCTTAATTTTCCAACAATTTTAAAAGAAAATTTCAGCTCGACTTCAACGAATTTTGCAAGCCCCAGGCCTAGTTGTGGGGTGAGAAGTAAACAAGTAATTTTTAATTTGAAAAAAAAAAAAGGTTGAGTATCAAGTGATTTTGAGTTAATATAAGCGTGCCACGTGGTTCTTGCTTACGTGGATTAGAAAGCCTAGATTGAGTACGGGTGAGACCGACATCAGATAAATTGTGAACCAATAAGAAGACGCCACTTGGCATGCAGTGAACCATTGACCAAGTTGACCGCTGATCCTAAGGTGGAAGAGTTGGGAGTATCAGTGTTTGATGAACAAATGAACAACACACAATAACTTCATCCAGTACAACTCGTTCTTCAGGTACATTCTATCCTTTAACTGCCGTTTCTCAATCCACAATGGCCTCTTGCGCCATTCCCAAAGCTAGTTTCAGCATCTTCAGTAATCTAAATTCATCGAAATCGAGTTTACGCAGTAATCAATTAGCTTTTGGTGGAAAATCACTTCATAGCAGATCGAGCAATAGAGCTTCCTTCTCGATTTCTGCTATGGGCTCCTCATCTTCTTCTCCGAAACAAGACAGCGCTCAAGGTTTCTCCCTCTCCCTCTACAGTGTTTTCAATTAATGTGAATTTTCGGATTCTGTTTATGTAATGAAGTATACCTTATTACAATTTGGGGGGAATTTGATTGTTCAGAATTTAGATAGATTTTACTGCGAGAAATATATCAACTTATCGGCATATATCGATTGTAGTAATGTTCGATTGTGCTAATTTAGGTTTTTACACTTGAACTCGTAAAATTAGATTGATGATCTTGGAACAATTACTAGAATTACCATCTAAAATCAAGTTCCCAATGGTTAAAAGTGGAGCATTTGTTGATTCATCACTTGGAAGTTGCAAATAAGACTTCTTATATGATGTTTTATGCCTTTTTAATGTAATTCACTAGTGTTCTTCTAATGGAATGAGTATTTGAACCTTGGAATTGCTCTTACTGATACAACTTCACTTGTAAAATTCTGTTTTGCACAATGTGAAGCAGAGGCAGTGAACAGGAATAATGTCTCTCTCAGTGAGGAAGAATGGAGGAAACGACTAACCGACCAACAATTCTATGTTACAAGGCAGAAGGGTACTGAAAGGGCGTTCACCGGGTATGCTCCCTTTACATATGCCTTTGATCTAGATGCTCTTAAATTCACATTACTTGTTAATGTTATGCTTTATGAGTAAACTTCTTGTGGAGTTGTTTTATGTGTACAACGAGGCAAACACGAAATATCAGTTAGTAGTTACTACCTTTGTCTGGGGTTATAGTGCTCGCTGTCATTGAGTCCTTAGATAGACTGACTCTCTTTCTATAGAAGATTGTTATGGGTGTTTATACCCCATATAAGGGCGTTGCTTATACGCGCGGTACAACCTGGGGGATAAGTTGAGGCTAAGAATAAGAGTGGGATTTGAACACACGTTGACTGGGTAAAAGGCGGAGGAAGCCGACACCAAGGATAAGGCCTCGGCTGACTAGGCATAAGGAGGCAGAACGCAGGAGACAGAAGCCGATACCGAGGATAAGGTCAGATCTCGACCTTGGCATCGACCCCGTACCATCAGCCATCAACCACCAGCTGATCAGCCCATCAGCACACTGTCGGCCCTTCAATATTATGTTCCGACCATAGAAAGACATGCGTTCTGCATGGAGACAACATGTTAGGATTTCATCGTACCTTCCTACAGATAAGATTCCCTTGGAGGGACACGTGGCAACGATTGACAAATCAAAGGGGGACCATCCACAAAATATCTCATATAAAGACAAAGCATCTGCAGCAAGAAGGACACAAGACTTGGTGGGCACTGGACTCCATCTTCATCTTCTCCATTCTACTTTATCTCTCTAAAAAACCCACTTGTATTTCTCGGACTACTGTGTAATGTTTCTTCATGTAACTTGGAATATCAATATCAATAATAAAGGAAAGGGGCACCAATTTTATGGGGGCGACGGAGAAAATTACTTGTTTGATGTGTCCGTTTTAGTGTCCGGTTAATCATTAATCTTAATCTAACCCGCTAAAAACGACCATCAACATCTGGCGCCGTCTGTGGGAAATCGATCTATCTAGTTCCTGTAGTTTTCTCCGTCGTTGCTGCCATGTCCAACCAGAGTTAATTTGTTTTCACCATTCTTGTTCTTTCTGTTACTTAAGGAACCGAGAAATCCCAAAACTCTCTTATTTCTCTTTCTGGAACTCAATGGGAGATCTGGTCGCCTGTTATTTGAAATATCCAGCTATCTACTCCAAAAAAATCTTTTTCTTTGTGGTGGGAGATTTAGAATTTATGAGCCATCTTCCATGTAGATTTCTACAAGGCCTTCTATTTCAGCTTGTAGGTGAAGAAGAAGGAGAAAACTTGGTGTTGCAGTTGGTTAGCGCGTATAATCCCATTACCCAAAGAAGAAAGAAGATCCCATAAAAAAAAGATTTGGAAGGAACCATCGGAGCAGCGTGTGTCGCTAAGGAAAGAAGACGACTGAGTTAGCTCGGCAATCCTCCATAAATTATTCACAGCAAGAAAGTAAACCTCTGTTTTTAGTTTTCATACTTTGTTCTTTTCTTGTTCGAGAAGAGATCTGAGAAAAATGGTGGAAATCGATCCCATGGAAGAAGTGACGGACCATTATCCATGAATACACCTCAGCTCCCCCGGTTCAGCCGACAAGGTTAAGCTTCGACGGTGTTCATAGAGTGGTCGGCATCGATCCTTCTGATGGAAGAAGACGGACCACTATCCATGAATACGCCTCAGCTCCCCCCGGTTCAGCCGACAAGGTTGAGCTTTGGCTGTATGCATGGAGTGGCCGCACCGGTATTTGTGATAAAAAAGAAAGAAAGAAGAAGAACGTACCTCGTCATGGAAAGAAGAAGAAGAGTGGGCATAGCTCAGTTGGTTAGAGCGTGTGTCGCTCATGAATACCAAAAGGAAGAAGAACGAGATTCGAGATTCCAAAAAAAATGAGAGGCCGAGGGTGTTTAGCACATTCCTCCAGCAGAACTTCTCTACATGAAGAAGAGGAAGGACTCATCTTATGAGATGACTTTGAGGTAATATTGACATCTCCAATCTTAAATTTGCAAATAAATTATGCAGAATTATGGAATAAGGGAAATATTGCATGTTCTAGTATTTTTCTCATGTGTTATGATAAATTTGGAGAAGAAAGAATATTTTACGTTTTTTTTCTTCATGTTTAATACTAAACGTGAAATAAGGAAAGCGTAAGTTCGGATTTGGGATTCAGCTTAAGTTAAGACGTGATGTATAGCTCTGTCGATTAGAGCGTGTACATGCTGGGGTAAGACCCATAAGAAAAAGAAAGAAAAAATAAGGAGAGCAGAAAAGGATGATGAGGCCGAGAGAAGGTGCCGAGGTTGAAGATGAAGGAAGCCGAGTTCGAGGAGAAATCGTAAGTTTGGTTTCAGCTATGTAGCTCAGTTGGTTAGAGCGTATCTTTCTCATTAATATGTCGGGGTGAGAATAATAAAAGAAAGGAAGAGGATGCAAGAAAAGAAAAAAAGGCGTAAAAAAAAAGGCGAGGCCGATGACCGAGGACGATGAGGAAGGAAGCCGATAACGAGGAGACTCCACCCGGTTGGGGTGTAGAAGCTGATTATCGAGGATGATAACGAAGGAGGCCGAGGCCGATGACAAAGCGTCGGTTCGGGTTCAACTGAGATCGGATTTATAGCTCAGTTGGTTAGAGCGTGTTCTTCTCAACATGTCGGGATGTGGCCCATAAGAGAGAATGAGAAAGCAGAAAAGAATGACGTGGCCAATCCCACATGGATACCAACAAGAAAGGGAGATATAGCCGAGAAGTACTTACGCAAAAAAAAATCGGCATTTAATTCCGATAAGAAAGGAAATTGATCAAAAGAAGGAGAAAAGAAGGAAGATGAGAAATCAAGAAGAGAAATGAGATAGCTTGGTGGGTTAGAGCATGGAGTTTGGTTACATGGAGATTGAACGACGAAGATAAGGTTCCACCCAGCCGAGGTGTAGAAGCACGTTCCATCCATATGAGGTGTAGAAGCTGAGCTCCATCCATATGAGATGTAGAAACGGACTCCACCTGGTTGGGATGTAGAAGCCGATTACCGAGGATGATAATGAAGGAGGCTGAGGCCGATGACAAAGCATCGGTTCGGGTTTGGGTTCAACTGAGATCTCATTTGTAGCTCAGTTAGTTAGAGTGTGTTTTTCTCATCAACTGTAAACATGTCGGTGGAAGGTTTGTAAGAGATAATAATAAAAAGAAAAAAAAGAAGAAGAAGTCCAGGCCGAGGATGAAGAGGAAGGAGGCCGAGCAGAAAGCGCGAGTTTGTGTTCAGCAAGATCTCATCTGTAGCTCAGTTGGTTAGAGCATGTTCTTCTCTCCAATTGTAAACATGTTGGGGTTATTTGAAATGCCGAGACCGAGGTTATTTGGGAAGAGGCTGACCCAGGTGACGTGTAGATCAGTAGGTTAGAGCGTGTTCTTCTCATCAACTGTCGAAATGAAATCCATAAGAGAAAGGAAAAGAAAATCCCACGTGGCGAAAGATCCAGCGGAGACGTACTTACAAAAAAAAAATTGATATGTCGAGGCCGAGGCTGAACAGATATGCCGAGGCTGAGTAGAACCTATGCGAAAAAAAAAGAGATCGGTGTTTAATACCGATAAGAAAGGAAATTGGTCAGTAAAAGGAGAAAAGAAGGAAGAGGAGAAATTAAGAAAAGAAAAGAGATAGCTCAATTGGTTAAAGCGTGGGAGTGTGGTTACATGCAGATTGGACGAGGAAGATGAGGCTCCACCCAGCTGAGGTGTAGAAGCACGTTCCATCCATATGAGGTGTAGAAGCTGAGCTCCACCCATATGAGATGTAGAAACGGAGACTCCACCCGGTTGGGGTGTAAAAGCCGATTACCGAGGATGATATTGAAGGAGTCCGAGGCCGATGACACCCGAGGTGTAAAAGCTGAGGCTCCACCTGTGGTGTAGGGCTGATGGTCCACCATAGTCAGTTAGAACGGATGATGGTTGACCTTTCATAAAGAGATAAATTGGCGAAGAAGTGAAGATGAGAAAATAAGAAAGGAAAAGGGATAGCTCATATGGTAGAGCGTCTGACGACCGATTCAGCAAAGAATAAAAAGTTTAAATCCAATCCAACTTGAATGAAGGAGTGAAGATCCATATAAAAGGAAAAAGTTAGCTCAGTGGATTAGAGCGTGGACTGAACTTCATCCATCGAAGATCCATATCGGCAAAGGGTAGCTTCGTTGACGTTGCTATTAGCCATAAAAATATATTGGCGCAAAAGGATATCTTCGTTGATTAGAGCGTTGCTATTAGCCATATTTGAAATGAACAGGAGAGAAGAAGTCGAGAAGAATTAACATAGCTCGGCTGGGATAGCTCGGTTGGGAGAGTATACCAGTTAAACGCATGTTAAGAATTTGAGTAAGCTGACTGATATCGTATCTTTCAGCGAAGAAAAAGAAAAGGAAAGAAAGCGGAGCAGAAGGAAAGCAAGTTGAATTACCCGGTTCCACGCAACCTCTATCATTTAGTTGGTTAGCGTTGTTAATCCAACAAGGATAACGGAGACTATATCAAAGCGGAAAAAAAAATGATTCGACAGTGGATTTCGATCTAATGTTGAATCTGTCAAGAAGAAAGAAAGAAAGGAAGAGGCCGGTATATAGCTCAGTCAGTTAGAGCGTGTAATGGAAGAGATTTCACATAAGTTATAAAGATTCCACCTGAAGATGTCGAGGCCGAGGTCTCCATCCAGCGGAGCAGGTGATCAAGAAAGAAAGGAAGAAATAAAGAAGAAATAACGATAAGGAAAAGATCGGTCAGTATATAGGTCAGTTGGTTAGAGCGTGTATTGGATAAGATTTCACGTCAGAAATAAAAATCTCAACTGGAGACGCCGAGGCCGATATATTGAGGTCGAAGTCCCCATCAGCGTTGATGGAGAAACAGGATAGTTAAAAACAAAATAAAAAAATCAAAGGCCGAGGCCGAAGTCTGTTGAAGAAGGAAGAAGGAAGAAAAAGTAAAGATAAGAAAGGGTGGTTGGAATATAGCTCGGTTGGTTAGAGCGTTGATTAATAATCGCCAAAATCTGAGAAGAAAAGGCCACGTCACGGAAGTTTTCCCCCCTCTTACAACAAAGAGGAGGACATACGCAAGAAGGCAAGGAAGAAAGGATGTAAGAAGATCCAACCTCGAACCCTCGAGGTGAGACACGTGACTTCAAGAAAGAAATAAAAAAGGTAATTCAGTTGGTTAGAGCGTGGATTGAACCTCATCACTTCGAAGTTCGGATACTTTGCCAATCTCATAGGTATTCTGCCGAGGCCGATGATCCAGAAAAAAAAAACTTCAATGGAATCTTCAACAAAGAAAGAAGCTAGGTCAGTTGGTTAGAGCGTGGATTGAAGGAAAACCCAACCTCATCCATCGGTCGGAGATTAGAGGAGATCATGTAACCTTCAAGAAAGCAACTAGCTCAGTTGGTTAGAACGTGAATTGAAAGGGAAATCCAACTTCATCCATCTATCCATCAGTGGAAAGGGAAATCAATCTCATCCATCCATCTATCGAAGTTGGATATCCTACTTCTTATGTAGAGGAGGTCACGTAATCTTCTTCAAGAAAGAAAGCAGCTAGCTCAGTTGGTTAGAACGTGGATAAAATCAAATCCCTCCAACCTAATCCAAGAAGAGGATGGCGCAATTGGTTAGCGCGTAAACAGAGGTAAAGAAATGAGAATACACAGCTTGGGGCTAAGGAAAGAACTCAAAATTAGAATCGATCAGCTCGATTTCAATTTTCAAAGAGCTCGGGCTAAGGAAAGAACTCAAAATTAGAATTGATCGGCTCAGTTTCAATCTTCAAAGAAATAAAAGGTTGGACTTCTTGCGGGGCAGTTGAGTAACACCTCTGCTAGAAGAAAATGCTACAACATTTATAGGGAAAAGGTTGATTGAAAAAAAAAAATCTTATGGATGGAAAATTATATGGTGAAAGGAAAGGAAAATCTTACCGGAATTTACGAAAATTATATGTTATTGGATTTTATGAAAATTTTGGAGAATCGGTGGAAATTTATGGTATCGATATTAATGGAAAACGATGGTGTTGTAATTTGTAGAAATTTACTTCGGTATCGGTATCGAATTTTATGGAAATCATGGTATGGGAATTCATGGAAAATCATGTTATTGAAATTTACTTCAGTATCGATATTTCTGAAATTATGGTATCGACATTTGGAAATTTATTTCGGTATCAGTATTTGGGGAATTTATTTCGGTATCGGTATTGGTGAAATTATTATGGTATCGGCATTTGGTGAATTTATTTTGGTATCGGTATTTGTGAAAATTATGGTATCAATATTTATTTCGGTATAGTTATTTCTAAAATTATGGTATCGGTATTTGAGAATTGGTGGAATTATGGTATCGGTATTTACAAAAATTATGATATCGGTATTTATCTCGGTATCGATATTGAGGCTTCGGTGGAATTTTGATATTGGTATTTCTGAAATTATGGTATTGGTATATGGGAATTTATTTCGGTATCGGTATTGGAGGAAATTATTATGGTATCGGTATTTGAGAAATTTATTTCGGTATCGGTATTGGTGGAATTGTTATGGTATCAGTATTTGGGAAATTTATTTCGGTATCGGTATTTGCAAAAATCATGGTATTGAAATTTATTTCGGTATCGGTATTTTTTAAACTATGGTATCGGTATTTGAGAATTGAAAATTATGGTATTGAAATTTACTTCGGTATCGATATTTCTGAAATTATGGTATCGGTATGGAAAATTATGGTATTGAAATTTATTTTGGTATCGGATTTTATGAAAAATTATGGTGGAATATGAGATCGTATATCGGTCCGGAAAAAATACGGGGGATGAGGATATGGTCTTATCCTCAGCCCACATGTAAAAAGGCGAATTACAACTCGGAAAAAAAGGCTAAGTGTCAATGAAAGGGTGTGCCACGACTCAAAAATATAATCATTAGCATCATCATATCATCATCATAAGTATCATTATCATATGCATCATCATTAACATCATCATTGACATAAGAATTAGTAGGGGCTCGCAATATGAATAATAAACGTAGCTCGGAGGCTCGCAAATGAATAATCTTAAATGGAACGGTTGTCCTTTCAAAGGTAGGAATAGCTCGGGGGCTCACAATATGAATAATCTCAAATGGAACGGTTGTCCTTTCAAAGGTTGGAACTAAATGGAGTGGCTAAAATCAAATGGGATCAGATCAGCATGGATTCGGCTGACGTTGAAACACCCAATGACTAAACAACCTCGATGAAATCAAATGGGATCAGGGGCTGAAGTTCGGATCTCAACAAAAATGGGAGGAAATAGCTCAGTTGTTTAGAGCATGGATAAAATCTAAAATCAAGGAGAAAAAAGTCGCAACACTCAAAGAGAAGTAGAGAGAGAAATATATTTGGGTGATGTGGAAACAAGAATGCTAAACCAAGGAAGATACAAGCAAAAACATCACAGGCAGATGCCGATGCTAAACTGAAGAATATACTGGATGAAAAGCCGATGAAACACCTCGAAGAAGAATAGCTAGGTCGGTCAAAGCATAGAGGAAAATCAGATCGATGTTTGTAGGTGAAAGACCGATCACACGACAAAGAAAGATTCAGAACCCGACACTCCATCTCGGAAATTTGGGGGCTGAAGATAAGATCGATACTACATCTTGGGGGCTGAAGAAGGAAAGTCAAATCAAATGATCACACTACAAGGAAAGATTCAAAACCCGACACTCCATCTCGGGAACTCGGGGGCTGAACATAAGACCGATCCTTCATGTCAGAGGCTGAAGAAGAAAAGTCAAATCAAATATTTCAGGGGACTAAAGTATGACATAATGTGTCAACCTCGGTCGGACGCGAGGTTGAAATCAACAATCAGAAAAACAAAAACGGAAAGAGGAAAAAATTTCCTATCATTACACATGTACGACATTCACACTGATGGATAAGCAGATAGAGGAGGGCTCATTCTGCATCAGAGTTCTAAAGTTCTTACGGTACTCTTTTTTCTACATACGAGTTTTTCCACTGGGTTTTCTCGTATGTAGGTTTTTAACGAGGTCGACGGAATTTTAGAGCTCGGGATCGAGATTGCTCCTTGTAGTTTCACACAAGATGCAACCTCAGGGGCTAATGTTATGGGTATTTATACCCCATATAAGGGCGTGGCTTATACGCGCGGTACAACCTGGGGGATAAGTTGAGGCTAAGGATAAGAGTGGGATTTGAACACACGTTGACTGAGTAAAAGGCGGAGGAAGCCGACACCGAGGATAAGGCCTCGGCTGACTAGGCATAAGGAGGCAGAACGCATGAGACAGAAGCCGATACCGAGGATAAGGTCAGATCTCGACCTCGGTATCGGCCCCGTACCATCTGCCATCGACCACCAGCTGATCAGCCCATCAGCACACTGTCGGCCCTTCAATATTATGTTCCGACCATAGAAATGTTGGCATTCGATCGTTTGGTTAACGTGACCCGTTAGGGTTCCATGAATGTCTAACAAGCAGCGGAAGCAAGTAAACATGAAACGCATTACCTTTCACCAAGGGTTGATGTAGAGGTTGAATTCTCGCTGGCAGTCTGCGCAGTCCCACGAGAATAGCCATAAGTTCCTCTTCTGATGTCGGAATTGAGTGATCTTTGTGCTCAGACGATCCTCTCTTCGACAGCTTTCCATCATTATATAATACATCAAAATCGAAGAACTGTACGATTTTATATGAATTTTGGAACATGCCGAACTGCAGCAGCAAACGACCTTCCGGTCTTCTGCTGTATGTCCCAAGTCCGATCTCGACGTCGTGTGGGCGACGATCTACGAGACCTACTCAATCTGCTCTCAACCTTCATCACACGTGAATAATGAATTAGATTAGGGTTCCAGATAAGTTGAGGTGACTTATATACATGGGCTACAGCAGGGACCAGGAGGAGAAATTGAGTTGGGCCTCCATTGGGCTTAAGTATCCAAGCTTAGCCCAAAGCTTATACTTAAGTCCAATAATAATAATATATTCCACTAAAATATTATTACTGCACTACCATACCAATCCCAAAATTACGTTTTGGGCTCCTTCTTATTATGAGCCCGTTAGTCTCCCCATGTTTAAGATATACAATGTCCATTAATTAATTTAAGTTACTGACAACTCAATTAATTAATATCTCATCCAAGAGTAGTACCACTCAACCTCATTATCATGCCGGAATAAATTCCACCTGCAGGGTTTACATGATAATCCTTATGAGCTCCTCAAGGGGACATCATCAACCTATGACGGACACGGATTCCTTCTACAATCAACAGCACACCATAGAGACAGCACTACTTCCCAACTCACCGAGTTTATTGATTTAATTGCATGTAAATCTCACCCATTGATGAATCAAAGAAATACATGCTGCCCTATGTGTCGAGGTTATTGTATAGGGATTAAGAGCACGAACATCCATAATAACTGAGATCAAGTTCTCCTATAAGTCAGTATAAATCGAACGATCTCAAGCGGTCCTGCTCAATACACACAAGTGCACTAATGTGATTCTATAGCCAAGACAAGCTAATACCAAACCACACTACAATCATCCCGATAGAGAGTCCCCGTCTATCTCGATTGTGAGCATCTGTTTATACTTTATAAGGAAACCGATAATATGATCTTTCGCGTGTTGTCGCACAACATATTATCTACAGTATAAAGTAAGTGGACTATTGCATCGAACATATAAATAAATTATAAGATGCAATCATTTGATCATATGATTCTCATTTCAAATTAATTGTTATAAAATTGTTCATACAAAAAGCTAGACTTTTAGTATACAATCCAACAATCTCCCACTTATACTAAAAGACTATGCTGTCATGTCTTCCGCCATACATCTGATACCCACTCCAACTACACGACCATTAAAAGCTCTCGCCTTAATATCCTTGTAAATGGATTTACTAGGTCATCATCCGATGCAATCTAGGCGACAACAACCTTCCCCTCATCATACGATTTCTCGTAACAGGTGGTACTTGCACTCAATGTGTTTAATTGCCTTATGGGCTCGTGATTCCTTCAAGTTTGCAACTGCACCAATATCATCAATATAAATTGTGATATCCTTGGGCAAACTTAGAAACACTTCGAAGTCCATCTTGAAGTTTCTAGAGTCATACAGATACTTTGGCTGCCTCATAGGCTCCAATTTATCATCTTTCCATGATGGAGTCCGGAGTCTGAAATATATTTCTATATAACACTCCTCCACATTATGACTCAACTTCCTAAAATTAAACACATAACCTTGAGGTGGATTTACTGCCGTCCAATCTGACTAAAAAATCCGAATCTACGTAATCCACAAGAAGCAGTGAATTTGCCCAGTAAGCTTACATATAATTTCCAGTCCTTCTCAGGCACTTCATATATGTCTTACCACAGTTCATCATTCTTGTTCCGGGTTACGTTGATACCCACTGTTCATGCGTTCAGCAAAATAGATATCCATTCTCGCGCACAGCATTCCTAAGATTAAGCTTCCTTATTCGCCGAAGCATAAGGAACCGCTTTCGTCACCTTTATCTTCTTTTTGTGTCTCAAGACATATTTTCTTAGATAAAGTCACTTGCTAAAACAAGTAAGGATCGTATCAATTCATGAAGCTTGAGACAAGCATAATATCCTTTCTTGTGATCCGTATTATCGTGATCAAAAGGATATTTTTGCTCTTCTTAAGTCCTTCATTTCATATCGCGTTATTATCCATACACATACGCCCGACAATACTCTTTCATTGTCTCCAATGAGCAATATATCATCTACGTATAGTACAAGAAATACCACCACGTTTCCATCACTCTTTTCAATACACAAGACCCATCCGATCATTGATTAGATCCATGTCACTGGATTACCTCATCAAAACGGATGTTTCATGATCTTGAAGCTTGTTTTAGTCCATTAATGGACACTTTTAAGCTCACTATCACAATGCTCTTAGCTATTTGCAATGAATCACTCTGGTTGCTTCACATAGATGTTTCCCTTAAGACTTCCAATCAGGAAAGCTGTCTCGACATCTATTTGATATCCCTCATATTTCATATGAGTAGCAACAAATAAAAGAGTTCGGATCAACTTAAGCATAGCTACTGGCGAACAGGTTTTCTCATAATCGAACCCTTTCTTTCTGAGTATACCTTTTTCCAACAAGCTTTACTTCTAAGGTTTTCACCTTACCGTATGATCCTCTTTTATTTTGTATGACCACTTCCAATGGTTTTCACACCATCCGTGGTTCTACAATCATCCAGATCTTATTTAGAATCTATTGATTCTATTTCAACATTTATTGCAATTTGTTAAGATTTCGCATTTCTATCTTGTAGTTCTTCGTCGTATTCATGGGTTAACTCCATGTTTACTAGGGACCAAGCCTCACGACTCTCCCAAAACATATATCTATCAGGATTTAGAACAACCCTCCCACTACGAGAAGATACTACATGCAATTGTGTATCAGATGTGACACGCGTCGCAGTTTACCTTGTGGTATATCCTCTTGTACACTTGGTACTAATACTTTGTGTTTTCCTCTCACTTCCTTTAGAACAACTTATACATGGGTATTTGATTTATTACATAGTCCTTTTTCCAAAAATCTAGTGTTTATGTTAACAATCACTCTTCGATCTTGTGGACTAAATAAGTCATCCTTCATTTTTCTAGGATATCCCACAAACAGAAAAACATTCGTACGAATTACTGTTCCTAGGGCATATCCATAAAATGAATTTAGTAATTCCAAATAATTCATCATCTATCTAATCACTACCATAAGAGTACTATTCCTTCTATTCGTCACACCATTAAGGTGGGAAATTCATTTCTGAAGGTACCTTTCTCCTACTAGATTAGAAGACTCATTATTAATTACTATTTGTCGCATCCAGGGGATAAACATGATTTAAGAGTGTACAAATTGTTCACCAACGTACCATAACAGATTACAACTCTATCATTCATTATAATGACCATGTCATTTAAATGAAATGGAGTATCCATCTATTAATGCATAGAAACCGAAATCAAATTCTTTCTATGAAAATATACGTAAAGACAATTTCATAAAATCAAACGTTTATTCATATCGTAAGATAAATAAACAACTCCCTCTGCAACAGCCACTACTCTCATAGTATTATCCATGTATAAAATAATCTTATCCTCACTTAGTAATAAACATTTAGTGATTCCGGTATCTACACAATGTATAAGTAGGTGCCATCACTAATCATGCTTCAACGACTAGCAAGTAAGATTCTATCATTGTTCACTCCTTTTATGAAATTGGATTTTCTTTACCACATGTTTTGTCAGAAGTTTCCCACCATATACAACCTCTTGTAATTCAGGAGAAACTTACTCAAAACATCTAGGAAATTATGGAGAATAAAATTGACTTAGGTTTCCCCTTCAACTTCTATTCCATGTATCTAATTCATTCATCAACTTCAATCATGACCTACCACCTTTTAACTTACTCAAGTATCCGAAGAGTTACATGAGGCCATCATATTTCTATGAACTTCTCACCTATCCACTAGAGACTTTAATAGGCATCATGAACATCTTTAAGGGAGAACACATTTTTATTTTCTTAAGCAGTAAAATCAAAACCAAGATTCTTTTCTAATCATCTAATTTTGGACCAGTAAATATAATTTCTTTTAGTCAACAATAAGCGAGATAAAACCATTTGAAATTACAGAGAATCATAAATAAATATACCGATCAAATCTTCGAATTTTATCCTTTTATATTGATTCCCTCAAAACTATATAAAAATAAAATTCACCGACATCTCAAGCACCGTGAGTCTGCAAGCCACGTTAGTGTGGACGTTTACAAACCCAAACATTTACAAGAGAAGGTTTTACCCATTAATTTCATTTGTCAACCTAACTTTATGATAAAATAATTAATAGTCGATTCCTCTTTAGCCATGCAAATAATAGCAGTGACTCCACTGGGGAGGATACTAATTATTTACACCTAAGTGTACACCATTATTTGATCCCAAGTTCACTGCGCGAGCTTGTGTGCCTTACAGTTGGAGAAGTACACACGCGCTCGGATAGCTTCCTACAATCATCAATTATAAGTTTGTACCAGTGAGCCCCACATAAACTCATCCGTTAGGGAGGAAGGCCTATTGCCAACACGCAAGTTCATGTACCACATTACAAACAATAATTATGTAATGAAGTCTGTACCAGTGATCCGTGAATAAACTCATCCGTTAGGGAGGAAGGCCTATTGCCAACACACAAGTTTACTCACATCACTTACAAACCAATAATGGAGGCCGCGGGAATATTTACCAATCCCCTCTCCCACTTAGTAATTTAACACCGAGGGTTTTTACATGCATATGATATTCAGAATAAAATACGCAACGCTAGCATGCTTCTATTACGGCACATAAGGCAGTAAATCACAGAGAGTCATGCATACATATATAACAATAATCAATAATTAAATCAATCATTAACAGTTATATATCAGCGAATTCGATTGTTCGCCACCAGGCACGAATATCAGCAAAGACTTCCAGACTATCAAATTTTCAAAATTTCCAGATTGTCCAATTTTCGAAACCATCGATATCGGCCGTCGATGTCGTCCAGATTATCAAAATCATCGATATCGACTAGATTATCAAATATTCGAAAAACATCAAGATTATCAAAATTCCGAAACTATCGATATCGATCGTCATATCGTCTAGATTATCAAAATCATCGATATCGATGAGCAACCATATATAACAATAATAGATAATTAAATCAATTATGTCAGTTATATATTAGGAATCAATTCAACATCCATATATAACAATAATAGACAATCAATTATAGCAGTTATATATTAGGAATTAATTCGATATTCATATATGACAATAATAGATTATTAAATCAATTATAGCAGTCATATATTAGGAATTAATTCGACATCCATATATAACAATAATATACAATCTATTATGGCAGTTATATATTAGGAATTAGTTTTCTTAAAATTGGATGTCTTATCCAACACTCTAGCAATACATGCATATAATATACCAAATATAATACGCAATCTAGCATGCTTCTATATAAGGCAATAAATCATAGAGATCAGGCATCCATATATATATATATATAACAATAATAGATAATTAAATCAATTATGACAGTTATATATATTAGGAATAAAAACGCCTCTAAATTTTAATGTCTTGTCCGACACTCCTATTGTGGAATCGATGCCTTACGCAACAAGCAGGATTGCTTGTGCCCCAAGACGTCCATCGTCATATCCCACCGCCAATTATGTCAGGGAGCGCCCCAAGTGCCTTGACGAGCGCCCCTCGCCCGGACTGTCGCTCGTCCAAGGGCCTACTTGCATGGAACCAAGTTCAGCCCAACGCGCAACACCAAACTACACCAACTGTCATTCGTAGTTTGAAACTGCAAGAACCTCAGAATCCAATCTCCACCGTCCAGAATCTACTACTGTAAGTCCTGAACATTCTGTCCAAATTACAGATCGATCCAACGGTTATTTTGTGAGAAACGGCTCTTTTCTCTCGACTGCGCAAAACAGAATCGCCCAAATATCTGCTTCTGTTTTCAGCGTACTCCCAGCAAGAAAAGGCTCCAAATTCGATCTCCACCGTTCAGAATGTACATCCACAAGGTCTGAACGTGTTGACCAAATTACAGCTCGATCCAACGATTAGTTTGTCAGAAACGGCATTTTTCCCTCGACTGCGCAAAACAGAATCGCCCAAATATCTGCTTCTGTTTTCAGCGTACTCCCAGCAAGAAAAAGCTCCAAATTCGATCTCCACCGTTCAGAATGTACATCCACAAGGTCTGAACGTGCTGACCAAATTACAGATCAATCCGACCGTTGAAACTCTGGTTATTGCCTCTGCAATATCACTACGCTGGATTTTCTCTCAAAAGCGTGATTCTATTTTTGCCCTCTCTTTCTTCCTTGCATGTGAAATTGACGAACAATTTTCGTCGAATCCTCTCACACACAACCATGGACGAATAGATATGATATAGGGTATATATTACATAGGGATATTCATGGTTTGCGCAATAAAACCAAAACCCTAAACATGTGATCCTAATTCCGAAAAATTAATCACATAAACCCTATCCTAACGTGTCACGCTTCACCACGAAACCGAAGCTCTGATACGAATTGTTGGCATTCGATCGTTTGGTTAACGTGACCCGTTAGGGTTCCATGAATGTCTAACAAGCAGCGGAAGCAAGTAAACATGAAACGCATTACCTTTCACCAAGGGTTGATGTAGAGGTTGAATTCTCGCTGGCAGTCTGCGCAGTCCCACGAGAATAGCCATAAGTTCCTCTTCTGATGTCGGAATTGAGTGATCTTTGTGCTCAGACGATCCTCTCTTCGACAGCTTTCCATTAGTATATAATACATCAAAATCGAAGAACTGTACGATTTTATATGAATTTTGGAACATGACGAACTGCAGCAGCAAATGACCTTCCGGTCTTCTGCTGTATGTCCCAAGTCCGATCTCGACGTCGTGTGGGCGACGATCTACGAGACCTACTCAATCTGCTCTCAACCCTCATCACACGTGAATAATGAATTAGATTAGGGTTCCAGATAAGTTGAGATGACTTATATACATGGGCTACAGCAGGGACCAGGAGGAGAAATTGGGTTGGGCCTCCATTGGGCTTAAGTATCCAAGCTTAGCCCAAAGCTTATACTTAAGTCCAATAATAATAATATATTCCACTAAAATATTATTACTGCACTACCATACCAATCCCAAAATTACGTTTTGGGCTCCTTCTTATTATGAGCCCGTTAGTCTCCCCATGTTTAAGATATACAATGTCCATTAATTAATTTAAGTTACTGACAACTCAATTAATTAATATCTCATCCAAGAGTAGTACCACTCAACCTCACTATCATGCCGGAATAAATTCCACCTGCAGGGTTTACATGATAATCCTTATGAGCTCCTCAAGGGGACATCATCAACCTATGACGGACACGGATTCCTTCTACAATCAACAGCACACCATAGAGACAGCACTACTTCCCAACTCACCGAGTTTATTGATTTAATTGCATGTAAATCTCACCCATTGATGAATCAAAGAAATACATACTGCCCTATGTGTCGAGGTTATTGTATAGGGATTAAGAGCACGAACATCCATAATAACTGAGATCAAGTTCTCCTATAAGTCAGTATAAATCGAACGATCTCAAGCGGTCCTGCTCAATACACACAAGTGCACTAATGTGATTCTATAGCCAAGACAAGCTAATACCAAACCACACTACAACCATCCCGATAGAGAGTCCCCGTCTATCTCGATTGTGAGCATCTGTTTATACTTTATAAGGAAACCGATAATATGATCTTCCGCGTGTTGTCGCACAACATATTATCTACAGTATAAAGTAAGTGGACTATTGCATCGAACATATAAATAAATTATAAGATGCAATCATTTGATCATATTATTCTCATTTCAAATTAATTGTTATAAAATTGTTCATACAAAAAGCTAGACTTTTAGTATACAATCCAACAAGAAAGACATGCGTTCTGCATAGAGACAACATGTCAGGATCTCATCGTACCTTCCTACAGATAAGATTCCCTTGGAGGGACACGTGGCAACGGTTGGCAAATCAAAGGGGAACCATCCACAAAATATCTCATATAAAGACAAAGCATCTGCAGCAAGAAGGACACAAGACTTGGTGGGCACTGGACTCCATCTTCATCTTCTCCATTCTACTTTTTCTCTCTAGAAACCCACTTGTATTTCTCGGACTACTGTGTAATGTTCCTTCATGGAACTTGGAATATCAATATCAATAATAAAGGAAAGGGGCACCAATTTTATGGGGGCGACGGAGAAAATTACTTGTTTGATGTGTCCATTTTAGTGTCCGGTTAATCGTTAATCTTAATCTAACCCGCTAAAAACGACCATCAATAAAGATGATTATCCAAACTATTATGGGAAGAGGATAATTTGTTTCCATTGTCTTTAACATTATTTTAGTTTCAACAAATAGAAAAATATTTAGTTCTTGAATACCGAAATTGTGAGTGCTAGTTAGCTAAAGGTCACTTATGTTAATCCAGCTTTACTATGCATTTATCTTGGTATTTCACTGATATATGCTGTAGTTTTAGGGGTATCTAAATCAACCAATGGCTTTTACATCTGCAACGTGATATTGATCTATTTATATAATTTAATGATTGAAATTATAGTAGAATTCCTGACTGCTCGATAAAAGTGGGACCAGGGCTTGTAATAATACACAATAAAACTTTTTGTTTCATATTTTACATGCCCAGAGAATATTGGAACACCAAAACTCCTGGAACTTACCATTGCATCTGCTGCGACACTCCTTTATTCGAGTAAGCATGTTACATCTCTTCAAAGTTTTCTGCTCAAGCAATCACATATTTCACTTTTTTTTGAATTGCACCATTCTTGTATGCATATATGAGTCTTGCTAGGTGCTCCATGTTGTACATCATCGACTAAATTTGATAGTGGAACTGGATGGCCCTCTTATTATCAACCGATAGGAAACAATTTGAAGTCGCATCTGGACTTGTCGATCATTTTCATGCCCCGTCAAGAGGTTCTTTGTGCAGTATGTGACGCCCATCTTGGCCACGTATTTGATGATGGCCCTCCCCCTACAGGAAAGCGCTATTGTATCAACAGGTTTACATATATTTCATATATCAATCATGTTATAACTTTCTGGCATTTCTTATTGTGGATTGATATTCTTTTCGTTCGATATATGCAGTGCTTCCCTCAAACTAAAGCCGAAGTAGATGAATGCCTTTTTTGTGCAGTGTGAAATATATTGACATTTATGTGGGCAAGTTGGATCCAAAATAATGTATACTCATGGTAAATGAATGTTGGCATATTCATAGTGTTAAGTTGGGTACTTGCATACGGCTATTTGCTAATATTGATTTTCTTTCACTTACCTTTCGTTAGGATGTAATATGGGTTCTCCATATAATTAATACAATCTAATACGTTGTTTGGTAACACATAATAATATGTGAAGGGGCCTGCTATATGTATCCTGTTCGGTGGATTGGCACTGTTCCCTTCAACATTGTTAATACCACGATGGAGGTGGTATTAATATTACGAAAGGCATAATAAACCCATACTAGTGATGAAAATTCCCAAAATAGGCTTGGAAGAACACGATTGCTTCATCCCCTTCCATTTTCCTTCCTCGTCATCTCTCGTCTCTCCTCCAAACCAATTTCATTTCTTCTCCAGAGGGCTTTTCGCAAATCAACTGTACCAGGGTTTTTCAATCGTGAAATTACTTCCTTTCTTCAATCCGAATTCGATGCGCAAGCCAAAGAGGTGTCGGTTCATTGTTAGTGAAGGTAAAGATGATAGCAATTTAGGAAACGAGGGTAACAATTTGGTTGTTAGAGATGGTGATACTGAGGAATTTGACTTGAATTTGAATTGAAGGCTCGATTTGAATGATGATGCATTTAACTCTTTGCGTGGTGATAGACATGGTGATAATGTGATTGGTTGAGGGGCTAAGCTTAATGGTTTGGATTTGAATGAAGGGGTGAATATGGAGTTGGATGATTGGTTATGCTTGGATAAAGAAATTATTGAAGGAAGTCAGGAAGAACAAAAAAAAAAAAAGTAAATGAATTATTTGAATTGGTATGTAAGTGGGGATTTTGAGGGTTTGAGCGAACAGGGTTTTGACTTTGAATTTACTATTAGCAGAGGATGAGGTGAAGGTCTTGGAAGATTATGAGGGGCATGTTGGAGCAAATGAGAGGGTTTGTACCAGACCACATGTACAGATGAAAGAAGAGTTGGTGGAGGATGACAGAATTGGAAATTGAGTGAATGAAGATGAAAATGAAGTGGATCTTGTTGTAAACAAAGAGACTGTTACCCTTTTTAGTGATCTCATTCTTATAATTCCACTTCACAGCGGTTCGGACGCCTAAGGGGAAAGGTTGAGATTAATCTCCCTGCAAACGTGTCACTCATCTAACACGTGTAACAGGAGATGTAACACCAAAATATAACAGGACATCCGACGCCCTTCACGGTGCTAGTACTTAATCTCCCATTTTGGGATTTTGATTTAGTTCACTTAATTGGGATTATGGTGGCCATATTTTTGGTTGAATATTTATTGGTGCATAGACCTGGGGTACATTGTTGTTTTAGAACTTTGTCAATTGAAGCATTTTCAAAATGGCTACTACAAACTGCCAATTTCAGCGAGCTTCCTTCATCTCTGTGATGATGTAATTTGGATATAGTGCTAAATTTGATAATAACATTTTATATCGAGGACAATTTCATAAATGTACCCTTATTTATAACATTTTGTAATCCTTACCAAACACATAATTATATTAATAGCAAACATTTTTACATTCTACAAAACAAGTATACCATATTAATATTACTTACTTATTCCACTCTCCATAATACCTACTCCCTCCGTCCCCCCAAATAGCACTATTTTACTATATTGGGCGTCTCATCCAAATTGCACCATTTTTCTCTTTTAGTAAAAAGGGTCCACCAATGACCCACCACTACCCATCACATCTCTCTAATACACCTACCAACTTTACATAAAATAATAATACTCCTTAATCCACATGCAAAAATCAAATGCTACTCTTTGCTCGGGACGGAGGGAGTATTCCCTTAATACATTCTTATCTAGAGTGTTGTTATTTGCACACCACTTTCTATTAAATACAACACTTTTATTAAATACACATCCCTTTTAAATTTTTTATTCTTAATTTTATTATATACACCCCTTAAAATTTCAAAATTACCCTTTTAATTTTAAAATTATACACCCCAAAATCCCACATTCAATTTTACTAAATACGTTAACTCCATCGCTGCACATTATAAATTCATAACAAATAGATTCCATTAATTCATAAAAAAATTAAAACAAGGACGTTTGTCATAATTAAAAAAGATTATTTTAGTTTATTTATTTTAATAGAGTACACACATAATACACGTCGGTATGTCTTTTTATTCTTGTCTTTTTTTAGTTCTTTGATTTTAATTAAGTTAAAATTAGATTTAAATAATTTTTAAAATTAATCTGACATAATCTTTTTATTTATAATAATATATCAGTAATCTTTTTTAATTAATAACTACTCTACATAAATTTAATTTAATCAATTTTAATTATATATACTCCCTCCATCCCAGGTAATGAGGGCCAGCTTATATTTAACATAAGGTCTTTGGCTCTTATTACCTGGGACGGAGGGAGCATATATTAAATACTACTCCCTCCGTCCCAACTTCAACTTCACACTTTCCGTTTTGGTCCGTCCCAATTTCAACTTCATATTTCCATAAAAGGAAAAGGTACAAAACTAATATCCCTCTAACATACTTTAATTTCAAAAGTGTCATCACTTTTTTAACACACATAACATACTTTATCATTTATTTATTACCCAAAAATACCAAACTACCCCCAAAAGTTACTCAAAAAGTAATTTTTCTTAATTTGCGTGTGTATAGTAAATATGAAGATGAAAATGGGACAGATGGAGTACTAATTAAGTTAAGAAAAATTAATAAAATGAATGTCTAATTTTTTAAAATTATAGAACGGGCTATATATGAAACAGTTAAAATAGAATAGTGCGTCGGGTTGATTCACAACCCATCATTTTTTAGGGCGGGACCTATATGAGTTTGAGTCATTAATGATGCGGCTAATACTGGTTGGATCATTGGGGCTAGGTGGATTGGGTCATGCAGACCAAATCTCATCTTCATATTTTCTACTTAAATTTTATTTTAAAAAAAAATCAAAAATAAACATATAAAAACAAGATATCTAATGAACATTTTTAATCAAAAGTGACATTTAAAAAATATAAATTTATAATCATTCAATTGAACCATTTTATGAAATATTTGTGGTGGATAAAAAATAATAAAAATTTTAGTAAAAAATAATAACTAGTCAAAGAAAAATGGTAACCGAATAATGAAATTATTTTATAAATAATTATATATATGACAAATAAAAAATGATAATATTTTACTAAAAATTTGTACATGATAAATAACAAATAACAACTTTCAAATTAAATTATATTATAAATAATTCATAAACTAAATATAATATTTTAAATATATATTAACTCACATAAAAAAAGTGATATTTATTATATAAAAATAAGATAAAATACATATTGTATTTTAATAATTAATAAAGTATATCTAATTTAATTTTACAAGAGAATTGTAATAAATTATTTAAATTTATCTTAATATTGAAGAAGCAAACAGGTTAATGATGGGATGATTTCTTAATTTAATATGTTAGGAGGTGTATTTATGAACGTAATATAGATTTCTTTATGGACTTACATATTATTGAGATGTGTATAAAATAGGAGGAGGTATTAAAAAAAAAAAGAGTGAAACCATTTTAATGAAAAATTATAATGGTGCATTAAATTATTTCATTCATAATTAATTCATAATATAAATAAAAAATAATATAAATAAAAAGTAATAAAGAATTTTCTGATTGATCAATAAAGTTCAATTTATATGAAGTAAACAAAAGAATTGGAATTATTCGACTAAAATATTACTCCATGTGTCTAAAGTCGTCTAAACTTCAGCTTCTCATGCAACCGAAATAAAAATGCTATATTTAATTTAATTTAATTATTGGGTCCATTTTATATACCTATATTAATAATAGATACAATACGTAAATTATATTAGTATGCATTACAAATTGAACCCATCAAATACCACTTTTAATTTTATTTTAAGTTTAATTGTATGCAGAATCTCTCCATAAAAATAGGAACCACTTTTAACCCTATTTTAAATTTAATTGTATGCAAAATTAATTTACCCATTAATCACTCCACGAAAATAGGAAATATGTTGGAGATGACTAAAAGAGTCGAACATTTTAAAAATCCTGATAATAAAGTGAATATCCATTTTGAATACCATGTAGAAAATTTATTTTCAATTTATTTCTAACTCAAAAATATGCATACTGAATCATAATATGCAGTTATAAAATAAATTGAATACCCATTTTGAATACCATTATAAATAATTTGTGGAATACCCATTTTAAATACCATTATGAATATTGACCAAAAATTTTCTGGATACAAATATTCTGTATAAGTGTTATGAATATTTACCCAAAATTTTCTAAATACGAGTGTTATGGATTCAGAAATTATCAGTAATGTTTCCAAATTTTCTGAATACAAATGTTATGGATTCAGAAATTATCAGTAATATTTTACCATAAATTATCCCTGTCAATAATTTTCTCAAAAATATTCAAAATTGGATTTTCAGAAATATTCAAAATGTACCCAAAAAGATTCAGATGCAGTGTAAACACTATATTTGCATAAATCTAAATTAATGGTGTTGTGGATATTTGTATTCAAAGTTTAATAATAAATAGAAATAGGGAGAAATAGGGAACATCCATATACATTGTGTTCCGGGTGTATTCAGAATTTAATGATCTATAGAATTAGAGTACTATTATTTGTGGTTCAGTTATTTAAAAGAAATGTAAATATGTCAAAGTCTTAATAAGTTCTGGATATTTTTGGTTATTTGGCTGGATGCTATACTGCTGGAGTCGACACATAGAATAGGAAACTCCACCTACAAACATTGAAGCTGTAATGAAGCTATTTTTGCATACATATCATAAAACAAATATATTGACATTTCTAGATGCATATCACATCCCTGAATCCATATCATAATACATGAAAATTTGAATATACGAAAAACTTAAAACAAAGTAATTGAACCTACATTGAACGCCGAAATCGTCGATGAAAACTCCAGCAATTGAACCCTCATTGAACTTCGAAAGCGAAAATGAAAAAGCCAGTGAAATGAATAGTCATTGAGTAAAAGAATCAAACATAAAAAAAAGATAAATTGAATACGATTAATTCAACTGAATTGAAAGAATTGAATTCTGATATTTTCGTGGATGAAAACCCAGCAAAATGAACACGAGTCATTAAATATGCAAAATCAAACATCTAGCAAATTGAACACAAAAGATTGAATACGATTGATTCAATTTGTATCGAAAGACGACCCTATAGATGGAAGAATTGAATACGAAAAATTGATGCTACTCAATTGAGATGCAGTGAAACCAATTTCTGAGATGTTCTTGAACTCTTCATCGAAATTCTGCCAACATTTTGGGATTATACTGGTGCCACACCCACCATTGCTTCGAATTAGGGTTTCTTATCAACAAATATCCTTTGTCGTCGTTCTATCTTCCGCTAACATCTGTGCAAAAATTGATTGAAGAAGAGGGAAAAATGGCCCGTGGGTGAGGAAAAGGGGTGAATGAAATTGGTGTGTATAATGGTAAATACATGCGGTGGTGGGGAAAAGGGTGAAATAAACTGTGTGATAATAGTGAGTACATAATTTTGTTTGCGGCCCACTTCTTCTTCAAATTCTCCAATTTTAATCCCATAGAACTGCATATATCTGGCTCTATGCGAACAAATGCTCCATACTCTTCTTCAATGCCTCCTCTTGCGTAAAACATAGAAGGTTATATTAAAAATTTTATCTTAATATATTATATTTAATAATAATATTTTTATCCTAATGTATCTACCGGAATATTAAAGTATATTTTGTACTAGGTAGTAATAAATCCTTAATTATTTAAAGAGTGGAACTTCAAATGAATGAGCGGAACATGTGATCCCACCCCTTTTTAATTAATCTAATTAATATGTGGTCTCTTTCTCAATTAATGTTATTTCTTATAATTTCTTTTAATTTTATAATAATATTTCAAAGATCATTATACCCTAAACCTTAAAGGCAATAAAATATATCCTAAATCATAAGGATAAAATTACAATTATATCTTGAACCTTAAATCTTAGGGGTAAAATATACCCTAAACCACAAGGGTGAAATTACAATTATATCCTAAACTTAAATTCTATGGATGAACTACAAGGGTGAAATTACAATTATACCCTAAACTCTAAATCCTAAAGGTGAAATATATACCCTAAACCACAAGGATAAAGTTACAATTATACCTTAAACCACAAGAGCGAAATTATAATTACTTCTAAACCAAAAAATAAAATTATAATTTTATCCCTAAAATTAAATTATTATTAAAAAAATGAAAAGATAAAAAAAGGAAAAAGAAAAAGATGAACCAAAGAAAAACATTTTCAATGTGAGGAGAGAAGGAGGAGGTTCCATGGAGGGGTGAGCAAATTTTTTGAAAACCGCCTAAATCAACCACATTGCACCGAAACGCACCGCGACGAGCATTTTTATACAGAAATCGTGTTTTATTATTTTTTATAAAATCGCACCGCATAGGCAATGCAATTTTATTTTTTCTAGTAAAGCCGCACTGCACCGACCGCTATTATAAAATATTTATTTAATATTAATATTTTTATAAATTATATATAATATTATTTTAAAAGTTAATTATTAATACTTAAATTAACAAAACTACTCAAAGCCTAGAAGACATTATAGGTTAGACTTACTGCACTAATCAAAAGTTTGGGTAGTTTTATATGAAATCTTTCTTATATGCTATTTTAAGTTTTCTTAGCTAGATAAATTATATCATAAAGACTTAGTATTTGAATAAAATTATGGGTAATTTGCTACTTGAACATGTAATATTAATATTTTCAAATATTACTCTTAAACTTTTGAGGTTATTAATTATTTTAATAACCAAATATTGTAGTTTATATATAGATGTTGGATATCTTTTTATTGAAATCGCAACCGCTAAAATCGATCGCAAAACTGTTGAAATCGCAAGATAATTTGAATAGAAAATCTGCAGTTTAAAATTATACAATTAACCGCACTGCACCTAACAAGGCAAATTAAATTTAATCGAAAAGACCGTCAAACCGCACCGTGATCACCCCTAATTCCATGAATTCAATTTATGTACCCGTCCCATTCTAGTTTTGATCTTATTTAAAATCAACATATTTACGAGTGAAACTTCATATAAACTCAAAATTAATGGTAATCTTTGAGAAATTTGGTTGCAGTTAGATTAAAAGATAAATAAATCTATACATCTATATAATAGCAATAAGGTCAACAAAATTTGAACTCAATTTTGATCTAATTTTTCCCCCTTTTTCAATTTTACTATTTTTAGAATT
This sequence comes from Pogostemon cablin, assembly GCA_023678885.1. Lineage (NCBI taxonomy): Eukaryota > Viridiplantae > Streptophyta > Magnoliopsida > Lamiales > Lamiaceae > Pogostemon > Pogostemon cablin. The sequence continues at coordinate 31,522,705 of CM042959.1, read as the reverse complement.
TTTTTTTATAATCTTGGCCACACATTATTTTAATCTAAATCTCAACCGTTGATTTATGTTGTTCACTCCTTTAAAATTTTATTAGAAAAATCCGGCGCCATTTCTGTCATTTAAACAAAACTTAAGGACTCTTTTGCAATTTTAATAAATTTTATGAACAAAACTATATTCACAATTTTCACTTTTAAGAAAAGGGATTTCACCGCCGACCGTCTTCCATGTGATCACGGCTGTGGATTTCGATCTCGATTCTCGATCATTCCCGAATAGACAGTAGGAAAACGTACTATTGATTGACGAAACAATCTATCTGATCAACAATACTTTCCCTCCACCCAATCCGACAATCCCCGACGTACACGTGCCGAACGTGCCCTGATCGTTGAGTCCACCTCCGATGACTAACAGTTGGTTTCTTTGTTTGAGTATGTAGATTTTAATCACACCTTTGAATCCTATTGATTTACCTTTAAATGGTTGGTTTCTTTTTTTTTCATTTTTTTAAATTTGTTTTACAAATTTTCATATTCTATTGTTACATACTTCAGGCTTTAATTTCAATTTCTGGACTGTTCTTTAACTGTGCTCTAAGACTTAATATGTTAGTTTTATTCTAAACGAAAAATAAATAGTCAATAATGTTTGCAGGAATCTCTTGAAGAATTCATTGTGTACCTTTTTCACCGAATCTCATACTAAATCACAAGAAAACAACTTAGTTTGATTTGTCCCCTCAATTTATTACACAAAACTGTCCTTCACTTGAGATTCCAGTGATTGACAATGATTTGAATTGCACACAAATTGTCTACCTCCTTATGAACTTACTTAAATGAGCTTCAGTTTGTTTTTTTTATTTTTTGTTTTAAATGCATTTAATTTTAACACAGCTCAAATTCTTTTTTTGTAAATCTTAATTTTTTCCATTTGTTAGATTTATTTAGCAGTTCAGGTCTAATATTGATTTCACTTTTTTTTTTATTATTTTACTGGTATTTTAATTGCATTCATGCCTCCGAAATTCGTTTCTTGCTTACGTAGAGCTTCTAACTAGCTCGAATAATATCACCAACCCTGCATAAAGTTCTGATTCGTTCCTTTACTTTGTGGTTGCTAACCTTAATTCACAAAATTGCTTGAGATATATATGTAGGCAGCTTTATATCGACACTGAAAGACAACGATGCCAATTATAACAATTCAAAAGCTTGCAAATCAGAAACTTAGCAAGTGCTATTAGATTTCACCAAAAAACTTCCAATATGTTTGTTTTTTTGTGTTTCTTTCATAGTTCATATTCATGGACCATCAATTGTAAAAACGGTAAATTGAGCCAAATGTACCTAACTCTTTTTCATTTTTTTTTGCAGAAAAAATGTTTCATTTTCAATTGTTGGTAACATTTTTTATTGTGATGCATGATTGCAGGTTATAAAAGGGATTGTCGATGGTTGCCAACAATCTGATTGCCCTCTTCTAGGGGAAGAGGTATAAGTGGAATTCTTTCTTCTATCAGTTTAATGATTTAAATGAAATGCCTTCTGAAATGAGTTGTTACGTAATAAAATTCATCTTTTGATAATTATCAAGTCATTCAACGAATTCATCTTCTGCAGCAAGTTGCTATTTTACACTACTCAAATATATTTTCAGCTAGCTCTTCTTTAAATTTATCTTTTATTGCAATGTTTCAGAACTAAAACACATCTTCCATTAATAAAAAAATTGCATAAAAGCTGATTTATTGATTTATAATTTAAAGCAACAGTCCTTACAAATGGTTTCTCATTAATGGTGTGATTATTGGATTGCTAGGTGCTTTTGGTGAGGCTTCAAGGATTGTAACCCGGTATTATATAGTGTTATTTGACAACGTAATACATAAATTGAGGGCTCCAAAATTTATTAAAATAGTATCAGAGGATCTCAGTTAAGAAGTATGAACTAATATAATTTATTTATTTTTTTTTCTGTTGATGCTTTAGCTTTCTTATCATATTTTATGTTAAATTTGATTACACGAGCAACTTATTTGTTTGTTTCTATAGTGCGTTAATATATTTCAGGGGCTTGATTGAACATGGAAGGATTTCATTTTTATCATATTATTGACATGAGAGAGGTGAGAACACAGAGAAAAGGAGCTGTGTGACTAAAAAAGTTGAGACATGTAGCATCCTAATTTGATGAATTAATGTATGAAGAAGGATAGACTTTTATAACTGGATACTACTGCAGCATATAATGCATCTTGAAAGTAGTAATGTCTTTTGTAATGTGTTCTATAATTCTATCTCTGGGTTTAGTTTGTGCAAAACAGCGTATACCTGTGTCATTCATACCAGTTATGCATTGTGCTGTGGTTCCTTAAGATTATCTACTGTAGTGATTAGTCATTGAGTTTTGCCTTGAAAAGAAGTTGGTGACTATCTGACTTTAATACATGCGATAATTGAATTAAATGTTTTGAATTCATTTGACCGAAATTCATGAAACTCATATTTCAATATAATTCCTGTAGTTAGTTTTGATGTTCATGTTGTGCGTGATAACTTCAGTAAACTTTTGAATACCAAGTTTATTTTACGTTGTCCTGTCCCAGAGCCATTTCTTGAAGAAACTTCTATCAAGAAATGCGAGAAGTCAGGAAAGGTAGATATTTTTTTAATTAGAATGTTTTTGCATATTAAATGAAAATTATTTATTTTTAAGGCATGCGTGAAGAAAAAATTTCTCATTTTGTTTTTGTTGCTGTTCTTTTAACAACGTAACCATTCATGTATTTTCTCTGTTTTTACCTCAGTTAAATTCTACTCCTATTTTTTTAGTAGTGTATGTATTCGTTTGTTTTCCCTCTTTACATTAATCACGTAGGTATTAGTTAGCAAATTTGTTTTCCTTGAGAAGTTTTACACGTGTAAATAGTATTACGTTCATTTAGAATATTGATTTCTACTACACATAAGAATAGGACGGGATTATGAGGACCTAAGGAGGAATAGTTTTATTTGCCATCACCATGTATCTCTAGAAAGTAATGTACACTTTTTCTTTAGATTAAAAAAATTTCTATTTAAGAATTCCCAAGGTTATTAATTAGCAAAGAACACAAAAAAGAATGGAATATCTTTGTACTTAGTCAGATTTTCTAATGATATCTGAGATTTGTGATTTTATTTCAGGTATGGCAATAAATCAAGTTCTTATCACTTGAATGATATTTCACAGAAGTTTGGATTCATCATGTAATAACATGTAGCATATCACTAAATATATTGTGGAAATCAATATTATCAATACTGAAGATACTAAAATTTATTCTGATAATATTTCATTATGTAATTTTGATTTGAAAATTGAAATAAAGGATTCGACTGGGTGCTATTGTCAATTCTTTCTTAGAGATCAATTAATTGAATGCTTGGGAAAATATTGGAAAGAAATAAGTATATGCATGATTTTTTATGGGTACCCTTTTATACATATAATGATAAATTTCACAACGTAATAACAAAGTTGTGAACATGTGTTTTCTGTATTCTGTATATTCAAAACCGTGGGAATATCCAATACTTATACAATAATACAATGAATGACAAATCTTTAATCTTGGACCAATTCCTACAATCAAGGAACAAGAAATCTGCTAGCCATATATACTATGAAATATATACCAAAAATACAAAATAAATCAATCAAATATATTGTTAAAATATGTACGATATATACGTATCTTAATACTCCCCCTCAAGTTAGAAGGTGAAGATCACGAACCCCCAACTTGCTAACAAGATGTCGCAATTGGTCTGAACCGAGTGCCTAGGTGAATACGTCTGCAATCTGCTCAGAGGTGGTAATCTGTCGAGGCTCGATGTCCTTGGACTCAACATGTTCACGAACAAAATAACAATCCATTTCAACATGCTTCGTTCTCTCATGATAAACTGGATTGTTGACAATGTGCCGCGCAGCCTGGTTTACACAGTAAAGCGAAGTTGGCATTGTTTGTTTTACTTCTAACTCTATCATCAACCAACGAAGCCACAATATCTCACTAACAGTGGCTGCCATGGCATGATATTCAGCTTCGGTAGAGGATCGAGATACCACGGTCTGTTTCTTATTACTCCAAGAGATAGGTGCTCCTCCTGGCGATATAAAGTAACCAGTTCTGGAGCGCCTCATCATTGGACATCTTTCCCAATCTGAGTCGTAATATGCATCAAGGGTCAGATTTCCAGCTGTCGGTAAGTAAATGCCTTGTCCAGGCGTCCCCTTGAGGTATCTGACAACTCGCAATGTCGCATCTATCTGCGACTGGCGAGGCGACAATAAAAACTGTTGATGCAGGTTCTGCAAGCTTGAGTCCATTTCCAGGATTCACCACCGAACAATTAGCTTAGTTAAGGACCTCCTTAACGATAGCACTGGTGTTACCTCCGTCCCCTCAATAAACATGGCTGGTAAGATCTATTCCGGCACTGGCGTATATATCGTACATATTTTAACAATATATTTAATTGATTTGTTTTGTATTTTTGGTATATATTTCATAGTATATATGGCTAGCAGATTTCTTGTTCCTTGATTGTAGGAATTGGTCCAAGATCAAAGATTTGTCATTCATTGTATTATTGTATAAGTATTGGGTATTCCCACGGTTTTAAATATACAGAATACAGAAAACACATGTTCACAACTTTGTTCCTGCGTTGGTTCAGTCGATTTGCCTAATGGCTTGAATATTGAGCGTGTATTGCACGTGCTAGATTTTCAATGCAATCAACGCTCAGTTAGTCGACTCACAAAGGATCTCAACTATGTTATGACATTCCTTCCTAATTTTTGTATCATACAGGACTTAGCTTTTAGGAACCTAATTGGAGTGGGTAAACAGCGTGATGGTCTATATCTTCTACAGCCTGTTGACGACAGTCGAAGAGCCATTTCGGCAGGAGTTGATTTTGAGGTATGACATAGAAGATTGGGACACACCTCCAAAGTAAAACTTCAAAGCATTACTCCTTCTAATAAAGTATTGAATGATCTTTGTGAACCTTGAATAAGGGCTAAACAAACTAGAACTCCTTTCCCTTCTAGTTCTATTCAGTCTACTGCTCATTTTGATTTGATACACTGTGACATTTGGGATGGATATAAAACTGCTTCCTTTATGGGAGCATATTATTTTCTCACTATTGTGGATGATTATAGTCGGGGTGTTTGGGTTTATTTGATGAAGTTTAAATGTGAGGCATGCAAATACATCCAACTATTTTGTAACATGGTGAAAACACAATTTGAAAAATTTGTGAAGCGAATTAGGATTGATAACGGGGGAGAGTTTCAGTCACATGAAATGATTAATTATTATATGCAGTCTGGAATTGTCCTTGAAACTTCTTGCATGCACACACCACAACAAAACCTTATTGTTGAACGCAAACTGATGGACGTTTTCTCAATACACAACTTTAATCCCCAAGTATGAAGGATATCAATTGTAGTTTCGAAGGTGACAAAGTTAAATATCGAATCCACGGGACGGATAAATATCACTTTCATTATTTTCTAGCAATTATGACTATGTTGAGAATTGTAATTGTAGGTTTGTAAACTAAGTAATACTTAAAATAGCAAATAAATAACAAGAACAAGAAAATAGTAGTTGTGATCAAATAAGATGATAGGTAGTTCGTCAGGCCATCCATTTTCATTTGTTAATTCATACTTTCGTGTGTCGATGTCCGACTCTACCTTGTGGTTTATGGACGCATCGCTAGACCATGCGAATCTATTCTATAGACACAAATAGATAAGCTTTTGACACGTGTGAGTATCCTCAGAGCAAGATGTATACTTTACCTCCCTTTCTAGGTACTATCATAATCAATTATTTCCCGTGCACTTAGTACTCTAACCCGATTTGATCTCCCTTTTTAGGTACTATAAAGTTATACTCTTAATCCTACTTATTAACCCGAATTCAATTCAATTAACAAACATTCATATAAGACGGTTCTAATAAAACCTCGGAATCCCTTCACTTAGAATTATAACTATAAACCCTGCTCATTAGTGAACGCATTCAATCAATAACCATGTTATATATTCAGACTCTACACAACAATTATTGATGTACAAAACGACTATGAGTATGGATTAAAAACGTGCAATCTTATATAAACTAAACCACAAGTAGTGTTGTACGGAGTATACACACAAAATACAAATCAACTCATGAAACTTTCATAACTCTAGAACTACCAAAGTGGCTCTAGCCCATGATTGATCTATGAACAATCATGGTTAGATGGACCAATCTTACTTGAACCTTCAGCTGAACCTCTGTCACAGCCTTCCTAATCCTCTCTTGCGCTTCACGTTCTTACGTTCTCTCTCTCTTGTATTGTGTTTATGGTGATGGTGGGTCACTTTCTTGACTGCATGAGCCTCCTTTCATACTTGTAATCACGTATCTAGGGCTTGGAATGGGCTTTTCAAGTGATCCCACGCGTTTTGGCCTCGAAAATCCGGATAAGGTAAGTTCCCGTACAACGGTTCGACCTCGTCAAACAAGTCGAACCACTGGCCGTAGGTCGAACCACAGGTCGAACCCTGCCACTGGAAGTATTCTGCACTTGGTTCGACCTCTTGTACAGGTCGAACCACTCCCTCTCAGGTCGAACCACAGGTCGAACCGCACCACTGGACAATTTCTCCTCCTGGTTCGACCAACTGTCAGGTCGAACCCCAACGTCGTGGTCGAACCCATCTTCTCGCGAACTGGTTCGACCATGGTTCGACCTGATGAACAGGTCGAACCCCTTGAGTCGTGGTCGAACCTTCCTCCTGCACTCTTCCAACGCTGGTTTGACCTGTAGGAGAGGTCGAACCCTCCTCCAACAGGTCAAACCCACCTCTCTCCTTGGCGGTTCGCGTGGTCTCGACTTCGTCTCTTCGATTCTTGGCACTTCCTCTCCAATTTTGCTATGAAAACCACTTAAATAGCTCCACTAACACCTGATTCATGCTAATTCACAATATATATAGGTTTTCCACCTATTTCCACCTCAAAACTCTCCAAAACTAGCACAAAACATGCTGCCAAACTTGTGAATTTACACACTCATCAAACCCCAAACTTACATGTTGCTCGTCCTGAGGCAACCAAATCAAACCACAGGAGTCGTGTATAATTCACCAAGATCAAGAACAACACATATAACACATGCAACTTCATTAAATCAAACAAGTATTAATTGCTTCATATATATAACTCATGCAAAACCAATCCAATCACACACCATTCGGAGTACTAAGTAATCTAGCTCACAAGATAAGTATTTACTCTCTTTCACTCAAGTGCGTGAGGCACTATATAGGTTAATATAAACACTCATATCAATCCATATTCACGCGTAACCATAAGCTTGGCAAAGGTCTCAAAAATTAACTTATAATCAACTCTTCACTAGGATCACAAATGACTTGTTTTTGGGTTGTAATGTTGGCTCTTTGGAAAAAGGTAGGAAAATTTGGACTTAGTGACTTAAGACACTAGTAGAGAGTTACCTTGGAGGTTCTTGATTTCTTCTTCTTACAGCAAGTTCTCCTCCAATGTCGTCTCTTGAACTTGTAAAATTCCTAAATTTTCCTTCATTTCATGGCATCAACATCATCTTTAGTTTGACAGCTCGGGTATCGGTTTTAGGCACTACCCTTCTTCTCATGTATAGGCCGTCAGCTGCTAAGCTTCATGCACCATGTATAAAAACAATCGGGGTACCAGTTTCAAGCACTACCCCTAAACAAGATTTAACCATATTCTTTTCATCCAACCATATTCTATCTTCCTTTTTCTTCTTGCAACACTTACTCATCTCAACTCTCTCTACCAATGAATAGGTTAATCAAAGCTCAAGTAAAGGTTTATAAGGTTATTTACTTCGACTACCAAAGAAAAAGCTTTAATGGCTCAACGGGGCATCCAAAGGTTAATAAAATCATTAGGAAGGATAAAATTTGGCTAAGTAACTTTTATCACAAAATAATGGCCTAAGATCATGTCCTAGCAATTTATCAATCATAAGTCTCACACAAGACTCCAAGCCAAGTTATAGAATACGTTCATATGAATGATCCTCTCAAGAATAAAACAATCATGATCAAGCATGATTATCAAGGCTCAAATCCTCATATAGGTAATTAGAATCCTAAGTACTCCTCATAGCATATAATTAAGATCAATTCCACAAGAACTCTACATATTTATCAAATTAAACATGCTTTTCATCAATAGAAATTAACACATGAACATATGAATGCACAAAATCAACAGCCCATAAAAGTATTCAACACTCACTTAGCTGAGACTTCTGCCCACTTTTCTTTGATCTCATCCCAATCAGGCATCTGAATCTTGAAGTTCTCGGGAAGGCGTTCTTGCAATCTCAGCATCTTTGTTACCTTACATACCTGGCTTGGTTCGACCTTGGGTTCGAGCTATTGAACAGGTCGAACCACGACTGACGAGGTCGAACCACCCTTCTGAATGAATTTTTCTTCAGGTTTGACTTGGGTTCGACCTACTGGAACAGGTCGAACCAAAACGCATCAGGTCGAACCACCCTTTTGTATGTTTCAGATCACCAGTTCGACCTCGGTTCGACTTGCTGAACAGGCCGAACCAAGAACGTCGTGGTCGAACCGCACTTCTGGAATTCTGCTATCACAGGTTCGACCTTGGTTTGACCTGTTGATCTGGTCGAACCATCTTGCATGAGGTCGAACCAGATCTCTGGACAACTTTTGCACCACGGTTCAACTCCTTCAGCTGGGTTCGACCTCCTGGCACTAGTCGAACCTACCCTGGCTTTGGTCGAACCACCCTTCTAAGCTTCAAAACTGAGTGTTCTTTAATCCCTACACACTTCAAACTTCAATACGAATCATTATGTACCAACTAGAGCACAACTTCATCAAAAATTGTTCCACAAAATATTATTCATGAGTAACTCCGTAAAAGAAAACACAACCAAAACCCACTAAACATTAGGCAAGTTGTAAAAAATCGTCATATCAAAATCGATTAAAATTTTAAATATGGCGCAAAAACCAACTCCCCTAACAAACATCACAAAGAAAAGATTATACTATCGGTGCTTATTGAGGTAAGTACATCACACTCCCCAAACTTAGTAGAAACTACAGTCGAAACTAAGTTTACAAAGAGATGTAATTGCCGATAAGTAAGCACTTCAAATATAAAAATTTCTTACTCACACGAAATAAATAAAGCAATAAAACGGGAGGGAAAACCCCCAACAGGCGCTCATGCTTAACGTCGGAGAGTCACGACTGTACCAACTCAGAAGACTACTTGATCAGAGGATGATCATGTCGCATCCTCACCTTCCAATACTTTCTCCCCCTCTTATCATATACACTTACCACCTTACCATTCTTATGCACCATACGGTCAGTAGAATCTCCTTTCTCAAACTTTCTCTTCTCATTCCTGTCAATCTTCCACTCAATTTTGGAATAACTCCTATCTCCATCAAGATCATAGTCAGGATAAGAACGAGTGCACGGACTTTCAAATTTGTTGGTATCCGGTGGTAAGTTAGGAGGCTTCAAGTAGGCATCATCTTCTCTTCCTTTGTCTACAGTCAGCAAGGCACCTTTCTCGCTCACAAAAATATGATCATTAGAATTACCTTCATCTCATGGCCGTGTAGACTCCTCCGGGTCAATCTCCCTCTTGAATTCCGAATCACCTGATGGATCTTTTTCATTGTCACCAAGATAAGCATACGTCAAGTGTTCCAGTAACGGTTTCAGCTCCTCTTTCTTTTCTTCTATTGGAGTGCTCTTTCTCTCCAACGACAAGTACTTCCTAGACCCTTTCGCTTCTTCAGCCTTAGCTTTCTCCAATGCATACCTAGCATCACCCAAAGCAAGTAAGTTCTCAAGATATTTAATACATACCTCGTTGGAGAGTCCGTCAAGCTCCGTAGTGGGATAAGTAAGAGACTCCATCAAACATGTCTCAAGAGGATCCTTTGACAGGATCAGAGACATATCCTCCTTCACAATCTCCTCCACCACGTCAATACTATAACACTGCGACTCCATGGGCATCTTCATTGCTTTGTCCAAGTTGAAAAGAGCTTCTTCTTTATCCATTCGCAATCTAAGCTCTCCTTTCTGAACATCAATCATAGCTCCAGCAGTAGCAAGGAAAGGTCTCTCCAAGATTAAAGGGATATTATCCTTGTCTTCTCCATCTCAAGCACAAGAAAGTCCACAGGAAAGACTAGCTTCTCCACTTTGATGAGAACGTCTTCAATTATACCTTTTGGAAATGTCATCGACCTGTCTGCCAATTGGAGAACCACTGTTGTAGGGGTCAACTCCCCCAAACCAAGCCTCTGAAAGATGGACAAAGGCATCAAATTGATGCTTGCCCTTAGATCGCACAAAGCTCGCCGTGCAGGCCCCTTTCCGATCTCACATAGAATAGTGAAGCTCCCCGAATCCTTCATCTTTTGTGGCAGCTTCCTTTGGATGATTAAGCTGTAATTCTCAGATAAATTCACCGTTTCAATTCCGGTTAAGCTCCGCTTCTTCAACAATATGTCTTTAAGAAATCGGGCATAGTACGGCATCTCCATGATTGCCTCTGAGAAAGGAATGCTCAAGCTTATTTTGTTTATTATCTCTGAAAACTTCTTGAACTTCTCTTCCAATCCCTTCTTCACAAGCTTGTAAGGAAACGACGGAGGTATCTTTGTTTTTGGAATCCCCCATTCATCACGATTAACCTTCTCCGCTTTCCCCTTTTCGGCTCTCAATCGCTTGGCTCTCTCCCACTTTTTCTCAGCTATTATGTTTGTACTTTGCTCATTCCGAACCACTGGAGAAGCATCAACATCATCGAGAGTGTTCGGAGTAGCAACAGGCAATTTCTGGTGGGGTTCAACCAGGGTTCAACCTGTGGAACAGGTCGAACCAGATACGTACTGATCGAACCTACCTTCTGGACAACGGTTCTCTTTATGAAATTGAGGTTCGACCTGGGTTAGACCTGTTGAGTAGGTCGAACCACGGGCACCTAGGTCGAACCGGCCCACTATACTCCTTCCGCCATCTGGTTCGACCAAGGTTCGACCTGTTTGATAGGTCGAACCATGACCGTCGTGGTCGAACCGTTGCTGCGACAAAATAGAGTGCTCCAAGTGGTGCGGTTTGACCTGGGTTCGACCCATTAGACAAGTCGAACCATGATTGATTTGGTCAAACTGGTATTCTGGAAAAACAGAGTGCTCCGAGTTGTCGAGTTCGACCATGGTTCGACCTGTAGAACAGGTCGAACCATTTGCAGTTTGGTCGAACCGATGTTACAATGCCTCATGATCGTGTCCAGTGTGTTGGTTCGACTTCCCCTGTATGGTTCGACCTTCAATGTTGGTCGAACCATGGTCGAACCTCGCCCTAGACATGTCCAAATTTGATTCTGGCCTCATAGGTCCCTCGTACTGCGTTCCCGACCTCAATGTGATGGCGTTGCAGGACCTTGGATTCTCAATACTTTGAGATGGGAACTTTCCCTTCTCAAGAGTTTGAGTAAGCTTGTTAACACTTCATGCCATCTCCCCCATCAGCAACGTAAGGTCCTTCACCTGCTTAGATATAACCTCATGGTTTGCATCGATTTTATTTTCAAGTTTGGCCTCAAGGCGGTTCACTCTTTCATCATTCTTGGCCATATACCTGTTCACAGTATTCTCAAGACTCGGTTTCTCTTCTTCCACCTTAGCACCCTGATCAACACCTATCGGAGATTGAATCGCATTATTTGGATTGCTCCATGAGAACTCCGGCCTCCTAGGCTATTGATAACCACCCGGGGGACCATGATTATTAAAGTTTCCTCGATAGTTCCCTTGGTAGTTCCGGTTTCCTTGATCTGGATACCTAGTCCCTTGAATACTTTGACCCATGGCATAGTGTGCCTCTTCCAACTCCTCTTGGATTGGTCCCTCATTCTTTAACTCCTACTGCATGATTGGTACGCGCTGAGATAATTCGCTGATTTGCTTCTGTTGGGATTCAAGTAGCTTATTGATATTGGACAAGCTAGAGACGATCTCATCCTCTCTACTTGTTTTCACCTTTGCATGTTCAACCTGAGCTACCTTCCCAAGAACATAAGTACCTCTAACTCTATCAGTTGGCCAATCCCTCGAATTCATCGAAATATCTTCAAATAACTTCTCGGCCTCTACGGATGACTTTGTAAGCAATGCTCCATTAGAAGAAGCATCCAATAACACTCGTGAATCACAGTCCAATCCATTGTAGAATATACTGATATATTGAGCTTTAGATAGCCCATGTTGAGGACACTTTCTAAGCATGTCCTTGAATCTATCCCATGCTTCATGGAATTTTTCACCTCCACCCATAGCAAATTGGTTAATGTCTTGCTTCATCTTAAACACCTTTGAAGGTGGCATGTACTTCTCCAAGAACCTTAACTGCAGTTGCTCCCAAGTGGTGCACTCAGCTGCGTTGATAGTGTCGTACCAATCTCTCGCCTTTTCAGTAAGCGAGAATTTGAATAAAAGGATCTTCCTAGCATCTTCATGTTCTCCTGCGTCTTTTTGAGTACTTGCATAGCCCAAGAACTTGTTCAGATGCTGTTGCGGATCCTCGAAAGAACCTCCTGAAAAGGAGTTCCTTTCTATCATGCTAATAAGAGCGATATGAAGATCGAAAGCTGAATTAGTTCCCCTCGCTTCTAGAAGCCCAATATTTCCAGCCCCATTATTTCTGAAAACCTCTCGGATGGCTAGATTATCCGGATTCGCTGCCATGTTGACTGTCCTTACTCCCGAATTAACTTCAGTTGTAGCTTCAATCGTCTGCGAATTCTGCTCGTCAACCTCAACTCCAAAATTCAGAGCTTCAGTTGGATCAATAGTCTTTGCCTTACTCTTCTTCTTCTTCTTCTTTATTGATGATGCTCCGATTTCAGGATTATAGGGTTCAAGTTCACCTTTTTTTGATCTCGTGATCATGCACCTAAAAAGAACTAGAATTAAAACAGCAAAACAAGAAAAATAGCCCTAATAAACTAGAAATAACAAAAAGATATTTTAAGCCGTCCCTGGCAACGACGCCAAAAACTTGATGGGCGTTTTCTCAACACACAACTTTAATCCCCAAGTATGAAGGATATCAATTGTAGTTTCGAAGGTGACCAAGTTAAATATCGAATCCACGGGATGGATAAATATCACTCTCGTTATTTTCTAGCAATTATGACTATGTTGAGAATTGTAATTGTAGGTTTGTAAACTAAGTAATACTTAAAATAGCAAATAAATAACCAGAACAAGAAAATAGTAGTTGTGATCAAATAAGATGATAGGTAGTTCGTCAGGCCATCCAGTTTCATTTGTTAATTCATACTTTCATGTGTCGATGTCTGATTCTGCCTTGTGGTTTATGGATGCATCGCTAGACCATGCGAATCTATTCTATAGACATAAATAGATAAGCTTTTGACACGTGTGAGTATCCTCAGAGCAAGACGTATACTTTACATCCCTTTCTAGGTACTATCATAATCAATTATTTCCCGTGCACTTAGTACTCTAACCCAATTTGATCTCCCTTTTTAGGTACTATAAAGTTATACTCTTAATCCTACTTGTTAACCCGAATTCAATTCAATTAACAAACATTCATATAAGACGGTTCTAATAAAACCTCGGAATCCCTTCACTTAGAATTATAACTATAAACCCTGCTCATTAGTGAACGCACTCAATCAATAACCATGTTATGTATTCAGACTCTACACAACGATTATTGATGCACAAAACGACTATGAGTATGGATTAAAAACGTGCAATCTTATATAAACTAAACCACAAGTAGTGTTGTACGGAGTATACACATGAAATACAAATCAACTCATGAAACTTTCATAACCCTAGAACTACCAAAGTGGCTCTAGCCCGTGACTGATCTATGAACAATCATGGTTAGATGGACCAATCTTACTTGAACCTTCAGCTGAACCTCTGTCACAACTTTCCTAATCATCTCTTACGCTTCACGTTCTTACGTTCTCTCTCTCTTGTATTGTGTTGATGGTGATGGTGGGTCACTTTCTTGACTGCATGAGCCTCCTTTTATACTTGTAATCACGTATCTAGGGCTTGGAATGGGCTTTTCAAGTGATCCCACGCATTTTGGCCTCAAAAATTCGAATAAGGTAAGTTTCCGCACAACGGTTCGACCTCGTCAAACAAGTCGAACCACTGGCCGCAGGTCGAACCACAGGTCGAACCCTGCCACTGGAAGTATTATGCACTTGGTTCGACCTCTTGTACAGGTCGAACCACTCCCTCTCAGGTCGAACCGCACCACTGGACAATTTCTCCTCCTGGTTCAACCAACTGTCAGGTCGAACCCCAATGTCGTGGTCGAATCCATCTTCTCGCGAACTGGTTTGACCATGGTTCGACTTGATGAATAGGTCGAACCCCTTGAGTCGTGGTCGAACCTTCCTCCTGAACTCTTCCAACGCTGGTTCGACCTGTAGGAGAGGTCGAACCCTCCTCCAATAGGTCGAACACACCTCTCTCCTTGGTGGTTCGCGTGGTCTCGACTTTGTCTCTTCAATTCTTGGCACTTCCACTCTGATTTTGCTATGAAATGTTGTATTGTATACTAAAAGTCTAGCTTTAGTATGAACCATGTTATAACAATATTTGAAATGAGAATCATATGATCAAATGATTGCATCTTATAATTTATTTTATATGCATGATGCAATAGTCCATTTACTTTATACTGTAGATAATATGTTGTGCGACAACACGCGGAAGATCATATTATCGGTTTCCTTATAAAGTATAAACAGATGCTCACAACTGAGATAGACGGGGACTCTCTATCGGTATGGTTGTAGTGTGGTTTGGTATTAGCTTGTCTTGGCTATAGAATCACATTAGTGCACTTGAGTGTATTGAGCAGGACCGCCTGAGATCGTCTTCTTATACTGACTATATAGTAGAACTTGATCTCTGTTATTATGGAAGTTCGTGCTCTTAATCCCTATACAATAACCTCGACACGTAGGGCAGTATGTATTTCTTTGATTCATCAATGGGTGAGATTTATAAGTATTAAATCAACAAACTCGGTGAGTTGGGAAGTAGTGCTGTATCTATGGTGTGCTGTTGATTGTAGAAGGAATCCATGTCCGTCATAGGTTGATGATGTCCCCTTGAGGAGCTCATAAGGTTTATCATGTAAATCTTGCAAGTGGATTAATTTCCGGCATGATAAAAAGGTTGAGTGGTACTACTCTCGGACGAGATATTAATTAATTAGAGTTGTCAGTAACTTAATTAATTAATGGACATTGAATATCTTAAACATGGGGAGACTATCGGGCTCATAATAAGAAGGAGCCCATAACATAATTTGGGATTGGACGGGTAGTGCAATAATAATATTTTAGTGGACTATATTATTATTATTGGATTTAATTAAAAGTTTTGGGCTAAGCTTGGTTAATTAAATTCAATTGAGGCCCAGCCCAATTTCTCCTCCTGGTCCCTACTGTAGCCTAAGTATATAAGTCATCTCAGTTCCTGTTAAACCTAAGGGTGTGCCTCATTTGACATACGGTAGAAACAGAGAGCAGAATGAGAGAACTCTGGGGATTGTTGACCACCCAACACCAGAGTTGACTTTGGGACATACGGTAGAAGATCAGAGGTAGTTCTCTGCAGTTCATCCTCTACACCAACCCAGAAGTACGGTAAACATGTTTTTATTGCTTCCGCTGTATATGTTTGCCTGTTTGCCTAACGATCACGTTTGAACCACACGATCCAATTGCCCAACAATTGGTATCAGAGCCATGGTTTCGTGGTGAAACGTGAACCGTTAGGTTGGGATTATGTGATTATATGATTATGTAGATTGATCTAGATGTAATCACATATTTTTCTGCTTCTCGTGTTTCTAATTATCGAAATCAAAGCATGTTTTTAGGGTTTGTATAATTTTTCATTATCCATGAAAGCCCTTGTACATTTGCTGGATATTGAAGTTCTATTATTATTCATAAACATGCACGAGATTCACTCCTCCATACAATATTCTCCCTTTCACACTCTCTGTTCAAAACCCAACGACGAACGAATGATTGAAAGCAAGAGAAAGCCTTGGCGAAGGCAAGTATGCTATCATAGGCGTGAATCTGCGGCCAGTCATGTAGAAAGACAGCAGCCAGGGTCGACTTCATACGGCTGAAGGCTATACGGTGGGCTGCTCGTCGACGTACTGCTGGATCATTGTCCACGGGGAGGGCGAGTCTTGGCGACGCGTCAGCCCGACCAGGCGGTTCAAGGACTGACGGCAACAGAGGGGACTGATGATCGGGGCTGCAGCAGGTGGCGTCGAATCGAGCATCTGCGCCGTGCTCATTTGCGGACTGAAGCCCAAGGTTAAGGCGTGACACGGCAGATCGACGCTGCGCCGGGCAGATCGGGCGTCCAGATGGCAGCGGCGCGGAAGTGAGCAAAACAGCGTCAGATGGCTTCAAGGCGGGCGGCGGCGCTGCTGCTCAGTCGGCGGCAGCGGCGGCTTGTTTTCGCCGGAGATGGTTGGCGTGTGCGAGCAGGCAGCATGGCGACTCCGCTGGGCTGATGCGCACGGCCGCCGAGAGAAGATCGATGGCGGTTGTCATCGGGCTCGGTAGATCGTCGCACGATGGTGGGCTGCGACTGCAGCGGCGCCAATTTTACACCGGTTGCTTGCTGGCGGGTGTCTGCCGTGAGTGGATTGTCGTTGGCAGCGCGATTCCCGTCGGTTAGAGGGCGGTTTCCGGCAGCCGTGACACCAGGTTGCACCGGCGACAACTGGTGGCAGTCGTGTTGATGCCGTGAGCGATGTAGGGTGCGGCTGATGTTTAGGATGGGAAGCAGCAAGCGGTTGTCTTTTAGGGCAGCGTTAATGGTTATGGGCTGTTAATTTTTTATTGGTATTGGGCTTTGCTATTAAATGTTGGGCCCATTTTTTTAATTAAATGGAAATGGGCTGGCAACAGGCTCCATTTTATTTAATTTGGTTGTTGGGCTTATGGGTCTAATTTAATTAAATATGCTAATGGGCTGTCCCCTTGGGCTTGGATTTAATTTGGTTTTGGGCTGGAAATAAAGGCCCAATTTTAATTAAAAGCTTGTGGGTTGCTGGGCCTATTTTACTGCTGGTTTTGATTAATTGTGGAAATAATAATGGGCCAAGCATGATAAATTAGTTATTTATTAATGGGTTAATTTAGTGCTAGTGGGCTTGGTGGATTTTATTTAATTTTGGGTTGAGTATATGGGCCATGGATAATGGGCTTGATTAATTATTTAATCTTCTGCCCATTTTGTGCTTATTTGTTGCTCTTGGGCCCATTTAATTGATCCACTTATTATGCAATTAATTAATGTTATATAACTGATTAATTGATTTAATTGTCAATTATTGTTGTATATGTGAAAGGCATGTTCTATGTGATTTATTTATTTAAATTGCTGTTAATAGAAGCATGCTAAGATGTATATTTTATTTATGAAATATTATATGCATGTTTAAAACCCTCGGTGTTAAATAACTAAGTGGGAGAGGGGATTGGTAATAAATTCCCGCGGCCTCCATTATTGGTTTGTAAGTGATGTGAGTAAACTTGCGTGTTGGCATAGGCCTTCCTCCCTAACGGATGAGTTTATTCACGGATCACTGGTACAGACTTCATAAATAATTATTGTTTGTAATGTGGCACATAAACTTGCGTGTTGGCATAGGCCTTCCTCCCTAACGGATGAGTTTGTGTGCGGTACACTGGTACAAACTTATAATTGATGATTGTAGGAAGCTACCCGAGCGCGTGTGTACTTCTCCAACTGTAAGGCACATAAGCTCGCGCAGTGGACTTGGGATCAAATAATGGTGTACACTTAGGTGTAAATAATTAGTATCCTCCCCAACGGAGTCACTGCTATTATTTGCATGGCTAAAGAGTAACCGACTATTAATTATTTTGTCATAAAGTTAGGTTGACAAATGAAATTAATGGGTAAAACCTTCTCTTATAAATGTTCGGGTTTGTAAACGTCCACACTAACGTGACTTGCAGACTCACGGTGCTTGAGAAGTCGGTGAATTTTATTTTATATTGTTTTGAGGGAAACAATATAAAAGGATAAAATTCGAAGTTTTGATCAGTAAATTTAATCGTGATTCTCTGTATTTCGAATAGTTTTAGTCTCACTAATTGTTAACTAAAAGAAATTATATTTACTTGTCCTAATTAACTGATTAGAAAAGAATCTTAATTTTGAAATTTACTGCTTAAGAAAATACATGTGTTCTCTCAAAGGACGGCTCATGATGCCTATTAAAGTCTTTAGTGAAGAGATGAGAGGATCATAGAAATATGATGAACTCATGTAACTCTTCAGATACTTGAGTAATTTAAAAGGCGCAAGATCATGATAGAATTTGATGAATGAATTGGAAAAGCTTGGAGTATAAATTGAAAGGGAAACCTAGATCAATTTTATTCTCCATGTTTAGCCTTGATGTTTTGAGAAAGTTCTACCTGAAATACTAGAGGATGTATATGGTGGGAGACTTCTGACAAAACATGTGGTAAAGGAAAGCCATTTTCATCATAAAGTGAACAAGTTTAATATCTTATTCACTAGTTGTTTAAACATGATTAGTGATGGCATCTATTAACACGAAGTGTGTAGATACTGGAATCACTAAATGTTTATTACTAAGTGAGGATAAGATAGTTAAGACATGGGTAAAACTACAAAGGTAGTGGCTATTGCAGTGGGAGTAGTTTATTTATCTCATGATAAGAATAAACGATTGATTATGAGAAATTATCTTTACGTACGTTTTATAGAAAGAATTTGATTTCGGTTTCTATACATTAACGGATGGATACTTCATTTCATTTAAATGACATGGTCATAGTAATGAGGAATGAGGCTATAATCCATTAAAGTATGTTAGTGGATAATATATAAACTCTTGAATCATGTACATCCCACAGATGCAATAAAAAGTAGTTAAATAATGCATCTTCTAATATTAGTAAGAGAAAGGAACCTTCGAAAATGAACTAAACATACATTTGGCGTCTATGACTAATTCATTTTACTTGAGTAGGATTCAAAAGTTGATAGCCGATAGACCGTAAGGTTTATCTGAAGTGGAAACTATCGGACTTGCGAGTCGTGCTTGGAAGTAAAATTGATTAACTGCCTTTTCAAGGCTGTGGGGTGTAGAGCCAAAGATATATATGTTGGAATTAGTTCATTCTGATTCAAGCGAACCTAACAATATCCAGGCGAGAGGTGGTTATGAATATTCAAAGATTATTCTGGGAACCGATATATTTATTTGATGCACTGCAAGTCTAAGTTCTTGGATTAATTCAAGAATTGTAAGGCTGGTACAGTGAGCGTCATGGAAAATATATCATATCATTACGATTCAATCGTGATGATGAAGACCTCTTAGGATAGTTAGGAACTAATAATCAGAAGTTGAGATTAAATCTCAAGTTGACTACACCGGGCATGCCCCAGCTGAATGGTGTGGTGAGTAGAAGGGAAAAGGCTCTTATGGTTATGATTAGATAGATGATGAATTATTTGGATTAAATTCATTTTATGGATATGCCCTAGATACAGTAATTCGTGAAATGTTTGTCTGTATATGGGACATCCTGGAAAAATGGAGGGTGATTTATTTAGTTCAAAAGATCGGATGGTGATTGTCAACACAAACACCGGATTTTTTAGAAAAGGACTATGTAATAAATCACAAGCCCATGTAAAAGTTGTTCTAAAGGAAATGAGAGAGAAAACACTAAGTATAAGTACCAAGTGTACAAGAGGATATACCACAAGGTAAACTGCAACGCGTGTCACGCCTGATACACAATTACATGTAGTGCCTTGTCGTAGTGGGAGGGTTGTATGACAACCCATAAATATATGTTTTGGGAGAGTCGTGAGACTTGATCCCTAGTAAACATGGTATTATCCCAAGGATACGACATAGCACTACAAGATGAAAATGCGGAATCTTAGCAAGATGCAATGAATGATGAAATAGAATCAATGGATTCTAAATTAAGTCTGGAGCTTGAACGATCACTAAAATGGTGTAAAAGCCATTGCAAGTGATCATATGAAATAAAAGAGGATCATACAGAAAGGTGAAAACCTTGGAAGCAAAGCTTGTTGCGAAAAGGTGTACTCAGAAAGAAATGGTTCGATTATGAGGGAACATATTCGCTGGTAGCTATGCTTAAATTGATCCGGATTCTTTTATTTATTGCTGCTCATATTGAATTATGAAAAACAGCAAATAGATGTCAAGACAGCTTTCCTGATTGGAAGTCTTGAGGAAAAACATCTATGTGAAGCAACCAGAGTAATTCATTGCAAAGTACTAATAGCATTTTGATAATAAGCTTAAAATTGTCCAGCGATGGACTAAAGCAAGTTTTAAGATCGTGAAGCATCTGTTTTGATTAGATAATCCGGTGGCATGGATTTAAATCAATGAGCGGATGAGTCTTGTGTGTTGTAAAGAGTGACGGAAACGTGGTGGTGTTTCTTGTACTATACGTAGATAGTATCTTGCTCATTGGAGACAATGAAAGAGTATTATCGGGCGTATGGGTACGGTTAATAAAGCGGTAGAAATGAAGGACTTAAGAAAGGCAAAATATATCCTTTTGATCACGGTAATACGGATCACAAGAAAGGATATTATGCTTATCTCAAGTTTCATAAAATGATACAGTCCATACTTTAGCATGTAAATTTATCTAAGTGAATGTGTCTTTGAGACACAAGAAGAAGATAAAGAGGATGAAAGCGCTTTCTTATGCTTCGGCGAATAAGGAAGCTTAATCTAAGGAATGCTATGAATGAAGTTGGATATCTGTTTTGCTGGATGCAGAACAGTGGGTATCAACGTAATCCGGAACAAGAATGATGAACTGTGGTAAGACATATATGAAGTGCCTGAGAAGGACTGGAAATCATATATACACTTACTGAGCAGATTCACTGCTTCTTGTGGATTACGTAGATTCAGATTTTTTAGTCAGATTGGACGATAGTAAATTCTCCTCAAAGGTTATGTGTTTAATTTTAGGAAGTAGAGTCATAATGTGGAGGAATGTTATATAGAAATATATTTCAGACTCCGGACTCCATCATGGAAAGATGATGAATTGGAGCCTATGAAGCAGCCAAAGTATCTATATGACTCTAGAGACTTCATGATGGACTTTGAAGTGTTTCTAAGTTTGCCCAAGGTTACCACAATTTATATTGATGATATTGGTGCAGTTGCAAACTTGAAGGAATCACGAGTCCATAAGGCAATTAAACACATGGAGCGCGAGTCCACCTGTTACGAGAGATCGTATGATGAGGAGAAGGTTGTTGTCGCCTAGATTGCATCGGACGATGACCTAGTAAATCCATTTACAAGGACCTTAAGGCGAGAGCTTTTTATGGTCGTGTAGTGGGAGTAGGAATCAGATGTATGGCAGAAGACATAACAGCATAGTCTTTTAGTATAAGTGGGAGATTGTTGGATTGTATACTAAAAGTCTAGCTTTAGTATGAACCATGTTATAACAATATTTGAAATGAGAATCATATGATCAAATGATTGCATCTTATAATTTATTTTATATGCATGATGCAATAGTCCATTTACTTTATACTGTAGATAATATGTTGTGCGACAACACGCGGAAGATCATATTATCGGTTTCCTTATAAAGTATAAACAGATGCTCACAACTGAGATAGACGGGGACTCTCTATCGGTATGGTTGTAGTGTGGTTTGGTATTAGCTTGTCTTGGCTATAGAATCACATTAGTGCACTTGAGTGTATTGAGCAGGACCGCCTGAGATCGTTCTTCTTATACTGACTATATAGTAGAACTTGATCTCTGTTATTATGGAAGTTCGTGCTCTTAATCCCTATACAATAACCTCGACACGTAGGGCAGTATGTATTTCTTTGATTCATCAATGGGTGAGATTTATAAGTATTAAATCAACAAACTCGGTGAGTTGGGAAGTAGTGCTGTATCTATGGTGTGCTGTTGATTGTAGAAGGAATCCATGTCCGTCATAGATTGATGATGTCCCCTTGAGGAGCTCATAAGGTTTATCATGTAAATCTTGCAAGTGGATTAATTTCCGGCATGATAAAAAGGTTGAGTGGTACTACTCTCGGACGAGATATTAATTAATTAGAGTTGTCAGTAACTTAATTAATTAATGGACATTGAATATCTTAAACATGGGGAGACTATCGGGCTCATAATAAGAAGGAGCCCAGAACATAATTTGGGATTGGACGGGTAGTGCAATAATAATATTTTAGTGGACTATATTATTATTATTGGATTTAATTAAAAGCTTTGGGCTAAGCTTGGTTAATTAAATTCAATTGAGGCCCAGCCCAATTTCTCCTCCTGGTCCCTGCTGTAGCCCAATTTCTCCTCCTGGTTCCTGCTGTAGCCCAAGTATATAAGTCATCTCAGTTCCTGTTAAACCTAAGGGTGTGCCTCATTTGACATACGGTAGAAACAGATAGCAGAATGAGAGAACTCTGGGGATTGTTGACCACCCAACACCAGAGTTGACTTTGGGACATACGGTAGAAGATCAGAGGTAGTTCTCTGCAGTTCATCCTCTACACCAACCCAGAAGTACGGTAAACATGTTTTTATTGCTTCCGCTGTATATGTTTGCCTGTTTGCCTAACGATCACGTTTGAACCACACGATCCAATTGCCCAACATGAAAACCACTTAAATAGCTCCACTAACACCTGATTCATGCTAATTCACAATATATATAGGTTTTTCACCTATTTTCACCTCAAAACTCTCCAAAACTAGCACAAAATATGCTGCCAAACTTGTGAATTTACACACTCATCACAAACATAGGTACATTCTTGAAATTGCTAGGGCATTGCGCTTTCAAGCCGAGTTGCCCATAATGTTTTGGGGTGAATGTGTGTTGTCAGCTGTTTACATTATAAATAGACTTCCTTCGAAAATTCTTCAAAACCCCATATGAGATTTTGTTGAACAAAAAGCCCAGTTATGAACACTTGAGAGTTTTTGGGTGTCTTGTTTATGCTAAAGGCACAAGAAAAGGAGGGGACAAATTTGATGAAAGGGGGAGATTGTGCATTTTTGTTGGATACCAACAAGGACAAAAGGGTTACAAAGTGTATGATGTTAAGAGCAAGAAGATATACATTTCTCGTGATGTAAAATTCTATAAGAATATTTTTCCGTTCTCGTCTCATGTTGATAAAGCTCTGATACAATGATAAATTTCACAATGCAGGAACAAAGTTGTGAACATTTGTTTTCTGTATTCTGTATATTCAAAATCGTGGGAATACCCAATACTTGTACAATAATACAATGAATGACAAATCTTTAATATTGGACCAATTCATACAATCAAGGAAGAAGAAATCTGCTAGCCATATATACTATGAAATATATACCAAAAATACAAAACAAATCAATTAAATATATTGTTAAAATATGTATGATATATACGTATCTTAATATATAATATGTAAAATACTCCCTCCGTCCATCGTCAATCTATCGGGTTGTTTTTTGCATGTAGATTAAGGAGTATTATTATTTTATGTGTAGTTGATAGTTGTATTAGTGGAGGGTGTGGTCCCATATTTTAATTGTATTAGTGAGGGTGTGGGTCTCATATGTCTAAAATAGAAAATTGATAGATTAAAAGTGGACGGCCTAAAATAATAAAAATGATAGATTAAGGATGGATAGAGGATTATGACACTGTAAAAGTTATATGTAATGAAATATTTTACATATTTCACTAAGAAGTTATAAATTATTTTTTTTCATAATTATTTATAAGAATTAGTTTTAATACATATTTAATCATTAAAATGATATAAAATATATTCAAAATAAATTAGTATTAAATAAGTACAGGTAATTTGCTAATATTAATAAGTTACCCACTGATATTAATAAAAAGGTTTGAGATGATAATAAATATCATAATGAATTTTTAAAATGGGACATACGGGTAAGGTGGTGAACATTTAAATGGATACATATTACGGGTGTATGCCTCGGATATCTACGAGTACCTGTTTATATATAAATTTTTATTTGTTTAATATATATTATATAGTTTATATATTGTAGGATATTTTATATATTTAATTAATGGCTAATTATTCTGTGCACCCGGGTATACCATGTACCCACTTCCATAAACTTATACACTTATGAACAAAAATGTATAAACTAATGAATAAAAATATATACACTTTGTTAGAGAATTCTTTGTAAGTATTTTTTAATGAAAAACTGATTATAAAAATCTATGCAATTATTAACAAAGATGTATATATTATTGAATAAAAATTTATACACATACGGTGCAAGCATGCACCCATGTGTATAATTAGGGTTTAGGTTTTAGGATTTTAAGTTTAGGGTTTAAGTTTTAGGATTTTCGGTTTAGGGTTAGGGTTATATCAACTCTTAATAGTTATTTCTAATTATATTTATTAAATATTTATATTTATTTTAAATAATAGAATTTATATTATATTTTATATTTAATTAATAATAGAATAATTTTTATCAAAATATTAATTTAGAGAAAATATATAAATAACTATAAAAAATATATTAAACGAGTACAACAACCTGCGTGTATTGATTAACCTGTAATTGATATTATAACAAACCCTAACTACAAACAACTGTTTTAACCATAATTTTATTATTAAATTGGTTTACCAACGGAATCTGTTAGTAATTTTCTGTTGGTAAAGTGGTGGTTGATAAACTTTAGCAACGGAAATTCAATTTCATTGGTAAATAATTCAAATGGTAATCCATTTCTAATAATTCTGTTAGTAATTTATATAATGATTTTGTTGGTGTGATATTCTATATTTTATATTATTCACAATGATAATTAAGATAAGAATCCACCCGCTGTGCACATTATGCATCAGTGTACATATACACTCATAACTATTAGATTAAATTATAACTCGATCTCGACCATCAAATAAAATAAAATTATTAAATGATCATAAAATGAACTACCAACTACATTGTAAAGTTATTATAAGGTGATATTTAATAATGTTAATAGGTCAGTAAATATGAATGAAATTATTATCGAATTTCATTTATAATATAAGAATAATTTTATAAACTATATCGTCACAATTTCATGAAATATAATATAATTTTAGTCCTATAAATTTTACTTTTAAATTTTTAATTAATATTTTAATGAGCTACTAAAAGGTGAACATGCATTGATGCAGGGTTAATTGCCACTACTTTATTTTGTTATATATTTAAAATGCATTGTTTTTTTGCCCTTATTATTATGGCTAAAAAGGAACATACATATCATAAATTGAGGGATTGCATTATATGGAATTATAATTCAAATAAAATTTAAGTGAAGATATACTTATTTTATAAAAACGTGTGACCGTGTAACGTATTGTTTGATATCGAATAAGCAAATTGTTCGATATTTACAAGTTTGAGACGTGTACGAATATCAACCAGTGCTTTAGAGGGTTTAATATTTATCGACAAGGTTTAGTATTCATTTCAAGGGTGAAATTGTTACTACTCCCGTGGTTTATGGTATATTTTTACCCAGTGGTTTAGGGCATAATATCCCCTAAGGGCTTAATATTTATCAGAAGGGTTAGTGTTCATTACAAGGGTGAAATTACGATCTTACCCCTCATGTGGTTTATGGTATACTTTTACCCAGTAGTCTAGGGCATAATGTCCCTCGAGGTTTTAATATTTATCGGCAGGATTTATTGTTCATTCAAAGGGTGAAATTACGACTTTACTCCTATGGTTTATGGTATACTTTTGCCCAAGGATTTAGGGCATAATGTCCCCCGACAGTTTAATATTTATCGACAGATTTTAGTGTTCATTCCAAAGATGAAATTATGACATTACCCATGTGGTTTATGGTATACTTTTACCAGTGGTTTAGAGCATAATGTCCCTCGAGGGTTTAATATTTATCAGCAGGGTTTAGTGTTTGTTCTAATTGTGACATTACGACTTTACCTTTATTGTTTATGGTATACTCTTACTCAGTGATTTAAGGAATACTGTACCCCGAGAGTTTACCATTTATCGGTAGGGAACAGTGTTGTTTCCAAGGGTGAAATTAATATTTTACTCCAATGATTTTTGGTATCATGTACCCAAGAATCTACATAGCATGTATTGTGGAGGGAGTATATTATACAAAAGATAATTTAAGGTATATTTTTTTAAGAGCTATTTATTTGACAAAAATCTCTGACCGTGCAAGCATGCACCCATATGTGTATAATTAGGGTTTAGGGTTTTAGGGTTTAAGGTATAGAGTTTAGGGGTTAGGGTTTAAGGTTTTGAGTTTAGGAGTTAGGGTTTTAGGGTTTAAGGTTTAGGGTTTAGTGGTTAGGATTTTAGGGTTTAGGGTTTTAGGGTTTAGGATATCAACTCTTAATAGTTATAATTTTTTTTAATTATATTTATTAAATTTTATTTAAAATAATAGATTTTATATTATATTTATATTTAATTAATAACAGTATAATTTTTATTAAAATATTAATTTATTAAAAAATATAATAACTATAAAATAAATAGGTATTGAATAATGAGTTTGGGATGTGAGACGGGTACAGATATGTATAGTTTATATTTAAACGGATACGAGTACGGGTATCCCTATAACACTATAACAGTGGGTATCCTACCCGCTGACTGCTGTCATCCCTAACAACTACCAATTATACATTAAAATATTATATCTCTCAAACCAATATAAATTAAAATATTATATTTCTTAATATTTAATTTGATTACTTGGTATTAGTAATACATGGTATGTGAAATTAATGATTGGTTCGATTGCATCTAATTTAATATATATAAAAGATTTTAGGGAGCCACTCTTATATTCATTAAAATAACTGAGAGCCACTGATGAGAGTGAAAATAAGCATGTTTTAATATCCAGTTTAACACCTTTTTAATTGATATTGTAGTCTTATATGAGCACAAGTGTCTTATATTCGATATATGTGAGAATTATGTTCACTTGAGGTGTTTTTTTGTGTTTTAGGTGGAAAAAGGATGAAAAGTGCAAAGTTGGAGAAAAGGTACAATTTGTGCAAGAATACTGAAAACGCACATCCAACTTTCATAATTATTCTGTATTGTTGTGGAGCTCAAAACTATTGGTGTGATATATGGTTGGAAAGCCACTGAAGAGAGGGTTGTTTTAGCGTAAAGAACACTATCATTGAAGTTCGAACGAGGAATTATGAGCAAAGTGGTGACGCCGCGCGAGCTGTGCCGAACAGAATTGTAGTGCTACTTTCTATGGCCTGTTACATATTCAATTCTTGGAGTTTTTGTGATTTCTTTATATGGATAGAAATCCAAGGAAGAGAAGATCGCGTGAGCATAAAAATCACTCAATTCGGAGGTCGGATGTGAAAGTTATACGCGAAACGGAGAGACTGTGCAAATCTGTTCGACCTGCTTGAGGTCGAACCGAGGTCGAACCATGCACCTGGGACTTCCAGTAGGTGGGTTCGACCTATGGTTTGACCTGCGGTCAATGGTTCGACCTGTTTGCTGAGATCGAACCATTGTGGGAAAACTTACCAAATCCGTATTTTCGAGGCCTAAACGCGTGTGATCACTTGAAAAGCTCATTCCAAGCCTAGGAGACTTGATTACAAGTATAAAAGGAGGTCTATACAGCCCCGAAAAGAGGAGGAACACAACACAATACAAGAGAGGAGAAGAGAGGCCACAACATACAACACTCTACAAGGGGGGATCACCCCCCAACCATCATCCTTTTCTCCATCCATCCATCACTTTGAAGATTCGTTTGTGGAATCAAGAGGAGAACCAAGAGGAGGATTCAAGAGCGAGAAGGACGCGATGACACCACATCTAGGGTTTATTCGTTTTCTAATTTATCTTGTATTTTCGAACATCCGGGTAAGATCTATCCAACACCCATGTGTGTTTCCTACAACACCATGGGCTAGAGCCTTTTTGGTAGAACTAGGGTTGTGAAGGTTTTATCTAGTTAATTGAACTTCCATGTGTATACTCTGTACAATACTACTTGTGGTTTATTTTATATAAGATTGTGCCTTTTTAATCCATACTCATAGTCGTTTTGTGCATCAATAATCGTTGTGTAGAGTCTGAATACATAACATGGTTATTGGTTGAGTGCGTTCACTGTTGAGCAGGGTTTTAAGTTATAATTCTAAGTGAAGGGATTCCAAAGTCTTATTAGAACTATCTTATATGAATACTTATTAATTGAATTGAATTCGGGTTAATAAGTAGGATAAAGAGGATAATTTTATAGTACCTATAAAGGGAGATCATATCGGATTAAAGTACCAATCCTAGGGGGAAATAATTGATACTGATAGTACCTAGAAAGGGGGAAATAATTGATAATGATAGTACCAAGGTTATTCACACGTGTTACACGCATGTTTACTTGTGTCTATAGAGTAGATATGCATGGTTTAGTGATGCGTCCATATTTTTCACAAGGCAGAGTCGGACATTGACACATGGAAGAGAAGTTAATGAGTAAAACTGGATTATCCTAGAGATACCTATTCTCCTACTTGATCCACTTTCGTATTCTTCGAGTGGTACTTTATTTTATTTGTTATTTTAATTACTTGTTTATTAGTTTAATAATTCTAAACCTCAATGTTATTGCCATAATCATCTTAATTAATTTAGATAATAATTAAATTGATAATACGCCGCCCCTTAGGTTCGATATTCACTTGGTCACCTTTCGAAACTACAATTGATATCCTTCATACTTGGGGATTAATTGTGTGTTGAGAAAACACCCATCAAGTTCTTGGCGCCATTGCCGGGGACGACTGTTATTATTGATTTTATTATTTCTGGTTTGATTAAGATATTTTTTCTTTCTTTTATTTGTGATTATTTATTTCTATCTAACCTTGAATTTTTCCGAGTTACTTGTGCGCTTGAAAAAAGGAGAGGAAGGAAAGGAGCAAATAACACATTGAGCTGAACATGGCCGGAGCAAGGCAGAATCCGGATAATGTTGCCATACGTGAAATTTTCACGAACTTTGGGAATGTCAACATGGGATTGATAGGAGCAAGGGGGCAAGATGATGATTTTGAGATAAATCCCGCTCTTATTAACATGGTAGAGAAGAATCCCTTTTCTGGAGGTTGTTTTGAAGATCCATATCAGCATCTCCGAAAATTTCTTAGTTATGCAAACACTCAGAAGGGAGCTGGAGCTAATGATAATGCTAGGCGGATCGCCTTATTCAAGTTCTCTTTAATTAATAAGGCGGAAGCTTGGTATGAGACCCTTGATCCAGCAGATTGCACTACATGGGACCAACTGCAGCAGAAGTTGTTGGAGAGATACATTCCACCCTCAAGGATCTTAAGGATGAGGCAAGAGATCACCTGATTTGTTATGAATCAGGGTGAGAAATTTGATGAGGCGTGGGATATGTTTAAAGACATGCTCAGGAGGTGTCCATAGCATTGAATATCTAAGGCTGAATACATAAGCATCTTCTATTATGGATTGGATTGTGAGTCGCGTGTTTTTATTGATGCATCATCAGGAGGAGCGCTGTTATCAAAGACAGCACTTGAAGCGGAAAAGTTATTTGAAGACATCTCTATGAATTTACGTGACTGGCCAATAGAGAGAGATAGAGAATCATATGTACTTGGCGAGGTAGCGCAGGTTGAACATCAAGTGGTGAAGCCGAATAGGGATGATGAGATCGTCTCTAGTCTAGCTAACATCAACAAGCTACTAGAGTTCCAGCAGAGGCAGATCACAGAGTTGACACAAAGGGGGCCTAATATGAAGCAGCAAGAAGTTAAGAGTGTTGAAGATACCTTCCATCGATACATGGCTGAGAACGATGCAAGGATTGACCACATCGAAGCTAGAATGAATGTTGATCATGCAGATTTATCTAAGCAGATAAAGGAGCTTACTTTGATTATGGGGCAGATGACCACGAAAGTGAATCAATTAACACAAAAATTGGAGAATAAAGCCATCACGTTAAGGTTTAGAACGCTGTACGAGGGACCAATGAAGCCAGAGTCAAAGTTTGAGGCGAAAGGAAGCGGATTCGACCAAAAACACTATGATTCGACCTATCCCATAGGTTGAAGCGTGCAGGGGAGGTCGAATCTAGCTACGGGAAGACATCCGTCAGAAGCTGCGCCTCGATTCGACCAACAGCCAGTCGATTCGACATGGCCCTCAGGTCGAATCCAGGTCGAATCACCCCATCTGAAGCACTCTATTTTCACAAATTCTCGATTCGACCACGATGCTACCGGTTCGACCAGTCCATCAGGTCAAACCCAAGTCGAACCGATGACCATAAATCTTACAGAAGGTCAGTTCGACCTGGGGCATTCCGGTTCGACCAGCACAATAGGTCGAATCGAGGTCGAACCGCACTCTGCGAAGCACCCTATTTTATCGCGGATTCGATTCGACCACGATATAATCGATTCGACCAGTACCCCTGGTCAAATCAAGGTCGAACCGGAAGGCAAAAATCTTCTAGAGAGCCGATTCTACCTGGGGAGAGTTGGTTCGACCAGTATCCCTGGTCGAACCCAGGTCGAACCCAACATGCAAAGTGAGAATGGACTTCCAGGTGCGCGATTCGACCACGACGTACCTGGTTCGACCAGTATCCCTGGTCGAACCAAGGTCGAACCCTACCAAATTGCACTATTTTCCTCGCCGAATGCTTTACATGATGTTAATGCTACTCCCTTACCATTACATGAGCAGAATACTGAGCTTACAATGGAGAAGAAGTGGGAAAGAGCAAAGAAGTTGAGAGCGGAGAAGCTTAGACTGCAGATGGATAATGAAGATGTGGTTTTCTCTCTTGATCATGCAATGAAGATGCCCATGGAGACTCAATCATGCAAGAGCATTGATATGATTTCTAACTTGTTTAATCTTGATTTTTCTAAGACATGTGATTCTGAATTTAAGTGGAAGGTTGACAAGGAGGAGTCTAGACAGCCATGGGAGGAAGGCAATTTCAATGATCATATTTTTGTGACCAAGAAAGGTGAGGTATTGAGTGTAGACAAGAAGAGAGAAAGAAAGTATTTGAAGGTGAGGATGCGAGAAGACCGTCCTCTACATTCGTGACTCTACGACATTAAACATGAACGCCTGTTGGGGGCTTGCCCTTCCGTTTTATTGCTTTATTTCTTTCGTGTGAGTAAGAAATTTTTATATTTAAGGTGCTTATTATTCGGCAATTACATCTTTACAAACTTAGTTTCAACTTACGTTTTTACTAAGTTTGGGGGTGTGATGTACTTACCTCATTGAAGCACCAAGAATATAATATTTTCTTTGGAATGTTTGTTAGGGGAGTTGATTTTTTGCGGTATATTAAAACTTTAATCGGTTTTGATGTGTCGATTTTTTGCAATTTGCCTAGTGTTCAGTGGTGTTTCTAGTATGTGGAGTTGATTACATAGTCAATTAATTCTTTCTTATAGTTCTCCTATTTTATTATTGATGAATCCTGTGATGATGAGTTTGTTTGAGCTTTGATGATAGAAAAAGATAAAAGAGTGGCAAGACGAGTTCTACATTGAGGCTTTGACTCGAGGAGCTCGTGCGTATGTTGAAGAAAAATCAGGTGCCCTCGTTTCCTTTTTCTAATTTTTATATGTGCTTTTAATTCATGGAGTGGAAGGATTGAGTTTATGGTGGTGATCCATGTGAGCTTATATTGTTAAAATTATCTTTGAAATTCATATGCTCTTGAAATTGATGAAGGAAGTGTATTTGAGTTATATTGTGATATGAAGTTCTATGTGTACTTGTGGGATATTACCTACCATGAAAAGTACTCTGTTACTTGTTAAAAACCCATGTGAGATTTTGAGCCTCGTTGATCATGATACATAATCATATGATATTTTCTTTTCTGGTGAGTATCGTTCTTGTGTGTGTATTCTAGAACTTGTCTCTTGTCTTACTTGAAACTACATGTGTGTTAGATGATGGGAGATGATTTTAGGCCATCCTTGAATTTATGAGTCACTTAGCCAAATAATTCCCTACCAAATAATTATATATCTGTAGTTAGCCCCATTGAGCCTAAAAGCCTTATTTCTTTGGCAACCTACGAAGATAGCCACTTTGATATCCTATTTGAGCCTTAAATTCTTATATTTAGTGGAGAATTAAATGCTGTCAAAGTGCGTTAATGGTGCTTGATAACAATTTGGGAAGGAATGAAATTGATATTGAAATTAATAGTGATAGATTATGATAATGCATCTAAGGAGAAATATGGAGTAGTGCTTAAATCTAGTACTCCATGAAATCAAAAACCCTATGGTAGTGCTTAAATCTAGTACCATATGGAGGATGCGTGAGGTAGTACCCGAAACTGGTACCTCGAGAGAAAAAGGATATGCTTGAGACAAGAAAAAGTATGTTGAGCTTGAAGGAAAGGAGAGAAAAGAAAATTAGAAGAGCATGAAGCTGGATAGCCTTGAAGTGTAAAAATCTGCAGTACATAAGATCTCCAATTTTAATTCTCTACTAATTGAGTCACTTTATCCATATGTTTCCTACCCTTACCAAAGAGCCAACATTACATCCAAAAGAAAAGTCCTTTTTGATCCCATTGTCGAATGATACTTTTAGTGGTGAAGAGCTTGAGACATTTGGCAAGCTTATGGTTACGCATGCACTTGAATTGAATCTGAGCGTAAACACCTTAACCCATAAGTGTACATCTTTTACACTTGAGTGCGAGTGATATATACTTTCCGTGAGAACATGTCAATGGAGCATTTGAATTGGTGGTGATTGTCTTAACTTGTATGCTTTGAATTGATTATTACATGTAATGAGAGTTGCATTACCTAAGTTGAGGACAATTGTATTTTGAATGGGGTATTGGTCATAGTCCTTGTTTCCCCGCTAATTTTCTTACTCTTTCTCTTTATCTTAATTTTGTTGCCTCGGGATGAGCAACGGGTAAGTTTGGGGGATTGATGAGAGTGAAAATAAGCGTGTTTTAATATCAAATTTAACACCTTTTTGATTGATATTGTGGTCTTATATGAGCAAAAGTTGGAGAAAAGGTGCAATTTGTGCAAGAATGCTGAAAACGCACATACAATTTTCATAATTATTTTATATTGTTGTGTAGCTCGAACCTATTGGTGTCATATATGGTTGGAAAGCCACTGAAGAGAGGGTCGTTTTGGCTTAAAGAACACCATCATTGAAGTCCGAGCGAGAAAGTTATGAGCAAAGTGGTGACGCCGCGCGAGCTGTGCCGAACTGAATTGCAGAGCTACATTCCATGGCCTGTTACAAATTCAATTCTTGGAGTTTTTGTGATTTCTTTATATGGATAGAAATCCAAGGAAGATAGAATCGCGTGAGCGTAAAAATCACTCAATTCAGAGGTCGGATGTGAAAGTTATACGCGAAACGGAGAGACTGCACAAATTGGTTCGACCTGCTTGAGGTCGAACCTGCACCTGGGACTTCCAGTAGGTGGGTTCGACCTGTGGTTCGACCTGCGGTCAATGGTTCGACCTGTTTGCTGAGGTCGAACCATCATGCGGAAACTTACCAAATCCGTATTTTCGAGGCCTAAACGCGTGTGATCACTTGAAAAGCCCATTCCAAGCCTAGGAGACGTGATTACAAGTATAAAAGGAGGTCTATACAGCCCCGAAAAGAGGAGGAACACAACACAATACAAGAGAGGAGAAGAGAGGCCACAACATACAACACTCCACAAGGGGGGATCACCCCCCAACCATCTTCCTTTTCTCCATCCATCCATCACTTTGAAGATTTGTTTGTGGAATCAAGAGGAGAACCAAGAGGAGAATTCAAGAGCGAGAAGGACGCGATGATGCCACATCTAGGATTTATTCGTTTCCTAATTTATCTTGTATTTTTCGGACATCCGGGTAAGATCTATCCAACACCCATGTGTGTTTCCTACAACACCATGAGCTAGAGCCTTTTTGGTAGAACTAGGGTTGTGAAGGTTTTATCTAGTTAATTGAACTTCCATGTGTATACTCCGTACAACACTACTTGTGGTTTATTTTATATAAGATTGTGCCTTTTTAATCTATACTCATAGTTATTTTGTGCATCAATAATCGTTGTGTTGAGTCTGAATACATAACATGGTTATTGGTTGAGTGCGTTCACTGTTGAGCAGGGTTTTAAGTTATAATTCTAAGTGAAGGGATTCTGAAGTCTTATTAGAACTATCTTATATGAATACTTATTAATTGAATTGAATTCGGGTTAATAAGTAGGATAAAGAGGATAATTTTATAGTACCTATAAAGGGAGATCATATCGGGTTAGAGTACCAATCCTAGGGGGAAATAATTGATACTGATAGTACCTAGAAAGGGGGGTGAAATTATATCTCTTGCTCCGAGGTTATTCACACGTGTTACACGCATGTTTACTTGTGTCAATAGAGTAGATATGCATGGTTTAGTGATGCGTCCATATTCCACAAGGCAGAGTCGGACGTTGACTCATGGAAGGGAAGTTAATGTGTAAAACTGGATTATTCTAGAGCTACCTATTCTCCTACTTGATCCACTTTCGTATTCTTCGAGTGGTACTTTATTTTATTTGTTATTTTAATTACTTGTTTATTAGTTTAATAATTCTAAACCTCAATGTTATTTCCATAATAGTCTTAATTAATTTAGATAATAATTAAATTGATAATACGACGTCCCTTGGGTTCGATATTCACTTGGTCACCTTTCGAAACTACAATTGATATCCTTCATACTTGAGGATTAATTGTGTGTTGAGAAAACACCCATCAGCCACACTCTTATAATTCATTGAAATAAGTGTAATCAAATTATTCTTGGGGGTAGAAATATAGTTTTAAGAGAGGTTTATAGAAATGTATGAGTGAGGTTTTCATTTTTCAAAAATATAATACAATTTTAAGTGAACGATCTATTAAAATTTTATTTTTTCATTTATTAATAGAATCTGTGTCAACCGAGGAAAGAAATATTACATGTGAGTAATAATTATTTTAACGATCCCAGTATCGATTCATTTCACTCTTCGATTCTAACATTAACCAATCGTGCGAGATGCAATACATAATAATTTGAATCTCTATTTCTAAATGTCTCACAATCTTTGTCAATACTTTCTTTCATTATATATTTAAAATGCACTATTTCCTGATCTTCTTATTGTTAAAAAGGAACATACGTAGCATGGATTTAGGGGTCAATATTTTTCATTACTTTCTTTCGTTATATATTTAAAATGCGCTGTTTCTAATCTTCTTACTATTAGAAATGAATATACATAGCATGGATTGAGGAATTATATTATATAAAATTCCAATTCAAATAAATTTTAAGTAAATATATACTTCTTTTATAAAAATGTGTGACCGTGCAACGCACGGGCTGGGTATTACTAGTTACATATTAATCTAATAATCATATTACTTAAAAATCAAGAATAAAAGGTTTACTTAAACAGGTTTATACAATGCTGATTTATAATAACATACAATTTTTTTTAGTTCATGCAAATCTTAATTTTAACAACAATAAATTATGTATAAGTACTATACAGACATCAAACAAATATTTTCTAATATATTTACGAGGAGCTATTTACACCTTTAGATTTACTAAACATATCCCAAAAATAATTTAAATTAAAATATTTTAATTAATATAACTTAAATATCCTTATATAGTAATATATTCATAAATTTATCACTAAATGTACTCCAAAATTACTAAACACACCCCACTTTAATTATAGTTCAAAATGACAATGTTCATTATTTCTTATCGAACTTTAGGTGTTTGATCATCTATGATTTTTATTTTCATTTTCTATTATTCCAAAATTCCACCTTTAATAACTAGAATCAATTTCAAATAACTAATTATTTTAGATTTTTAAAATATAAGGAGGAGGGATATTTAATTTAATATATATTCTTTCAAAAAATTTTATGTATTTATAGTGTAGCCAAATTTTTTTAAACAAATAAGCAAAGTCATCGTTACAAATGGTGAATTTGCTTTATAGTACATGAAAGTCACCATTAGAGCATCCGCATCCGTTCTTCGGTTTAAAACTCAAATATTCTACTCAATTCACTTTTACACATTTCCCCATTAAACTCAACTAATACCCACATTCATTTTTCAAATTAAACTAACTATTCATGAGACCCACTATTTCACTTTTTTTACTACTCCCTCCGTCCCAAATTCAAGTTCACGTTTACTGTAGATACAGAGTTTAAGAAAAGTCACTTTTTGACTTACTTTTGAGGGTAGTATGGTATTTTTGGGTAATAAATAAATGATAAAGTATGTTATGTGTGTTAAAAAGGTGATGACAAATTTGAAATTAAAGTATGTTAGATGGATATTAGTTTGTTGCTTTTTCCTTTTATGGAAGTGTGAAGTTGAATTTGGGACGGACTAAAACGGAAAGTGTGAAGTTGAAGTTGGGATGGAGGGAGTACATAATATAACTAAATATAATACTCTTATATATTCATTTAATATATTACATAAATGTTAAATACTCTAAACAATAAATTATGATTATACTTAATTTAATCTATTTTAAATAAAATTATATATTTATATTATATAAACTTAAAATAAATAAATAAATATATATAGTAGTAATTTAATTAAAATGTGTTCAAGCATTAAAAATAAATTAATACAATAATTAAGACAATGCATAATACGAAAAAAAATAAATGAGTACAATAATTAGGACAATGCATAATACGAGAAAATAAAAAATTATTAATTGTTACCAAAGCGCTGCCAAATATGTTAAACTAAATCAGTACGAAATTGGTGATGAGCATGATTATCACGCAGCTCAGAATTTCTTCGAAAATATTCTTGGAACTCTCGATTCGAGCCTTGAATAGGTTGTGCAGGATCATTACCTTCGTCATTTAACCAATTTGTGACCATGTCTCCTTCATCTTGGACAATCATGTTGTGTAAAATGATGCAATTTAACATTATAAGTTTCAATATCTTTTTATACCAAAAACGAGCTAGTCCTCTCACGATTGCCCAAATGCTCTTACGACATCTTTCCTTGCAGCTTCTTATTTATCCTTAAATAATCTTTGTTTTGGATCTTGTGGACATGGAAATACTTTGACAAAATTTGCCCACTTTGGATAGATTCCATCAGTTAAATAATATCCTTGTTTATACTACGTTTCATTCATGGTGTATTCAACAGTGGGAGCATTTCCTTGCAAAATATTGTTAAATAGATGAGATTCATACAATACGTTAATATCATTGCGCGAACCTGCAACTCAAAAAAAATGCATGCCATAGCCATAAATTCTAAGACGCGACTGCTTCGAGCACTAGCGTAGATGAGCCATGACCTTTTGTAAATTGACCTTTCTATGCAACAGGACAATTCTTCCACTCCCAATGCATACAATCAAGACTGCCTAACTGAACTTGGTTTCAATATTGGTAATTGATAAGAGCAAGTGTGCTCTATCGCGTAGTAAACCGTAGTGACCAAGTACAAAATTTAGAAATATCGAACCCAAGGGCGAAAGTGGGTAGCCGTGTTTGAGAAATATTTTACTCTAGTAGAACGAATCAAAAGGAGGGGGTTGAATTATACTACAAACTAAGCTAGAAAGCAATTAAAAGATAGAACATATACAAATGTGATGGAAAATGGATGAAGGTGAACAATCTAAGAAGTATGTAAGGCAAGCAACATCATGGATAAGGCTTATGTAGACTCACACGCACACATGCATTGAAGGTTTTCATGTTATGATACTAAGGGCACTCAAAGAGCGCCTCCAATCCTCACTCTTCCTATAGGTACTTACGGATATTAATATACCGGTATAGAGATATTATCACGAAGAATTTTTTCTAGTAGGCAGGGACGTTTTTCTAGTGTTCCCTTTCTAAGGTCAAGTGAAAATTGGCTTGGTTCCCCTCATCATATCAAACACTTTCACAAGTAATTATCAATAATGTCCTA
The DNA here is from genome assembly GCA_023678885.1 of Pogostemon cablin. NCBI lineage: Eukaryota > Viridiplantae > Streptophyta > Magnoliopsida > Lamiales > Lamiaceae > Pogostemon > Pogostemon cablin. Next base: position 31,484,311 of record CM042959.1, on the reverse strand, counting down.
TCATGAGGTTCTAAGCACATTAAGGTTATGGTCAAACTCCCCACATACTTAACATAGTCATCTCATGCAATCAATGATTCAATTAAACCACTAAGCATAATATTGGAATGATCATCCTAACACTATGAATGGAGGATTTAATCACACAAATCATACATAAAATGAGAATAAGCATTCATGATAGAAAATATTCATAACAATCATTCATCAAACATGTGGTGTGCAAAATCTACGTAATCCCTAACCAATCATATTGCTAGTCTCACATGAGGACTAGCCACTACAAATCATAATAAAATCAATACAATCCATGGCATGCTCCATTTGAGCTAAATAATGAAGAAAATAACAAAATAAAGGTAAGTTGGCTCCCCTTTGATGGTGAACTTTTCCTCCTTGATCATGCTATAATATTCAACCAATGATGAATTCATCTTCTTAGATTGGATTTATAGATGAATTTGAGAAGATCAAAAGGATTAGGTGAAGTGAAGGGTGGAAGAGATGGAGATGAATGTGTGTGATTTAGGTGTCTAGTGTGTGTGAAAACTGATCCCAAATGATTTCTCTCGGATTTTGTGGTCAAAACATGTATTTATACCCCATGGAAGCTTCTAGAACGTGTGAAAATCATAAAGCTGACTTTTGTCAGAATACAGGCCGTGTGCGGAACACGGCCATGGGGGTGGCCGTGTAGCATTTTCTGGTATCGGAACACGACCACCCCTTACAGAGCCGTGTTCGGAACATGGCTCGTGTAGGTGCATCTTGTGCTGCGCAGTCTCACCGTTATGCGAATAACTTTCACATCCGATCTCCGATTCGAGTGATTCTTGCGCTCACGTGATCCTCTCTTTCGTGGCTTTTCAACTATATATTACATGTCTAATTTTGAGTTCCATATGAATACAAAAAAATTACATAAATTGGACTTGTATTTTTCAGTATTTTGCTTTGGCTCGTTCTTCCTCATTTCAACTCTGAATTGAGCTCCGTTTTTCCCATATCTTCTTTATCATGTCTAGAATCCATTTTTACCTAAAAATCAAACAAATTATACCAATTTACCAATTCTCTAAATATTTATAAATATAGCACAATTTAAGGCACTTAATCATGAAAATCACACATTTATCATTTCAAAGCACAAATCTCCATATCTTCATATAACACCACCAAATGATATACAAAATGAATCAAAATACACAAAACACATAATAAAAGACACTAAAATTTAGGTAAAAATGACACTAATCACCAACATACCAGGGAACCCATGTTTCTGCTCGTGCATTTGATAAAGACGTTGAATGTCATTATACGTCGATCTTCTCAAGTAATGACAACCAAATATTTCAACCACGTTGTCACAAAATTGAAAAAGGCATTTCATTGCGGTTTATTCTCCCATTCGAAGATACTCATCAAGATGTTTGGTGCAGACTCCATAAGCTAATTGGTGAATAGCTGCTGTACATTCTGTAGTGGTGACAAACTTTGTCTCTTCGCAGCATCGACCCTCTATTGAAAATAAGGAGACCGGCTCTCGAGTACTTCTACTATATGAATGAACAACTCTCTCCGCATTCATAATCGTCTTCTAAATAAGTTATCAGGATACACAGGGCTTGTGCAAAAATAATCATGCACATGTCTTTCATGTCCAAATTTATGATTTCGTTCTATGAACCTTCTTTGTTGTGGTATCTTGAATTGTCGTTGATATTCTTCTAGAAGTTGTCGCCCTTGATTGACTAATATTAACATGAATTCTTCGCTGGAGAATTTGATCTCTCGTAATTTTCGACTTCATATTCTTGCTCACTTGATGAGGCAGAGCTTTTATTGTTAGAATATTGAGATATTTTAGAGTGAAAAAACTTTGTGTGAGTAGAACAAAATATTTGAGAATGCAACAATTTCATGGATGAAGCACATATATATAGAAAAGTCACCTTGCAACGGCTAGTTTTACAATGGCTATATTCCAACGGCTAGTTTTACAATGGCTATATTGCAACGGCTAGTTTTACAATGGCTATATGCCAACGACTAGTTTTTAACGGTCAACTATGAAAAAAAACTTATATAATAAAATATTACTTTAATAATAAAAACTAATAATATTTTAAAATAGAAAATTACATTAAACTAATGAAAATTACAATCATTAAGAAAAAAACATTAAGAACATTCTACAAAACAATAATAAACAAATAAAACGACTAGTTCTACTTATTTTGAGAGTTTCATTTTTCCATGATCTTCTTACATAGTTGCTCGTGTAAGATGAGACAATCCCTAGACATTTTTGATGTATCTGCATTTATAGTTTCCCACTCTTTCATTATGATGTCGTGCTCCTTTAACTCAATTTCTTTTTTATTCACTTCCGTATATTTTGAAAACCTCTCGAGCACATTTGAGAATTTCATAAACATATCATCAAATCTTTTCAAGTTTTCACTTGAATTAGCTTTTTCTTTTCCTTTAGCTTTTCGCTTTGCTGCCTTTTGTCCAATTGGACGAGGTACATCATCATTTAGATCAATATTCAGATGAAAATTTCTATCCGATGATGTATTGCTTGCATTCGACTCTGACGTCCTTGCTTTCTTTGATGTTCCACGGTAATCACTATTTTGTGGACAATACATTGGACAATCCTTCACTATTTTTCAGATATGCTCAAGATTAAAAGCAACACCATTATTTTCATCTGCATATTTAGCATAAGCCATGGACAATATATCTGCAACACTGTGACCACTTCTATATACCTCGTATACACTATTGTAGCAAGCATTGAATTTATTCACCTTTCAATTAATTATTGTATACCAGTGTGATTTCATCATGCTTTCACTTCTTCAGATTAATCCTGCGGGACGATTTTCGTTGTAGTAGGCTGAAACTCGCTCCCAAAATGCACTCCCTTTTTGATCGTTGCCGATTTTTTAATAATCACTTATAGTGATAAAAGAATAGGCGACTAGTTCCTCTTCTGCTTTGCTCCATCGCGACTTTTTTTTACTACTAGCACTGCCTTCACCATGCTCTTCTATCTCTACTTGAGTTGGATTGTTATAAAATTGTGTTTCTAAAGTGAAGGATGGAAATTGAGTGGATTGATTGAATAAAAAATTTTGTGGAACTTGTGAACTTGGAGAAGAAAATGATTCATCAGATATATTTTGAGAATCCAAAAAACTTCTAAAAATCCCACTATTGTTTTTATCCATGATAGGACTTAGGATCAACAATAGTGAAGAATAAAGTTTAGTAGAAATTTTAAAATAGTGAAATAAATAAATTATGGTGGGATATATATATATATATATATATATATATATCCAATCACATATTTATAAAAAAGTAAAACGATGTGAATGCTCTTGAGAGTTTAAAAAGAGCATCATCATCAGTTTACTTTTTTTAGTGTTTAAACTGAAAAAAATTAAACTGTCAATGTGTCACTTGGTTTAAACCAAAAATTACATTCTCTCTCTTCTGACAGTTAGTCTGCATAAACCGAGTTTATTCCTACTAAAATAATAAAAAAAATTAATGAGTTGGAAGGTTGGAACACTCTCCAATCAAGTGGAGAGTGCAATTCACGTGTATTCAATGTGGGTAAGAAATAAAAGTTATGGGTCCCACCATATATATTGTTGTTTGGTTCCTTTTTTAACATCTTTTTTTTTGAAAAAAATCAATGAAGATATTTATTTCCATATTAATATAATGTATGAATTTTTATTAACATTCCAACATGATTTTTTATGAATTTTATTTTTTGTAGGTGAACAGTAATAAATATGAATGTTATAATTCAACGGTAAAAAAGTCTAAATTTTTCTATATATATGTGATTGGATATATATATATATATATGTATATATATATATATATATATATATATATATATATATATATATATATATATATATATATAACAATTTATTTATTTCACTACTTTAAAATTTCTACTAAACTTTATTCTTAGCTATTGTTGATCCTAAGTCCTATCATGGATAAAAACAATAGTGGGATTTTTAGAAATTTTTTGAATTCTCAAAATATATCCGATGAATCATTTTCTTCTCCAAGTTCACAAGTTCCATAAAATTTTCAAATTTTTCTATTCAATCAATCCACTCAATTTCCATCCTTCACTCCAGAAATACAATTTTATAACAATCCAACTCAAGTAGAGATAGAAGAGCATGGTGAAGGCTGCACCAGTAGTAAAAAAGTCACGATGGAGCAAAGCAGAAGATGAACTAGTCGCCTATTCTTTTATCACTATCAGTGATGACCCAAAAATCAGCAACGATAAAAAAAGGAGTGCATTTTGGGAGCGAGTTTTAGCCTACTACAATGAAAATCGTCCCGCAGAATTAATCAGAGAAGTGAAAGTGTGATGAAATCACACTGGTATACAATAATTAATTGAAAGGTGAATAAATTCAATGCTTGCTACAATAGTGTATACGAGGTCTATAGAAGTGGTCACAGTGATGCAGATATATTGTCCATGGCTTATGCTAAATATGAAGATGAAAATAATGGTGTTGCATTTAATCTTGAGCATGTCTGAAAATAGTGAAGGATCGTCCAATGTATTGTCCACAAAATAGTGATTACCGTGGAACATAAAAAAAAAAGGATGACAGAGTCGGATGCAAGCAATACATCATCGGATAGAAATTTTCATATGAATATTGATCTAAATGATGATGTACCTCGTCCAATTGGACAAAAGGCAGCAAAACGAAAAGCTAAAGGAAAAGGAAAAACTAATTCAGGTGAAAACTTGGAAAGATTTGATGATATGTCCATGAAATTCTCAAATGTGCTCGAGAGGATTTCAGAATATATGAAAGTGAAGAAAAAAAAAATTGAGTTAAAGGAGCGCAACATCATGATGAAAGAGTGGGAAACTATTAATGCATATACATCAAAAAGTCTAGGGATCGTCTCATCTTACACGAGCAACTATGTAAGAAGATCATGGAAAAATGGAACTCTTAAAATAAGTAGAACTGGTCATTGCATTTGTTTAATATTTATTTGTAGAATGTTCTTAATGTTTTTTCTTAATGTTTGTAATTTTCATTAGTTTAATGTAATATTTTATTTTAAAATATTATTAGTTTGCATTATTAAAGTAATATTTTATTATATAAGTTTTTTTCATAGTTGACCGTTAAAAACTAGCCATTGGAATATAGCCGTTGTAAAATTATCCGTTGCAATATAGCCATTTTAAAACTAGCCGTTGGAATATAGACATTGCAAAATTAGTCGTTGCAAGGTGATTTTGCTATATATATATGTGTTTCATCACTGAAATTGTTGCATTCTCAAATATTTTATTCTACTCACACAATGTTTTTCCACCCTAAAATATCTCAATATTCTAACAATAACAGCTCTGCCTCATCCAGTGAGCAAGAATATGAAGTCGAAAATTATGAGAGACTAGATTCTCCAGGTGAAGAATTCATATAAATGTTAGTCAATCAAGGGGGACAACTTCTAGAAGAATATCAATGACAATTCGAGATACCACAACGAAGAAGGTTCATATAACAAAATAATCCGGACATGAAAGACTTGTGCATGATTATTTTTGCACAAATCCCGTGTATCCGGATAACTTATTTAGAAGACGATTTCAAATGCAGAGAGAGTTGTTAATTCATATAGTAGAAGTACTCGAGAGCCGGTCTCCTTATTTTTAAGAGGGTCGATGTTGCGCCTACCATCTTGATGAGTATCTTCGAATGGAAGAATCAACCACAATTAAATGCATTTTCCAATTTTGCAAAAACGTGGTTAAAATATTTAGTTGTCAGTACTTGAGAAGACCGACGTTTAATGACATTCAACGTCTTTATCAAATGCACGAGCAGAAACATGGGTTCACTGGTATGTTGGGCAGTCTTGATTGTTTGCACTGGGAGTGGAAGAATTGTCTTGTTGCATGGAAAGGTCAATTTACAAGAGGTCATGGCTCACCTACAATTGTGCTCGAAGTAGTCGCGTTTCAGGATTTATGAATATGGCATACATTTTTTTGGAGTTGCTGGTTCGCGCAATGTATTAACGTATTATATGAATCTCATCTGTTTAACAATGTTTTGAAAGAAAATGCTCCCACTGTTGAATACACCGTGAATGAAACGCAATATACACAAGGATATTATTTAACTGATGGAATCTATCCAGAGTGGGCGAATTTTGTCAAAGCATTTTCATGTCCTCAAGATCCAAAACGAAGATTGATTAAGGATAAACAAAAAGCTGCAAGGAAAGATGTCGAAAGAGCATTTGGGGTTCTCCAAGCTCGATGGAGAATCGTGAGAGGACCAACTCGTTTTTGGTATAGAAAAAGATTGAAGCTCATAATGTTAACTTGCATCATTTTACACAACATGATTGTCCAAGATGAAGGAAACATGGTCACAAATTGGTCAAATGACGAAGGTGATGATCCTGCACAACCTATTCAAGGCTCGAATCGAGAGTTTCAAGAATATCTTCGAAGAAATTTTGAGCTGCGTGATAATCATGCTCATCATCAACTTCGTGCTGATTTAGTTCAACATATTTGGCAACGCTTTGGTAACAATTAATAATTTTTTTATTTTCTCGTATTTTGCATCGTCCTAATTATTTTACTCATTTATTTTTTCGTATTATGCATTGCTTGATTATTGTATTCATTTATTTTTATTGTTTGAACATATTTTAATTAAATTACTACTATATCTATTTATTTATTTATTTTAAGTTTATATAATATAATATATAATTTTATTTAAAATATATTAAATTAAGTATAATCATAATTTATTGTTTAGGGTATTTAACATTTATGTAATATATTAAATGAATATATAAAACTATTATATTTAATTATATTATGTAGTAAAAAATAAAATAGTGGGTCCCATGAATAGCTAGTTTATATTGAAAAATAAATATGGGTATTAGTTGAGTTTAATGGGAAAATGTGTAAAAGTAAATTGAGTGGAATATTTGAGTTTAAACTGAAGATCGGAAGCAGATGCTCTTAGTGATGGTGACTTTCACACCAAAAAAAAAAGTATTGGTACTTGTATAATCAATTTGTGCATTTCACATAAAAAAAAACTTTTTCCCATAATTTTACAATCATTTCAAAATAATTAATTTATAATTGCATCATCATTTTAAAAAAATGTAAATAATGTATTATAAATAATATCATTTAAGTAATGTATAAGAAATATTAATAAATTATTTTAATGAAATATTTAATTATCCATGTTATATATGCATAATATTTAGGCTAAAATTTGTGTGCCCTGGGGATACCGTACCCTCAAATCCTGTATTTTTCGAAATACATATCTTTTAGTATTAAATGATATACTCTTTAGTATAAGAATATGTACCCTTTAATTTTAAGAAAAAAATAAATTTTTTAATTAAACATTTATACTATTCATATTTGAACTCATTTTTTTAAATAAAAAATTATACTCTTATTAATTAAATTTTGTACATTTTAGAACAAAATGTTATACCACATCATGTGCGCCAGAGGATACAAAAGTCCGAGTCCAATATTTATCTCTCATAGTTAACATTAATTAAGAGTAAAATTATTCCGAAAAAAAAATTAAGAGTAAAATTATTTCATTACTTCGTATAAGTTTATATAAATAAATAAAAATTTAAAATCTATGACCTCCAGTACCACATGTTGGCGGATATCTATGTCGAGTACTGTGACGCCGAATGGGCTCTCTACTAACTTGAATTTGATCTTGATGTTCAAATACTTCAGAATCATCATACACAACAGGTGATACATTAAAACGTGAGGGGCCAAATATAGGAACCTCATATCTTTCTTGTGTAAAACCTGTAGAAGGATAACCAGCCTGCAATAGTGAAGTAAATGACATCCAATGTGGTCCATTGATATCAGGAGTGGCCATTTGAATTGGTTGAGGCACATAACCATTCTCATTAGGAGTAGTGAGGTGCCAAGATGTAGAAGCATCAGCCACTAATAATTAAATTTAATAACTGATAAAAAATAATGAATTTATCAATATAATATATTATATTTCATACCGTTGTGTATAAGGTGTATACGTTGAAGATCCAGGCATGTGAATTGGAGTAGCATCAGACTCTTCTGGTTTTTCATCTCCAAGTCTCCTTTGACTCCTATAAGTAGATCCACCGAATTCAGTTATTTGTGTGGCATTTTCACGTCTTTTTTTATTTCTAGATGTTGAAGCTTCTACGGTTAAATCGTTGTGACTCATCATGAACTACACTATTTTGTCTTCTTTGACTCGTAGTTGCTCTATCCGTTTGTCTTTCCACTGGTGGTGAATCTACATTATATGAAGATCTGTGCACTGCACGATTCATATCTTGGATTATATCTATATTCGTATGACATAAATTTTCCAATGATGTTGCATCCCCTAGTTGTAAGGCTAAGTTGCTTCATCCATCGTATCTGCATAAATATTGAGTTTATGATAAATGAAAATATTTATGAGTGCAAATATTTATATACACACAATATTTAAAGAAAATATTTACCACATCATCACGTGGAGTCATGTTCGGTGGCTGGTATCCTAAGACATCATTGTAATGATTAGGAGATATTAAGCATCGTGTGATTCTAAGATACCATACCATATAATCTCTAGTCACGCTAACCCCTCCATTACTTGGCAATGTATTTTCTATGGGTCTTCTTTGATTCCAATATTGGATCCAAGATCTATGATAGTCAGTCCAGTCAAGGGTATCCATCCCTCTACGATCAACAATATGTAGGTATTCATGACTCTCAAGTATATCATGAGGAATACCTTGTACCCTACCAAATTATCTAAGCACTCTATTTGGACGATGTATATCCACTATAGCTATATTGATAAGAGGACACTCTGACATCCAATTACTAGTTAAATATCGAGGTCCAAGTTCTGATATATCAGGATGTCATATGGCTACCAAACAAACTGCAACAATGGAAAGAGTAATTATTTGAGATTATAAATTATAGAGAGTTGTAACAATAAAAATTGTTACATAGACACTTATGTCTTCATCTACCATCCGATCAAATATGGCTCTGTATATATGTACTGAATGACGTTGCTGCGTGTATAATTATGATAATTTATCCATCTGTAATATAATAAAAGTATATATAAGTGTTTATCGTATACATAAAAAGTATATATGTAATTTCTACCAATTCTTACCTAACGCCATATGGAGGATGTCCCAAGTCACGATCATCCGCACCTGAAAGTGACCCCAAAAAGAGCATCTTTTGAAGATTCTCAGGTTGAATTGTATTTATTCTTGTCCATGCCCAAATCTAAAATAACAATTGCATAAATAACATAGTATTAAGTTAATAACATTTATTTAATTGCAAATTTAAGTTTTAAATTACCTGAACAATGGTCAATGCGCCACAAATAAGTGCCTTAGTAGGTTTTGTAGTGTTACAAAGCTCACGATACAAAAATGCTAATACGGCGCTACCACAACTATACGACCCAATATCCTCTATTTTTTTGAGTAGTTGTAGGTATAATAATGAGACACTATTTCGAGTGGAGTCTGGCATCATCAATCTGCCTAACATCAGAAGTGTGCATCCACACGCATACTGGTTAATTTCATCCTGAGGTGTATAATCTTCAATAATTGTAGCTTCAAGATGGTCTTTCAATGTAGATAATAAGATTCGTGAATGACTCTTCATCTGCTTTATGTCGGGTATGAATCCTAATTGTGATCGGCAATATGCTCTCCACTGGTCAATGTCACGATTAGAATCAGAACATACAACAGCTCGCCCATCTATAGGTAAGCCCCAAATAATGGCCACATCTTGCAATGTGATTGTGGCCTCCCCAATAGGGAAATGAAATGTATGCGTCTTTGAGCACCATCTCTCTATCAGTGCAGTAATTAGATGTTGATCAAGTCCAATACATCCAAATCGAGCAACTTTATAAAATCCCATATCATACAATCTATCTAAAATACGAGGTTGTAAGTTTATCTCTTCATCCATCCGAAAACTCCAAAATAAATATGAGATTGCTTGAGTTGTCCTCAACACACTATTCGCATGTATCCCAGCAAAAACAGCTTCTGATCGATGATATTTTTGCTTCGTTAATACAGAAAAATCTTGAGGTCTATATAATTCTGTATTTGAGGTCATCCTGAAAATATTCGATAAGGTGTAAAGGTGATTAAATTCCTTAATACATCAATTTGGAAATAAAGATTGTTAAATTATTCTTTATAAAAAAATAATAATGATTTTGCAACAAATAACTAGCATATAAATTATTAATAAAGAGAGATTGAGTCATAATATTACACATTAAAAGGTCTGCCGAAAATCAAATAAAGAAAAGATTAATTATTTGTACAATAACTTTAATTTCGATGCGAGGAAGATCAATGATGTGAAGCTTCTGCTCTATCTTGTGCTTGATATTGTTTCCTAGCATGGGTTTCTGCCCAATCCATTTCATTAGGAATCCTAGATGTCATATCTCGACCACGATGCTTATTTCTGCGAGTCGGATAATACTTCAACTTGAACAGTGGTTCATCCCATTCTTCTATGTCTACTAATGGCTCAAATAAACCTGCAGAGTAAGTCAAAACATATGCATTTGTACTGTAAAACAGTGGCATGTAAGATCCTGGATTAACTCCAAAAGATTTGCAAACTTCGATAGCATGTGAGCAGGGAATGCCATCACTAGTCCATTGTCCACACGTACATTCCTGAGTTGTTAATGAAACTATAAATGTACGGATGCGTCTTGTTCCTTCAACAATTGTTTTTACGCTGGCAATCTGTCTTGAATAACTATACAGATCAACATCGTGCTTCTTACCCAAACATTGTGTCTTTTCATACTTTTTTATATTTCATCAGGCCACCATTGACTTTTTTGCTGTAAATTTATTGCACACTTCTCTCTTTGCACAAAACAATCCTTTGAACGTGTGAATGTTATACTCACAATAGCAGTGATTGGAAGACGTCGTGCACCCTTAAGTACACCATCAATGCACTCAAACATGTTTGTTGTCATCACACCAAATCGGTGACCCCCATCGTAACAGAAAGTCCATTTACATAGTTCTATAGCAAAAAGATATTCAAATGCCTCAGGGTTCAATCTCTTAATTTCATCCATGGTTCGCTCAAATCTTGTGATACTTGTTGCTGACCCTGCCTGGTAACACAAATCCTTTAGCTTAACATTCTTGTAATGATTATTGAAATTCAAAGCAACATGTCTCAAACCGAAACGATGAACACCCTTTGGTGGTTTAAAATCAGGGATATGTTCAAGTGCCTTAAAAATTCCTTTATGTCGATCAGAAATAAGACACACACCCTCCCTACCACGCATTACATACGTAGCTAACATTTGAAGAAACCAATGCCATGATTTATAGTTTTCCTCATCAACGATTGCGTATGCTAGCGGAAGAATCATCTGGTTTGCATCAATAGCAACAACTATCAACAGTTTATGCTTATATTTAGTGTAAAGGTGAGTATCATCAACACTTATAAGTCTCCGACAATGACTAAAGACCTCTATGCATGGTTTGAATGCCCAAAATACATACATGAGTGTATCGAAGCCTCTAGTTGGCTCTGGGTGCATGTGTCGCCACTCCACAATAGTTCCAGGATTGTACTTTTGTAAAGCCCTCATGAACTTAGGCAAATATTGGCATGAACTTTCCCAAGTGTTATATACATTCTCCCTGGCACGCTTGAGCGAATGCCACGCCATGTGGTATGTAATTTCATAGTTATATTTTTCTCTTGCCATAGCCTACGTCATTTTAATTTTGAATTTTGGATTAACCTCGATCATGGCTTCTAAATCAACAGCAACTTGATTTTTACACAAATTTCGATGATGTGTGGAGATAGAATTCATCAAACAAGCATGTGATGGACCTAATCTTGTGATCATCCAGAGCAAATACCATTTAGAAAAACTAGCCTGCAACCACCAATTATATTTTTGGGAAAATGGATCATGTTCGATTCCAACCCACATTCTGTTTATAAATTACCTTCCATTTTGCTTTTGAACTCTCAAGAACTCTGAACTCAATGGCGCACGGAATAATTCTTCACAGATGTTATCAATGCTCTTTTATCTTTGAAGACCATACCTTCCTTCAATACCCCCTCATCCTCATCGTATGGCAGAGTTCCAGTTGACATATCAATTGAATCGATAGGTACATCATCAAATGAAGATTGTAAAAAAGGTACCCTTGTGATATCAGGATGTGGTGCTACAACTTGTGGCATTAACTCTTCAGATGTTGCATGAGGTGGATCACAAACATCACCATCTTGATTAGAAAAAACCTCATCATCAGAACTGTTATCACTCGGTTTTGAATTAGAATGGTCATTTACTCCAAAAGAATATCGGGGTACCTCAGTATCAACTGACTCAGTTGGAACATCATCATCAGTATCCATGTTACTAATATAATCTGAGACATGGGGAACGTTCACATATTTAAAAAAAGGTAATTCAGAATTACCAACAATGTAGGATGCATACTGGGAATACAAATCTTCAGATAGATTATGCAGTGGGTGTAATCGAGTTTCTACATTGACAAATAGCTCAACAGATATTAAACCAGCACTCGGGTCAAAAAATCCTTGAAGGTAATAGGAACCATATGTGATGTGTTACAATTAACATATTTTCAAGGAATATTGAATCAAACTGAATCACGGTATTTTAGACAACATAATTCGTAAATTGTTAAAAGTAATGCTACGATCAACTCGTGTTATTCTAAAAACTACTTCGCCGAAGTACACAACAACTCCAATGTCACTCGAGCTTGCCATATCTTCCATTAAAAGAATAAGATAAGATAAAGATAAATTATATATACACACATAAAATATATATAATTTTTGTTATAATTTTTTTTGATAGCCGTCAATTTTTTTTCTTTTTTATAATCTTAGTTAATTAGTTTTGTTATAATATTTTTTAATTTATATATATTTATACATTAATTTTATTATAATTTTTCTTCATCAAATGTTAAATGAGATTTTTTTTTATTTTAATGAATATACATATATTTAATGTTTAAAAACATAAAAAAATTATCCAAAATTCCCTTTATTTATAAATAATACCTTTATTCATTTACTTCATATGTACACACAAAAATTATTCTCTTGGCCCGCCAATTTTATTTTTTCTTCTTATAATATTCTTTTAATTAGTTTTATATAATTTTTTTAATTTATATATATACACACACTATTTTACTATAATTCTTTTTAACAGCGATTAAATTTACATAATTCGAATTTATTTTAAATAATTTAATTCTATTTTTATAGTATTTTTAAAGTTTCTTTTCATTCTTATTTTCTTAATTCTTTTATGTTTTTTTTTCTCGAAATTTTGGCAGTATGTATATTAAATTTGTCTTTCTTTTTTTTTTAAATTGTTAGTACCTATTTTTTAAAATTTATTTTGTATATATAATTTTTTTTCTTCATATCACTAAATTCTTTTCTTCATATCACTAAATTCTTTTCTTATTTATTCGTATTAATGTATAATAAGTTTTTATTTTTTATTAATATAAATTAATTTTATTATAATTCTTTTTCTTGGGTGATGTGGAGCTTGCCACACAAGTTTCGATCCATAATTATATATTTAAAGATGTAATATTTTAAATAAAAGGTTCATTACTCACAGGTACAAATTATGTAATTATATTACTACTAGATACAATATTTAAATTATATTACTAATTACTACAAATTGAATACATTAATTACCACTTTTAACCTTATTATTATTTTAATTGTATTAAGAAATTAATTTACCCACTAATTTCTTCATGAAAATAGGAAATATGTTTTGAGATTAATCAATCCTACAAAAATACGCTAAACATTAAAAAGTATGTTTAATAGATGCCGGGAAAGAAAGCACTCATTGTGTGGATTTTTAAATTATCTCGCTTGTATTCAGAAAATATGTAGGCACGTTGTGGATATTTTAATTATCTGGTGCTTGTATTCAGAAAATTGTGGGTGTTAATATTCGATAATTTTCAAATATATTCAAAAAATATATAATCATTAATATTTGGTAGTTTTGGTAATTTTTGTATTCAGAAAATATTTAGGCCTTAATATTTAATAATTTTAAAAAATATTCAGATTGTATTCAGAAAAAAATAAGATTTAATATTCGTTTGTTTTTTTGTAATTTTTGTGTTCAGAAAATATGTTGGGCTTAATAATTAATTTTCAAAAATATTCAAACAGTATTCAGAAAAAAGACTCCGTCTTCACACGATATTTACAGAAATATTGGAGATATTATTTTTTTCAAAAATAATATATTGTGATTTTCTGAATACTTCAGTAACATTGATTTCTTCCGGTGGGAAAAGAACTAAAATATAGGATATGGATAATAACCGTAAAATTCTATGTATTTTATTAACATGTATAAAGGGATAATTTAGAATTTTCATTGAATACTGTTGTAGTGGATAATAATAAAATATATACTATGTATCTACTAGTAATATCCTAATATATTTTATACTAGATAGTAATAATTCCTAATTTATATAATAATTCCGTTGGTAATTTGTTGGTAAGATTGAAAAACTTAATAAATTCATTGGTATTCAATTAAAAAAAGAAAAATGATAATATGTTGGTAATTATTCATGAATACGATTGAATTTCATTGATAAATTATGTTGTTAAAAATTAAATATTTTTAAGTATATGTTCAATATAAATTCAAAACAAATACTAGGAGTATCTTTTTAGTGAAAATGTAACCAAATTCAAAACTTTTATTTGTCTAATGGAAGAATCTCATAGCTGAAAATTATAATTATATTTAAGGGAAACAGGGGAATTAAATGAAATGTGTTACCACCCTATTTTAGGTGAAGGGATGTACCATGCTATTTTCTCCATCTCATTTATCTGGATGTGTGGTCATGCATATCCAGCCCTCATCTTATATTTGTTGCGCAAAAACTTTAGAAAACGGAAATTTTACTCAAGGCAAATAGACAAATAAAAATATAATACTCTATTTAATTAAAAAGTATTGATAAAATAATTAAGATAAATAGACAAATAAAAATATAATACTCCATTTAATTACTAATAGATACATTATCCGAATTAAAATACTATCCACCACAAATAGAACCCATCAAATACCCTTTTTAATCCTACTATAAAATTTATTATATTAAAAAATTAATTAACCATAAACTCTCCATAAAAATAAGAAATAGATATTCGCACATGATATTCAAATGATAGGTTGTTTTCAAAAAGATTTATACTCAACAATTTGTGTTCAATAATTAAAAATTCATGACATATATTATTGTTCAAAATATATATATTTAGAAATATTTATATTCAATATACTTAAAAATGTTATGTTATAATGTTATGTATTATTCAAAACTTATGTATTCAGAAATATTATTATTTAATATATTTGTATTCAGAAAGAATTATCTTTCAATATATTATTCAAAACTTATGTATTTAAAAAAATTAATATTTAATATATTTGTATTAAAAAAAATTATCTTCGTGATTTACTCCCTTAAACATCGCAACAAACCTCCCGGTTCAAAAAAAAATTCACATTTATTTTTATTCAAATTTTATGTATTCAAAAATATTCATGTTCAACATATTTATGTTCAATATATTAAAATCTATAATATTTATTATTGTTCAAAATATATGTATTCAGAAATATTTATGGCCAATATATTTAAATCTGTTACGCTAGGCATAGAATGTTATATATTATTCAAAATTTATATATTCAAAAATATTAATATTTAATATATTTGTATTCAGAAAGACTTATCATCACAGTATATTATTCAAAACTTACGGAGGGATATATTGGGGATCTAATCCCTATCTGTTGTACCTATTAGTAATATTTTTACCGTAATGTATCTAACAGTAATATAAGAGTATAATTTGTAGTAGATAGTAATAAATCCATTTTAAAATAATTAAATCTAGGATAATTCCATGCGCCTTGGTTAAAATAGGTAGTGGGTAGTTTTTTATTTAAAATAATAACAATAATAATTTTTTTATTTTAATGGTAGAGATTGAATTGTACATTAATCTAACTGTTAAGATTGTTCAAGGGCAAAAACTCTTGTGTACCCGGGCGCACGAACGACATTTCGTGCGCCTTTAGAATTTTGTGTTAAATTGTATACCTTTTAGTATACAGATGTGTACCCTTTATTTTCTAAAGAAAATTATTGTGTGTATCTGGGTGCATGAACAACACTCCGTGCGTCTTTAGAATTTTGTGTTAAATTGTATACTCTTTAGTATAAAAATATGTAACCTTTATTTTCTAAAGAAAAAAATATTAATGAAAAGTGTATACCCTTTAGAACAAAATGGTGTACCTTTTATTAATTAAAGTGTATACCCTTTAAAGCAAAGCAATGTACCCTTACCCATACTACTAAATTTCTAAAGGCGCACGGAATGTGTTCCCATGCGCCCGGGCGCACGCAAGCCTCACTCTTGTTCAAGTACACTCAATGCATCTTAATTGGATTCTTAAATCAAATAAGAAAAATTTTCTTGTGAGACGGGTTATTTATGAGACGGATGTAAGACGGGTCGACCCATCACCAAAGTATGCTTATTGTATAGTTAAAGTATATTTTTTTTATAGTTAAAGTATCTTAATAATAAATCATAGTATAACACATTAAAATCATACTTTAATACATAATCTAGTATACTTTAGAAAACAGTATTAGACATACTTTATCTATACAATAAGCATACTTTAAGGATGGGTCGACCCGTCTCACATATAACCCGTCTCACAAGAGACTTTGTCATTGAATAGTTAAACTATCTAATTATAAATGATTAATAATGATGATAATAATAATAAATATTATATTTTTTTTTAAAATTAAAAGTGATTAATAACGAAAATTTTAATATAATTAAGGGTAGGTCTCGTGTGAGACCGTCTCACGTGAGACCATTTTTCACTTTTTAAAATAGTTATCACTTTCGCTATAAAATATTGGAGACACTCTCTTGTGAGACGGTTTATTTGTGAGAAGGGTATGAGACTGGTCGACCCATCACTAAAGTATGCTTATTGTATAGATAAAGTATGTTTATTTGTAGTTATATACACACACACATATAACTCACACATATATATACGTATATATATATATATATATATATCAATTCTCACACACTGCCCTTTTTGATTCTATTCATTTTGTTGTCAAACCTTAACATGTTATATACGAAAATGATTGTCTCGAAGCGTAGATTCCATATATATAATTCTTTCATGAAATAGATATGCTATGAGTTAGAAAAGTTCAATCAAAGTTTTTACCTCTTTAATGGCATATTTTATTTCGGTGTGAGTTAACTTTGATATTATAGTCCGTTTTGAAGCTCTCCTCACGAGGATCACAAAGGTATAATTAGTTTTGAGTTTTGACGTAAAATGAGGAAGTTGGGAAGAAATCCACTTCACGGTATAAATTTCATATTTTAAAAACTGCAACATTTTAATACAAAATTAGTACTGATGTAATCCTCACATCACGAGGATCACAAAGGTATTATTAGTTTTGAGTTTTGACGTAAAATAAGGAAGTTGGGAAGAAACCCACTTCATGGTATAAATTTCATATTTTCAAAACATCAATATTTTGATACAAAATTATTACTGATGTGATCCTTATCTCACGAGGACTCCAACGGTGTTTTCAGAATTTCAATTGGAGTTGTATAACTCAAATTGGGTCATTTTGTAATAAGGTCAAAATTTAGGGTAAGATCAAATGAGAATTTAATATAATTTAGGGACTTGATTGAAATTTATCAAAATATTTATTAAAAAAAATAAAAAATTCAGAATTTAAAACTCCTACGTGGACGGCAGTAGCATGTTATGTTTCTTTTATTATTTATTTTTATTTATTTTATATTTATTTATTTATTTTATCTAATATCATAATTATATATTAAACTTAATATTTTATATTAAGTATTAAATATAATTTTACTATTTTTAGTGTAGAATTTTCATTTAATAATCATTTCTAATAAATTAATGTTATTTGTAACCATATTTTTAATGTTACGATTTATTACTAAAGTTGTAAACTATGAAAGTTTATTATTATTATTATTATTAAATTTTAAAATATGTACTTTATTTTAACTTATTTTATTTAACGATTAATTATTTATATTTTTTAAGTTAATAATTAGTTTATTTTAATTATAAAATATTAGAAATTTAGTTTAAATACTAGGAATTATTATTAGAAGTAGAACTCAATTTAGTATACTCTTGCAGGCATACCTGAGACAAACGAGCAAGTGTAATCCGACCAACTATCTCTAAGAAGTCTAAGGTGGGGGTTACTTTCACTCTTTACCGAGTGCTACATTTTATGCCATGATTGCTATGTTAAGATGTGATATGTGTTCCTTATATATCATGTTATGTGCTGTGTGTGCTTTTAATTCGATGACCAATATTTTTCTGCTAACACTTGTACGTGGTGACGACTCGGTGCACATATACTAACTAACACAAGTTACTGGCTACGTCGGTTCAGTACTAGAATATATTTCAAAGTATGCTGACATCGTACTGGGGTGATGACCTGTGCACATATACCAACTAACATAAGTTATCAGATGACGGTTCGGTCTAAAATATTTTCAATTAGTTATCGAACGACAATGTGCAAATTATTTTTATTAATTTGACATATGTTACATTTTATGGTATACTTGACATGAATATTTATTTTTAGCTGTGCAATCATTAAAGTTAACCCACTGAGAGTATTTTAGACGCTCACCCCTTATTGATTTTCAAAACAAGGTTTAGAAGATGGAGAGGTCCTTGCAGATGTCCCAAGCCCACAGAGGACTTTATATTATGTCTTATATATTTTATTAAGAACTTTATTTCAGATATATCATCTGAACGTACTCGTTTTGGATATTTCACTCTACTCGGGTGAGTAGATGCTGATATGTAATAATCGTTATGCCACCTTTACTTTATTATATTATCGCTTTGGGGATTTGTATATTGTTTTCGCTGTGCATTCTCGACCCCTCTATCATTATATTGAGAGATGTATATCTAGTAGCGTCCCAACCCCATAGCATAATACGGGGCGTTACATTTATAACATAAGTATATTTTCGCTTAATTTTTTTTTTCTGAATTGAAATTTAAAATAATACAATCCCTCAATCCATGCTACGTATGTTCTTTTTAGCAGCAAGAAAATAAGAAATAGTGTATTTTAAATATATAATGAAAAATATTAACCACGCATCAATGCTACATATGCTTTTTCATAGTAGGAAGAAGATTAGGAAACATTGGATTTTAAATACTCCCTCCCTCCGGTTCTAAGGTATCTATTTGCTTTTTGCACGTGAATTAAGAAATATTATTATTATATATAAAGTAGGTAGTTGTATTAGAGTGAAGTGGTGGGCCATATTGTATATTTTTTTACTAAATAGAGAAAATGGATGCCTTTAAAGCGGAACCAAAAATAGTAAAATAGATACCTTAGAAGCGGACGGATGTAGTATATAATGAAAGAAAGTATTGCCAAAGATTGTGGGCTATAAAGAAGCAGAGATTAAAACGTTATCACCTTTTGGTGTGAGACCGTCTTACGCGAGATAAATTTACACCTTTTAAAATAGTTATTACTTTTACTATAAAACGTTATTATTTTCGCTATAAAACATTATTATTATCGCTAAAAAATGTTACTCCCTCTGTCCCAAAAATACATTAGCGTATTTGGTGGCACAGAGTTTAAGAAATAACTTTTTGTTACTGTGATGTAAGAAAGAGAGGGGGTATTTTGGGTAATTGAGTAGAATAAAGTGTATGATATAGTTGACTTTGACTAAATTGTGTGTAAAAAGAATGTGGCATTTTTGTCATATTGTATTATTGTGAGGTTATTGATATTGTGTATTGTTTATATTTTTAGGGTGTGCAAGTATTCTAGGGACGGACTAAAATAGAAAGTGTGCAAGTATTCTTGGGATGGAGGGAGTATCATTTTTTATTTATACTATAAATTGTTTATAAAATAGCATTATCACTTTTCAGTAATTGAGTATCACTTTGTATCCGTCTCACATAAGCTCTTACGTGAGACGGTTTCACACAAGCCTTTACAAAAATTATTATGTGTTGCATTCGTTATTTTTTTTAAACCTGGCCTATTTAGCTCAAAGCCCTATAGTGTTAGGATTACGTTCACCTTTTAGTGACACGTTTAAATTGCCTAGAGTAACTCGAAACCCATTAGGGCTGGCTTGTTTAACGCTGTTCATTTAAATATCAACGATTCGTACCCGTACCCATCCCAATAAAGTATTCATTATGATAATTGTATCCGATCCAACCCCATTTATCAATATCCGTGGATTACCCATACTCGTTTAATACTCATTCATAGGCACTCATTTATTATTGTAATGATACCCGTACGCATCTCAAATCGCTTATCAAAATATTATGAAGTTATACCACTAATTATTTGTCAACGAAATTAAATTTTCGTTGTTAAAATTTTATAAACCACCATTTTACCAATGAAAATTACTAACAGATTCAGTTGATAAATCAATTTAACAATGAAATTAAGGCTCAAACAGTTTGTTTGTAGTTAGGGTTCATTCTAATATCAATTACCCGTAGCCAATACACAACCATCCCAAACCCGTTTATCAATACATGCAGGTTACCGTACTCATTTAATATATTTTATTCCCTCCATCCCACACCATCCTTCACATTTTTCTTATTCGTCTGTCCCACACCACCCATCATACCCCAAAAAAAGAAACATCACTTTATCCAACAACCTTGAAAATTACTTTAATTTTAAATTTTCCACCTCTTTTCCACACACATACCATTACTTTATATTTTTTATTACCTAAAAATATTACAATACCCTCTAAAGTCAACAAATTTGGTCAAAATTTGCAATTTTTCTTAAACAACGTAGTACAATAAACGGGAAGCGTGGTGTGGGACGGAGGGAGTATGTTTTATAGTTATTTATACATTTTCTCTAAATTAATATTTTAATAAAAATTATGCTATTACTAATTAAATATAAATATAATATAAATTTTATTATTTTTAATAAATATAAATATTTAATAAATATAATTAAAAAAAACTTATAACTATTAAGAGTTGATATCCTAAACTCTAAACCCTAAACTCTAAAATCCTAAACCTAAAACCTAAAACCCCTAAACCCAAAACCCAAAACTGTAAACCTAAACCCTAAACCCTAACACCTAAACCCTAAAACCCCTAAACCCTAATTATACACATTGGGGTGCATGCTTGCACCGTATGTGTTTAATTTTTTATTCAATAGTGTATACATATTTGTTAATAATTGTATATTTTTTTTATAATAAGTTTTTCATTAAAAAAAACTTACAGAAAATTTGCTGTTAATAATTATATATATTTTTTTATAATAAGTTTTTCATTAAAAAAAACTTACAGAAAATTTGCTAACAAAGTGTATACATTTTTATTCATGAGTATATACATTTTTATTCATAAGTATATAAGTTTATGAAAGTGGCTACACGGTATACCCGGACTCACAGAATAATTAGCCATTAATTAAATATATAAAATATCCTACAATATATAAACTATGTAACATATATTAAACAAATTAAAAAGTTTATATATAAACGGGTACTCGTAGATCTCCAAGACATTCAACCGTAATATGTATCTATTTAAATGTTCACCACCCTTACCCATATGTCCTATTTTAAAAATTCATTATGATATTTATAATCATCTCAAACCTTTTTTATTAATATCAGCATGTAACTTATAAATATCAGCAAATTACCCATACTTATTTAATACTTCCTCCGTCCCACAACAAGGAGTGCATTTTACCATTTTTGTCCATCCTAACACAAGAGGTGCATTTCCTTTTTTAGTAAAGGGATCCACACCAAACAATTAATATATTTTTATAGGACTCACACACCACAGTAATACACCTACCCACTTTACATTAAAATATTATTTCTCTCCCCTCATCTACACATTAAATATTATATCCCTTAATCTACGTGCCAAAAAGTTTTGTTTGTGGGTCGGAGGGAGTATTAATTTATTTTACATATATTTTATATATGTAATTATTAAATTTATATTAATACTAATTCTTATAAATAAATATGGAAAAAATAATTTATAACTTTTTAGTGAAATATATAAAATATTTCATTATATATAACTTTTACAGTACTTAAATAATAAATATTTTACATATTATATATATGTATAAATGGGTACCCATAAACACTCATGCATATACTTATTTCTATCCAATATTTTATCAAGCGTTCAATTAATTGATCCCTAATAAAGAATTGACAATAGCATCCAGTGGAATATCCTTTATTTCAATTTTTTATCTCTGTTTTCCACCATGGGTAGCAGTCAAGGTAAAAGTTGTTATTTTAAATCATAACCAACGCTCATCAACATCCATACCGACATGAAACACATTGAGTATTATTAGTTGAATAGTATGGAAATTAAAATTTAAAAAGTGTATATTGAATTAATTTGTTATAAAAGTTGTTTATTGTTGGTATTGTTATTTAGTTAAATAAATAGGTATTTTTGAAATTTTGCCAAAAGTCTATCATACAAGATTGGAGCAGGCTTACAATGAAACTGTTCCCATTAAAGCTCATGCTGGGCTAGGCTGCCTGTTTGGCTCTTTTTTGGATTTGTCATCCCTTTAACATCTTTATCCTTTGTCCCCTTTCTTATTTTCTTTTATCTTTAAAAATATTTTGCGTAGTTTTATTAAATAACTTGTTATTTGTGATGTAAAATATTAAAATAAAATTATTATACATATTTATTTTTATTTAATTTTTTATTCTTGAACATAACATATGTATGTTTATCAATTATTTAGGTATCCTTATTTACTTAGGGTATCGTATCCATTTAAATATTCATCTCCCGTACATATCACCCGTACCTGTTTCCTTTAAAAATTAATTATAATGTTTTATCCGTATAGGAAAGTTACCTGTACCATTTAATACTCTATATATATATATGTGTATGCGCGAGCACTGGAAAGTTATAGATGAATGAAAACTTAGATCCATTCCATCAAGTAATAAATATGAAACAACGTAAACAACCGATATATATATTAAAAAAATGAAAGGAAAAACCTCAGATATTATTCAACTAAAAACTCCTCAATTCAATAACTATAAAATGATCCATAATCCGATATTCTCTCTTAAAATTGCTAGTGTAGGAGGAGAAAATTATATAACAAAAATACCACCTTGCCTGATAAAAAGATAATTGCCACTAAGGATAAGTAAAAAGTCGATCAAATCCCCTTTATTGCTAATAATTTATACACATGTGGTGGTATAAAATATACACATGCTACTGACGCTATGCTTAAAACAACTCTTTACCCATAAGGAAGAATAGAAATCATCATTAATGTCATACATCAATGTGCAGGTCATCCTTTCACTAACACTCATCTTAGATAGGAAGTAGATTTATTTATAACCACAAAAATATAAAGTAACATCACTTTCCTGCTCGTAGAGATTTACCCTACAAACAGATCAAATTAATAATATATTTATGATATGGGAGATTACTTCTCATTAAATCACACAACATGTAGTATAGAAAGTACATCCTAAATAAACAACAACTGATTCCATCAACATGTATAATGATATCTAAGTTAAACACAAAATAAATAAAAGAGATTGAAGCAAAACAAACCAAAAACTTACCTAGGGGAATAATTGTATTAGGTAGAATCTTTCTCCATTTTTTCTCCTAAAAAGAAACTAAACAGTCACGGCTTTCATAAATCTTCATCCAAATGCTTAATAAAGCTGAAGATACTTATTCTTGAATTCTTCAGAATACAAATGCAAGAAATTTATTATTTAAACTTTGAATTTTCAAGAGCTCATTAAATTACAATGTTATAATATTATACCATGGTAAATCTTAAATCTTAAAACTTACTCACAATCATAAATCTTATAGTACCCTTTATGCTAAATCTTAAATCTTTCCCCACATTCAATTACTTGATCAATCGTTGCTCGCAAAACAAAGATTAGGACTTTGCAATTTTAAACTTTCACACATAATTCTTCTATCAAAGATGAAATGCATGACTATTAAACAAAACACAAAGCATTTGACAGTTTGATCTTCCCTTTCTTGTAGTATAAATAAGCAGCAATAAAAAATAATCTTCAAATAAGCAATAACAAATTAGGGAATATTTATCAACAATTAAGTTATGATTGCGAATAATCAATCTTAAAATAGGCAATAAAACCAACCAAAGTCATGACTGCGAACTCAAAGACAAAAAAACTAACAATATCATTTTAAAATACGTATACTGTTAGTTTAGTATGCAGCAATGACCAAGACAGTGTGACAAACTTTTTTCAAACAGAGGTTGTTACTATGTTTTACTCAACAATTTCTTTTTCTTTATAAGATCTTAAATATTTAGATAGGAATGCCTCTTATATAGAAGCCTGGTCTATAAGAAACGAAATAACTCTCTCATTTTTAAAATTATTATTACAATTATTTATACACATGTAAGAAACATAGCCTACTCATTTTTATTCCAAGAGCTTACCTTAAGAGAATTGTAACTAAAAGAACCACTTGAGACTGGATTAATATCGTAATAGTCGTCTCTTAACTCTTATAACTATTACTCACTCTATCACATATCTTGCTCAAAATAGAGGTATCAACATGTCATGAAAACATACCTTGATACAAATTCATTAATCTCAACTACATAAGAACCCATTAGTATTTACCATTGTATCTAATACTCCATAGTATGACCACACATTGTTACCAAAACTAAAATCTAACTTTGTTCTCACAAAAAATTCCATCTTATCTTAATCTAAATAAAAATGTGAAACCTCATGCTTAGAGTGCATAATATAAGTTCATAAGACACAAAGGACGACTCATCAGTTCCTCAATCTCAGTGAAAAATGATCTCTTAGAAACATAAAGTCTAAAAGCATAGCAAATAAATATATAAAAAAGAAACTCCCAGTTAAGGAAGGACGGCTTTTTTGGTGCTCCAACTGATGGTTCTCCCAACCTCTTTTTTTGAAGCAGAAAGACAAAGAGCTTTTAAAAGGCGACAAAACCCTGGAAGCTCTCTGATTTGAGAGAGACTTGATCAATTAGTTAGAGATCCGGGTTGGTTGGTCCAGAAAGTCATGGGAGAGGCAGGCTAAGTGAAATAATAGACTATAAAATCTTATGAATCACGCCCCATCAAGCATTAAAACTCGAGCGGAAACAGCTGACCAAGGTAGAGGGATCCCCTCAACGTTATAACCAAACCTGCATGAGTTTTAAAAGATTTACGAAATCACAAACATTTGATTTTAACCAAATCATCCCAATCGAAAAGCCAATTCTAGGGAACATCCTTAAGCATGCCAACGTCCACATATTTAGCATCATACACCAACATAAATCGAATTTTTTAAACATCTAAAATATAATTTTTTACCATAAATAACAGATTAATTAATTACAGATTAACAGGAACAGTGTTGGGTAATAAAAAAATTAAATCCAGGGTATGTGATATGCTTACTTAATCTGGAAATAATGTGCTCCTAAATCCCATAATCAAAATCCTGAAATTAAGAAATACATTGTCCACATTAACAATTGGGTAAAATCTGCAGATCAAAGAAATAAAAAGTTAAGAACAAAATAATAAAAAAAAAAATTCTTGGAAATCAATATTCAGTAGTTAGTCTCGCTAAATCAAAATCAAACACACAATTTGAACTTAAAATTTAAAAGAGATAGAAAGTCACCTTGACTCTTGGAAAAGAAGGCATCGTTGGCTTCTAAAGAGTAACATCAGAAGCAACAACAGGCTTGCCTTTCTTGCAAACAAAGAGTTTTGATTCTGCAAAATATATCATTCAACTAAGTTTGAATCTCCAGATGCTAATTTATTTACTAAATCTTCTTGTTGGAAAATTTTAATTTCCATTATAATCTAATTATGGGCAATATATTATTATGGAATTATATTGGCTATTTAATTATTTTATGGACTTAATTAAGTGATCCAATTAAAGTGAAAAGTCCATTGGCTATAATAATAAATAATATGGGCCAATTGAGTAGATATCCAATACTATATAACTAAGGTGATTATGGGTGACCCAATTGTGTAGTATATAAAGACTCACAGGTTATGGTCCCTAGTATACTAAACCGCACATAATTCTCTCTTTTCCCCATTGGGAGGGATAGATTACTACGGTCCCTATAAAGGAATAAGGAGGCTTAGTTGAAGAAGGCCATAAAACCATTGATCTCCGAGTTTGTGTTCTGCCTAAAGGATTGTACGCTTCCACTCTCCGGTATTATCTCATTTAATCATAATAGGGTTAAAGTCTAAGAATTATGAATTTATTTCCAACAAGTGGTATCAGAACCACCTTATTTATGATTCTCTGAGATCTCTTAATTGTGTTTAGATCAAAATAATTTTATTTGGATCTTTTTTGGAGATATCATAATTTGGAATCTGAATATTGGAAATTTTCGTTGGTTCACGATTTTTAGTTTTAGTTTGCTATGTATCCGTGAATTGTTTTGGGTTCTATGCAGTGCACCAGACTTGTTTAGGTGGATAACTAAAATAACAAAATTATATATTCGAGTATGAGTATATTCATTTGGACAATTTTTTTAAGTCTGAAGTTTTTTGTTGAATTGGATCAGCATAATCGTGGAACATGAACATCAATTGCTTGCATCTTGGAATTGAATAATATGTTGACATGCTCATTTGTGCCACTATTGAATTATGGTGGCAATAAATTATGGTATTTTAATAATTGACATTAAAGGATCTCTTGATTGTAATTCTGATTTCAGTTATTTGATAATTGAGATTAGAATCATGGTATGCATACTGATTACAGTTAATTGACTTTAAAAAAAATCGAATAGATAAGGTTGTTTCTATAATGGTTGATTTGGTTTATTGCTTACGTGCATCTTCAACCTAAATAAAAGGATATTTTTCTAAATTAGTTTGTACTAAAAAGAATAAATATAGTGGCGATTGCTCATATGAATCTAGATAAATCGCATTTAATTATTGCCATGTAATTACGTACGATCGGCAAATCAATGTTTGGCATTAAAAATTTTGAACAGATTATATGGGTTAATGAGTTTTTCCATTGATTCTGGAACACCCAATTTTTGGTCGGCTAATGCATAAAATATGTGAATAAATGCTTATAGCAAATTTTGTAAAATTACTTCATTCCTTATTTCTTTCATTTGCATAATGTTCATGGTGATATTATAGTAATGACACACAAATGAATACCTTGGTGTCGGTGTTTGTGCCACTAAGCAAAATCATGATGGAAGAAATTATTTTTTGGGTAGTGCAATCCTTGTTATTATTTTAATTAATTTATTTAATAATATGGATTGCCATTTTATGTTAATGAATTCAAAGGGTGGCAAGTCCCACCACGGTTAAGAAATTGTGAATTTTGTCTCCATTAATTGGTTGGAGGACAATTATTTGAGTTGTAATATTATTGTGTTTGTTTAATTATGAGATATTGTCATTAAGATTTATTTAGTATGTGAGGGATAGATACCATAATTGTGTATCTTGGAAGAATTTTTAAATTTTAATTCGACAATAAATAGGGCTACCAATTTATTATTTGCTTGATTGTTAATGGATCCGGCCACTCTATGTGAACGAGTTTTATTTCAGCTAATCTCAAAATCCGTGGCATCATGAATGAAATTGGGTGTAATTCACCACTATAACAATTTGCCATCACTTTGAGTGGGATTTTCTTGAATCTTGAATCATGTCGAATTTTACGGATTAATTATTTATATTTTGGGGTGATTAATAAAATGTCAAATTGGTGCGCCAGTTTAATAAGAATTTAATGATATAAGTGCATTTAGCATGAATTCAGATTGATTACATTATATATGTCGTGGATCAAGTATAGTGATGAGAGTGATAATAAGCGTGTTTTAGTATCCAATGTAACATCTTTTGATGGAAATTATTGTTATATATTAGCACAAGAGTTTTATATTCAATATATGTGAGAAAAAGGTGCATTTAAGGTGTTTTATTGTGTTATAGATTGAAAAAGGATCAAAAGTGCAAAGTTGGAGAAAATGTGCAACTTGTGTTAGAATGCTGAAAAACGCACGTTCAACTTGTGTAATTTTTCTGTATTTCTATGGAGCTCAAAAGTGAAAGTATGATACATATTTGGAAAATCGTAGAAGAGAGTTCGTTTTGGTATAAGAAACACCTCAATCGGAGTCCAAACGAGAAAGTTATGATCGAAATGATGACGTCGCGCAAGTTGTTTCTACTCAGCACAATTGTTTCACTTTACATGACTTGTTAGATCTTCAAATATTGGACTTCTGGTGAAGACTTTATATAGATAGAAATTTAAGGAAATAGAATCGCGAGAGAGCAAAAATCACTAAAATAGGAGTTTGGACGAGAAAGTTATGCTCAAAATCGTGAAATCGCGCAGCTGCCAGCGAGAATTTTCGAAAATTTTCAAAAATTACCTATTTCTTGGAGCACAATTAATCTCCTTATCACATAATCCTCCATGATTCACACATATCTTTTATTTCCTTATTTAATTCCCTTCTCACACCTATATATATTTTACATCATTATTCATGTGAGAAGGTACGACAACACAATCATCCTACACCCCACAAGGGGGGATCACCCCCAACCATCATCCACATCCTTTCGTCCATCCATCATTTTGAAGATTCGTCTGTGGAATCAAGAGGAGATTCATCTGTAAAATCAAGAGAAGAACCAAGAGGAGGATTCAAGAAAGAGAAGGACGCGACGAGGCCCACATCTAGGGTTTTATTCATTTCCTAATTTATCTTGTATTTTCTGGACTACGGGTAAGATCTATCCAACAATCATGATTGTTCTTCACAACATCATGGGCTAAAACCATTTTGGTAGATCTAGGGTTTTGAAAGTTTTTATAAATTAATTGAACTTTCGTGTGTATACTCCATACAACACTACTTGTGGATTTATTTTATATAAGACTATGCGTTTTTAATTCATACTCAGAGTTGTTTTGTGCATCATTAACTGTTATGTAGAGTCTGAATATATATCTTGGTTATTGATTGAGTGCGTTCATTGCTGAGCAGGATTTCATATTATGATTATAAGTGAGGGGACTCCAAAGCTTCATTAGAACTATCTTATATAAATACTTGTTAATTGAATTGAATTCGGGATAATAAGTACGATAAAGAGGATAATTTTATAGTACCTATAAAGGGAGATCATATCGGGTTAGAGTACCAATCCTAGGGGAAAATAATTGATACTGATAGTACCTAGAAAAGGAGTAAAATTATATCTCTTGCTCCGAGGTTATTCACACGTATTACACGCATATTTACTTGTGTCTATAGAGTGGATTTGCATGGTTTAGTGATGTGTCTATATTTCACAAGGCAGAGTCGAATATTGATACATGAAAGGGAGATTAATGAGTAAAACTGAATTACCCTAGGGGTACCTATTCTCCATACTTGATTTACTTTCGTATTCTTCTAGTGTTTATTTTATTTTATTTGTTATTTTAATTAATTATTTAGTAGTAAATAATTCCATGCCTCAATCTTATTTCCATCTTATCTTAATTAATTTAGTTAATAATTAAATTAATAATACGCATTCCTTTAGGTTCGATATTTAACTTGGTCACTTGCTTAAGCTGCAACTAATATCCTTCACACTTAAGGATTAATTTTGCGTGCAATGAAAACGCGCATCAAGTTCTTGTCACCGTTGCCGGGGACGACAGTTATTATTAGTTTATCATTTCTAGTTTGATTAAGATTTTTATTTGTGATTATTTATTTCTATCTAACCTTAAATTTTTCTGAGGTACTTGTTCTCTAGGAAAAGGAGAGGAAGGAAAGAAAGGTATAACACATTGAGCTGAATATGGTTGGAGCAAGTCAGAATCCAGATAATGTCGCAATCCGCGAAATTTTCATGTAAAATGGGATTGGTAACATGGGTTTGATAGGAGTAAGGGGGAAGATGATGATTTTGAGATACATCCCGCTCTTATCAGAATGGTGGAGAAGAATCCCTTTTTTGAAGGTTGCTTTGAAGATCTATATCAGCATCTCAAAAGATTATTTGGTTATGCAAACACTCAAAAGGGTATTGGAACTAATGATAATGCTAGGCAGATCGCCTTATTCAAGTTCTTTTTAATTGATAGGGCGGAAGCTTGGTATGAGACTCTTGTGTTGGCATTCGATCGTTTGGTTAACATGAACCGTTAGAGTTCCCTATGATTTTATATTTAGCAGAAGCAAGAAAACATAGAAACATATTACCTTTCACCAGGGTATGTTGAAGAAAAATATTCTTACCGGCAACCTGCGCAGTCTCACCATTTTGGGTATAACTCTTTCATCTGATCTCCGATTTGAGTGATCTTCCGATCCTCTGCTGTATTCCGAAGTCCAATCTCAATGTCGTGTGGGCGATGATCTTCGAGATCTTCTCAATCTGCTGCTCCCTCGCCCTCCTCATAGTGTTAGGCATGAATTACTTTTCAGTTAGGGTTTCCAGACAGTTGGGATGACTTATATATGGGCTACAGCAGGGACCAGGAGGAGAAATTAGAGTGGGGCCTCCATTGGGCTTAAGTATCCAAGCTTAACCCAAAGCTTATACTTAAGTCCAATAATAATAATATATAGCACTAAAATATTATTACTGCACTACCGTTCTAATCCCATAATTACGTTTTGGGTTCCTTCTTATTATGAGCCCGTTAATCTTCCCATGTTTAAGATATACAATGCTCATTAATTAATTAAGTTACTGACAACTCCATTAATTAATATCTCATCCGAGAGTAGTACCACTCAATCTCCTTATCATGCCAGAATAAATCCACCAGCAGGGTTTACATGATAATTCTTATGAGCTCCTAAAGGGGACATCATCAACCTATTTTGGACACGGATTCCTTCTATAATCAACAGCACACCATAGAGACAATATTATTTCCCAACTCACCGAGTTTGTTGATTTAATTACATATAAATCTCACCCAATTCAATAATTTATCTAACCACAGGGAGGTAGGTACTAGTGCTTAAGCGATCTCACATTTCTTGTAATTTTATAGAGACGAATCATCAAAGATTGGGTGATCAAAAAAGTAATTAAAATCAATCAATGCAAGCAAATACGCAATGATCAAGCAAATAGAATAGATAAATGAAAGTTGTTTTCCAAATTAAGTAAAAGTTAGATTAACAACAATTAAGAAGTGGAAATCTTAGGGGGATCAATGCATCAAATTCATATGAATCATGGGTATTAGACTAAGGGCCAACACTAAGTTCACTTAAACTCCCTCTCAAGATGGACAGGATATAGAATAAAGCTCAATGGATTGGTTCTCACTCAAACAATTCCAACTAGGTACTAAGCTTGAAATGAGAATCCCTTCACACGATTAATCAACCTCTCGATCAAACCAATCGAATGTCCTATCAAAGGGTTCTAAATCCAAAGGATTTCTCAATCTCTTTACAATTTATAATTCACATGGTGTGTATGACAAGATGATTCAATTGATTATCCTAATTATGCAATTGACTTCTCAATCTAATAACATGTTTAAAAGAAATAACCACACAAATCATCACAAACTTCAAGATCTAAAGCATCAATGATAGAAAATTAATTAACCAATCAACATATGAATTCAAATACACAAATCCCAAAATTATCCAACAACTCTCATGTTTCTAATCTCACAAGGGATATTAGCCTACCATATTCAAAAGGAAATCAACATAGACATTAAGATCCTTACAAATCATGAAAAACAATAAGGTTTCATTACAAAGTATGGATGAAAACTCCTTTGAAGTACTTCAATGGTGATCTCATTCCATCCCTTGCAATTCTCCTCTCTTCCTTGCTTCTTTTCCTCAATTGGATGAAGATTTTGATGGTAGGATGAAGGTATATGGAATGGATGGTGAATGGATGAAGATGATGGTGTGAATGAAAGGAAATGGTGTGTGATCTAGGTGTAGGATTGAAACTCTTGTGGGGAAAATCCAATCTCCCTTCAAATATTGAACTTGAGGCTATTTATACCCTCTCCAAGTTGGGCCACGAATTTAACATTGATTGGGCTTTTTACACACACTTACATACATTGGCAGGTGAAAATTCAGATTTTTGGCCCAAAAACATGCAACTCGAGTTAGCTAACCAACTCGAGTTGCAACATGAGTCGAGTTGCATGTGTGTAACTCGAGCTGACCTAGCTCGACTCGTGTTGGCATCTCGAGCATCCGCCTGTTCGGTCGTGTTGCGAGGCTCTGAAATTGAAAAATCTTCAGAAGGCAGCTCGACTCGAGTTGCAAGTCGAGCAACGACTTAACAACTTGAGTAAGCTCAGTATATGATTTTTGGTCGCTGCCCTGCTTCCAACTCGACTTGAGTTACAAGTCGAGTTGGACCTTGCAACTCGAGTAAGCTCTCAGGACAATTTCTGGACCTCAACTCGACCTTAACTCAACTCGAGTTGCAAGTCGAGTTGGGTCTTTTTAGTTCCGTTTCTTGCTCATTTCAGCTCCCATTCTGCTTTTTCTCCGTTTCACCTATTTTACGTACGTTTAATCTCATTTTCACATATTTCTATAAAAATACATAACATAACCAAATAACACATAAAATACAGGTAAAATAATACGAAAATGTATATAAAAAGATACTAAAATTTAGGTAAAAATATCACTAATCACACTCTCAAACTTAAAGTATTGTGTGTCCTCAAACAACGAGAATGATAAACCAAGGGGAGAGATTTTCACCTAGAAAAAGACTAAACGAAAATAAGTAATAACACATCAATAGCAATAAGAACCACAA
Source organism: Pogostemon cablin (assembly GCA_023678885.1). Taxonomy (NCBI): domain Eukaryota; kingdom Viridiplantae; phylum Streptophyta; class Magnoliopsida; order Lamiales; family Lamiaceae; genus Pogostemon; species Pogostemon cablin. The sequence goes on along the minus strand of CM042959.1, from coordinate 31,450,936 downwards.
ATTATGCTAAGTCATCCTACAACATTAAACTTATAACATGAGAAATTAACAAGTTCAATCAATAGAGAATAAATGCAATATAGTCCCTTTTTGGTCCAAGCCTCACATAGATATCAATTTCACTCAACACTCCATGAAGTGGGGTAAATCAACACTCATCAATCGATTGGCTCGACTCTCTATAAGCTTGCTCGTGGACTACATTCACAAACTTCCAAAGTTTCCATTAGTAATAAAAAAGGACTTTAATTAGGACGTAATGATAGGCTCATTGGTAGGGTAGGATAAATATAGGTAAGAGTGACTAATCATGTGTAAGTAATCGAAGAGATGACCAATTTCTCCAACTTCTTCACTTCTCTTTCTTCCTTTCTTATCTTTGCTAATTACAAGCACTAATCATCAACTTTTCTTAGATTGAGCTTCTTTCAATGTATGCTTCCTTCTTCGAACTTTTAAATACTTGAATATTTTGTTGTAGCTTTTCTCATTTTCTTGTTTTGAGGTTGCATGCCCATTCTTTCTTGAGCTCTTCATCCTTTTTCTTTCTTGCTTGTTTACCATTTCCCTTCTTCTTTTGCACAATAACTCATCAAACCTTTCTAACTACCATCTCCTCAATCACCCACACAAAAGATATGTATATAAGGCTTAAGTGGGTAATCATAGCTTGTAATGTGCTAAATTCACAAGAAATAGGCTTATAGGCTCAAAGTGGTTGACTATGGATGATGTTCATGATATGGAAATATTTGGTAATGACTATTAATGACAAGAAAGGCCTTAGATCATATCACTAATTTCCACTAATCGGGCTCGTTCCTATATCAAACACAACCGATCCACTCATGAAGAAATACCATGTATGCACGGTTGAGGCTCAAAATCTCACAAGCTTGGGCATTGGACCTTAAGGAACTTATTGCACCACATTCATCTCAAAATTGAACAAGTTAAGTAAAACATGTCACAATTTGAAAGTGTAGAGATTCTTAATCATAATTTGTCATCACTTGTCACAACAACATATCATCACTTACATTCAAAAATGACTCACGGCCTCCCTAAAACAAACCACCAAACAATCTCTAAACAAGAATAAAAATACACACAAAACAAATAAGAAAAGACTCAACAAACAAGACACAAATAAAAATCACCTTTATAAGAAAATAAAACACTCATTCAAATCATCCATATTCAAGTAAGCTCACAAGCATCCCCATCTTTGATTGAAAAGAAAATCCTAAATTACGAAAATAAACCTCCCAAAAACATAATAAATAAAGTAACATGCTAATCTCAAACAATCCAAGTCAAGTCAAATTATGCTAAGCACATAGAAGTGATAAGTGTAGAGTGAACTCCCTCGATAGGCATTTGATAGTGGAAGTTGTTAGCTCCGAGCTCAATTCATGCTTCCATTACCCCTTATACATGCTCAAAAACTCATCAAAACCATTAGCTCAACAATTTCATTAAAAAATATGGACTATCATGCACTTCAACACAACCAATCCGACCAAAATCAAACCAAACTCATGATAAAAATTTTAAAATTGAGTCTTGAGTCAAATCACACTCAAGTGGTTAGTCACACCACACACTCTCCCCCCAAACTTAAATCGAAACAAGTTGAGACTTAAGTTTGCAAAAAGTGGTGGGACTTACCTTGTAATTTCCATCAATGACTTCTTGTGGAGAAGCAAACGCATCCAACAAATTGAGTTATGTCCACCATGCACTAGCCCCCCAAACTTAACTCGAGACAAGAGTCGAGAATTAAGTTTGCAAAAAGCGACATGCCTACTCGAATCCATGAAGCACTTCTCTTTTCTTCACAATGTCTTTTCTCACAAGCACAATCCATCTACAAGACCATACAATAAAACAAACATCAAAAGATAAAAAGAAAGGGTTGCCTCCCATTTAGCACTAAGATTAACGTCTTCAAGCCGGATGATATTTCACGATCATTGGACCAAAGGATGGTCCATAACACTCTCTCCTCGCATCCTTACTTTGAACATTTGCTTAGCCATCTTCTTGTCCACTAGCTCAACTTCACCATTCTTGCTTACCAGCATCAAGTCATCATCAAGAAGAGCTTCTAGTGGACTTCCTCTTTCTCTTTTGTCAAGCTTCCAATCAAGCTCCGATGCTTTCATCATATCAACATCATAAGAAGATAAGTTAGAATTTGACATTTTCATATAATCATGAAGGAATGAATTTAAATTGTCAAAATGAATAGAGTCATGGTTCATAAAATCATACGGAGGCTCATTCGGAGGCTTCAAGTGATATTTGGTTCCTTTTTCTTTGTTACATAAGAATGTAACACTTCTTCCTTTTGATCTCAAGATAACTCTGCTCTTCCAACATCAATTTTAGCTCTTCCCGTAGCTAGAAATGGCCTTCCCAAAATGAGTGGAACTCGAGGGTCCGTCTTTACTTCCAATACCAAGAAATCAACCGGGAAAGCTAGTCCCTTCACTTTCACCGCCACATCTTCAACAATCCCTAGTGGCTTCACAACTTCTCCATTTACCACTTCAAGAAGGATAGTCGTAGGCTTGAGCTCTCCAATTTTAAGTTCTTTAAAAGTAGCATGAGACATCACATTGATGCTCGCTCCCAAGTCACACAATGAATCAAGAGTTTCTTTCCCTTCAAAATCACATGGGATTATGAACTTCCCCGGATCACCAACCTTTGTAAGCCTCCCTTTTTGCACCGATTCACTTGCTTTGGGTTGCTCTTCTTTCATTTTCTCCTCATACTTTTCTTGAGATTTTTCACATGCTCCTCAAACTCCTTTTTCTTCTCCTCTTTTACAAACATTTGTGGATAGGGAATTGGAAATTGAGTGATCGGAATACCCCAATAGTCACGTTTGTACGCCTCTTCTTTGATCTTCTCCTCCACTTTCTTTTCCTCTTGCACACTTTTCCACTTAGGTATCCATTTAGGCTTTTGCTCTTCTTTCTTACTTAATTCTTCCATTTCTTCAACAACCTTGCTTTCCACCAATTCTCTTCATCCTTTCGTTCCTCTTTTCTCTCAACTAACAAACATTGAGCTGTTGGATTAACCTCGGGTGTGGCGGAAACTTTCCTTTTTGTTGAGTACTCAAAGCACTTGCAATTTGTCCAACATTATACTCCAAAGCTTTAAACATATTTTCATTTACTTCTTCGGCTTTTTTCAATGCTTCATCTTGAGCTCATCTTGTCTCATCTTGAGCTTTATTAGATTCTATCAACTTCTCAATCAACTCTTCGGTTGTTGCTTTACCCTCTTGATTTGGTGCTTTTGCTCCCGGATAATACCCCGGAGGATAAGCAACCATATTGCTCGGGTTTGAATAAGAGAAGCTATCTGCCTCCTTTTTTGTTGTGGGTATGAGCTTCCACTAGCTTGACTATTGAAGCTTCCTTGCCTTGGTGGATAGTTTCCTTGGTTGTGGTTGAAATTACCTTGGTAATTGTTTTGATAATTACCTTGGCAATTCCTACCTTGCATGTATTGCACATCTTCCACACGTGGCATTAACATAGCCCATTGCTCCCCACTAACAATATTAAAAGGAAGAACCCCTTGCTCTACTTGCCCTTCCACTATGTTAACTCCTTGATTCATACCTTGACTCAAGCTCATTTATCTCATTACCTCCGCCGCTATCATCTCAATACTTGGCATACTTGGTTCCACACTAGCACTCTTCACACTAAACTATTGCCCTTGATCGAAACTATTTTCAAACCCATAGCATCTACTAACTCTCTCCGATGACCATTGATAGAAATTTATGGCAATCTCATCAAAAATTCTTATAGTCCTTTACGGAGTCACTCCAAGTACAGATCCACTTGCCGAAGCATCAACAAGCACTCTTTGACCATTCACCAAACCTTGGTAGAAAAACCCAACTTGGTTTTTCGGGAAGCCATGTTGTGGACACTTGTGAAGCATATCCTTAAACCTTTCCCACGCTTCATAAAAACTCTCTTGAGGCATTTTATTGAATTGAGTGATCAAGCTCTTCATTTGAAGTGTCTTGGAAGGAGGAAAATACTTGTTCAAGAACATTTATGCAAGCTCATCCCATGTGTTACACGTACCCAGAGTAATGGTAGATATCCATGTTCGCGCACGATCCCTCAACGAAAACGGGAACAACCATTCATCTTCACGGTATTGGCAATCTCAATAAATTGAGCTAGATGAGCATTAGGATCTTCATTCGGGGTTCTACTAAATTGTTGCTCTCTCACCATAGAAATCAAGCCCGCTTTAAATTCAAAGTTGTTGGCATTGATTGGTGGTCCCATCATTTGTGGCATTGCCCATGACACAAAGAAGTTTCGGATCACCAATGGATTTAATTGAGGCCCTCGATTCATCAGAGGTGGCGGTGATGGTGCATAAGGTTGTTGAAAACCTTGTTGAAGAAGTGCTTGGTGTATCATTTGTTAGAGTAGGGCTTGGTTGTTAAGAACACCCACGTTTTGATGAGCTTGTTGTTGTTGATTAGCATTGACTTGGGCATTCTGCACTCTATTTCCATCATTCCTATCATCAACACATTCATTATCTTGATTGTTCTCCATTGGATTACTCTTTTTAGTTTTGTTATCCTTTCTCCTTCTCCGACAAGTGTGTTCAATCTCTAAATCGATAGGTTCAACTTGTTTCCCTTTTCACCTTGTTTGCATACACCTTCAAGAGTAAAATAAGTTCGAACAAATTTTTCAAAAGCAAATACAAATAATAAAAATAAAAATATCTATATTAAGATCACTTAAAACGATCCTTCTTCAAGCTACTAGCAACCGTTGCCTCCCCGACAAAAAAAAACTGGAACTTTGAATTCGATTAAACTTTCAGGTCCTTCAAAATGAGATAAATAGATTATCTAAACAACATTCAGAGTCATGTGGATGCGTTAATCAAATTTACAAATGAAACGACGATCATCATCCAAAATCACCAACTTTATTGGCTAAGTAAGGAGTGGAAAAAATCAGAACTTCAACTAACCTTATCGGGGTTGGAGATTATTTCGTCACGAAGGGAAGATACAAAAAGTTTAATTAGATAAACAATGAAGTTGAGAACGAGAAGGAAAATGAAAATCAATAGGTGATCGTTGGAGTAAGAAGCCAAAAGTGGATATAAAGATATTCAGAAGAATCGAAGAGGATTTGATGGGGGCCACAAATTTGGCGAATGGCTTTGAAGATTGCTGAAATTTATCCCTCAATACAAACCCGGCAACGGCGATATTTGATTAACCATTTTTTAGTTGGTATGACCAATTCAACAATTTATCGAACCACATGAAGGTAGGTACTAGTGCTTAAGCGATCTTACATTTCTTGTAATTTTATATAGACGAATCATCAAAGATTGGGTGATCAAACAAGTAATTAAAATCAATCAATGCAAGCAAACAAGGAATGATCAAGCAAATAGAATAGATAAATGAAAGTTGTTTTCCAAATTAAATAAAAGTAAGATTAACAACAATTAAGAAGTCAAAATCCTAGGGGGATCAATGCATCAAATTCATATGAATCATGGGTATTAGACTAAGGGTCAATACTAAGTTCACCTAAACTCCCTCTCAAGATGGATAGGATATGGAATAAAGCTCAATGGATTAGTTCTCACTCAAAAAATTCCAACTAGGTACTAAGCTTGAAATCACACGATTAATCAACCTCTCGATCAAACCAATCGGATGTCCTATCAAAGGGTTCTAAATTCCAAAGGATTTCTCAATCTCTTTACGATTTATAATTCACATGAAGTGTATGACAAGATGATTCAATTAATTATCCTAAATATGCAATTGACTTCTCAATCTAATCACATGTTTAAAAGAGCTACCCACACAAATCATCATAAACTTCAAGATCTAAAGCATCAATGATAAAAAATAAATTAAACCCAATCAACATATGAATTCAAATACACAAATACAAAAATTATCCAACAACTCTCATGTTGCTAATCTCACAAGGGAGATTAACCTATCATATTCAAAAGGAAATCAACATAGACATTAAGATCCTTATAAATCATGATAAACAATAAGGTTTCAGTACAAAGTATGGATGAAACTCCCTTTAAATACTTCAATGGTGATCTCCTTCCTTCCCTTGCAATTCTTCTATCTTCCTTGCATCTTTTCCTCAATTGGATGAAGATTTTGATGGTGGAATGAAGGTATATGGAATGGATGGTGAATGAATGAAGATGAATGTGTGAATGGAAGGAAATGGTGTGTGACCTAGGTGTAGGAGTGACACCCTTGTGTGGAATATCCAATCTCCCTTCAAATGTTGAACTTGAGGCTATTTATACCCTCTCCAAGTTGGGCCACGAATTTAACATTGATTGGGCTTTTTACACACACTTACACAAATTGGCAGGTGAAAATTCGGATTTTTTGCCCAAAAACATGCAACTCGAGTTAGCCTTAACCAACTCGAGTTGCAACACGAGTCGAGGTGCATGTGTGTAACTCAAGCTGACCTAGCTCGACTCGTGTTGACATCTTGAGCATCCGCCTATTCGGTCGTGTTGCGAGGCTCTGAAACTGAAAAACCTTCGGAAGGTAGCTCGACTCGAGTTGCAAGTCGAGTAACGACTTGACAACTCGAGTAAACTCACTTTATGATTTTTAGTCACTGCTCTACTCCCAACTAGACTCAATTTGCAAGTCGAGTTGGACCTTGCAACTCGAGTAAGCTCTCTGGAAGATTTCTGGACCCCAACTCGATCTTAACTTTACTCGAGTTGCAAGTCGAGTTGGGTCTTGCAACTCGAGTTGGGTCTTTTTAGCCCCGTTTCTTGTTTGTTTTAGCTCCCGTTCTATTTTTTCTCTGTTTTCACCTATTTTACGTATGTTTCAGCTCATTTTTACACATTTCTATAAAAACACATAACATAACCAAATAACATATAAAATACAGGTAAAATAATACGAATATGGATATAAAAAGATACTAAAATTTAGGTAAAAATATCACTCATCACACTTCCAAACTTAAAGTATTGTGCATCCTCAAACAATGAAAATGATAAACCAAGGGAAGAGATTTTCACCTAGGAAAAGACTAAACGAAAATAAGTAATAACACATCAATAGCAATAAGAATCACAAATTATGCTAAGTCATCCTACAATATTAAACGTATAACATGAGAAATTAACAAGTTCAATCAATAGAGAATAAAGTGTAATATAGTCCCTTTTTGGTCCAACCCTCACATAGATATCAATTTCACTCAACACTCCATGAAGTAGGGTAAATCAACACTCATCAATCGATTGGCTCGACTCGCTATAAGCTTGCTCGTGGACTACATTCACAAACCTCCAAAGTTTTCATTAGTAATAAAAAGGACTTTAATTAGGATGTAATGATAGGCTCATTGGTAGGGTAGGAAAAATATAGGTAAGAGTGACTAATCATGTGTAAGTAATCGAAGAGATGGCCAATTTCTCCAACTTCTTCACTTATCTTTCTTCCTTTCTTATCTTTGCTAATCACAAGCACTAATCATCAACTTTCCTTAGATTGAGCTTCTTTCAATGCATGCTTCCTTCTTTAAACTTTTAAATACTTGAACATTTTGTTGTTGCTTTTCTCATTTTCTTGTTTTGAGGTTGCATGTCCATTCTTTCTTGAGCTCTTCATCCTTTTTTTTTCTTGATTGTTTACCATTTCCCTTCTTCTTTTGCACAATAACTTATCAAACCTTTCTAACTACCATCTCCTCAATCACCCACACAAAAGGTATGTATATAAGGCTTAAGTGGGTAATCATGGCTTGTAATGTGCTAAATTCACAAGAAATAGGCTTATAGGCTCAAAGTGGTTGACTAGGGATGATCTTCATGGTATGAAAATATTTGGCAATAACTATTAATGACAAGGATGGCCTTAGAACATGTCACTAATCTCCACTAATCGCGCTCGTTCCTATAGTTCTTGAGCAAGTTCTATCTTATCAAACACAACCGATCCACTCATGAAGAAATACCATGTATGCACTGTTGAGGCTCAAAATCTCACAAGCTTGGGCATTGGACCTTAAGGAACTTATTGCACCACATTCATCTCAAAATTGAACAAGTTAAGTAAAACATGTTACAATTTGAAAGTGTAGAGATTCTTAATCATAATTTGTCATCACTTATCACAACAACATATCATCACTCACATTCAAAAATGACTCACAGTCTCCCTAAAACAAACCACCAAACAATTCCTAAACAAGAACAAAAATACACACAAAACAAATAAGAAAAGACTCAACAAACAAGACACAAATAAAAACACATAACAAAATAAAAATCACCATCATAAGAAAATAAAACACTCATTCAAATCATCCATATTCAAGTAAGCTCACAAGCATCCCCATCTTTGATTGAAAAGAAAATCCTAAATTACGAAAATAAACCTCCCAAAAACATAACAAATAAAGTAACATGCTAATCTCAAACAATCCAAGTCAAGTCAAATTATGCTAAGCACATAGAAGTGATGAGTGTAGAGTGAACTCCCTCGATAGGCATTTGATAGTGGAAGTTGTTAGCTCCGAGCTCAATTCATGCTTCCATTACCCCTTATATATGCTCAAAAACTCATCAAAACCATTAGCTCAACAATTTAATTAAAAAATATGGACTATCATGCACTTCAACACAACCAATTGGACCAAAATCAAACCAAACATGATAAAAATTTTAAAATTGAGTCTTGAGTCAAATCACACTCAAGTGGTGAGTCACACCACACACTCTCCCCCCAAACTTAAATCGAAACAAGTTGAGACTTAAGTTTGCAAAAAGTAGTGGGACTTACCCTTGTAATTTCCATCAATGACTTCTTGTGGAGAAGCAAACGCATCCAACAAATTGAGTTATGTCCACCATGCACTAGCCCCCCAAACCTAACTTGAGACAAGAGTCGAGAATTAAGTTTGCAACAAGCGACATGCCTACTCGAATCCATGAAGCACTTCTCTTTTCTTCACTATGTCTTTTCTCACAAGCACAATCCATCTACAAGACCAAACAACAAAACAAACATCAAAAGATAAAAAGAATGGGTTGCCTCCCATTTAGCACTAAGTTTAACATCTTCAAGCCGGATGATATTTCACGATCATTGGACCAAAGGATGGTCCATAACGCTCTCTCATCGCATCCTCACTTTGAACATTTGCTTAGCCCTCTTCTTGTCCACTAGCTCAACTTCACTATTCTTGCTTACAAGCATCAAGTCATCATCAAGAAGAGCTTCTAGTGGACTTCCTCTTTCTCTTTTGTCAGGCTTCCAATCAAGCTCCGATGCTTTCATCATATCAACATCATAAGAAGATAAGTTAAAATTTGACATTTTCATATAATCATGAAGGAATGAATTTAAATTGTCAAAAAGAATAGAGTCATGGTTCATAAAATCATCCGGAGGCTCATTCGGAGGCTTCAAGTGATATTTGGTTCCTTTTTATTTGTTACATAAGAATGTAACACTTCTTCCTTTTGAGCTCAAGACAACTCTGATCTTCCAACATCAATTTTAGCTCTTCCCGTAGCTAGAAATGACCTTCCCAAAATGAGTGGAACTCGAGGGTCCGCCTTTACTTCCAATACCAAGAAATCAACCGGGAAAGCTAGTCCCTTCACTTTCACCGCCACATCTTCAACAATCCCTAGTGGCTTCACAACTTCTCCATTTACCACTTCAAGAAGGATAGTCGTAGGCTTGAGCTCTCCAATTTTAAGGTCTTTAAAAGTAGCATGAGACATCACATTGATGCTTGCTCCCAAGTCACACAATGCATCAAGAGTTTCTTTTCCTTCAAAATCACACGGGATTATGAATTTTCCCAGATCACCAACCTTTGTAGATCTCCCTTTTTGCACCGATTCACTTGCTTTAGGTTGCTCTTCTTTCATTTTCTCCTCATACTTTTCTTGAGATTTTTCACATGCTCCTCAAACTCCTTTTTCTTCTCCTTTTTTTACAAACATTTGTGGATAGGGAATAGGGAATGGAGTGATCGGAATACCCCAATAGTCACGTTTGTACTCCTCTTCTTAGATTTTCTCCTCCACTTTCTTTTCCTCTTGCACCCTTTTCCACTTAGGTATCCATTTAGGCTTTTGCTCTTCTTTCTTACTTAATTCTTCCATTTCTTCATTAACTTTGCTTTCCACCAACCCTTCTTCATCTTTTCGTTCCTCTTTTCTCTCAACTAAAAAACATTGAGCTATTGGATTAACCTCGGGTGTGGCCGAAAACTTTCCTTTTTGTTGAGTACTCAAAGCACTTGCAATTTGTCCAATATTATACTCCAAAGCTTTAAACCTCTTTTCATTTACTTCTTCGGCTTTTTTCAATGCTTCATCTCGAGCTCGTCTTGTCTCATCTTGAGCTTTATTAGATGCTATTAACTTCTCAATCAACTCTTTGGTTGTCGCTTTACCCTCTTGATTTGGTGCTTTTGCTCCCGGATGATACCCCGGAGGATAAGCAACTGCATTGCTCGGGTTTGAATAAGAGAAGTTATCTTGCCTCCTTTGTTGTTGTGGGTATGAGCTTCCACTAGCTTGACTATTGAAGTCTCCTTGCCTTGGTGGATAGTTTTCTTGGTTGTGGTTGAAATTACCTTGGTAATTATTTTGATAATTACCTTGGTAATTCTTACCTTGCATGTATTCCACATCTTCCACGTGTGACATTGACATAGCCCATTGCTCCCCACTAACAATATTAGAAGGAAAAACCTCTTGCTCTACTTGCCCTTCCACTATTTAACTCCTTGATTCACACCTTGACTCAAGCTCATTTGTCTCATTACCTCCGTCGCTATCATCTCAATACTTGGCATACTTGGTTCCACACTAGCACTCTTCACACTAAACTATTGCCCTTGATCGAAACTTTCAAACCCATAACATCCACTAACTCTCTCCGATGACCATTGGTAGACATTTGTGGCAATCTCATCAAAAATTCTTATAGCCCTTTACGGAGTCACTCCAAGTACGGATTCACCTGCCGAAGCATCAACAAGCACTCTTTGACCATTCACCAAACCTTGGTAAAAAAACCCAACTTGGTTTTCCGGGAAGCCATGTTGTGGACACTTGCGAAGCACATCCTTAAACCTTTCCCACACTTCATAAAAACTCTCTTGAGGCATTTTCTTGAATTGAGTGATCAAGCTCTTCATTTGAAGCGTCTTGGAAGGAGGAAAATACTTGTTCAGGAACATTTTTGCAAGCTCATCCTATGTGTTGCACGTACCCAGAGTAATGGTAGATAGCTATATTCACGTACGATCCCTCAACGAAAACAGGAACAATCTCATCTTGATACAATCCTTGCTCACCCCATTCATCTTCACGGAGTTGGCAATCTCAATAAATTGAGCTAGATGAGCATTAGGATCTTCATTCGGGGTTCCACTAAATTGTTGCTCTCTCACCATAGAAATCAAGCCCGCTTTAAATTCAAAGTTGTTGGTATTGATTGGTGGTCCCATCATTTGTGGCATTGCCCATGGCACAAAGAAGTTCCGCATCACCCTTGGATCAAATTGAGGCCCTCGATTCATCAGAGGTGGCGGTGATGGAGCATAAGGTTATTGAAAACCTTGTTGAAGAAGTGCTTGGTGTATCATTTGTTGGAGTAGGGCTTGGTTGTTAAGAACGCCCACGTTTTGATGAGCTTGTTGTTGTTGATTAGCATTGACTTGGGCAATTTGCACTCTATTTCCATCATTCCTATCATCAACACGTTCATTATCTTGATTGTTCTCCATTGGATTACTCTTTTGGTTTTGTTCTCCTTTCTCCTTCTCCGACAAGTGTGTTCAATCTCTAAATCGATAGGTTCAACTTGTTTCCCTTTTCACCTTGTTTGCATACACCTTCAAGAGTAAAATACGTTTGAACAAATTTTTCAAAAGCAAATACAAATAATAAAAATAAAAATATCTCTATTAAGATCACTTAAAACGATCCTTCTTCAAGCTACTAGCAACCGTTGCCTCCCCGGCAACGGCGACATTTGATTAGCCATTTTTTAGTTGGGATGACCAATTCAACAATTTATCGAACCACAGGGAGGTAGGTACTAGTGCTTAAGCGATCTCACATTTCTTGTAATTTTATAGAGATGAATCATCAAAGATTGGGTGATCAAACAAGTAATTAAAATCAATCCATGCAAGCAAACAAGCAATGATCAAGCAAATAGAATAGATAAATGAAAGTTGTTTTCCAAATTAAGTAAAAGTGAGATTAACAACAATTAAGAAGTGAAAATCCTAGGGGGATCAATGCATCAAATTCATATGAACCATGGGTATTAGACTAAGGGCCAACACTAAGTTCACCTAAACTCCCTCTCAAGAAGGATAGGATATGGAATAAAGCTCAATGGATTAGTTCTCACTCAAGCAATTCCAACTAGGTACTAAGCTTGAAATCACACGATTAATCAACCTCTCGATCAAACCAATCGGATGTCCTATCAAAGGGTTCTAAATTCCAAAGGATTTCTCAATCTTTTTACAATTTATAATTCACATGAAGTGTATGACAAGATGATTCAATCAATTATCCTAAATATGCAATTGACTTCTCAATCTAATCACATGTTTAAAAGAGCTAACCACACAAATCATCACAAACTTCAAGATCTAAAGCATCAATGATAGAAAATCAATTAACCCAATCAACATATGAATTCAAATACACAAATACCAAAATTATCCAACAACTCTCATGTTGCTAATCTCACAAGGGAGATTAGCCTACCATATTCAAAAGGAAATCAACATAGACATTAAGATCCTTACAAATCATGATAAACAATAAGGTTTCAGTACAAAGTATGAATGAAAACTCCCTTTAAGTACTTCAATGGTGATCTCCTTGCTTCCCTTGAAATTCTTCTATCTTCCTTGCATCTTTTCCTCAATTGGAAGAAGATTTTGATGGTGGGATAAAGGTATATGGAATGGATGGTGAATGGATGAAGATGATGGTATGAATGGAAGGAAATAGTGTGTGATCTAGGTGTAGGAGTGAAACCCTTGTGTGGAATATCCAATCTCCCTTCAAATGTTGAACTTGAGGCTATTTGTACCCTCTCCAAGTTGGGCCACGAATTTAACATTGATTGGGCTTTTTACATACACTTACACACATTGGCAGGTGAAAATTTGGATTTTTGGCCCAAAAAATGCAACTCGAGTTAGCCTTAACCAACTCGAGTTGCAACACGAGTCGAGGTGCATGTGTGTAACTCAAGCTGATCTAGCTCGACTTGTGTTGGCATCTTGAGCATCCGCCTATTCGGTCGTGTTGCGAGGCTCTGAAACTGAAAAATCTTAGGAAGGTAGCTCAACTCGAGTTGCAAGTCGAGTAACGACTTGACAACTCGAGTAAACTCACTTTATGATTTTTGGTCACTGCTTTGCTCCCAACTAGACTCGAGTGGCAAGTCGAGTTGGACCTTGCAACTCGAGTAAGCTCTTTGGACGATTTCTAGACCCCAACTCTACCTTAAGTCAACTCGAGTTGCAAGTCGAGTTGGGTCTTGCAACTCGAGTTGGATCTTTTCAGCCTCATTTCTTGCTCGTTTCAGCTTTTGTTCCATGTTTGGTCCGTTTTCACCTATTTTACATACGTTTAAGCTCATTTTACACATTTCTATAAAAATACATAACACAACCAAATAACACATAAAATATGGGTAAAATATTACGAAAATGGATATAAAAAGACACTAAAATATAGGTGAAAATATCACTCATCACAATATCTTCTACTATGGATTGGATTGTGAGTCGTAAATTCTTATTAATGCATCATCAGGAAGAGCGATGTTATCTAAGACAGGATTTGAAGTAGAAAAGTTATTTGAAGACATCTCTATGAATTCACGTGACTGACCTACAGAGAGAGTAAGAGGATCATATGTACTTGGCAAGGTAGCTGTAATAGTTATGATATTTACACACATGTATATATATTATGTATATACATACTTATTTGTATATATCTATTGATTATGTTTATCTACTTAGCATATCCGTATATATATTCCTTTTAAATTCATATTGTGATATCTCTACAATGATTTTCTCTAGTGCTCTCAAATCTTCCCATGAATTTAAGACTCCACTCAGTATACACCGTAAGACTCTCAACTTATTCTACATGATTTCTTCTATTTCTTTAGAGGATCTTGATCTCCCTCATTATTTAAAACTCTCGCAAAAACCTAGTTGTGACATCGTTGATGAACACCAAGTGGACTTCTATTGGCTCATATAGTGACTAGAAACTGAATCACAGTGACCTAGTTTCGAGTGTTTACCATCTAGTTGCCTCAACAACAGATAGGTCAACCTTACATGTTTGATGTTGGACTTTGTCATGTAAATACGTAGTTCATCGTCTTCATAAACGTAAGCCTTCTCCCTTCATCATCTTGTTAGAGAAAAGTGAGTTTTGATTGTTGTCTCCTAAACTGGATTAGTTTTTGTATTCTTCCAGGACTGTTGCTCTTTCACGTATCAATACACTAGTTCTCCCTCCTTGAATCCTTAAGTATCCACACTTTTTTCCTTCATGGAGCGTAGTTACCAATCTCATATATATATATATATATATATATATATATATATATACATATGCACTTGTTCTTGAGAATTTTTATAGCAGACTGACTCATAGTGTATGCTTTGTAATATGTAATTATTCCAATATAGTTAACCTTCGACATACTACGAACATACATGATGGGGCTATTTAGGTTTTATGATATTTATTAATGCCTACATATATCTATATGCTATATGGAATATAGTAGCAATCACTTAGTATACCCGAATATAAATATACAGAGACTTATACGCATAGATTTGACCTTAAATTTATTTATGTCAATGGATGGGTTC
Source organism: Pogostemon cablin (assembly GCA_023678885.1). Lineage (NCBI taxonomy): Eukaryota > Viridiplantae > Streptophyta > Magnoliopsida > Lamiales > Lamiaceae > Pogostemon > Pogostemon cablin. The sequence goes on along the minus strand of CM042959.1, from coordinate 31,435,931 downwards.
CTTTATTTCTCTTGATTTATGCACAACTTTGCCACTAAGAGGGCTGCCACGTTTTTACCAACATGATGTGTAGTTAGTGGGTTATCTATATTTTACCTTATTTATATGTATGTATAGCCAATCTTAGTTTGATGTTTAAAACAAACTAGGCATATTTTTTGTATAATTATAGTGCTCATGCAGTACGTATGTGTTGGCGTTTGGATCTTTTTGGTTAACGTGAACCGTCAGGGTTCTATGTGTTTCTACAGCGGAAGCAAGAAAATAAAAAACGCATTACCTTTCACCAGGGTATGTTGAAGGAGAAGGATTCTTGCTGGCAGCCTGTGCAGTCTCACCATTTTGGCCATAACTCCCTCGTCTGATCTTCGATTGGAGTGATCTACATGCCAAAATGATTCTCTCTTCCGTGGCTTTCCACCAGTATATCACACGTCCAGTTTGGACTTCTATATGATCTTAGAAAAATTAGTGAAGTTGACGGACAGAAACAGCAAACGACCTTCCGGTCTTCTGTTATATTCCTAAGCCACGTCTTGACGTTGGTGTGGGCAACGATCTACAAGACGAACTCAGTCTACAATCCTAATCTGCCTTTAACGTGTGTTATGTGTGTGATTCAGATTCTAGATTGATGAGATTAGCTATTATATAGGCTACAACAGGGACTAGGAGGAGAAATTAGAGTTTGGGCCTCCCATTGGGCTTAAGCATCCAAGTTTAGCCCAAAACTTATACTTAAGTCCAATAATAATAAATCATTCCACTAAAGAAATATTATTGCACTGCCACCCTAATTCCAAATTACGTTTATGGGCTCCTTCTTATTATGAGCCCATTAATCTTCCCGTGTTTAAGATTCAATGCTCATTAATTAATTAAGTTACTGAAAACTCTATTAATTAATATAATTACCGAGAGTAGTACCACTCAACCTTATTATCATGCGCGAATAAATTCACCTACAGGGTTTATATGATAATCCTTATGAGCTCCTCAAGGGGACATCATCAACCAATTCTGTTAGGACACGGATTTCTTCTACAATGAACAGCACACCATAGAGACTGCACCATCTCCTAACTCACTGAGCATATTGATTTAATAATTAAATCTCACCCATTGATGAATTAAAGACATAAATACTGGCTTACGTATCGAGGTTATTGTATAGGAATTAAGAGGACGAACTTCCATAATAACTGAAATCTAGTTCTATTATATAGTCAGTATAAACCGAACGATCTTACCGCGGTCCTGCTCAATGTACTCAAAATGAACTAGTATAATTTTATAGTCAAGATAGACTAATGCAAAATCACACTACAACCATACCGATAGATAGTCCCCGTCTATCTCGATTGTGAACACTGTTTATACTTTATAAGAAACCAATAATATGATCTTTCATGTGACGCCGCACACCACATTATCTACAGTATAAAGTAAATAGACTTTTGCAATAACGTAATTGCAAACATTTGATCACATGATTCTCATTTCAAATATTGACATAGCATTTTTCATACAAAAAGCAAGACTTTTAGTATACAATCCAACAGTATGTTATCTACATGATTACTAACTAACTAGTTACTTTTTAGAAGTATACACCTATCCATGCCTAAACTTAGTATTATTATTTCTAAGGATTTTCATTCCGTCCCGTAGAGAAAATTCATGTACATGTACATGATCATATTAATGCTATCTAGTCTCATTTTTAACTATCCAATTAGTTTATATTTTCTTATTATAATTAGATGTAAGTCATATTTATATTTTTATATTAATAGGCGTCGAAGAGTTCGTGAGTTAGAAGTTCTGATGTATCAATATTTTGAATTATCGTCTATTCAGTACATTTTAAAGGTGGGAAAATTCTTACTTGACTTTGTTATCTGCTGCTTGTGATATTTTTGAGTTCATGCATGTATATATAGATCTCCTGACCTTTATAAACGAGGCATTTACTACTTGAATAATTGAGAAATCTTATTCAGTACATTTACATTTACATCTACATTTCATGTTACTTATTTGGTATTTACATGTGGTGTTTAATTTTGTTAAGTATGTTTCTCCACTGAGCTTGTGGTTTTGCTCACCCCAAATTTTTTTTATCATTTCAGATGGAGGAGCTGGCGTGGTGAGACATAAGGAAGATGCTTAGCACAATTTCATTTTCATTAAGACTTTATTATTATTTCTAAATTTTTGCTAAACTTATTAACTTATGCAATTTATTTCAAGTATTACATTTGGATTTTATAACTTATCAAGTTGGATCTTTTGATTATTAAATTTTATTTCCTTTAAGCCTCTGCTAAAAATAATTTATTTATTTAAATATGATGTTTTTAATTAGTTAGAAAGTTAGGGTGTGACAGTAGCACATGTTAAACATCAAATGGTGAAGCTTAATAGGGATGATGAGATCGACTCTAGTCTAGCTAACATCAACAAGTTACTAGAGTCCCAGCAGAAACAAATTACAAAGTTGGCACAAAGGGGGCCTATTATGCAGCAGCAAGAAGTGAAGAGTGTTGAAGATACCTTCAATCGATACATAGCTATGTTAGATGCAAGAGTTGATCGTCTTGAGGCTACTATGAATGCTAATCATGCATATTTGTCTAAGCAGTTGAAGGACCTTACTTTGATAATGGGGCAGATGGCCGGGAACATGAATCAATCGACACAAATATTGGAGAAAAAAATATTCCTGAAAGAGTGCCATGCCATCACATTAAGGTCTGGAGAACAGTATGATGGACCGATAACACTGGAAATAAATTCTAAAGCTCCAGGAGCTTGATTCAACCTCGGTTTGACCAAGCAAGCAGGTTGAACCACATCACCGAGGTCAAACTAAGCACCTGGAAAACCTTCGGAACATCCAGACGGACGGTTCATCCAGTGCCACCCTGGTTCGACCAACCCTGAAGGTCAAACCATGGTCGAACCAGCCTGTCCACGACCCTCTATTTTTTTATATCGGGTTCGACCAAAATAGCTCTGGTTCAACCAAACCTCTTGGTCGAACCAAGGTCAAACCAATCTATCTGCAACATCCTATTTTTTTTGAAGCACGGTTCGACCACGATCATCATGGTTTGACCAACCCTATTGATCGAACTGACCTGTCTAGGAGATGCCATACTTTCTAAAGCCCGATTCGACCACGACACACCTGGTTTGACCAGCACTCATGGTCGAACCGCCTTGTTTGGTATCATTTTCCACGTGTAATGCTTTACTTGATGTTAATGATACTCCAGTGCCATCGCAAGGGTAGAATACTGAGCTTATAGTAGAAAAAAGTGGGAAAGAGCAAAAAGGATGAGAGCCGAGAAGCTTAGACTGCAGATGGACAATGAAGATATGGTTTTCTCTCTTGATAAAGCAATTAAGATGCCCATGGAGACTCAATCATGCAAGAGCATATATGTGGTTTCTAACTTGTTTAATCTTGATTTTTCTAAGACAGATGACTCTGAAATTGAGTGGAAGATTGACAAGGAGGTGTTTAGACAACCATGAGAGGAAGGAAATTCTGAGGATCACATTTTTGTAACCAAGAAAGGTGAGGTGCTGAGTGTAGACAAGAAGAGGGAAAGAAAGTATTTGAAGGTGAGGATGCGAGAAGACCGCCATCTGATCTAGTAGTTTAAAAAGCGGTATTCTATCGTGACTCTCCGACATTAAATATGAGCGCCTGTTGGGGGCTTGTCCCTTCTGTTTTTTTTCTTCTGTGTGAGTGAGGAGTTATTATATTTGAAGTGCTCATGTTTTTCGGCAATTACATCTCTTTTCAAATTTAGTTTCAACTTATGTTTTTACTAAGTTTGAGGGGGGTGTGATGTACTTACCTCGTCTTATGAGTGTCAAGGGTATAATTTTTTCTTTTGTTGGTTGTTTATTTGTTAGGAGATTGATTTTTTGTGGCATATTAATATTTTAATTGGCGTTGGTATGTCAATTTTTTTGCAACTTACCTAATATTTAGTGTGTTGTATTAGTGTTTCTAGTGTGTGGAGTTGATTAGATAGTAAATTGAGTCTTTCTTATAGTTCTCCTATATTATTATTTATGAATCATGTGATGATGTGGTATGTTGAGCTTTGATGATAGATAAAGGTAAAAGAGTGGCAAGACGAGTTCTACACTAAGCTTGACCTGACCGAGTTGAACAACTCGAGGAGCTCGTGCACACTTCGAAGGAGAAATCAGGTGCACTCAGTTCCTTATTCTAATTTCTGTGCGCTTTTAATTCATGGAGTAGAAGGATTGAGTTCTTTGATTTTGGTTTTGGTATCCACATGAGCTTATATTTTTAAATTGTGCCTGAAATTCATATGCTTTTGAAATTGATTAAGGAAGTGTAGTTGATATATTGTGATATGAAGTTCTATGTGTACTTGTGAGATATTGCTTACCATGAAAGATGCTCTGTTACTTTTTAAAAACCCATGTGAGATTTAGAGCCTTATGATCATGTACATAATCACATGATATTTCTTTTCTGGTGAGTATCGTTCTTGTGTATGTATTCTAGAGCTTGCCTCTTGTCTTACTTGAAACTACATGTGTGTTAGATGATGGGAAATGATTTTAGGTCATCTTTCAATTTATGAGTCACTTAGCCAAATAATTTCCTACCAAATGATGGTTATCCGTAGTTAGCCCCGTTTAGCCTAAAAACCTCATTCTTTGGTAGCCTACGAGAAATAACCACTTTGAGCACTGAATTTTTTGAGCCTTGATTACCCTATATCTAGTGGAGAATTATCGACTTTTCAAAGTGTGTTGATGGAGTTTGATAACAGTTTGGGAAGGAATGAAATTAGTATTGAAACTGTGATTGAGCTTAAAAATGTATCTAAGAAAAATCGTGGAGTAGTTCTTAAATCTAGTACTCCATTGAATCAAACACCCTATGGTAGTGCTTAAATCTAGTACCCTATGGAGGATGCGAGAGGTAGTACTCAAAACTGGTACCTCAAGTAAAGGAAAAAGAAAAAGGAAAAAAAAAGAGAAGGAAAAAAATTGTGCTTGAGAAAAAAAAGTGAAAGAGTTGAGGAGGATGTTGTGCTTAATTGAAGTGAGTAAGAAGAATGTAAGATCATGATAGGCGTGCTTGATTGATCCGAGTTTTGAGTCACTTATCCATATATTTCCTACCTTAACCAAAGAGCCAATATTACCTCCAAAAGAAAAGTCTTTTTTGATCCCATTATCGAGTCATACTTTTATTGGTGGAGAGTTTGAGACTTTTGGCAAGCTTATGGTTATGCATGCACTTGAATTGAATTTGAGCGTAAACACCATAACCCATAAGTTACATCTTTTACACTCAAGTACGAGTGATATATACTTCTTGTGAGAATATATGAATGGAGCATTTGAATTGGTGGTGATTGTCTTATCTTGTATGCTGTGATTTATTATTACATGTAATAAGAGTTGCATGACCTAAGTTGAGGGCAAGTGTATTTTGAATAGGATATTTGTCATAACCCTTATTTTCCCGCTAATTTTCTTACTCTCTTTCTTTTTATTTTTATTTTGTTGCCTCGGGACGAGCAACGAGTAAGTTTGGGGGATTGATGAGAGTGATAATAAGTGTGTTTTAGTGTCCAATTTAACATATTTTGATAGGAATTATTATTATATATTAGCACAAGTGTCTTATATTCAATATATATAAGAAAAAAGTGCATTTGATTTGTTTAATTGTGTTATAGGTGGAAAAAAGATCAAAAGTGCAAAGTTGGAGAAAAGGTGCAACTTGTGCTAGATTGTTGAAAAACACAAGTCCAAATTGTGTAATTTTTCTGTATTTTTATGGAGCTCAAAATTGAAATTGTCATATATGGTTGGAAATCTACAGAAGAGAGGGTCATTTTGGAATAAGAAACACCTCAATTGGAGTCAAAACGAGAAAGTTATGATCGAAATGATGGCGTCGCACAAGCTGTTTCTACTCAGCACGACTGTTCCACATTACATGACTTGTTACATCTTCAAATATTAAAATTCTGGTAAGGTCTTTATATGAATAGAAAGCCAAGGAAAAGAGGATTGCGTGAGAGCAAAAATCACTAAAATCAGAGTTTGGACGAGGAAGTTATGCTCAAAATTGTGAAGTCGCGCAGCTGCCAGCGAGAATTTTCGAGAATTTTCGAAAATTACATATTTCTTGGAGCATATTTAATCTCCTTATCACATAATCCTCCATGATTCACCCATGTCTTTTATTTTTTTTATTTAATTCCCTTCTCACACCTATATATATTTTACATCATTATTCATGTGAGAAGGCATGGCAACACAATCATCCTACACCCCACAAGTGGGGGTCACCCCCCAACCATCATCCACATCCTTTCCTCCATCCATCCATCACTTTGAAAATTCGTCTGTGGAATCAAGAGGAGAACCAAGAGGAGGATTCAAGAAAGAGAAGGACGTGACGACGCCCACATCTAGGGTTTTATTCATTTCCTAATTTATCTTATTTTTCCGGACTACGGGTAAGGTCTATCCAACAACTATGATTGTTCTTCACAACATCATGGGCTAGAACCGTTTTGGTAGATCTAAGATTTTGAAAGTTTTTATGAATTAATTGAACTTTTGTGTGTATACTCCGTACAACACTACTTGTGGATTTATTTTATATAAGACTATGTATTTTTAATTCATACTCAGAGTTATTTTGTGCATCATTAACTGTTATGTAGAGTCTGAATACATATCTTGAAAAAAATTGAGTGCATCCATTGCTGAGCAGGATTCCATGTTATGATTCTAAGTGAGGGGACTCCAAAACTTCAATAGAACTATCTTATATAAATACTTTTTAATTGAATTGAATTCGGGTTAATAAGTAGGATAAAGAGAATAATTTTATAGTACCTACAAAGGGAGATCATATCAGGTTAGAGTATCAATCCTAAGGGAAAATAATTAATACTAATAGTACCTAGAAAGAGGAGTGAAATTATATCTCTTGCTCCAAGGTTATTCACACGTGTTACACGCATATTTACTTGTGTCTATAGAGTAGATTTGCATGATTTAGTGATGCGTCCATATTCCACAAGGCAGAGTTGGACATTGATACACGAAAGGGAGATTAATGAGTGAAACTGGATTACTCTAGGGCTACCTATTCTCCATACTTGATTCACTTTCGTATTCTTCTAGTGTTTATTTTATTTTATTTGTTATTTTAATTAATTATTTAGTAGTTAATAATTTCATACCTCAATCTTATTGTCATCTTATCTTAATTAATTTAATTAATAAATAAATTGATAATACACCATCCTTTGGGTTCGATATTTAACTTGGTCGCTTGCTTAAGCTGCAACTGATATCTTTCATACTTGGGGATTAATTTTGTGTGTAAAGAAAACGCGCATCATATAGCACCACATTAATGTAAAGATTGTTGTATTCAGTCATTTCAGCATTTTAGATTTATTGAAGGTAGGTATTGTCGTAGCTTGATTAATACCCAATTGTGCATTAAGGATACTAATTAATAATCATTCTATAATATTAACTATAGTTGATAGTTGATGAGCGTTTTCTCAACACACAATTAATCCCCAAGTATGAAGGATATCAATTGTAGTTTCGAAGGTGACCAAGTTAAATATCGAATACACAGGACGAATAAATATCAATTTAATTACGTTCTAGTGATTATGACTATTTTGGAAATAAAATAGTTGGTTTGTAAATTAAGTAATAATTGAAATAGCAATTAAATAACAAGAACAAGAAAATAGTAGTTGTGATCAAATAAGATAATAGGTAGTTCGTCAGGCCATCCAGTTTTCTTCGTTAATTCGTACTTTCGTGTGTCAATGTCCGACTCTGCCTTGTGGTTTATGAACGCATCGCTAGACCATACAAATCTATTCTATAGACATAAATAGATAAGCTTTTAACACGTATAAATATCCTCAGAGCAAGACGTATACTTTACCTCCCTTTCTAGGTACTATCATAATCAATTATTTCCCGTGCACTTAGTACTCTAACCCGATTTGATCTCCCTTTTTAGGTACTATAAAATTATACTCTTTATCCTACTTGTTAACCCGAATTCAATTCAATTAACAAACATTCATATAAGACAGTTCTAATAAGACTTCGGAATCCCTTCACTTAGAATTATAACAGTAAACACTGCTCATTAGTGAACACACTCAACCAATAACCATGTTATGCATTCAGACTCTACACAACGATTATTGATGCACAAAACAACTATGAGTATGGATTAAAAACGTGCAATCTTATATAAGCTAAACCACAAGTAGTGTTAATAACATAAACTAGAAACACTATAAACGTCATACCCTTTACAAGACTATAATGTACCCTTTACTCATCAACAATATACCCTTTGCACCATGTCATAATACCTTAATAAAATAAACTTAAAACACTCTAAACTCCATACTCTTTACATGATCACAATGTACCCTTTACTCATCAATGATATAGCATTTACTCATAACTAATATACCCTTTGCAACTTCATACAATTTACATGACTACAATATACCCTTTACATGTTCACGATATACTCTTTACTCATCAATAATATACTCTTTGCACTGTGCCATAACACCTTACAAATATAAACTTGAAACATTGTAAACTCCATACACTTTACATGACAACAATGTACCCTTTACTCATCAACAATATACCCTTTGCACTGTGCCATAATACCTGACAAACATATAAACTCCAAAAAATGTAAACTTCATACACTTTACATGACCACAATGCACCATTTACTCATCAATAATATACCCTTTGCAATGAATAATCACACTAATTAAATTCAAATGCAAATTAGCAAAGTGTAAATGAAGAACCAAAATATTATGATATTTTCTTCACATACAAAACATAAACAGTCTAACTATACTAATTCAACTATTTATATAGTGATCATATACTATAGAAAAATCTAATCATTCATAGCTTACACAGTTATAGCCCAACCTTGATGTTAACTACCTTAATACATTAGTCATTAGCACAATGTACCCAAAAGGTGAAGCAACCAACAAATACCATCAAATATATTTCTTTACCAATCTAACTTTTTCACAATTCTTTTTATTTCTCCTTGGCAGCCCTTTAGCGCTTTTTCATTTTTTTCTCAATTTTTCCCTTTAAATGTCGAGACTGCTTCTACAGCCTTTCGCAGCTCTCATCTTATTTTGATTTTACAGCATTGTTGCACAAATCTCAACCCTTAGTATAAGCCAAATGTCAAGCTTCATGGAAAACAAAAGTCATAATAAGTAATTGAATAAATAAACTAAGTTTTTATTTTACATATAAATATACAAGCAAAATAAATAGTAAAATAAAAATTACAATGCTCAATTTAGGAGTAAGATAAAGGTATATAGGACCAAATTTCATAACTTCTACAAAAAGGATCAATTTTCTAAACAGCATCTCTGCTTTTCTAAACTCATAGAAAGGACCTAATGTACCGTGGAAGTTCTATTGCTGCATCCTTACTCAAATTATACTCTCTAATAGAGTATGAGCATATAATAAAGAGCCAACAAAAGATCGAGATATAAATCCCAATAACATATTATAATAAATTGAACCAAAATCAATTAGCAGTCATACATGTAATATATTATAAAGAGCCTAACAAAATGTTATAATAACTTCTAAAGATAGGAAGCTCCATGATTCAACAGTATGTCCAAATCAACATGATATTGTTGTTATGCTTCTTATGGAGTTAAATTTCTCTCTTACAATATCCACAAATTATAATTCTCTTTCTATCTCACAAGGAATTAATTCTATATTTTTTGAGATTGAAATATATATAGAGAGATGTAATAGTTGGATGTGTAATTAACATAAGGGTTGATGTCGAAATAGGATATCCAATTGTTTAACATCTCTAATAAAATGCAATTTAACAAACAAAAACTTTTAAATGTTTATGTGAACATTATGTCTTCTCTAGATAACATAGAAAAACCAAAACATTATTAAAACCATACAGTACAACATGTAGCAAATTGCAAGTGATTGAACTTACCAATGAAAACCCTAAAAACGAGCCTCTTTCCTTCTGATGAAAATAAAAATTCATTAACCTAAATATATCACCATCGCACTTAAGATAGAAAGTATAGTGATGGAAACCTTTAGATTCTCCGGATTTGAGTTTAAACGGGTACAATATCACAAAGAGAAAAAAGAGAAAATAAGGTCATAAGAAAATACCGTCACCTTGCGATCCAATAGCCTTCACTTTGACTCGACGAATCATCGAATACACCGTCGTTAATGGGCGGCGAGTAGCAGCCGAAAAACCGAGATGAGAATGAGATATCCATAGCGTGCTGAGAACGGGAATGAGAGAAGTGTGAACGTGAGGAATGATGAGAATGGATTAGCGTTTTTTTTCCTTAAGTATTCTGGGTTGGGTTATCAATATGGGTAGGGTTGTGGTTGGGCACACGGGTGTAAATCCGTGCGTCTGGGGACACAATAGCTTTTGCCATAAAAAATAATCGATAAATTAGGGTATGTATAAATTTCAACAGTAATTTCTCATTTAGAAAATAATTTTTTTAAATTTATTTTATTATTTGTATTAATTTTTTTTTCAATTTTATATTTTAATAAAATTAGCATAAATGATAATATGTTCGGTTATAGTTTCTAAAAATATATTATATTTAATAAAATTTTGATAATATTAACTAAAATTAATATAAAATAATTCACTAAACGTTATTATATGTCGAAATTAAAATTTAATATGTAGTATATTATGTATGTGTAATAAAGTAATAAAAACATCATTATATTTAATTATGATCCCATTAAAAATTAAATGAATAATAATAATTAGTAATATGCATACCTAATAGCTTTTATTGATCAACTAATGAAAAGAAAAAACCTATAAATTTTTTGTTTAGAGAATTATAAATTTTCAATACATATGTTTTTTACAAATATAAATAAGGAATTTATTTCACAAAAATATACATTATGATATATTTTTATTGTGTATCTACGTATTAATAATTGGTTATTTCTTGCGTGAAAGCGTCTCACAAAAGATTATTTTACACTTCTTAAAATAGTTATTACTTTCGATGTAAAACGTTATTACTTTCATTATAAAATGTTATCGTCTTTTATTAATATTATAAATTGTTTATGAAATTGTATTATTATTATTTATTAATTGAGTATCCTTTTTATTATACAAGTTATTATTTTCTATCCATTTCACGTGGACGGTCGACTCACATAAATTTTTACCTCAATAATTAGTATTTGTAGTGAGATTTTGAAATTTTAATATTGACGTAATTAATTAATGAAGGATTGACTTACGATGTCGTAATTGGAAAGGAACACATAAACTGTTTGAAAATATAGATTTAGGATGATCCAATTGTAGCTGACTCAAGCCTCTTATAAATATATCTCATCTTTAAAGGTATCAAAACTTCTTCTCAATGCCATATAAATAACTCAATCCATCCTCGACTATTCACTCTTTTTTTTTTTTTTACCTACGAGTATAAAGGATTAATTGTAGTACATATATAATCAAGTTAAATATCAAGCTCACAAAATTAGAACTAAATAAATTACCACATAAAAATAATTTGCATCACAAATAATTAAGACAAAATAATATTTTTGAGTTTGAAAATATTAAAGAAAAATAAATACTAAATAAAATAAAAAGTGAAAATAACACATAGTGTTTAAGAGAGAAGATAAGATAAGCTCTAAAAAATTCAATTAAAATCAGTTAAATCAAATCACTAGACAATCAGGTTAAAATTTCTGTAGAAACTATGATAGCAATCACTTAAATATCCTAAGCCTCTTATATCAATTAAACTTAACACGTAAATCTAGTTCAAAACCTTAGATGCAGAAGAATAATTCTTAATTAATCTATTTTTAGATATTAATTAACAATGTTTATATTTTTTATATACTTATTTAAAAAGTCACAATCGAGTCAAAATATATGCATAAAGTCAAATAAAAGACTTGACTAGATAATGACTTCTTCAAAGCAAGGATGAAAATATCGATATCGGTTAAAATATTGGTACCCCAAATTTACGAATATATCAATGGATATATCGAATATTGATATCGATTTCGGTAAAAATTTAAAAAATCACAATAACTTGAAAAAAAATAGAAGAAAATTAAGTTATTAATTTTTCAATATATTATAACTAATTTTAATATATAAATATAATTTAAAATCTCAATAAAAACTCGTAACACATGATAAGCACATCAATGACATATTTAAATAGTTTGGAGTCATATAACAATTACTATTTGTTGTTTAATACATAATAACTAATACCAAAATGATGATCTATGAAGTTCAAATATAAAACATGTAATGTCGTCTAGATCTAAACAATATTGGTACAAGCTCATAAAATTAGTGAAATCCTGAACATAGTTCTGAATGTGCCAGTAATACGTCGTTCTATCTTGTCCAATTATTTGACTATGGATTGGATAGTGTGGGTTAATCCAATCACCATATTATTGGGGCATGATTGAACAATGATTGAACCCTCTTAATTTACTTAGTCATAATAATGTTAATGAAAATTTATAATAATTTTAATAAAAAATAATAATTAATTAATCAAATGTAAAACAATAGCACACCATGAGATGGTTTCACGCAAGTGTTGCTTTATTTTTTATTTTGTTTTTTTTAACTGAACATATTAATAACAAAAAAAAGTATTTGGTTAGTAAAACAAAAAAATATTTTATTTTTTAAAATTATAGATAATTTATCTATATTTTCGATATATCCTCGATATTTTGTCAATATTGTATCGATATTTCCTCGATATATCTCGATATTTTGGAAATTTTGAACTGTGGCAATTCGATATCGATATATTTTCCGATATAAAAAAAATATATCTTTTTCCCCCATATCGATATCGGTACTCTAAAAAAATAGATATATTGTGGATATATCATGGATATATCAGGATATTTTCGTCCTTGCTTCAAAGTAATATCATGTCAATATTGAGTTAAAAGTTTTGTTCATTTTGGGCATTTTTAAACATAATCTTAAAAAGTGGATACTAAAGAAAAATAGTAAAGTTGCAGGCCACTATGCTTCATTACTTCTATTCTAATACTCCCTCCATCCGGTTCTAAGGTATCTATTTGCTTTTTGCACGTGGATTAAGCAATATTATTATTATATGTAAAGTGGGTAGTTGTATTAGAGGAAAGTGGTGGGCCATATTGTATACTTTTTTACTAAATAGGGGAAATGAATATCTTTAAAGCGGACGCCAAAAATATTAAAATGGATATCTTAGAAGCAAACAGAGGGAGTATTAGAATAGAGTGAGGCTCTTGTGCACCCGGGCGCACGGAACACATTCCGTGCGCCTTTACAATTTTCATGCCCCTTTACAATTTAAACCCCTAGCAATACATAGGTTTAAATAGGATTGGAGGGGAGGGTTGTGCTCACATGGGGACACGGAGCATCTTTCCGTGTCCCCGGGCGCACAGGAGCTTTTGCCATTAGAATATTGAAATAAAGTTAATCTCTTGTAAATCGGGTTTCCATCATAGACTCTTGTAAATTCTGTGGTTCTCCTTAATTTAAACACTCTAACAATATATAGAGTATATAGGATTGGAAGGGGAGATCATATAATTTATACCGTAAACTCGATTTATACAAATACTTGTGATTGAAGTAATTAATGAAATATTTGACTTGTGGTGTGTGGTAATGTTTGTGATTGAAGTAATTAATGAAGGATTTGACTTGTGGTGTGTGGCATGCAATTCATGAAAAGGAACGCATAAATTGTTTGAATTTTGAAAAGATCGGTTTCAATGAAGAATATCCAATATTAGCTGCGGCTCAAGTCTCTTTCAAACTTCATTCATCTCAATGTTCATAAATCACTCAATCCATATACATGCCCATACTTTCTATTTTTGCCTACTAAGCAAATATTTTGGACAAGTTTTGTGTGAGATTGTCTCATGTATTTTGGACAAGTCTTGTGTGAGACGAATAAAAAGTGATATCATCATTAATGAAAAGTGATACTCAATCGATGAAAAGTAATAATGGTACAGTGAACAATTATCATGAATAAACAATTTATAGTATAAATAAAACGTGATTATATTTTATAGCGAAAATGATAACATTTCATAGCGAAAATGATAATGATGTTATCACTTATTATTTGTTCACTTAAAAGATTACGTGAAACGGTCTCACACAAGTATTTGATAAGCATTTTTGTCGCATAAAAAGTTATTCATTTGTTTGTTTCACGACATTCTTTAAAAAAAAAATTAATAAAATACACAATATTTTAATTTCAAAATTTTATCTCTGCATAACAAATACTCCATATACTTTTTAATTTATTTATTGCTAAAAATACAAAAAAATAAAATAAATAAATAAATCAATCAAAGCTTTTTTCTTCTTAAACATGTAGAAAAATAAATGGGGAGGGTGTTTCAAATTGTGAAAATCATGTACATTTACACATAAAAATCTTTACATTAAAAACATTTTCCATTAAATATTATACCCAAAACTTGATATATACTTCTGATGGAGGGAGAGGGTAGATACTAAGGGCCAGCATTATAAAAAATTGAGGTAGCCTAATTATTTAGGGTAGGTCTTTCGCGATACCATCTCACTTGAGATCATTTTTCACTTTTTAAAATAGTTATTACTTTCGGTATAAAACATTATCACTTTCGCTATAAAATGTTATCACTTTTTATTTATACTATAAATTGTTCATGAAATAACATCATCACTTTTTGTGAATTTATTATCACTTTTTCTGTATAAAAATTCTCACTTTTTGACCGTCTCACGTAAAGGCTTACGTGAGACAGTCTCACACAAGTCTTTGTCAATTATATAAGATAATCTAAAGTTTATAAATCAAATAACCACTAATAGAAACACTCCATTTTTTAGCAACGGAATTTACTAACGTAATTCAATCTGTTGGTAATTACCAATGGATTGGCAACCAAAATGATATTTTTCTATTAGCAATGGAATACCAACGGATTTATTATCTATTTTACCAACGGAATTAAATCCGTTGGTAATTACTAACGAATTACCAATGGAATCTTTATATAAATTACCAAGAGAATTTTTAGCAACGGATTACCAACGGAATTGATTTTTTGTTGCTAAAAATTACCAACCCCCACTATACCAATGGAAATTTACCAATGGATTCTGTTACCAATCCGTTAGTAAACCAATTTAACAATGAAATTAAAGCTCTTACCAACGGAATACCTTTGGTAAAAAATAATTTTTTGTAAAAAAAAGTTTTTTATAGTGAATAGTGTAAATTTTATGGTTTCCCCTTCTAATCCTATTTTATTGTATATGTTTCGCTAGAATTTAAATTAAAGAATACTATAAAATATATTACACCGCGAAACCAAATTAACTCCTAAATAAAAGCCTACTATTTCAAGTTTGGCATGTGTATGGGTGGAGGAATAAGGAATATGTGTTATATATGTTTTCTAATTAATTTATGTTAATTTTGTGTAAATAGAAGAACGACGATTTTGTGTTGAAAATAAGGATATATGATTACTCCACTATTTGATTTTATTTTGAGGGTCTCATCTTCAAGCTACCAAATTTTGAGGTTTGTGCTAGATCCTTTTTCATTTATATTAATTATCCTTTGTTTGCATATTTGTTTATGGGAATTAGATTTATTTAACTTTTTAGTATAAAGGGTAAAATAGAAATATTAAGGTAAACTTACAATTAAAGATACTCCTGGGATATTTTTATCCCTTAGTACAAGTACGAAATTTTTTTTTTAATATCGTAAATATAAGAAAAAAATGGTTTTATCCCTTTGTACAATTACGAAATTATGAAATTTTTTTTAATATAGTAAATATAAGAAAAAATATGGATAAATTAGTAATTTTGAGAGAAAAAGTAAATAAAGTTGTTGGGAATGATGAATAAAATGTAAAAAAGTAAATAAAATTGTTGTAATTGATGAATAAAGTATAAAAAGTAGGTAAGATTTATAGTGTATTTTTATTATTAATGGAATGAATAAAAATATGTGGAGCAACTCAAAGAGTAAGTCTCTTATAAATCGAGTTTACATTATAAACCTTGTAAACCATTTAGTCCACTTTAATTTAAACATCCTTGCAATACATAGGGTATATAGAATTGAAAGAGGGGATCTGATACGATCAAATATTTCAGAATATTTGATTTTATTTAGATATGATATTTACTTTTTTTATTTATTCATGTTTCCATATTTATATTTTAGGAGTGCTTTAAACATGTGTTTAGGGATTAATATTGGATATTGAAAATAAGATATTCTCTGTATCTTTGTCATTCTTATCATAGCTCTCTTTTTTCTTCCTCCCCCTATCTCTCGATCTCTCTTTCCCTCTCCCCTCCATTGGTATCTCTCCATCTATCTCTCTAAATCCTCTTTATTCTGATTGAGGAGTTTGCACTCACTCGAAGAGTGTTGTTCGATACACTATCAATTTAGGGCATATCATTGGTGCTTTCGTTGAGAGATTTCAACATCATTGAGAGATCTCAATATGGACGATCAATCAGAAAAGCAACCGTGCGAAATAGCTTTTCAACGATTACAAGGGCGAATTGACAAACAAATCATCATTCATCACCAAACACAACAACGATTTTCTAACATAATGGAAGAGATCAGATATGTTATTCGAACCATGCCAAATCAAGGAGCCTCGAATTCGTCTGCAGGAGAAGTCCCCAAGTTCAATACCATGAAATTAGATCTGCCAAAATTTGATGGAATTGATCCTCATGGGTGGGTATTTCACATCGAAGAATACTTTAATTTTCATTATACCCCAGAAGATCAAGGCCTACGCATTGCGGCTTTTACGTTCAAGGGAAAGCAAAAGTCTGGTACCAATACATGAAAATTAATAATCTTTTTGCAGGTTGGCCAGATTTTCTTGAAAGAGTAAAGCTTCGCTTTGGTCCGTCACAGTTCGAAGATTGCCAAGAAAAGTTGTCAGAGTTAACTCAAGCCGACGAGTCGCGATTTTCTTCTCAAAGAGGGTTAAATGCCAATGTTGATGACAATCCCGCTAAGCACAATTCTGATGCTATGGCTAAAGTAACCAAATAAGATGTGAGTACTATCGCGAGGGGAAACTCACTTGGGCCAAAATAACTAATGGGGGAGCCTAGTCTGCTGGTACTCCGATTGCCAGTCGAAGAGATTAAAGTGATGCATAAAAAAGGCCTTTGCTATAATGGTGACAAAAAATGGTCAGTTAATTATCGTTGTCTGCTTATGGGATCTGATGATGGAGGCCATTATGAGATCGGTTCTATTCTACATCAGTTCAATTATTATCCACCTTGAGGACAAGGTGGTTTCTCAAGCCGGAGGGAATGATACGATCAAATATTTCAGAATATTTAATTTTATTTAGATATAAACTTTTACTTATTTTATTTATTCATGTTTTCATATTTATATTTTAGGAGTGCTTTAAATATGTGTTTAGGGATTAATATTGGATATTGAAAATAAGATATTCTCTGTATCTTTGTCATTCTTATCATGGCTCTCTTTTTTCTTCCTCCCCCTATCTCTCGATCTCTCTTTCCTTCTCCCCTCCATCGGTATCTCTCCCTCTATCTCTCTCAATCTTCTTCTTTATTCTGATTAAGGAGTTTGCACTCACTCGTAGAGTGTTGTTTGTGAGATACGCCCCAAATTTGTAGTGTATCAAACAACATTCTTCGAGTGAGTGCAAACTCCTTAATCAGAATAAAGAAGAAGATTGAGAGGGATAGAGGGAGAGATACCGATGGAGGGGAGAGGGAAAGAGAGATCGAGAGATAGGGGGAGGAAGAAAAAAGAGAGCGATGATAAGAATGACAAAGATGCAGAGAATATTTTATTTTCAATATCCAATATTAATCCCTAAACACATATTTAAAGCACTCCTAAAATATAAATATGGAAACATGAATAAATAAAATAAGTAAAAGATCATATCCAAATAAAATCAAATATTCTGAAATATTTGATAGTATCAGGATCACAGAGTTTACACCGTAAATTTGGTTTATACAAGTATTTGTACACCTAAAAATAAAAAGCGACCAATGATATGTTGGCCCAGTGGTTGAGGGGTCAACATTGAGGTGCCCCTGATTGAAAGGTCAGGGGTTCAAGCCCCCCGGAGCGCAATGGTGGAACAATTAATATTGAGGGCTACAAGCGGCAGTGTGGGAGGCTGAAACTCAGTGGGAACCTGCGGCTCGGTGGGAACCTGCGGCTGAGCTAGGGGAAGGGTCAGCATGGAGCAATCACCATCATGGAGCAATCACTTGGGGATCGACTCCTTGTGCGCAGTAGTTAAAGATATTAGGAACCTGTGATCCATTGTGTGGTTACCGCGATTTACTTGGAGGCAGTTCTGAGGGGCCGGGACTGTTTCCTCGAGGACTAGTCGGGCGTAAGCCCGGAACCTCGGTATCAAAAAAAAAAAAAAAAAAAAAAAAAAAATAAATAAAAAGCGGGTAAAAATACGTGGATTGAAAGGAATATCAAAATTAATTGATGAAGCGGGCTTAACCATGACTCAATATAACCCACCAAATGATAGTAAATTGGGTTTTGAGTGGCCGGGTGGTGCAGGTTGACCGGTAAGTCTAGCTTTTTTATATTTTTATTATGTGAATTTTATAATATTAATAAAAATACAATTAAGAAAATAGGTCAATAGAATTGGCGATCCACAAATTATAAAAATTCATTTTCATAAAAGATATTCCGTACAAAACCCTTCATATTTTTATTATTTGTTTCTTACACAAAATCATTCAACTTTACAAAAGAAAATATTATTTTATTCAATAATTTCAAAAGTTATTTTAATTTTAAATTTGCTACTTTTTTTCACACACATACTATTATTTTATACATTTTTATTACCCAAAAATATTACAACAGAGTTTATTGAAAAGAACATCTTTTTTAAATAACATGGAACTATAAACATAAAGCATTATGTAGTACGAAGGGAGTACATTTTAGCTAGTACATATTTGTTCATTGTACACTTATCTAAACCTAGCTATTTTGCAAAGCAAAGAGTTGGATATAAAAATTCTTGCGAATACTCGGGACATGTAATTAGTCAACAAAGAAAAATATTTACTTTTTAACTAGCTCACCCTATTATTAATTTTAGAATTAAACTTTGAAGATCAAACGATATTATAAATGGTGTACCATAGATATAACATTACGCGAACCATAAGCATGAAAACACTATAAATATCTTAAAATTAAGATTAAAATGGTATATAAGATAAATATGGTATATGATAATATTATGGTATAACAATTTAATATAAACCTATTTTTATTTTTATTTTTTTGCAGCCCATTTTAGCAAGCAAGTACACAGTGGTTGTACTTGATAAGAAGCTAAATCTCTCTCGCATTTCACCATCGATGATTTCCAAATTCAATCAATTCTGTATCAATAAGGAGGTGTGCCATGCATGTTATTAGCTAGTTATAACCTTTTTTTTTTTTTATAATTTGGTTATACGTAATCTCATTTCGTGAGATGAGACTCCAACATAATTAATGTAATACTAGGTGGGTGCACCTCACTTCGTGAGGTGTTTAACCCGTGTGTTAGTGTGTTTTAATTTATATGTTAAGCTATTATTTTGAATAAATGGATTAGTAAAGCATTAATATCATAATTGATAAAGAATTTAAATTGGGCGTCAGGATTACTTATATGTCTTTGGCTTATTCACTCAGTATTAAAGGTCTAATGTATTCTTTTTCAAATATATCATATGCATGTCGCAGCAAAGAAATAACTTTTAAATCTTTCAATTATCTTTAAAAAAAATGTGCAAGCTATTTTTAAGGTGGTTATAAGTTATGCCTCTTATAACATAATAAAATGGGGGTTTGATATAATTTCTTTTTTTTAATGAGTAATTTTGAGAATGCAGATATTTCTTTTTATATTGACATGTTAGTGTTGAGCAAGGATGAATGTATGAGTAAATTGAAAAGCATCAGAAAGAAAACGTACATAAGTGAATTAAAAAGCATAAGACGTAAAAATAATTTGTACAAATAACTTCTTCTGTAAAATAATAAGACAAAGTTTATTGATACATATGCGGTGCAGAAAAAGCCTTTATTTTTTCAAAATTATCTAGTACAATGTACAATATGAAAGATTCAAACAGTAGGATCATTTATTTACTCGTAGTCATGGATGGCGAAGCTCTTAACATTGAATTCTTGGGAGGGGGCAGGTGTTTCTGTGTCAATATAAGCTGCGTAGTCTAGTAAAAGTAGCAGTGTTTGATCCATGTGAAGTGCTTCATGGAACATTGGTGCCCATTACGGATTTTGAAGAAATCTTTTCAGCAATTCTTCTACCTCTTTCTGGAAAGCATAGTTGTAGTAGCATTGTGCACAATATTCACAAGGGCAAGGGCACTTATTTTCCATGTTTTTCCAGGGGGGAATATCCATGGTGTGTTCTTTAATGCATATGTATGTGGGTAGGTGTGCATATTAATAGCGACTGGGTGACTTATTTTTGGCATATATCAGAAAGTGTGCGGGTGAGCTGTAAATTAAAGCATTATCGTAGGGACATGTGTGGTAAGTTATAGACTAAATCATTATTGTAGGGACATGTGTGGTAAGTTATAGACTAAATCATTATTGTAGGGACATGTGTTTTCTTGTATGTATATGTGGCAATCAAAGGGGAAATGCATGTTGGCTTAGTAAGGATTTAACTTTTAGATGTGGATAGATTTTGGCTATGTAAGAAGATAAGAATTAGTATTCGTATACATAACGGTCAGTTCGGTAGTTGTTGTGAGGTATCTCGCTTGTAGAGAATGTGATAGTTTTATGTGTGAGCGAAACTATTATAGCAAAGATTAGTTGGAGATAATGCAGAAGGCTGGTGAAATTATTACAGTAAAGATTAGTTAGAGATAATGCAGAAATTTATTGAAATATTTTTGTTAATTGTGTTGTGTATCTTTTTGATGTTTTTTATTCATAATTTTGTTCTACCAAGTCAAAGGTATTTAGCGTATATCCAATGCTGTGGGTGTTCGTTACGAGTTTTCATTTTGGGGCTGTTAGTATGCAGTGTATGAGTAATTTAGTGTTAGGGTTGTCTATTTTGTGTGCTAATTCAGGAATAACAGTTGGGCAGGTTTTTGAGACCTTTGTTTTGGTTGATGTACATAGGGCGACAACTGTGTAGGGGCTTCATTTCAAAAGGAAAGGAACTTTTACAAAGTGCATTATTGTGAGTATTCTATGACATATTTGTATAGCAAGTGGGTTTAAGCAGTAGAAAGAATATGGAGGGAGAATAGATACGACGTAATGAATTTCACACCAGCGGAGGAGTGCAGATAATTAGAGATAACACAAACTCTGCAGAATAAGAAGCGGTTAAATGTAAATCATATGTGTCACCTTTATGGAAATGTAGGGAAGAGGATTCTTGTTGTTGGGATACGCATGTACTTAATGGTTGCCATGCTGTATTCCTGAAAATAGATGCTTTCATTTATTCATTAAAGTGTATGAGATATGTTGTATAAGTGATAACATATCAAATTACAAGAATTCTTTACAAGAGATCTATGTGAAGATTAATATGACAACCTAAGGGAAAAAAATCGATAATGGCAAGGATTTCATGGCATGGCTTTGATAGTCTATATGTTGCCAAGTTTAAACTAAAAGATAGAAGTTGGGTAGATGGATGAAAGTATCAAGTAAGCATGTTATGCTGCAGCAAAAATGTGTGTGAGCCTTTGTATGGGTATAAAATTTTCGAACTCTATAAAAGACGTTCTTAAATGTAAATATTGCAAACATCGTTATTGAAATATAATATATGCATTTAATATAGAAATTTTCTGTAGTAAATATAAACTTATCTAGTTTTTAACATCTCTTTATGTGAAAGTTTACAAGAGAAAGTGAAAGCTTACAAAGTTACTTTCACTCAACATAGATAGTGTACTTTAACATTTACTCTTTCCATCTCTCAATGTATTTTACATATTTTTATGTGCGAAGTTTAAGAGGTATTATTTGTTTTATTTTTACACAGGGTCCACACTATGAATTCAGTTCATACAACTATTTGCCTATTATTAAAGTTCCAGCATCCATTACAAATAAATAAATTTTCTGATTATTTATTGTACTTGCAGTAAGACGTAATGAGCAAAATTAATGATTACAAAGAACTAAATCCATGAAATCAAATGACATAAAACATTCAATATCCATATCTTAAAACCTGTCTTTGGGGTTGACAGCACTAGATTTTCAATTAATGATAACAAAGAACCAAATCCATGAAAACAAATGGGGGAAAACATTTAATATTCATACTTGAAAACCAACCTTTGGGGTTGACAACATATGCCCTTCAATTTGAATAAAGTTACTTGCCAATAGAAATACCAACAAGTTTTCAACATACGCTTAGCATTCTAATTGTTGGAAGTTCAAAAGAACTTTGGCATAGCTCTGCAAGGGCAACAATAAACACAACTGACACAAAAAAAATATTACGTTGTGAAGTTTATTCTGTGAACAAAAATGAATACCTTTCCACCTGAATTGGAAAGTAAATCACGCATTTTAGTGCGGTAGCATTAAAGCATGGTAGGTCAACATAATATTGCAGATTAATGAAGTAATATGCCTCAGAAAATCAAATACAGGCCCATGCTTGATAATGGGAAATTAAACGTAGTTTTAAAGCATAGCCGACGATAAAGATAAGGCAGCTCGAGTAATCCTGAAGCATGAATGATATCCACATCCACTAAGAACTACAATAGAAACGACACAAAATTCTTTAAATCATTATGAAAAGATGATTGACGGACTAACAAGCAGTTGTTGATATTAAAAATATTGTTAGATGTTTGATAACAACTTCAGTTAAGTATACATATGGCTTATTGTTTTGCTGTGTGAAGTCTTAATATAATGTTTAACACATACAAGCCTTCTTGAGATTGTTTGGATTTCTGCCTACGTTAAGCATTTCCTTATACTCCAAATTCCAACAGTAGAGCTAACAAATTCCATTTCTTTATAAGTGGCGCCAGTTATAAAGATTTTATCAGTAATCTATAGAAATGCAAATAACATAATGAATAAAAATTGTACCTTATTGTCCACAAACGTACAACCCAATATATTATTTTCAATTACTTATATATTAGCAATGTTAAGATCAATGAAACTTACTTGCAGAATTAAATCTTTAGTTAGCTGATAATCGAGCATTTCACCATTCATTATAAATCTCAGAGTTGGAGTTAGCCGTGTGTTGATGAAATAGTCGCAAAACTCGTGCACATCTAAAATAGTAGGTTGAGTCGTACTCACTTACTCTTTGTTTAGTGTTGTATGCCAAAGCAGAATTAATTATTAAGAATATATTAACTGTAGTTAGTGAGTGCACCATATCCATAAACATTAGAATGATAAAACTTGTGAATTTAGAAATATTAAATGTTTATACAACATTAAAATAAATAAATGAGTACATGTAAAATCGAAGCATACTATAATCATATAAATATAAGACATAAAAACAGGTCAAAGAACCTTATTAGTTTTTTTGTAAAGTAAAGGGGAGAAAGATACAGTGGGTGTTCAACATTTTACGAATGAAATTCAGGCATACAATGACAAGTATCAATTTTATTTAAGATCGTTCGATATCTTTAACCTAGAGTTGGTTGTAATTATTAAATAAAAGTAACTAAACTTAGATTCATTATTCAAATAATCAAACTTGGATTGGCTATTTGTGTAATTTTGCATGTTCTTTGCAGTGAAGAATTTTTTATTGAAAGAGAAGAGAGAAATTTATACTACTCAAGATACATAAATATGGCAGTTAACCACTCACAAAAAGAGGTTTGGGAAAAAAGAATTAGAATAAGATAGTCTAAAATGAACTCTACCTTAAGCAAAGCTTTCAGTACTCAACACAAATCCTGCATAAGTATTTCCACTTTCAGTAGGAAGTTGACCAAATGCTCTAGCGGTACACGTATGATAATCAGTATTTAGCAACACTTAAAAGCAGTAGGTATCCAATAATGATTTCAAACAGCAGTCATGATAAGTTTGATATGAAAAAAATCCAGGCTGAATGAGCACTACACATGAAGAGTAAGCAGTTAATTAAATAAGGACAATTCTCCTCTTTTTTAGTCAGTAGATGATACTATTATTCCAAAAAAGCCTCATATATGGAACTCTTTTTTTTTCAATTATGAGATTAAAATCAAGAACTTCATTAATTAATACCTTTTTAGATGTTTACCTTCTTCAGCAAGAGGAACATGGCAACTTCTTTTGTGTAGAGAAAAGAGGAGTACCATGCAGTACTGAGCTTTTCTAGTTCAGCAATTTAGTGGTTGGTGGACAGAGGTATACTCGCATAGGCTTGAAAGATTACCATAACGAACAGATGGTCGCTGCAAATTTAGCAGGAATAAACTGAGGTGTTGCCTTTTGCATTTGACAAAGAGTAAAACTTTTTTATCTAAGTTGTGAAGAACTTTTAGACATCTCTTTACAAAGGAACATGAGAAAATAATCAAGAGTTAAATTCAGTAGATTTCATATTCATTTATTTAACAAAGAAATTTGGAGCAGAAGCTCTAAGCACAGTGCGCTTCACTGCAATTTACTATTAATGGAGGTGTACGAAAGCCAAATAGTAAGATAAAGGTGGCAAGTAAGCTTATACTCTATCGTGTTATATATGAAATATAATAAGATGGTAATATTAAAACAATCAATAGTAGTAAGGCTATATATTAATAATATATTCATAATAGTTATGGCATGTTGGCTACGTCTAAAATTTCTTTGTAAACAATGTTTTTGGTATAGCTTGTGTTTTGTATTGTTGGTGTAGGGGGTCTAATGAGAACTTGTAACTGTTTTGTAGTTTTTGCTCTTGATAGTGCGACGTATAATTGACCGTGCCAAAAGATCGGTTCTTTCAAGTAAACACCAACAAAATCTAACGTTTGGCCTTATGCTTTGTTGATTGTCATGGCGTAACATAATCGAATCGGAAATTATTTTCTTTTGAATGGAATGGAATGGTAAATGTCAGGTGGAGCATCAATGTAATACGAGAAATGAATACAGGTTTTCTAGCATGTGTTCCAATCGAAATTTCTGCATAAACAATATTTTTATCGAAACCTTTGCATATAAGGCGAGTTCCATTACATAGGCCTTTACCTGGGTTGATATTTCTTAGCAATATTATGGATGCACCTATTTTTAAAGTTAATTTGTGTGGAGAAAATCCTTGAGGAGTGAGTGAATGAAATATCTCTTGTTGTCCAAGTGTAATGTCAACGCATGATCTCTCGTCATAACTATAGTAAATTGTTTCTTCACCTGGAAATCTAGTAATCAAAATATCATTTATTTTATATACAAAGTCATTTCTTGTAGTAAGTATGATACGTGTAACAAATGAATAGCCATGTATTTTGGGTTCAATAATATTTGGAAAAACTATATTTATCAGTGTATTTAAGGATGTCACATCGTCTATGAAAGGGATATTTATTGTGGGTGGTATTTGAATTTCGTTATGATCATTGGTGTTCTCAGTGCCAGATTCAATCCTTAATAAATATAATGAAAAATCCGGGTCTGCAGAGCGCATGTTTTGAATTAATCGTATTTTTTCAAATTGGCTCCACAATGGGGACACAAGAATAGATGCATTAATAATGTCATCCTTTGAACCCTTGGCAACAACTGGTAAAGTTTGCGAAAATCACCACCAAAAACAATAACTTTACCTCCAAATTCTATATTGGAATCCATTTTATCTCTTAGCATTCGTCGAATATTTCAATTGTTTGTCTTTTTGCCATAGTGGCCTCATCCCAAATAATTAATTTTGCCATTCTTATCAAATGTGCCAATGCACTTTGTTCACTAATGTGGCATGATTTGAATTCATTTTCTTCTAATGGAATCTTAAATCTTGAATGTGAGGTTCTCCCTCCAGGTAATAGTGATGCAGCAACGCCAGAAGTTGCAATAGCAAGTGCGATGTGCCCAGCTTTTCTGAATCTAGCAAGAAGTGCTTTATATAATAATGTCTTCCCAGTTCCTGCAGAGCCATCTATAAAGAAAGCTTTTGGTAAATAGTTATTTACGTGGTATAAGATCCGATTATAAGCATTTTTATGTTCAAGATTTAACTATTCAGCAGCAAGAAGGTCAGTGTCAGGTATGACTACAGTTTGTTCGCTTTGGATTTCTTTAGCCAAAGAATTATGCACATCAATTGATAACTCATCTTTTATATAGAAGAAGTCTTCGAGTTTTTTCCCCATTAAATGAATGCAATAATCAAGAATGTTTAATACTTTATCTCGGATTATATTTTTGGTTAATTTGTTGTTTTGCAAAAAGTCTTCACACAAGAAATCTTCAAATTGCAGCCATAGGTCTTTTGGGTTTATTGGGTTACAATGGACAAGTACAGTAGTGAATAGTTGTTGTAAAGCAACAAGCATTAGAAAAGTTGTTGCTTCTTGAAAGCATATCTGAGAGATATTATCTTCTTCCATAAGTCCCATCACTCGTGCAGCTTCTCGGTATTAGGCGTATATTTTGCCTTTAAATGTTCTTAAGTTGTTGAAAGAAGGAGGGCCTCTAATATGCAATAATAGGGTCTTTAAATAAAACGGTTCACCTTGTGAAGGCTGACAACTTACAATACATGCAATTGACTGGCCTTTTTGACGGGGTTTCCACTCTTTTGTGTCATTATACCAAGTGAAATGTTCGAGGAATTCAGCGTATAAACAATTAAGGGCTTTAGCATGGGCGTTATGTTTGTTCATGGTAAAAAATTCTATGAGCATCGTTTTTTTAGCAGTAGGATTGTTCGCAATGTTATGTAAAGGTTCATTTGCTGGAAAAGTTATTGATTGCTCATTTTCTAAGTGAATTGGTAAGCTAACGACTGGGGGAAATGTATGGCTAAGTTCAAATTAAAAAATTCACCAGGCTGCTTCTGGAGGGGAGATTCATCTGGCACATTGGAAATTTGTTATTTCATCAACAACGGTTTCATTATCATTGGCAAGTAATGTATACGAAATCCGATCATGCCCTTTATAAATATATTTGTACAGATACTTTACAGCCTGAACAGTGGAGCAAATTTCAACGTTGATGTGGCAGTTGAATCTAGCAAGCAGGTATGGATTATAAGGTACTACCCAAAGGTTGTCAAGTCGACACCCTCTAATTGTAACGGTGCGATTATTATTTGTGCGACGATATAGTGGGTATGAATTTTTCCCAATCTTTATAGTTTTTAAAAAATCCTTTGGGTATTAAACTTGCATAAGCCATTTTTCATACATGCACACATTGGATTATGTAAGCCACAAGGGTCGTGCATCATATGTTTCATTACTAAAGAAAATAAATACGGGTTAGTATGTGGGTTAGGGAGTTCAGCAAAAATTATTCTATCAAAAGCTTCCGGGGCGTAAATCTTATCTTTCTGATCTAGGATAAGTAGAATATGCACATGCGGTAAACCTCGCTTCTGAAATTCTAAAACGTAAGTATATGTCACAACATGACCAAATATTTCTTTATTAAATAATTCCTTCTTCATGACCTGGAATTTTGCATGAAAAATTCTCGCAATTAAGTTTGGTCTATTTTGTATCTCATCCGAAGGTATACTTAATGCTCTTATCTCAGGCCAATTTGGATTTGAAGTTATTGTTAGAAAGATGCCAGGTTTTCCATATTTTTGTACTAAAGCCATAACGTCTAGATACTTTTTACGCATGTCTCGAGGTCCTCCAATAAATGACGTGGGTAAAAGCGTGCGTGACCCAATGTCGGACCCCATTTTATATCCATGGTCAATACTTTCCAGTATGCTAGAGTATAGATCATTCTACAAACGTTTTTGCATATCTGGAGTTCTAAAAAAATCTTGTCTTGATGCTTCAATTTTAATGTACATGTCAATGATATATTATTGTAAAAGTCTTCCCACATGTAGCAAAAATGATTTGTCATGTTCTCTAATTTGTAATTTGTAACAATAATATTGATGGCAAGATATCTTTCTCTAGGGCAACTGATCTTTTTGGACCCTATGCAAAATTATAGAATGCCAAACGTTAAATAAATTCAATATAATGAAGATATTATTAGCTTTAATTGATAATATATGAAGTTTTAAACTTACCATGACTTTCAGAAATTATAAGTTCATCTAGATTTGTACAATTTTGAATGTAACTGATTGGGTCATTATCACAGGTTGGATAGGGGACGATGTCTTGTCTTTGATGGCGTAATTTTTTTATTGCTCGGTGCCAACCAGGTTCTCCGTTAGGGAATATGAGAGGGTATTGCATAGGGTCGTAACAGCCAAAGTATTGTTTAATGAGCTGAGGGCGGTAACCTTTTGGGTATACTTGATTTGTTGAGTTGTGTATGTCTCTTCAGTGGGTTCTAGCCAAATTGCAGCAACTTGGGACGTTGTTGGTCTGTTAAACACGTTGTGATCTAATTTAGGGTCAACATTTAATGCAATTTTGTACTCGTCTATGTTTGAAATTGTGTTTAGGCTTTTAAAAAAACACCGTAAGGATTCTGGGCTAAAATTTTGATCGTCTTCATTTTCACCTAGATTTTAGTGTCTTTATTTGTGGATTTTTGGATGTTTTTATTCGTATTTGTGTGACTTTTGGTGGAGTTATTGTTATAATGTAAAATATGGTATGAATTGATAGAATTGTGTAAATGAGCTTAAATATGTGTAAAACAGGTTAAGAAATGGATAAAAATGGAGTCGGGAGCGAAATGGAGATGGAGGAACAATGCATACTTGTGCACCCATGTGTGGAATATGGCCCTGTAACAAGTGGCCATGTATTGTCATCAGAAATCGCTGCTCGCCCAGGAGAAAGGCCGTGTATTGGTGCATGGGCTGTGCGTTGCTGCATGCCCCGTGTGCGGAACACGGTCCTGTAAGATGAAGCTGTGTATTATCGTCAGAAAATACTACACGCCCATGACTGAGGTCATGTAGCGCAGCTCGAGCCGTGTTCGGAGGCACGCACAACACGCCGAAGTAGGTGTGCCCTACATGGGCCGTGCGCTGCTGCACGGCCATGTAGGTGCAAAAACCTGTGTAATTTTTAGAATATTCCGAAAGCTTCTAGAAGGTACATTAGAGATATTAAAGGGTGACTTGTGCGAAATTTGGAAGGGGGAGATCATTTTTAGAGCAGTTACACACACTCCACACCATATTTTCTCACACACTAGATCCATAATCCATCTCTATCCATTAGATCCATCCAATTTCCTTTTGATCTCCACAATCAATCCATAAATCCATCATCCAATCCATCCATCCACCATTTGAGAAGAGGAAAGCATCAAGGATTGAAGGACTTAGCATATTGAAGAGTAGGAAGGTTTCTCCATGAAAGGGAAGCTAATCTATTTTTCAATTGTTGGTTTTCTTCTTATTTTGGCTCAAATGGAGCAAAGCTTGATTTGTAATGGTATAAACACAATGTTTAGTGGCTAGTCCTATAGTAGAGCTAATCATATGAATGGTTGAGATGAAGAGTTAGATGCGTAGAACATGAGTAGCGATTTGAGTTAAATTGTGGATTTCCTTTTATGATATATCAATCATTTTTCATTTCAATACTTGTGTGATTAAATTCTCTATTCATAGTGTTAGGATGGTCATTCCAATGTTGTGAGTGGATGTTTAAATGAATCATATATTGAAATGTGCATGCATGTTAGTATAAGGGGAGGTAAGTCATACCCTCCTTAGGCTTAGAACATTCATAGAGGGACACTTAAGAAATTGAGTGAAAAGAACCAACTTATGATCATAGTACCTTAAGGGAATTGAGATTAAGACCAATCCTAGGAGACTTAGACTTGTAAAAGAGTCGAGAACCTAATTGCCTTGACCATAAGGATTAGGGGTAAAATCGTGATTGCTTTTAGTCCACAAATTAATGAAATTCACCATCAAGAGTTTTGCATATCTAGCTCAAGTCTTAACCATGATTATGATTAGCCTTGCTCTCTTCTCAGGTGAATTCTATCTCCATTTCATTCATCACTTGTTTGTTGTTTGATCCATTACTTTGTTAGTTTAAATTCTAGTTGATTAAGTAGAGAATTAAGTAGTAGTTTTATATACAAAACCTTCAAACTATCATCCTTACAAAGCATAAATCAATGGAAAATCCAGATACAAGCATGAGTTTACTTTCCCTTGGGACGACATTATTATAAATTTTGTACTTGGTCACGCGTTTACTCGATGATAGAGTCTCTTACTCTTATATATTTTACAAGAAATGCGACTAAGAACAAATTTGCATTAATTTATTTACAGTGTCTTCTCTAAATTTGGAGCTGATAACCATTCTATTTGAAAGCTCATGGTCTGTATCAAAAAAGTAAATCTGCAAATTTTTTGGTTTTTGTGTGTTTGGCAGTATTAATTGATCCTTGAAATGATGGAGTTGTCCTTGGACATGGAAAGTGTAAACTCCAACATTCCTTCTAGCTAGGTTTTTATCACAGTGGACACTAATAGACATGAACGCAAGCATATTATTATAACTGCGAGCACAGTTGTAAAATTTTTTTCCAATGTCAATGGGGCTAACATATAAATTCCCTAGTTCATTGGGCATCTCAGTTCCAGGTAATCTCATATCTCCTGATGAACAGCAGAAACCAGGGGGCAAGGTACACGCGCTTAGCATCACAAAATTTACAGTTAGGTACCGTCGGCAGTAGGTCAGGCACACTAACGACAAATTGCAAAGGGTTAAAGCATATCTTTGTTGATTCGGTCAATATCGCAGTGGGTGATTGCTTTTTTTTAGCGTCGTATATTTTTAGCTTCCCTACGTTCTTGTAGGCAGTTATATTTTCTTTTATTAACGTTAAGTTGTTCATGTGCTTCATGTATGTGATTTATACTGGTGGAGGCCATTTAATTTAGAGTAATTTATAAGCAAAGTATATTATTGATTTACTACGATATACCTATGCCCTATACAGTATGAAGTAGAGGAATAAATAACATGAAAAAGTAAAATAAAAAAATAACGCAAGAAGGCAGCAGGCATAGTAGGACGCACCAGAACTTGCTTGCCTATTTTTTATTAAATTAGCAAAATACAAAATAAAGAAAAGGTAAGGAAAGGTGCAAAACCTTTGTACCAATGAGCAGTAGGAGTGAAACTTTCTAAGTACACATAATCACACTCTTGATTGCAGCATTGATGCGACGTCGTAGTACGAATATCACAATAACGTGAGATGAGTGCAATTTTATTTCTGTAATCAGGAGATTTTCTACTCAGTTTGGCTTACATGATCAATAATAACGGTAATAGATTTTACAGAACTATTTGTAAAAGCATGAAAAAGTAATCGTCCAAAAACATATAGCACATAGTTAAAAGCATGATGCAGTTTTAGTTTCCTAAGCACGCATCCATATGCACTGCGTGATTTATGATTGACTAATTTAACATATTAATGTGAAGATCCCTTGCATGTCAGGAATTGGTTTAATATACATGAAAAATAAATGGAGGGCTGACAGGCAAAATTAAAGTAAAGAAACTTTTTTAACCTAAACACCAGCTGGAACATTTTAAAGTAATGCACTATTCAAATTACCAAGAAAAGTACTGTGATAATTCGACACTCGTTGCTGACATATAATCCTTATGAAGGTTGTTGGCTGTTGTAGGTCAATGCCTAAATATAAATCACAAATAAAAAATGTTCAGGCATTGGCAATTCAACAATAATTAGCGAAAGCCTGAGCCTGTGTGAAACTAAACACTTTGGGTGGTAGCATTACGTTATTCTATATGAGTACGAGTATGATTGAATAAATAAATGTAGCTACCTTTAGATTTTATCTTCTAGTGCGAAGGGCAGGACCTTATAATCCTTTGGGGTAAATCCGAGAAAAAAAGTATAAGGAAGTTTATGATCACAGAAACTAAGGAGGACTCCCGTGGCTTCAAATATTTGAAAAAACTGTTTACTCTGTGTTTAACCTAAAACTTTGAAATTAAAGAGCTAAAATTCTAGATAGATAAAGAATCACTAAGCAAGGCCAGAAGTTTGGATACCATAAATTAAAGCAGGTACCCACTTAGACATTACATGTAGTATGCCACACATATGGATTAAAACAAGCACATCCTTCGGAAAGTATAGCAATGTCAAATAACCATGATCCCCTAGTCAGCCATTAGTTTCATGTTGGTAGCAGTACGCAAATGCAATTTGAATGAATTAATAAGATCATTTGTAGTTTGTGTTCAACCCAAAACTTTGAAACTAAACAGTTAAAATTTAAGATAAAGAAAAAATCACTAAGCAGGGCAATAAGTTTAAATACTATAAATTAAAGATACTGACTGACACATGTCACATAGTATGTCATACCCATAAATTAAAACAAGCACATCTTTCATAAAATAGAGCAATGAGAAATGATCATCTTCTATAAGTGAGCCATCACTTTCACGTTCGTAGGAGCGCACCAATTTAATTTGAATTAGTTGAGAGGATCATTTAGATTGTTTTGATAGACTTTCTTATCATTGATAAAGGAATTTTCAATATCTGTTATCCTTTAATAAAAGCAAAATTTTAATAAATTTCTGATCCATTTTCATATTTCAGGATTTAGAAATAGTATCTAGCTTCACATGTTTTGAAGAAATAAAAACCTATTATGTAAAACAAATAATCATTTGGACAGTTCATTAAGTATCTCATGGGCGTGGATTAAAATAGGCAAATCAGAGATCATAATAAATACTAATGGCTAAATTCTTTCAATCAGCAGTTAACTTGAACATATATAACACCATAAAACTCTAACTTAGATGTATTAATAAGTTATTTGAATTAATTTTAGAAGCTTTGTCATTATTCATAAAGAAATATAAACATGTAGCATCTATTATTCTCTGAGAAAAGTTAGAGAGTAATGGCTTATGAGTCATCATTAAATTAAAACAATAACTGGTAAGATATTTCAATAACCGTGTGGTAGACATGAGTTGAAATAAGCAAATTAGCATTTCCTTTAAATCAGCAATTACTTAACCAATTCATAACATCAATCAATTTTAACTTAAATGAGAGTGAATAAGTCATTTGAATTAGTTTTAGAAGTTTTGTTATCATTCATAAAGAAATATAAACACGTAGCATCTATTATTCTTTAAGAAAAGTTAGATAGTTATGGCTTATGAGTCATCATTAAATGAAAACAAATGCCTGTTAAGATGTGGTAGACATGAGTTGAAATAAGTAAATTAGCATTTCCCCTAAATCAGCAATTACTTAACTCATTCACATCATCAATCAATTTAAACTTAAATGAACATAAACTTTCCAATCGTTTACAAATTTATTTG
Organism: Pogostemon cablin; assembly: GCA_023678885.1. Lineage (NCBI taxonomy): Eukaryota > Viridiplantae > Streptophyta > Magnoliopsida > Lamiales > Lamiaceae > Pogostemon > Pogostemon cablin. The sequence continues at coordinate 31,402,156 of CM042959.1, read as the reverse complement.
TACATACATGAAGAAGCCAATGCAGCAAGGTAGGGTATCCGTAGCTAGCAAAGAGGGAAGGACCAAAAAATAAACAAACAAGAAGTTCCATGTTTTACAACTTAGTATCCTACTGTACACCAGAAATAAAATTAAAAAATCAACTAATCTCTGAAGGCCTGATTACAAAATTTTAAAAAAAGACCAACAAATGAGTATACGATGAAATTCATATAATACAAATCAATTCTCTTATACGTTAATTAAAGGCATCACATGACAACAAATGGTTCTAAGGAATCATCCATCCATGCGAAGAAGGTCAATCTACACATCGTCAAAGGACATAAATTCCATGTTTAATTCCTAAATCACTTATCACTCATGTATATATAATGCTATATAAGGTTGTAACAATTCCATTGCATCAACCCAGAAAGTATGATTTCTGAACAAATTTTTATTTAAGCATTTTGTCAAACACCATGTATGCACAGTTGAAATTTGGCTAGGAATGCACTTATAGCATTGTAAAGCAAATTATTTTCTATAAGAATCAAGAAATTTATAAAAATTAAAGATAAGAAGTATAAGTTAAAATGTTGCATAACAACTAATCGTACCTTGATTAGTGAGGGGAAACCTGTTGTAAGAAGAATGAATCTGCTGCGAACTTGAGCGAGAGGCAATCGTACGATTCAACAGAAGAATTTAGCACAGATAAAGCTTATGGATATTGTTAGAGTAATGGAAATGGGTAGCAATAGTAGACGAATTGGCAGCAGGCGGGAAAGGGGCAACAACTTTAGGACACATGAAATCAAATGTCTGTGGCCTAAATTTGGGATTATGCACAAGATTAAGGCAGAAGTAGTGAAGAGATGAGGCAAAAAGTACAGATGAGGTGAAGAGTGACGAAGGCAGAGGTAGAGTTTCGTTGTATCTTCATTGAGAACCAACGCGGGTGAAGTAAGATGAAGGCAGAAGGAAAGAATTGAGGGACACGTTACAGAGATGACACAGATTAACGCGTTTGAATTATTACGGTGTCGACGCGTGTTCACTTTGGCAACGGGCAACCGGGAGGAAATTGGCCAAAAACTGGCTATCCTCCTTTTATATATATTGTATAGATATAGATAAGGTCCCAAAATTTATAGACGTGAGATATACTCCCTCCGTCCGCTTCTAAGTTATCCATTTTATTATTTTTGGCGTCCGCTTCAAAGGTATCCATTTTTCCTATTTAGTAAAAAAGTACACAATATGGTCCACCACTTCCCTCTAATACAACTACTCACTTTACATATAATAATAATATTCTTTAATACACGTGTAAAAAGTAAATGGATACCTTAAAACCGAACGGAGGAAGTATTTGAAAGGACGTATCGTTTCTTTTCTTTTCTAATCCTCTTGCTTTTATATTATAGTTTAATGAGTTGATATTCGATACATTCGGGTGCAATGGTGCGCCCATATGTATATAATTTTTTATTCTATTTTGTATACATGCTATTCTATTTTGTATACATGTTTCTTAATAATTGTATACTTTTTCACACTCAGTTTTTCATTAAAAAAACTAGCATCCATATGCATAACTTTTTATTTAATAGTGTATACATATTTTTTAATAGTTTTATATTCTTTTGTTCATTTTGTATATGTTTTTGTTCATAATTGTATATGATCTGAAAGTGGGTGTATCATATCATAGGGTGCATCCAGGTGCACAGTAGTATTAGTCATATTTAATTCTTTTATTTTTCTTTTTTCTAATGCCTGTATATTATTATTTTTTTATATTTAATTATTCAAAATTAACGTGTATTTTATTTATTAATACTTAAATTTATTTAATTGTAATCAATTTTCAATATGAAGTTTGACTTGTATTTTTTTTCTTGATTAAGATTTTTTTACATCTAAAACTATACGTCTATTCCTTGTATTTTTGCTTTTTTTTGGGTATATCCCACGTATGGATACAAACGAATCAAACTATTCGAGAACTATTTGAGTTTCGATCTGATAAAATATTTAGTTCATTGTTAATTTTAACGAGTCGAGTCGAGTTTGAATTTTGAGCTTAGATAATTTATCAAGCCAAAATTAAATTTTAATGTATTGAATTCGAAAGCTCGAGAACATATTTGTTAATGGGCTCGCGAATGCGTGTAGATATAAACATAAATAATTTAATTTCTTATGTATATATTTTTTTGATTATTTGATCATAAGAAATTTTATTAAAAAGATTTATGCAATACAATACATATATAAAATTAACTATATATGTTGGGGTGTATAAAAAGAGCAGTTGGCGAGAACTTGCTATTCGACTCGTTATGACTATGAATAATAATCTTCTAGTAAATTAAAAGAGAGTTTTTCAAATTTTATGTGTCATCATTCGAGAGATTATATGCTCATGTGGCGAGCTCACATTTTTTCTTTTATTATTTTTAATTTTTTTAATTTAAGAAATTTATTTCCTTGATGCATTTATTATTGTAACATACATTTTAGGGATTTAAATGCTAATTATGATTTTCTTTATTAATTTTTAATGACAAAATTATGATTTTTAAATTATAGTACTATATACTCCCTCCGTCCCACAATACCCTTCACACTTTCTATATTTGGATGTCCCACAATACCCTTCACACCCATTTTTGGCAAAAAAATTTACAAATATATCCCCAACTTAACCATCAATTACACCTTTGCCATCTCATTAATACCACTAAATTAACAACACACAAAAGATTTGGGCCCTATTAAGTATACAATTAACAACCCTAATCTCAAATTTGGGCCACACAACATTTGGACCATACCCTTTCATTCCCATTTCAATCTGCTCTTTCCATATATCATCCCCCATCTCCTCTCGTCCTCTTCAGTGCGACGAAACCCTAGCACTTTTTCTTTTTCTTACGCCGCTCACTCCTTTGATCCATGATTCCGTGCCATGAAGAGGAACCCTAGCCCCTTCTTCTGTTTCTCTTCGCACGCTATCTACCATCTTTTTGTGAAACCTTTTTGTACTCTAAACCCTAGATGTCCGATTCAGCTCATCTTCAACCAGATAATGTTTCTGAGATTGAAAACCTAGATCTATGGTCGGGATCCGAGTATAGATGGGGCGAGATGGTGTTTGGGGTTGACTCCATGCCGTCGGTCATCGATGGAGGCGAGATCCTAACAGATCTGGCCGAAAATGCCTGCGAAACAGTGATTCCCGACTCCTTACAGTCGGATTCAGTTATCGATCTCTCATATGTCGCCGGGATAGTTTGCGATCTGGTGGTTCCCGACTCCCTATTTCCCGACTCTGATGAAGTTGTGTATGCGGTTGAGGACTCCGACGTTGAGGACGAGTCGCCTGAAAGTTTTCCCCTTCAGTCTCTGCTTCGAAGATTTCCTCGCAGACGCTGTGATTCCGACCACCAAACAGTGGTCCTGGAGTCCAACATCGGGGTATCAAATATCAGGGCAAACTTGCCCCAAAATGAGGAATCTGTAAGATTTCAACAGTTCATAAACGAGATGGTCTGTATGTTTCTTTCAGATTATCGGTACATCCCTAACTTCTCTCATATTTTACATTTTGTTGCTTGGGATGCCCTGTGAGGCTTGGTACATGTTTTATGTGCTCTAATTAGCTTGTGAGGCACTAGATTAATGATGAATGTACTTGAATTAGCCCTGTGAGGCACTGAATTGATGAAGCATGTGTTTAATTGGCCCTGTGAGGCATGTATGTGGTCTTGTGATGCACTGAATTGTTTATATATGTGAAACAAGTGATTAATTGGCCCTGTACGGCATCTATTTTGGCCCTGTGAGGCATTTGATGGGTGTTATTCTCTATTTGCTTCTTACTTGACCCTTTGAGGCATTTGCTGGTTGATGATGGGAAAATTTAGAGAGTACTAGGCCCTGTGAGGCCCTGAAGTGTTTATACATATGCAACATGTGGCCTTGTGATGAACTGAATTGTTTATACGTGTGAAATAAGTGATTAATTGGCCCTGTGAGGCATCTATTTTGGCCCTGTGAGGCATTTGATGGGTGATACTGCTCTGTTTGCTTCATACTTGACCCTTTGAGGCATTTGGTGGTTGATGGTGGGAAATTTTGGAGAGTAATAGGCCATGTGAGGCACTGATGTGTTTATACATATGCGACATGTGTTTAATTGGCCCTGTGAGGCATCTATGTGGCCCTGTGATGCATTTTGGTGGTTGTTGATGCTTGGTTTGGTCTTTAATAGGCCCTGAAAGGCATTTGGTGGCTAATAATATTTGTCCCTGATGACTATATTGATGATGTCAAACTTATTTTGGGATTAAATGTAGGTTTTAAATTAGCCCAGTGACGAATCTATTCTGAGGGCTAAGGCTTCAATGCTATGGTTGTCCACTGGTGATCTTGCAATATGAACCAGTCACAGTGACTAAGTATATTGAGTCACCAATAGGTATATAAAAACCTATTTAGGCGACCATGACCCAATGACGATGATATTTCGAGGGTTTAGTACCTCTCTTGATATAACAAGATTAGATAAACTTATTCTTGTCCCTGAAATTAGGTGTTCAGTATCACCATTAGGTTTCATACCTATTTTGGAGATGCTTAATATTCTTTAATATCGTAGCAGTCACCAATATGTATAAGAAACCTTTTAGGAGACCATGCTCGGTGATGAAAATCCATCTGAGAGCATTGTGAACAAAAAGGTCGTACCATGATGTTTGTGTACAACTTAAACAACACATAAACAATAAAAGGACAGTGAATAGTTTTATTGTTTATGTTGTAAATAACAAAAAGGCCATATCATTAATATATATTGATTGTTTACAGCTTAAACAACACATAAACATCAAAAGGACATTGTTCAGTCCTGTGTTTATACTGTAATCAACAAAAAAGGGTCAGTTTCAGACCATAAATAACAAAAAAGATCATCCATAGTTGATGATCAAATACCAAAACATTGCACAAGTTCTGCAATGTCATAAACCTGTTTGTAGTTGGACTCCTCCCCTAGAAGCTTCAATATGCAGCCCATTACCAATTCTGCATCAATCTCAAGATTGATTGGCAAAGTTTCCTCCCTTATCATCTTAGCTTTCCCCAGGTGAGGCCCTTTATAGTTGTTACCCCCTTCTACCTTCATTATTTTAATTAGGTAGGCCTATAGGCTAAGAAACACATTGTTGAGGGTAGCTAGTGTTAGGTTTTCATATGAGATCCTAACATTCTTGATCAGCTCATCCACATTGTAGCTTGCCGTTTCCCATTAAAGTGACTGTGTGGCCCTAAACCACCCTAAGTCATTGATATTGGTGTTTGGAGGCTGGTTAAGAAGTCTGATGTTGAATCCATCAGATCTTGCAGCAATTCCAAAATCCACATCAGTATCAAGTATGTGTGGTTTTGTATTATCATGTTGGATAATTATATCCTTGCTCATATTTGGTGGCCATTTTGCCTTTGTAGCTGGAATTATCTGTCAGTTTGGGTAAACAAGCTTATGAAACTAATCATGTAAAGACCCTAATTGTTTCAAAATAGTAAATGATCCTAAAAAGAGAGCAATGAGTTACCTGATTGATAATGCAATCTCTTATTGTTGGATTGTATACTAAAAGTCTAGCTTTTGGTATGAACAATGTTTTAACAATATTTGAAATGAGAATCATTGATCAAATGATTGCATGTTATAATTTATTTATATGTCGATACAATAGTACACTTACTTTATATTGTAGATAATATGTTGTGCGACAATATGCGGAAGATCATATTATCGGTTTCCTTATAAAGTATAAACAGATGCTCACAATCGAGATAGACAGGGACTCTCTATTGGGATGGTTGTAGTGTGATTTGGTATTAGTTTGTCTTGACTATAGAATCACATTAGTATGCTTTATGTGTATTGAGCAAGACCGCTTGAGATCGTTCGACTTATACTGACTATATAGGAGAACTTGATCTCAGTTATTATGGATGTTCGTGCTCTTAATTCCTATACAATAACCTCGATACATAAGGCAGTATGTATTTCTTTTATTCATCAATGAGTGAGATTTACATGTAAATAAATTAGAAACTCGGTGAGTTGGGAAATAGTGCTGTCTCTAGGTGTGCTGTTGATTGTAGAAGGAAATAGTGATGTCTCAGTATGTCCCCTTGAGGAGACCATAAGGATTATTATGTAAACCCTGCAGGTGGATTTATTCCAGCATGATAATGAGGTTGAGTGGTACTACTCTCGAATGAGATATTAATTAATGGAGTCGTCAGTAACTTAATTAATTAATGGGCATTGCATATCATAAATATGGGAAGATTAACAGGCTCATAATAAGGAGCCTAAAATGTAATTTTGAGATTGGAGCGGCAGTGCCGTAATAATATTTTAGTGGAATATATTAATATTATTGGACTTAAGTATAAGTTTTGGGTTGAACTTGGATGCTTAAGTCCAATGGAGGCCCGACTCTAATTTCTCCTCATGGTCCCTGCTGTAGCCCATATATAAGTCATCTCAGCTATCTGGAACACTAATCATTAGATGCCTAACACGTTGGAAATAGGGAGAAAGCAGATTGAGAAGATCTTGAGGATCATCACCCACACGACGTTAAGATTGGACTTTGGAATATAGCAGAAGATCTGAAGGTTGTTTGCTACTGCTGTCCGCCAACTTCCACAATTTTTATAAAATAGTTTAGAACTTAGAACTGGACATATGATAGACCATTGGAAAGCCACTGAAGAGAGAATCGTTTTGGTACATAGATCACTCAAATCGGAGATTAGATGAGGAAGTTATGTTCAAAACCGTGAAGCTGTGCAGGTTGTCGGTGAGAATTCATTCTCTTCTTCAACATACCTTGGTGAAAGGTAATACATTTCTTTATTCTTGCTTTCGCTGATTTAGAAATGCATGGAACCCTAACGGTTCATGTTAACCAAATGATCGAACGCCAACAATTGATATCAGAGCTTCGGTTTCATGGTGAAGCGTGAAATGTTAGGCTAGGGTTCATGTGGAATATGTGATTTAATTATGAATTAAAATCGCATGAGAATTAGGGTTTTAGTATTATTGCGTAATCCATGAATATCCCTATATGAACCCTGAATCATCATATGTCAAAACATGTTCGGTGATATTCACACCACGATAGAGAATCGGACCCGTTCGTCGAAAGCTGTGTGGATGGACGAGCGAGTCGCACAAGAGGACGTGCAGCGTGTCGGGCGTGATGGAGTGATGTCGTGCGATGCTGGTAGGCGTGATTTCTTGAAGCCCGGTAGAGTACTTGGCATATAATGTAATAGGCGAGTGGATGCAGGGCGAAGGAAATATCAGCGCACGTTGTTGGAAGGTGTGGCGAGCAAGCACGCGCTACCGTGCAGAGATCCATGCGAGGCAGCCTATTGTCGTGCACCAGGTGCTCATTGCCATGCAAAGAGTAGGCGTTCGTGGGATTTGCCATACGATGGCAGCCGTGTGATGATGAAAGTTGTTGTGCGGACTACTGTGTGTGAAAACTCATTACTGAGTGAAGGTCGTGTGATGGCAAAGTTGCAGGAGGGCGAGAAGAATTGGCGCGCTGCAGGCGTAACGCATAGAAGTGTTGAGCACGGAAGGCGTAGCGCGCGACTTCAGGCACAATGTTGGCGCACGGAAGGTATAGCACGCACGGATAATGGCGTGCTGCAGGCGTAGCGCGCACTGTTGCTGGAGTGCGAGAGATGAAGCGTGACTTCACGCACGATTCAGTGCACGGATTCGACTGTATTTTTTATGATATATAACTGTCATAATTGATTTAATTGTCTATTATTGTTATATATGGTTGCTAGTCGATATGGATGATTTTGATAATCTGGACGATATCAACGGTCGATATCGGTAGTTTTGAAAATTTGATAATCAGGAAGTTTTTCGAAAATTTGATAATCTAATCGATATCGATGATTTTGATAATCTGGATGATATCGATGATCGATATCGATGGTTTCGAAAATTTGATAATTTGTGTTGAGGTGAAGTGTTGAGACCAGTGTCATCACATTTGGAATCACACCTGTCCTCCACCAGTTATTTTATTAACCACTAACATTTTTTGTTGTTTTGACTGATTTTGTGCTTAATGTTGCTTTCAGGTTATTGCAGTTGAAGTGATGAACGTGTTAGATGCAAAGACCAAGTCAAACGCAGACCTTGAATACCCTGGAGCAAACTGAAAAGATCCAAGAGTTCTAGAAGGATCTAGAAGGCGAAAATGACTACCTCTCTTAATGGGCGGTTATTTGAGTCTGCATGGGTGCAATCTACACCTTCTACGTGGACCACTCATCATTTGGAGCCCGCAGCCATCTATAAATGGAAGCTGCTAGTTGCCAAGTCAAGTGATCGATAAGGCAATCCCACTATACAGTGTAAAAGATCCTAGATAGATTTCTGTCATAGTGTTTGTACTGGTGTTGTAACACTTGGTTCAACATTAGTTTTCTACTGTTATTCCCGTATATTTTGTGTGCGCTGTTCATAGGCAGTGGAAGCCCATATGTGAAGTAGGCTTAGATTCTAACAAGTCTAGGCTCTACCATTTGGGAACATGTTTGGATTTTAGATCCGATTTTGTATTCGAAGGGTGGAAGAATTGTTTCCATACCTAAGAGTCTGTTTTTGTAATCACATTTTCCAATAGTGATATTTATGCCATGAGGCTGCCACAAACTTGCAAAAGTTTGTGGAAAGATTGAGTAATCCGTGTGTTAAGTCTTCCACTGATTTACAACTTGTTCTATACTTAGTCAATTATATTCTGATACATACAGTGATGTTCAAAGTGTCACCACACTTAGGACAATATCGTACCAAAACACACTTTGCATCATTGGACACCCGACAAGTGGCATCAGAGCCAATACTTAATGATACTAAGTGTTGATTCCTGGTGTTAAGTGTTGAGTTATTATGGATTACTCTGCATCTGTCACCCGTCCTTCCATTCTTGAAGGAACAAATTATACCTTGTGGAAAATTCGGATGAGGTCATACATCAAAGCATGTGACGATAAAGCTTGGAAGGTCATTCTTTCTGGATGGACGCCTCCCACTGAAAAAGATAAAGATGGAGATCAGATTCTCAAAGATGAACTCAATTGGACTGCTGAGGAAAGCAATCTATCTGCACACAACTGCAAAACTCTCAATGCAATCAGTTCTTCGATTGATCCAGTGATGTTCAACTTGATTCAGAACTGTATATCTACTAAAGATGCATGGGAAAGACTACAAGAATACTGTGAAGGTTCTGGTAGTATCAAGAGAGTAAAGACAAGGCTGCTGAGCACGAAGTTTGAAAGCTTGAGGATGAGAGAAGATGAGACCATCAACTCTTACAACGAAAGACTGTAACAAGTAGTGAACGAACTGCGATCACTTGGTGACCCAATTTCCAATTCCAGGTTAGTATACAAACACTTGGTACACTTCCTAGGAGATTTAATAGTAAAGTTTGTGCTATAGAAGAAGCTAGGAATACTGATACTATGAGTCATAATGAGCTTATGAGCATTTTGAAAACTTATGAAATGGATATGTCTCAACAAGATTCTGCGTATAATAGAAAAGACATTGTTGTCTTTAAAAGTGATGCTCTTTCATGTTCTGGAAGGACATCAACCATTACTGAAATTTCACAAATGGATGAAAATGTTGATGACATTTCAGATGACACTGATAATATTGCTTTACATGCTAAGAAATTTGAAGCCTATTTGAGAAATCAGAAAAACAAGTCTAAAGCAAATACTTAGCCTAGGATAGAAAATTCCCCTCATACTCCTCAACCTCGTACTCCTCAATCTCTTATTCATAGACCCACTTAAAGAAAACTTAAGTATGATCCTGAATTTGGAAAGACCCTCAGTTGTAGTGAATGTACTGGTTTTGGTCATTATGCAAATGAATGTGCTAATACTCTTTTGAAGAGAATGATGAACTTAAATATTTCTTTGAGTAATGATGAATCTGAAGGTGATCAAGAGACAAAGGATGAAGAGCTGGCATTTCTGTCAGAATGTGTACGTGAAGGACTTTCTGGAAATGACTCAGATGTTGAGTTGGATGTGACAACATCCACTTCGACATCAAGCAAGGTTCAGTCGATTTCTGATGTGAAATGTACTAATGCTTTTTATACTAGTGCAGGTACATCTGAAGAGCAATTGGAAAGCAAAATTGCTGAACTTTTGAAAGAACTTCAAAAGGTCAACCAAGAGAATGATGGTTTGATTGAAACTCTCAAAAGACTTGAGGTAAATCTTACTAAAAAGGATGCTGAAATTTCAAAACTCCAAGAACAATTGACTGCTTCAACACTAAGTTTCAAAAAATACTCTAAGAGTATATTTGTCATGAATGAAGCTTTGTGTGTTGGTAAATCTGATATGAGTGGTCTTGGATTTTCTGAAAATTCTAACCCTTTTAGTTTTGAAAAACCTGTAAATTTTGTGAAATCTGGATTAAAAAGTTTTTCTAAAAAGTTTCCAAAATAGAGAGGCAAGAGAACTTTTATCTGTCATTACTATTCAGTTCCTAATCATATTCGCCCATTTTGTTTTAAACTAAAAGATGACTTGTTCTCTGGAAAAGTGCTGCCTGAAATGTTGCCACACAAGTATTCACACACACCAAAAATTACTTGGGTCAGAAAACCAAAAGTGATATCTAATGTGGCTTGTACTTCTTTACAAGCATACATACCTGGTTTATGGTATTTTGATAGTGGTTGTTCTAGACATATGACTGGAAATGTTGAATATTTGTAAGGTTGTGAAGCTTTTGATGGTGGTAAGGTTACTTATGGTGGTGGCTCTAAGGGTAACATTGTTGGTAAAGGAACTTTAAATGTTAAAGGTTTCCAAAATTTGAAGAATGTGCTGCATGTTGAAGGTTTACGTACTAATTTGATAAGCATAAGTCAATTATATGATGATAATCTGCATGTGAAATTTGACAAGAATTAATGTTTTGTGTTGAATGAAACTGATGAGTGTGTGATGGTTGGTAATCAATCTGTTGATGATTGTTATCTGATTGGTAACAACACTTACTGCAGCATCTCACAACATGATGAAAGTGTACTTTGGCATCAAAAACTTGGCCATGTAAATTACAGAAATTTACAAAAATTAGTTAAGTTGGAAGCTGTTAAAGGATTACCTAAGCTCAGTTTCAAAGACCCTCCCATTTGTGGTTCATGCCAAAAAGGTAAGCAGGTAAGGTCTTCACACAAAATCACCACTATGTGCACATCTTCAAGATGTTTTGAATTGCTTCACATGGATCTTATGGGTCCTATGGAGACTGAAAGTCTTGGTGGTAAGAAGTACTCTTTGGTTGTGGTAGATGATTTTTCTAGGTTTTCATGGGTTGAATTCATTAGAGAAAACTCAGATGTGTTTGAAGTATTTAAAGTTCTTTACAAAAGGTTCAAAAATACTTTCAATCTTAAGATTTATAGGATTTGGACTGATCATGGTAGAGAATTTGAAAATAACATATTTTCTGAATTCTGTGAGAAGAAAGGTATAGTGCAAGAGTTTTCATCTCCCAAAAACCCACAGCAAAATGGCATAGCTGAAAGAAAAAATAGAACTTTGCAAGAAATGGCTAGAGTCATGCTTACTTCAATGAATGTGTCTAAAAGATTTTGGGCTGAGGCATTGAATACTGCATGTCATGTGTCTAATAGAATTATGTTTAGACCAGGTAGTTCTATTACATCTTATGAGTTGATGTATAGGAGGAAACCCAACCTGAAATACTTTCATGTGTTTGGTTGCATGTGTTATATTCTGAATGATAGAGAGTATCTTTCAAAGTTTGATTCTAAGATTGATAAAGGTCTTTTCTTAGGTTATTCTAAGAATAGCAAAGCATACATAGTCTTTAATCTTAGAACTAATTCTGTTCAAGAATCTGTAGATGTGGTATTTGATGATACATCTAATATCGCAGGTAAAAAGATGAAAGATGACATCTCTGATCTGATTGAAATTGCAGAACTAGTGAACAATGTTAAGCCAAAAGTGATCACATCATCTACAACATCTGAGAATGAGTCAGAAAACGATGAGAATCAGATCCACAGTTTTTCCAAGAATTCTCTTAGCTAAAGATATAAGAAGGATCACCCTTCTTTACAGATCATAGGAGAATCCTCAGTTGGTGTTCAAACCAGAAGGAAATGTAAATTCAGAGATGTGGTAAGATTAGTTTGCATGTCCAACATATGCAATAAGGTATGTACTTAATGTTATTTTTCTTCTGTAGAACCCAAAAAATTTCTGAAGCTTTTAAAGATGAATGTTGGATTCAGGCTATGCATGAAGAACTTGAACAATTCACTAGGAATGATGTTTGGACTCTAGTCCCTAGGCCTACAAACACTAATGTCATTGGAACAAAGTGGATTTTCAAGAACAAAACTGATGAATCTGGTAATGTAGTAAGAAACAAAGCTTGACTTGTTGCACAAGGATACACACAGGTTGAAGGGATAGATTTTGGTGAAACATGTGCACCTGTTGCTAGAATAGAGTCTATTAGGCTTCTTTTGGCTATTCCATGCTTTGTTGGTATCAAACTGTTTCAAATGGATGTTAAAGCTGCTTTTTTAAATGGTATTTTAAATGAAGAAGCTTTTGTTGAACAACCAAAAGGTTTTGTTGATCCTTTCTATCCTGATCATGTATGTAAATTGAAAAAGGTTTTGTATGGTCTAAAGCAAGCTCCTAGAGCATGGTATGGTAGACTAACTGACTTCTTACTTCAATTTGGATTCATTAGAGGTGATGCTGATAGAACTCTTTTCATTAAGCATGAATCAGATGGTTTCTTGATTGCTCAAATTTATGTTGATGACATTGTATTTGGAGCAACATCTTAAGTCATGATGGACAGTTTTGTGAAAGCCATGACTACCACTTTTGAAATAAGTCTTGTTGGTGACCTAAATTATTTTTTAGGGCTCCAAATTAAGCAAAGTGATAGTGGTATTTTCATCTTACAGAGTAAGTATGCTAAAAACTTGGTGAAAAGATTTAGTCTTGAAAATGTTAAGCCTATGAAAACACCTATGGGAACATCACAGAAACTGTGCAGAAATGATGCTGGTCCTGATGTTGACCATACTCTGTATAGATCTATGATTGGTAGCCTTCTGTACTTAACTGCTAGTAGACCTGACATCATGTATAGTGTATGTGTTTGTGCTAGGTACCAAGCAAATTTCAAGGAATCTCATATGAAATCTGTGAAGAAGATTATCAGATATGTGTCTGGAACTACTGACATGGGGTTATGGTTTTCAAAGGACGCTAACAGCTCTCTAGTTGGATATAGTGATGCTGATTGGACTGGTGATTGTGATGACAGGAAGAGCACAAGTGGTGGATGTTTTTACATGGGTAATAATCTTGTTCCTTGGCATTCTAAAAAACAAAATTGTATATCCCAATCCACTGCTGAATCTGAATATATTGCTGCTGGAAGTTGTTGCACACAATTGCTTTGGCTAAAAAAGATACTAGATGATTATGTGCTTGAGACTGACACTTTAATGATTTACTGTGATAACACGAGTGCAATAAACATTTAAAAAAACCTTATTCAACACTCACTCACTCACTAAACACATTAGCATTAGACATCATTTTCTAAGAGATTTAGTTGAGAAGGGAGTAGTCAAATTGGAGTATATTTCCACTGAGAAACAACTTGCTGACATATTCACAAAAGCACTTGATTTCGAGAGATTTTCTTCACTCAGGAAATCTCTTGGACTTTGCATTCCATAAAGTCATGCATGATGTTGCTTAGAATGTTTCAACACTCGAGGCAACACTACAATAAGTTTTGCCATTTTATGTCAAAATTAAGTGATTTGGTGACCTATTTTGTTACTTCTAACTATATTCTGGTTGAATCTTGAGGTAATACTGGACATACACTAAAAGCACAGTTCTTAAAAAATCAAATATCCAAACATGCTGAGTAAGTAGGCACACGGGGATGACAACCACGATGTATTCTTTTCAAAAGGATGTTATGGTTTCAAAAAGGGAATAAAAGAACACTCTTGAACTGCTAGTGAGTAACCAGACACACGGGGCTGACAACCACGATGTGATCTTTTCAAAAGGTAGTATGAAATCTTGAGATTAAGTGCATTAAAAATCCATAAAAGGATAAGAGTGTATGTGTACCTAAATTATTCATCCTTGATTGATTTTTCCAGAATGTCTTTAGCCTTAACAAAATTGTTATTAAATTATTTGTTTTTAATATATTAAGTGATAGAACTTATAGTATTTATCATTCTGCATTTTTAATTTTCGTACATTATTGTTTTTCCATATTTGATCATGGCCGATTTTTAAGGGAATATGTGTTAGTGGCCATGAATTTTCATTATCTGCTGCACTGCATATCCTTTCACACATAGTTTGCAGTTATTAATTAGTAGAAATAACCTACATCCCACTACTGTTCACTCTCCCTATATATCTTGGAAAATAATATTTGAAGTGACATGTTTGTGTGCTTGAGTGTGATCCCCCATTTCATCTTTTCACTCACGGTTATCAATAAAGTCTGTCTCTCACATTTCATATGGCACCTCCAAAAGCAACCTGTTCCACTTCCAAAACCAAATCTTCTTCCTCACAAAATCCACTCCAAACCCTAGCTGGTATGGCCGATAATGTCGCGTCGGATGCTGCACCAGATGTCAGTCTGAATGCTGCTACACAATCGAATGCTCCTGTTTCTAGAATCCCTCTTCCTTAGAGTATTGTCCTTCCAGCTGGTACACCCGATTCAGTTCTTGAATCCCTTCGAACTCAGTTTGCTGGGTCGAGTGTTACTGTTTCAAGAATTGAAAATCCCATACTTGAACCATCCATTCCCTCTGAAGTTCACTCTTAAATTCCCACCGATACTTCTAACCAATGCACTATTGTCCCTTTTGTGACTCCTGAAGAAAGCCTACCCTCAGAGGATGTTGAGACTCAGAATTCTGTTCAAGTCCCTACATCTCCAAATACATCACCTACGCATGCTGAAGAGAATCCACAAGTGTCTTCTCTCTCTTTATCACTGTCGGTTCCAATCAAATCAAAGATTGCTAAGCCTTCTGCTCCGAAACGTAAAGCGCCTCCACAGCGTTGGTTGGTTAGACTCCATAAGAAAGGCACTGCATACGATGCAACCACCTCTGAAAAAGGGAAGTCTCCTATCCCTATCTCTGATTCTGATGAAGCTGCTCCTATGGATGTAGATGCTACAGGTGAGAATCCTACTATAGCTGATCTTTGCAAAGCTTTGGGGAAGAGACGGAGAGGAAAGAAAGCTGTGTCTGATGTTATCGCTCCTGAGGAAACACCAGATGAATCTGATGAGGAAAATGTTGATCTGAACCAGCTGATTGATGATGTTGCCACAGATGTTGCTGCCTCAGTATCAACACCTACTGTATCCGACACAGAACCCTCTGATCCTGACCATGATTCATCTTCATCTTCTGATGATGAAGAGGATGCACCTGAGGATTCTGACGAAGGTGCAGAATCTGATGAATCTGACAAGGATGCTTATGTTTAAAATGTTGAGAGCTCTGATGGTGAAGATGAAACCAAAGATGGTGATGGTGATGAGTCCCCTGATGATGCTGATGATG
This sequence comes from Pogostemon cablin, assembly GCA_023678885.1. NCBI lineage: Eukaryota > Viridiplantae > Streptophyta > Magnoliopsida > Lamiales > Lamiaceae > Pogostemon > Pogostemon cablin. Next base: position 31,386,383 of record CM042959.1, on the reverse strand, counting down.
AGTACCCTGATGATGCTGATGTTATATCTGATGACTCTGACTATGATGTTGAAAACTTTGGAGTTGGGAACTTCTACTTCACTGATGGCAAAGTCAGATACAAAAAGTTTGCCAAGAAAGATATAATTCATGAAAGAAAGATGAAGGATGCCGACCTCACTCCACACAACCTCATCAACTTCTTCAGAGAGAGAAGCTTGTTGAAATCACTCAGGTACTCTACTTCATTCTACACTAATTGGGTATGTGAGTTTTATGCACTCATCTGTGCTAGTATGATTAAGAGTACAAGTCCCAAATTTGGAAGAATTTTCTTTAGAGGTGAGATTTATGATTTTTCTCCTACAAAGATTAATTAGGGACTGTGAATGCTGATAGTGATGATGAAATTGATGATATGGATAAGATTGTGTCTGTGATAACTGGAGGTTTAATTGTTAGTTGGCCTAAGAAGTTGTTCAGTCCAAGTCTGACTAGTTTACATACAATCTTGCACAAGCTATGTGTTTACAATTGGTTGTCTTCCTCCAATACCACTAGAGTTACCACTGAGCATGCTATGTTGATCTATAAGATAGGAAAGAACCTGCCTTTTAACCTTGGTAGAGTGATTTACAAGAATCTGATCAGTTATGGTGGAAATATCTCCAAGGTTGGTAAGTTACCTTATTCTGCTTTGATTCATTGTTTGTTAAGTAGTCAAGGTGCTAAGAAAGGTAAAAGTGATTTTCTTTCCTCAAGTGCTCTAGTTCTTGTATTGCTAAACCACTGCTTGAAGGTAACCGTGTAGTTGATCTACCTTATGTGAACCCTGCTCCTGCCCCTGCTACTGCTGATACTCAGAATGTTGCTCCTGATACTGCCAACATTTCGGTTCGCACTGACACTTCTGCACAAGCTAGAGAAGTTATCTCTATTACTTTAAACCGCAAGTACATTGAGCAAAAAGCTGCTGCCCTGGCACGCCATGTCTCGAACCTTAGACTTCAAGCCAATGCACTGAACAGACAAGCAAACATTCTAGAACAAAGAGCTCAGTTCTGGGGTAAGCTGCTATCCACACCCACAGTGGGAGATATACCTGCTGCTGCTGCTCAACCTACTGCAGTTGAAAGCTCTGGCTCTGGAAGAATTGTGATTGAGGACATCACTAATGAACTAGAAGAAGAAGGAAATATTGCTGGAAATGTTCCTGATGCAGGTGATGTTGCTGGTGATGTTGCTGGTAATGCTGCAACTTAGGGGAAGTTCATATGGTGAGGGGGAGATCAGCAAAGAGATCAAAGTGTTCATACTTGTTGCTGATGATGACTGAAAGCTGCTGCTGTCTCACTAACTTTTCTAACTATTTGATGATGGGATGTTAAACTGATAATTTATTTTATGATGGTGATTGGATACTTTACTTTATATTTTTATTTAAACTCTGATCTAAGCTCTGGACTTATATGTTACTTAAGTGGTTATCTTTAATCACTTTGATAATTATGCTTTAGAATTTTAGTTATTTTTGCACAACTGTCGAACTAACATCTGCTGTATTACTTTGGATATCTTGTTCTGTATTATTTTCTTGCATCAGGTTATGTGGTTTCAGATAGACGTAATTGGGTAAGATTGTTTATGTGAAGTGTTGAGAACAGTGTCATCACATCTGGATCACACCTGTCCTTGACTAGTTGTTTTATTAACCACTAACGTTGTTTTGTTATTTCGACTGGTGTTGTGCTTAATATTGCTTTCAGGGTTATTGCAGTTGAAGTGCTGAACGTGTTGGATGCAAAGACCAAGTCAAACGCAGACCTTGAATACCCTGGAGCAAACTGGAAAGATCCAAGAGTTCTAGAAGGATCTAAAAGGCGAAAATAACTACCTCTCTTAGTGGGCGGTTATTTGAGTCTGCATGGGTGCAATCTACACCTTCTACGTGGACCACTCATCATTTGGAGCCTGCAGCCATCTATAAATAGAAGCTGCTAGTTGCCAAGTCAAGTGATCGATAAGGCAATCCCACTGTACAGTGTAAAAGATCCTAGATAGGTTTCTGTCATAGTGTTTGTACTGGTGTTGTAACACTTGGTTCAATATAAGTTTTCTACTGTTATTCCCGTACGTTTTGTGTACGCTGTTCACAGGCAGTGGAAGCCCATATGTGAAGTATGCTTAGATTCTAACAAGTCTAGGTTTTGCCATTTGGGAACGTGTTTGGATTTTAGATCCGATTTTGTATTCGAAGGGTGGAAGAATTATTTCCATACCTAAGAGTCTGTTTTTGTAATCACATTTTCCAATAGTGATATTTATGCCATGAAGCCGCCACAAACTTGCAAAAGTTTGTGAAAAGATTGAGTAATCCGTGTGTTAAGTCTTTCGCTGATTTACAACTTGTTCTATACTTAGTCAAGTTACATTCTGATACATACAGTGTTGTTCAAAGTGTCACCACACTTAGGACAACATCGTACCAAAACACACTTTGCACCATTGGGCATCCGACAATCTAAAAATTCTCAAAAATTTGATAATCTGAAAGTCCTTGTCGATATTCGTGCTTGGTGTCGAACAATCGAATTCGCTGATATATAACTGTCGTAATTAATTTAATTATCTAATTATTGTTATATATGTATATGCATGATTCTCTGTGATAGACTGCCTTATGTGCCGTAATAGGAGTATGCTAGGTTACGTATTTTATTTTGAATATTATATGCATGTAAAAATCCTCGGTGTTAAATTACTAAGTGGAAGAGGGGATTAGTAAATAATTCCCTCGGCCTCCATTATTGGTTTGTAAGTGATGTGAGTGAACTGCATATTAGCAATAGGCCTTCCTCCACAACGGATGAGTCTATTGACGGATTACTGGTACAAATTTTATTAAATAATTGTTGTTTGTAATGTGATGCACATGAACTTGCGTGTTGATATAGACCTTCCTCCCTAACGGATGAGTTTATATGCGGTTCATTGGTATAAACTGATCATTGATGATTGTAGAAAGTTATCCGAGTGCGTGTATACTTCTCCAACTGTAAGGCACATAAGCTTGCGCAATGGACTTGGGATCAAATAATGGTGTATACTTAGGTGTAAATAATAAGTATCCTCCCCAATGGATTCACTGCTATTATTTGATGGCTAAAAAGGAACCGACTATTAATTATTTTGTCATGAAGCTAGGTTGACGAATGAAATTAATGGGTAAAATCTTTTCTTGTAAATGTTCAGGTTTGTATATGTCCATACTAACGTGGTATGCAGACTCACGGTGCTTGAGATGTCGGTGAATTTTATTTTATATTATTTTGAGGGAATCGATATAAAAGGATAAATTTGAATATTTGATCGGTGTATTTATTTATGATTCTCTGAATTTTCAAAATGATTTTATCTCGCTTATTATTTACTAAAAGAAACATATTTACTTGTCCAAAATTAGATGATTAGAAAAGAATCTTGGTTTTAATTTTTACTGCTTAAGAAAATAAAAATGTGTTCTCACTAAGGATGTTCTGTGATGCCTATTAATTAAAGTCTCTAGTGAAGAGATGAGAGGTTCATAGAAATATGATGGTTTCATGCTACTCTTTGAATACTTGAGTAAGTTAGAAAGGCAAGAGGTCATGGTTAATTTGATGAATGAATTGGGAATGCTTGGAGTAGAAATTGAAGGGGAAACCTAGAATAATTTATTCTTCATAATTTGTCTGGATGTTTTGAGTAAGTTCTACCTGAAATACGAGAGATTGTATATGTTGGGGAATTTCTGACAAAACATGAGGCGAAGGAAATCCAACTTCATCAAGATGTGAACAACGTTAGTATCTCATTCGCAAATTGTTGAAGCATGATTAGTGATGGTGTTCACTAACACGTTGTATGTAGATACCGAAATCAGTAAAAGCTTGCAACTAAGTGATGATGAGATTATTATAGACATGGATAAAACTACGAAAATAGTGGTTGTTGCAGTGGGAGTTGTTTATTTATCTTTTGATAGGAATAAATGTTTAGATTTTGTGAAATTGTCTTTACGCATTTACGGATAGATACTCCATTTTATTTTAAATGACATGGTCATAGTGATGAGGAATGGAGCTATAATCTGTTGTGGTACATTGGTGGACAATTTGAACACTCTTGAATCATGTTTACCCCACGGATGCAACAAATAGTAATTAATATGGCGTCCTCTAATCCTAATAAGAGAAAGGAACCTTTGAATATGAACTAAACATACTTTTGGTATCTAAGATAAGATCAATTTTACTTAAGTAGGATTCAAAGGTTCATAGCCGATGGACTGTTGGGTTTATTTGAAGTAGAAAATATCTGACTTGCGAGTCTTGCTTGGAAGTAAAATGATTAATTGCCTATTTAAGGCAAAGGGGTATAGAGCCATGCAAAGATATGTTGGGAATGGTTCATTCTGATTTATGCGATCTTAAGACTATCTTGAAAAGAGGTGGTCATTACGATTTAATCATGGTGGCGAGTACCTCCTAGGATAGTTTAGGAGCTATTTATCAGAGGATAAGATTAAATTCCAATTTGTCAACACTGGGTTAATCCCAGCTGAATGGTGTGGCGGAAAGAAGGAATAAAACTCTTATGGTAATAATTAGATAGATGATAAGTTATTTGAAATTACTAAATTCATTTTATTGGTAAGCCCTAGAAAGAACATGTAGTATTGATGTTTGTGGGATATCCTAGAAAAATGAAGGGTGATTTATTTAGTCCAAAAGATCGAATGGTGATTGTAACACAAACACTAGATTTTTGGAAAAGTACTATGTATTAAATCATAAAACCATATATAAATTGTTTTAAAGGTTGTGAGAGGAAAAACACAAAGTATAGTACCAATTGTATAAGAGGATATACCACAAGGAAACTGTATCGCGTGTCACATCTGATACACAATTGCGTGTATTGCTCTGTTATAGTGGGAGAGTTGTTCAACAACCGAATAGATTAATGTTTTAGGAAAGTCGTGAGACTTGGTCCCTAGTAAACATGAAATCGGCCCACGGATATGACGAAGTACTACAAGATCGAAATATAGAATCTTAGTAAGTTGCAATGAATTATAATCTAGGATCTATGGATTCTAAATTAGATCTGGGAGCATGTAGAACCAATAAATGGTGTAAAAGCCATTGGAAGTGGTCATAGAAAATAAAAAAGGATCATACAGTAAGGTGAAACCTTTGGAAGCAAAGCTTGCTGCGAAAAGGTATACTCAGAAAGAAAGGATTCGATTATGAGGGAACATGTTCGCCAGTAGCTATGCCTAAGTCGATCCGAACTATTTTATTTGTTGTTGTACATATTGAATATGAGGTACAGCAGATAGATGTCAAGACAGCTTACTTAATTGGAAGTCTTGAAAAAAACGTCTATGTGAAGCAACCAGCATGATTCATTGCAAAGGGCTAAGAGCATTTTTATTGTAAGCTTAAAGATGTCCATCGATGGACTAAAGCAAGCTTCAAGATCATGAAACATCCATTTTGATGAGGAAATCCAGACATATGGATTTATTCAATGGCAGATGTGCCTTGTGTATTGGAAAGAGTGACTGAAACATGGTGGTATTTCTTGTACTGTAGGTAGATAATATATTGCTCATTGGAGACAATAAAAGAGTATTGTCGGGCATATGGGTATGGTTGATAAAGTAGTATGAAATGAAGGACTTAAGAAAAGTAAGATATATTATTGCGATCATAGTAATAAAGATCACAAGATAGGATGTTGTGCTTATCTCAAGTTTCATGAAATGATAATCCTTACTTGTTTTAGCATGTGACTTTATTTAAGGAAATGTGTCTGTAGACACAAAAGAAGATAAATGAGATGAAGGCGGTTCATTATGCTTCGGCGAATAAGGAAGCTTAATCTAAGGAATGTTATGCACAAGAATGGATATTTGTCCTGCTGAACGCATGGAATGTGGGTATCAAGGTAACCAAACACATGAATGTTGAACTGTGGTAACACATAATTTTGAAGTACCTGAAAATGACTAGAAATTACATGTGTACTTACCGGACAAATTCATTGCTTCTTGGTAACATAGATTCGGATTTTTCAAATCAGATAGGGACGGCAGTAAATCCACCTCAAGGTTATATGTTTAATTTTTGGAAGTTGAGTCATAATATAGAGGAGTGTTATATAGATATATATTTCGGTCTCCACCATGGAAAGATGATAAATTAGAGCCTCTGAGGCAGCCAAAGTATCTATATGACTCTAGAGACTTCATAATGGACTTGGATGTATTTCTGAGTTTGCCTAGGGTTATTACAATTTATTGTGATAATAATGGTGCTGTTGCAAACTTGATGGAATCACAAGTCCATAGGCAATTAAACACATTAAGCGCAAGTACCACCTCTTACGAGAAATTGTATGATGAGGAGACGGTTTTTGTCGCCTAGATTGCATCGGATGATAACCTAGAATATCATTTTACAAGAACTTTAAGCCGAAAGCTTTTGATGGTCATGTAATGAGAGTGGGAGTCAGATGTATGGCAGATGATAAGGCAGCATAGTCTTTTAGTATAAGTGGAAGATTATTGGATTGTATACTAAAAGTCTAGCTTTTGGTATGAACAATGTTTTAACAATATTTGAAATGAGAATCATTGATCAAATTATTGCATCTTAAAATTGATTTATATGTCGATGCAACCACTTACTTTATATTGTAGATAATATATTGTGCGACAATACGCGGAAGATCATATTATCGATTTTCTTATAAAGTATAATCAGATGCTCACACCGAGATAGACGGGGACTCTCTATTGGGATGGTTGTAGTGTGATTTGGTATTAGTTTGTCTTAACTATAGAATCACATTAGTGTGCTTTGTGTGTATTGAGCAGGATCGCTTGAGACCATTCGACTTATACTGACTATATAGGAGAACTTGATCTCAGTTATTATGGATATTTGTGCTCTTAATCCCTATACAATAACATTGACACGTAACGCAGTATGTATTTCTTTGATTCATCAATGGGTGAGATTTACATGTAATTAAATCAACAAACTCGGTGAGTTGGGAAATAGTGTTGTCTCTATGGTATGCTGTTGATTGTAGAAGGAACCCGTGTCCGCTATAGGTTGATGATGTCCCCTTGAGGAGCTCATAAGGATTATCATGTAAACCCTGTAGGTGGATTTATTTCGGTATGATAATGAGATTGAGTGGTACTACTCTCGAATGAGATATTAATTAATGGAGTTGTCAGTAACTTAATTAATTAATAGGCATTATATATCTTAAACATTGGGAGATTAACGGGCTCATAATAAGAAGGAGCCCAAAACGTAATTTTGGGATTGGAGCGGCAGTGCAGTAATAATATTTTAGTGGAATATATTATTATTGGATTTAAGTATAAATTTTGGGCTAACTTGGATACTTAAGCCCAATGGAGGTCCGACTCCAATTTCTCCTCCTGGTCCTTACTGTAGCCCATATATAAGTCATCTCAGCTATACGAAACCCTAATCATTAGACGTCTAACACGTTGGAAATAGGGAGGAAGCAGATTGAGAAGATCTTGAGGATTTTCACCCACACGACATCAATATTAGACTTGGGAATATAGCAGAAGATCGGAAGGTTGTTTGTTGCTGCTGTCCGCCAACTTCCACGATTTTTAAAAAATAGTATAGAACTCAGAACTAGACGTGTGATACACCATTAGAAAGCCACTGAAGAGAGGATCGTTTTGGCTCATAGATCACTCAAATTGGAGATCGATGAGGAAGTTATGTCCAAAATTGTGAGGCTGCACAGGCTGCCGGTGAGAATTCATTCTCTTCTTCAACATACCCTGGTGAAAGGTAATATGTTTCTTTATTCTTGCTTCCTCTAATTTAGAAACGCACGAAACCCTAATGATTCACGTTTACCAAATAATCAAACGCTAACATTTATCACTTCTTTGTTGATGGTGTCAAATGGCCTAGTAATCATTGTCCCCCTTGCCCTATTCTTTGACTTTCTTTTTGTTGGCTCAATCCTTGAGAAAGGAAAGATGCCTATTTTTCCGTCAAACAAAACCTGCCCTTGGATTCCAAATATAGGCCTAGCTATGGCACACAAGAACATTACTTTCGTTATGAATTTCTTTGACTTGCATGTGTAGTGTGGCTCTTCCTCCCCTGGTATGATATAGAACCTCTCATTCACCCTTGTCATGTAGAACCATTTTTCATCAATATGGACCACATTGTACATTTCATCAAACATCAATTTTTCTATATTCCTGTCATGATGAATCTGATGCAAACAGTAGTTGAGCCTTTGAAGCTTGTTCTCCGGAGTTAGCTCAGGCTTGATTGAGTTTGTATGAGCTTTGATATCTCCCTTCTTCATTCACCTGCCCACTGTAGATTTGCTAACCTTTAACTGCCCAGTAAGACCTCTAATTGTACCTCTACTTTCAAAAGCAATCTCCTTTATTTGCTTCGGGTCTAGATTAACCCTCTTTGGCTTTGAACTCCTTTTTTGTTAGAAATAAAGTGGACTGGTCTACCTGCATCAATCTGCCTTTTAGCATCTGCCCAAATATTGAATATTGTTCTTCTAGTAACTCCAAAAAATTGTGTTGCATCTCTTGCTTTCCCAAAGTGAATACTTCCATGACTGCTATGCCTTAAAAGATACTGTCCAATCAGATTTCTTGTTTGTTGAGAGAGGTTTGGATTTGAAAGTGCAATTTAATATTAACTAAGTGCATTTATGTTTGATGCTTTGTCCCACCATATTTATTGTGATGACAGTGGAGGGAATTTTTCAGAAAATTCAAAAAACCATCATAAGTAAAGTTAGAGGGAAATTTTGGGGGTTAAATTCTGTATTTAGTGAGAAAATACAAAAAAAGAACAGTTTGGTGGGTAAAGTTCCCAATGATGAAATTATAATTTGAGGAAAAAGACTTAAAAATAAAATTTGGAGGAAAAAATTTGAGGGTTAGTAGCTTATTTGCTGAAAAAAAAATGAGAAATGACAATTTGGTGGGAAACAAGTCCCAATGATGAAATTAAAATCTGAGGGAAAAGACTTGAAAAGAAAATTAGAGGAAAAATGTTTGTGTTTGATGACAGTTTTGGTGGGAAAACAAAGAAAATGACCGTTTTTTAGGGAAAACAATATTGTTAAGGTGTCTTTGGAGGGAAACATATCCAAATGATGAACTTACAGTCTCAAGGTTCATTTTTTGTATGATTATTGATCCCAACAATTTATTTTAAGGTCATTTTATTTAACATTTGTCATATAAACATGCATTCACCTCATTTTTTGTATTTTCAGTAATCTTTGAACAGGTGTATGAAGATTTCTCTAGCTTATTTACTTGAGAAGAAACCTGTAATTTATTTTTGTTAATGTAATTCAGCCAGTTCTGTAATTAAATTTGAAGTGTAAGAATTATCTACAATTTCTAGGACAAGTTTATGTAATTTTATGATACTATTGTAATTTTGATATTTTTTTAAAAATTTCTATTGATTTTATGAGGCTACAGGTTTTTTTAAATTCATTTATGAAATTTTTATGAAAAAATTATTTCTGTTTTTTATCGGTAATTAGAGTTTGGATTAACTTTAATAATAAAGTTAATCCAAATCCTAAACCCAAATGTATGGACATTTTTACCCTTGAAAAAGTTAGTTGAAAAAGTCAAAAAGTAACTTTTCTTAAAGAACGTGGAACAGTAAGTGTGAAGGGTCTTCCGGGATAGAGGGAGTATAAATTTTATGATATTTTAATTATATAATTATGATTTTCTTTATTAATTTTTATTGACAAAATTATAATTTTTAAATTATAGTACTATATAAGATTTATGATATTTTAAGTATATAATATAGATTATTGATGAATTACTATAATGCAAAATAAACTATTTGTCATATATATAATTGATTTTTTATTAAAATTATAGCTACAATTTTTAAATAATAATTTTTTAAAAAGAATTATTTTATTTAACTAAAATACTTTTAATGTCTTAAATTTAAGACAAATTAATCTTTTTAAGTATAATTCACTAGGTACAAACATATTTTTAATTGTCAATAAGCATACTTTATATATATAATTATAAGTATACCAATATAATAAGTCGACTTGTCTCACATATACCCTTTTTATAAGAGATTGACAGAAAAAATATTCTCTCAACACAATTCAAAAATTTAATTTAATTTTATTATTTAAATACCTCATTCACTCTTTAAGTGTACATTTTTTATTGTATAATTATTTAGGAATAATTACTCTTAACTACACACTATATTAGTATATTACTCATAGATACAAGGTACATATAAAATTAGTAATAATTACAAAAATTAATGATAATCTTCCTGTTATATCCCTTATCTGGAATCTTACCTAAAAAGATATACTCCCTCCGTCCCAATTTAAGATTCTCATTTGCTTTTGGGCACGTGGATTAAGGAGTATTATTATTTAATGTGTAGTGGGTAGTTGTATTAGTGGGTGTGGGGACCCCATGTTTTAATTGTATTAGTGGGTGTGGGTGGGTCTCATGTGTCCAAAAAATAAAATGGGACTCTTTGGGTGGGACGACCAAAATGGTAAAATGATCCTCTTAACCTGGGACGGAGGGAGTAAATATTCATTATCTTCTTTTTTAAAAATATTATTCTATTTTTTATTATATTATTAATTATCTTTAAGATAATTAAATCGCCACGTCACCTTAAATTAAATTAATTAAAGAAATAAAAAAAATTCCAACATACATCTATGTGATAACGATACGAGATACGAAGATTGGGATGAAAACGTACCCAAATAAATTGTGCAAAAATATACATTAATTGTGCTGTAATATAACTTTGTCGTACAATAATATAACTGTGTCGTGCAACAAACTAATTATACTCTTAAATATATTATGCAACAATATAAGATGCATTGGGCAGAAATCTAATTATAATGATGCACAGATTTATAAAAAATGAGTTCTCATGACTTGATATTAAATTATGAAATATTGTTGTGTAATAATATAACTATATGTTGTGCAACAATTTAACTATATTGTGCAAATTTATATATTTATTGTGCAAATATAATTAATACATTTAAACACTATCATTTTCTAATTATTTAATAGCTTAATACTATTAAATTTAGGATAAATAGTTTAGGTTAAAAACTTTAAATTATTATTATGTAGTAAAATTTATTTTTTTTTATAAATTTATTTTGTTTCCTAAAAAATAGTTTGGATAAGGGAACAAATCCCACTAATTGAGGGATTATAAATTTAATTTTGGTAATTGGGTGCAAGAAGGGCACTATCTTTTGTAATTTTGTATCTTGATTAAATTTTGGATTTGTACCTAACAGTAAATACATACTCCATCCGTCCCGTTTCAATGTTTACATTTCTATTTTGCGCATCTCATTTTAATGTTTACGTTTTCCTTTTTGGAATATGAAATCCACCTAAAACAATTAATATATCATGCAACACTAATACACCTAATACTTTACATTAAATATTATATTTTTCCACCCACTATCTATTAAAATATTATACTTTTTAATTAACGTGAAAAAAGCAAACGTAAATATTGAAACGAGACGGAGGAAGTATTCTATTTTATACTTGATAGTAAGTATCCCTAATATTTATTATGTAGTGGGTAACTTTTACTAAATAATTATTTACAACTTTTTATGATATTTTTAAATTGCCAAAATGAATACCTTTAAATGAACCAATAAAATAGTTTACTATTAAAAACAATAACTTAATGACCCCGTGTAACACGCGGATTATATGCTAGTAATTTATACTATCTCCATCCCACGTTAAAGTTTACATTTTTTATTTTTGGTTGTCTCAAATTAAAGTTTACGTTTCTTTTTTTGTCAAGTTGTGTCCACACAAAATAATTAATTATTCCATGTAGGATCCACACACAACACTAATACAACTACCCACTTTACATTAAATATTATTTATTTTACCTCATTACATATTAAAATATTATATTTCTTAATTTCTGTTCAAAAAATAAACGTCAACATTAAAACGGACCGATGGAGTATTTGCTTCGAATTTTGATAGATTTAATTTTATTACTTTATATCAAATCAAGTGAGTGGTTTTGTACAAATACTTTGTCATATTTTATGACATTAATTATAAAAAAAAAATCATTAATAAAGTAGGAAATTAAATTGAAAAACTTTGGTGAGTAATTGCAAAAGAGAGAGAATGGTCCCCGGGACCCCGTTCTACATTGTAGGCCTAACATGATGGGCTAGTATTAGCATTGACCAAACTAATAATCAAATTATAAAGAGTGTCATATTCGCATTAAACAAGGATTACTTTGATGATCATGAGTAATCTGTTGAGATCATCAAAAACTATGTGATCAATTTAAGGATGTATTCCATTATTTTATGTCTTCATCATTTACACAGATAATATATTATATATTACCTTAATTTCTATTTAAACGAATATTAAATGTCATGATCAACTGGAAAATTTGTCATTTTGTTCCATTTTCAATTCTTCACTTGCATGTTCCTATTTTCCAGGAAATTTTCTTGTCGGATTCTCACGTGACAATTTTGAGAATATTATACATAAAACGTTATATCTTCTATGTCATTTTTGTCTATTATCTTATGTATCATTTATTATATGATTGATTCGTAATAAAAGAAAAAAAAATTCAATTAATACCATTAGAATTTATGCTTTTTTTTAAGACATAGTTTCTCACTCTCTCCTACGTTTCATTATCCATTCAATGAAATGGTAAAAAAGATATTACACCAAAATGACTCTGAGAATTCGAACAGAGGGATAGCAACATCTCTCCAACATAAATGTAAGTTAATATAAGGTGTATTCGGGAGCACGAAGTTAGAAACAATATCTTAATTATTGTAATTTTTTTATATAAGTCTATATACGTGTGACATTATTTTTCTTTGCTATCGTATTTTACACTTTTATTTTATTTTTATTTAAAATCTATTTATCTATAAAAACATATGATACTCTCTCCGTCCCAAATTCATCTTCATATTTAATGTTTGTACGAATATTAATAAAATTTACCTTTTGACTTACTTTTAGAATAGTTTAGTAATTTTAGGTAATAAATATAATAAAGTATGTTATGTGTGTCAAAAAAGGTGATATCAAATTTGAAATTAAAGTGTGTTGAAATGATATTAGTTATTTATTTTTTCCTTTTATGAAAATGTGAAGTTGAATTTGGGACATACCAAAACAGAAAGTGTGAAGTTGGAGTTGGACGGAGGGAGTATATTGTTAGAGGCAAACACTTTTTTAAACCGGGTTCACACGTGAACCCTGTTTTACTATTACTCTTTTGTATATGAAAAATTACTTTTTAGAGACATAAATTATTACTTCTCTAAATAAAAAAAATACTCTTAATTTTTCAAATTATTGTAAATCTTTATTTATCGATTATTTTTTATTACATGAAAAATTATTCTTTAGAAAGATGAACGATTACTCTTTTGAATAAAAAAATATTATTTTTCAAGGAGTAGTTTTTTATATAATAAAGAGTAATTTGGCAAAAATAGGATTTACATGTGAACCCGGTACACACCAGACTCACTCATTGTTAGATCTAAATTTATTAATATAACATTTAACGGCATTTTATATATATATATAATACGTCTACAATTTATTTTATTTATATTTATGAAAAAGTCAAACATTCATAAATTGATTGTATAAGAGTACTAATATTTTAATTGATTGTTATATATATAATATAACAAACATTTCATAATTAATTACAATAAAATTATTAAAACACTTTAATTGATTTATATTTTATTTTTTCAAATATATGTTACATTAGGATGCTGTTCAATTTATATATAATATTTTAAAAAAAAATTATTGAAATATTAATTAATAATTTTTTATTTTATTTAAGATAATATCTAATATTTTATAATTAAATTTAAATAATTATTATATTTTTTTTAAAAAAAATCTCAAATTTATAATTAATATCTAAGTATATTATTTATATATTTATTTATGGATAACTTAATTTATTTATTTTATTTTTTATTTATTTATGATAATTTTTAAGTATTTCTTAAATAATCATATAATAATAATTATATTTTTATTAATTACTTCCTCCGTCCCATAATACCTTTCACGTTTACTGTTCCACGTTATTTAAGAAAAGTTCCACTCTTTGACCAACTTTATTGACTTTGGAGGCTATTGTAGTATTTTTAGATAATAAAAAAGTATAAAATAATGAGATGTGTGTGAAAAATGAGTGACAAATTTGAAATTTGAGTAACTTTTGAGATTGTTAGATAAAGTAATATTTCATTTTTTGGGGTGTGAAAGGTTCTATGGGACAAACAAATGAGGAAAATGTGAAAGGTTTTATAGGTCGGAGAGAGTATTATCTTTAAAAAAACTAATGTAAAATATAGATAATTCTATTTATGTATAGTAATATATTTTTTAATATTTATAATTTTATATTGTATTTATTATCTTTTTGTTAACTTAATTTTCTTAGTTTCAAGTTATATAAACAATTAAAGATAACAAATTTTATAATGTAAATGTTGAATAATTAAGATATATATATATATGAACAAATATAAAAAATATTAATGTATTAAAATTCGAAAAAAAAATATTTACAAACTTGATTATAATATTATTTGCTAATATCAAATCAAATTATAGAAGTACAACATCGTATTAAATAAGGAAATTAATTGAAAGTAAATAAAAATATTAAAAAAATATTTAAAAACAAAAAATATTAAAAAATTATACATCATTTTGAAGCGGTCATGAGATGACACATAAGCGAAGAAAAACTCCCCTATATTAGTTAAGATATACTCCCTCCGTCCTAAAACAAGGTATACGTTTACTTTTTGCACGTTGATAGTGAAGTGAGAGAAATAATATTTTAATGTGTAGTGGGTAATTGTATTAGTGTGTGTAGGCCCCATGTGGATATAATAATTGTTTTGTATGAGTCTCATCTACCAAAAAGGAAAATGTATACTTTGTTTTGGGACAGATCAGAATAGAAAAATGTATACCTTGGGACGAATGGAGTATATAAATATATATTTATCTTAATAATCTTCGTAATTCTTAATTTAAAGACCGATATTTAAATTTTGGAGATGTATATATATACATATACTCGCTTTGTTTACCCATCGTAAGACAAAGACTTGTGTGAGACTGTCTCACATAAGTCCTTACGTAAGACAGTCAGAAAGTGATAACTTTTATAAAGAAAAGTATTACTCCCTCCGTCCCATTATAACTTTTACACTTCCTTTGTAAATTACAAAGGAAATGTGAAAGTTATGGCGGGACAGAGGGAGTAATAAATTAATAAAAAGTGACAGTGTTATTTTATGAACAATTTATAGTATAAATAAAAAGTGATAACATTTTATAGTGAAAGTAATGACATTTTATAACGAAAGTGATAATTATTTTAAAAAGTGAAAAATGGTCTCACGTGAGACGATCTCACGCAAGACATACCCTTATCATAAAGGTTCTCATTTGCTTTTTACACGTGTATTAAAAAATATTATTATTTTATGTGTAGTGAGTATATATAATAATAGTAATGATATGATATATGTGGGACCCTATTATTAAAAATGAGAAACGAATATTTTTGAAGTAAATACTCAAAATAGTAAAATAGCAACATTTATGGAGAACGAAACAAGTATTAGGCGTTTGTTTGGACTTCCTCACTTCTTCCATGTCCAACACTTCAATCTAAGAGCTTTTTTTTTTTTAAGAAAAAAATGTCAAATGAACACATATTGTGATTGATGTCATTTTCTATCTAAGAAAGTGGAGTTGGTCCTCCTCATTTTCTCCATGTCCTAGACTTCAATTTTGGAGTTTTTTATTTTTTAATTTTTTTATTTTTGTTTATTGTGTAATAGAGTAATTTTATTCCTTTCCTGTAGGGTGGGATAAACTTTGTGCAATTTATGTAACTGATTATTTACGATTTATATATTCGAGTATCTATTTACGTATTAGGCAATCTCAATTGCAAATTTTTGTTGTGCTCAAATTTATTTTATTTGTCCAAGCGAGGGAATCGAACATAGGTCACTCACTGCTGCTATGTGGGAACAACCTCTTAAAATAAGAGATTCTTTGTGTACAGTGATCTAACCCTTATCAATAGAATTATCATGATTTATCTCTCCACCATTCTATCAAATCGGAGTGTAGAAGTGCGTGGAGTGGAAGATTTCACATTTGTACCAATAATACGATATTAGAAATATATACTCCCTCCGTCATGTCGTAAGAGGGTCATTTGCTTTTTTACACGTAGATTAAGAAGTATTATTATTAATATGTAGTGGGTAGTTGTATTAGTGGGAGTGTGGGTCCCATATTTTAATTGTATTAGAGGGGGTGTGTGGATCCCGTGTGTGTAAAAAAGGAAAGGGGACTCTTTTGGTGGGATGACCAAAATGGAAAAATTGTCCTCTTAACCTGGGACGGATGGAGTATAAAACATAAAAATATACCAATATCTTAATTTATTGCTAACTTTTATACATGAGCGATCCGTACATTTATAGAATCATTAAAAAAAAAAAAAAAATACAAGGCCGAATTTTTTATTTATATATAGGGTATGGTAGTGGATGAGAGATTCATTGAGAGACATGTTAATGTTAATTAACAGTCTGTACCCTGATGCCACTCTCCTCTCGCCATATATTAATACACAGCGACATACTCCCTCCGTCCTAGACTAAGAACCCACACAAAGAGTCTTATTTCCTTTTTTGAACACATGAGACTCATCCACACCCACTAATACATTTAAAACATGGCCCCCCACACCCACTAATACAACTACCCACTATACATTAAATAATAATATTCTTTAATTCACGTGTCCAAAAGCAAATGAGACTCTTAGCCTGTGACGAAGGGAGTATGCGTTAAAGTCAACTTATATATATTTATTGGATTTAATATATGCCTCACAACAACCAGCAGATCTATAAAACTACACACACATGAAACGATTAATGTTAGCCATTTGTATGGATGTGTTCATAATTATTCACAAAATAATGAGTTTTTTTTTTAAATGAATAAAAATAAGGATAAAATGTTTCATCCTTGATATTTTAAATTACCTTTTAAACATCTATTAATTAATTAAATATCCTTTAAAATAAAATATTATATTTAAATCTTAAATATTTGTGCATTTGGATACTAGAGACCAATTTTAAAAATAATAAAGGCTTTTGATTGCATGGAATTAATTGGTCGTACCTGCGATCGAATTATGTCCTTTACTTTACTTTACTTTTTTTTTTCTTTTGATTTTGTTTTTTCTTTTATAATTAATTATTATTAATTTTAATTTTAATTTTAATAGTATATATAATATAGTTTTACTATAGAGTGCTATTATTTGCACACCCATTTTTATTAAATACAATATTTTTATTGAATACACACTCCTTTTACATTTTAAATTTTAATTTTATTATATACACCCCCTTAAAATTATAAAATTACCCTTTTAATTTTAAGATTATACACTCCAAAATCCATCTTTCAATTTTACTAAATATAAACTCCTTAATTCCCTGCACATAAATTCAAATGAAAGATTAAATTCATATGAAATAGATTCCACTAATCCATAACAACGGGACGGGCTGCTTGTAATAATTTAAGAAGATGATTTTAATTTATTTTAATAGCATATACTCACTACAAGAAAAAATAGTTTTAAAGACTTTGAAAAATGATAGTATAGAAAATCTATCCTCACACTTCTTCAATTACGACCCTTAATTTTGGTGTCGTCTATTCTGCCGTGGGGATAGGCTTACCACGTTATATAGTGTTAAGATTTAATACATATAACACGCTTAAAAGTGTAAATATAATATAGATTTCAACACGCATAAAAGTGTTGAGATAGGTAAAGTTCAAACGCTCACTAAAAGTGTCTTATTAGACAAGTTATTGCCACATTTAAAAGGTGTCTTATTAAGTTAATCTTACACACACCTGAAAAATATTTAATTAAACAAGTTTTTAACGTATCTTGAAGTGTCTTATTAAATAAGTTAGTTTAACACTTGAAAATGTCTTATTAAATTAGTTATCAACACAATTAAAATTTAATCAATAAATAAGTTATTAATTTGAATAAATGTCGATATTAAAATTATTTAATTTTGTATAATATTTTAATTATATATAAATAAACACATTTAACCATAATAATTTTTGTTAAATATAGTAAATATTTTGTTAAGTCAATATACATTGACTTTACAAATATTTACTATATTTAACAATTTAGGTTAATAATATAAAAAAATAATGTGAACCAGACCAATTAAATGTTGAAATAAAACGCGCAAATATAAGTTTAACCATTTTCACAATATACAATGAATATGAATAAGTTAGATCATTGTAATTTAAAACATCTAATAATGATATTCTTAAATACAATAATATATGTTCTTCCCAACACTCATAGTTTGTTGTTTTCTTGTAAAATTGCAAGTGATCACTTCAGCAATGCTCTGTAGGCGCCACCTGAACGTAAAAGCATATATAAGATTGCATATATAGTAGATTTTTACTTTAAAAGTTGTTATGGTGGGGAAGGAAATACCAAATGGCATGGCCAAGCAACCATATCACCAAGTGCATCATCAAGGGTTTGACAGTAATGATAAGGTCGAATCAATCGATCTTCTGGTTGAAGTACTATGATGACTTGTATTTGGCACCAATCCTTTCCTATAGCTTGCCTTCCTACTTGTGCATTTGGATCAGTGCTATGTACGCAGCCTTTCGCTACAACTTTTGCTGGATCAAGTATACTTTTCAAAGCAACACAACCTCCAACCTGAATATAGTAAATCCAAAACGAGCCAAGGAACTTTTCTCCATCAGTCGATTAAAAGCGTGTATTATGGAAATTGCTCAAATACTTAATTAAAGAATAGAAGTTAAAACCATATATCTTCATCTAGTGTTAATTCATTTATTTATTGTTAATATATTGCAGCAGATCTACCATATTGATAAAACAAGGTGCAAAAGAATATAGAAAAAGTAATATTAGAAGAGGAAGAAGAACGGGAAACATCCACTCTTGGAAATTTCAACTTGAGCTAGGCTTGGGATATAAGAAGTAAAAAAATTTTGTCTTCCAAAATTCTAATCAAATTAATTCTAAGTAACTTGCTGGACAAAAAAGTTTTCAACCAGCTCAAAATAGTTCTAAATACACCCAACCAACAAATAATTAATTACTTAATTCTGTGTTATAAATTTCAACCAACAAAAATTTTCAAAACTAAGTGGATAAGGGGAAACATAAACTCAGACATACTTATGTTAAAATGATAACACCTTCACATATTAAAGATGCACTCATGCCAAGATAAAGGAAGAACAGTATAAATTAATAATATAATCAAAATTTGAAAACACACTTCGATTGCAAGAATCCAATTTTTTATGTATTCTCTTGTGCTTACCATGTTTAATATCTCAAATTAATTTGTTAAATTGATCAGCAAGTTCTCCAACAACTAATTAATGATCTTAAGAAACACTATTAGTCATAATGCATAAAATCAAGTCACCAAAGAATGACAACTATTGTAGCTATAACATAATCAGTATCATGGCAGCTAAGTGGCACATAACAACTAGACAAATATTATACCTCATGCATGTATATGTCTGATAAAAATATAATAAAAAATACAACATAATCGAGAAATATAGAAAGAAGTCGACTTTACCTGTAGAGTTTGCTTGATCGAAGTTTGCCGAGAGCGACTATTAGCCAATGCACATTGGCCTGTTGTGACACAAAATTCTGTTGAGATGCTATTTTTGATCGTAACTCAGCCAATTCATCTTTCATTTTAGACATTTATGATCGTTGCTCCAACAGTATGCGTTTGTATGCGGTTCGACTAGGAGCACCTCCCCATACATCAGATGGACGAACACCGGCAAACATTCTCACATAACCAGGTCTGTCTTGGCCAATAACTTAAGCAAATATATCATTTTGACCGACAGGATCTTGAGAGCCTTCAGGGAGTTTATCTCTTAGCTCTTTCATTGATTCCTATAATTTTTTGAAGTGCAAATTTAAAGTATTTTTAAATGCTATACATAATAATTACTGAATACGAGTGCACGTACACACACACATACATATATATACATGTACTCATGCAACATAAACATCAAATTTAAGCATATAAAATTATTGAATCCAAACTCACCAAGTATTTGGTAACATCAATGGATTGTTTTCCTTTAGCACTAACGTAGCACTTCTCAAACAATTGCGAACGACCTGGGGGGCTGTTAATTTTCTTTGCCTGAAGATTATTTTTGTTCTTGTGAACTTTCTGAGACTACAAACTTTTTAAAGATACAAGTGGTATATTAACTCACCAATTCTTCGTGGACTTGTGCAAATGATCTTTTTCCTGTTCGATGCTCCATGATTTTTTTTGCTCTTGCATCTGAATTTTTTTTACTTTGTGCCTAAAATAATGAGAAGAAAGTTTCATAAATAAAATAAATGTCATTAAGAAAAATATATTATCTAATAAAGAGAATGCTTGGAATACTTCTACGTCTGCTCTATTCCAATAAGTGACTATTTTGACCCATTGATCCTTTAGCACTCTACCCTCCTCTTCTTCATCCATTAAATCTTCAGCTACTATGTTAGGCATGAAATACCGTGCTTTAAGGAAATTCTTCCAACTTTTCCATTTGTCATTAATGGATTGAAGAATCCATATCTCATCAGCAAGTGTTATGTCGAATCGGGCCTACACAATAACTTAGTTACACATAACTATTTTTTACATTTAAACAGACTATACTTTAGATTACCTTGATAGTGTTTATCATGTCCTCTTTGTTGTTTTTTGGCATCTTATGCCAATTTGTCACGTCAAGTGGTATTTACCATTCCTTGCAATAGTGCCTAGGAATTCTGTAAATGTGTTTTTTTTTCCAACAGGTCTTCCATACAAATCAAAATCAACCTTAATTTGAGGTAGAGTTGATGGCCGACCCCAAATTTTTGTCATATATGTTGGACCCCTAGTTTTTCCCTCTGCATGAATTTCATAATGAGTATTAGTGTATATATCAATAGCAATTTATTAATAGTAAAGCTTATTCCAAGGCATTAAGTCAAAGAAATGCTACCAAAATTTCTATCACAATTTTGCTCATTTTCTATCTTATTGTTTCCGTCTGACATGTCACACATGCTTTCTTGCCTTGAATTTTCACGTTGTAAACATCGAGCTTGGTTGGTGGTCATCATTTGACTATGTGTCAAACCTATGCATTGAATTTTCATGGTCTAAATTTTATAATGAGACAAAATAATACAAACAGAATGGGCAAAGAAAACCAACAAGTAAGTGTAACTTCAGGAAATTTCATAGAGAATAGATAACAACAAAGACAAATTTAAATCAAACTAGAGCTAATAGAAGATGCATAAGAAATGAGTTTTACAAATCAACTGGAGCAATAAAAATAGAGCACCATACGTCCACAAAAAATCTGAATAAAACAGCAAATACAGTGCAAGACACTCCACCGGTTTCAGAAAAAAGTTCGATCCGTAGAAATTATGTAAATTATACAACAATTTCAAAACTGAAGTTGGACTAAAAATATGAAATGTGGACCATTTTTAAAAAGTAACTTGTAATTTGATGGGTTGAACTAAACTTCTCTTTAACAATCTATTTGTCAAAAAAACTGTGACATTGACCTGCAGACCCATTAAGCTATATACATTCTGACCTTGACCATGATTACATAAGTGATTTAACGGTTCTCTATAACTCCAACAAAAGGCAGTAACAAAACATGTACATGTCTCAATGAAAATTATGAAATAACATACAACTTGCGCCAAGATGCTCCACTAGTTTAAGAAAAACATTCAATTCGTATAAATTATGTAAATGATACAACAGTTTCAAAACAAATTTTGGAGTGAAATTATCAAATTTGGCTCTTTTTTTAAAATGTTACTTTTAATTTGATGTGGTTCAATCTTCTCTTTAATAATAGTAAATACTATCCATTAAGCTCACTGACCTGCGCGTTCATTAAGTTGTACGCTAGGTTGATCGTGACAATGATTTACTGTTAGATTAGAGACTTGACGATTCTCTATAACTTCATTATGTACTTGTCTGTCAATAGGATCACTAGCTAACTTATCTACAAGAGAACCAACAAAAAAATAATAATAATAACAGTAATTACAAGTCCAACATAATTTAAAAAAAAAAGTATTTTCTACAAATGTATCTTACTTGGAGGTTGCCGAATTCTCTCATTCAAGAGGGTGGCCTTGCGCTGTATATTATTTGGTGTAATACCAGCCATGCCTGCAAATTGGTCAATAAATATTGCAGAATGTCATATTTATTTCTATAGCTGCTAACAAATAAAAAAGGTTCAGCTTCTTCATTATCGAGAATTAAAAGAATGATTTTTAACTTTGTTTATATTATACTCTACTTAGAAAGTACATTGTTCATCCACATTATTCATAGTTGATTGATATATAAGTGAATCACAATTGATTTAACTAGGGATGAATGCAAAAGTGAATCTATAAGATAATCACGTAATACCAATGATCTCACTTGTAGGTGCCAAACTTGACTCTCTCAAGAAATTGGAATTGATTCGTTCATGATTTTGAGTTCTTCCAGCTGGAATTACAAGGATGCAAATAAAGAATTCATAATTCTTAAACTTGACAAAACAATAAAAACATGATAAAATTAGTTAAAGAACTAATCTGCACAGAGGATTAATTTTCAGAATTGAAGAATTAAAAAACCCAACACTACCTATTTCTTCTGAATTACTTCGTTTATTCAGTATACGGTGGGCTTCATCTGAAGTGTTATTTTTGTATCCTTGTGTTAACTCAACATGTTGTGAATCAAGGAATTAATTGGAGGGAACTCTGCTGTATACACGTCTACCCACTTGAGTTCTACTGAGCACATCTACAAATGACAAATATAAGAATTAACCATGATCGTAACACAATTTTTATTATTATTTTTGTTTCATACCAAGAGACTCGTTAATTGTCTCATCTAAAAGATGGAGGTTGCTTTCATTGTGGTTTCGAGTTTGAGAAGCCAAACCTACAAAGAGCATAAAGTCATGTTGAATAAAGAAGATAAGATGATATCCTATACAAATTTCTCACATTGTACTATGACATGGACAACCAAGTTATGCAAAACATGATAACAAGAATCTAACATCTGAAAAATTTTAACATAAAAAAGATACGAAAATGCTCATAGTGATTAATGTTCAGAATTGAAGAATTAAAAAATCCAACAATACCCATTTCTTCATAATTTCTTCGTTTTTTCTGTGTGTGGTGGGCTTCATCTTCAGTGTTATTTGTGTTTCCTTGTGTTAGTGCCTGTTGCAAATCAAGGAATTGGTTGGATGGAACTCCGCTGCATACACGTCTATGCACTTGAGTTCTACTAAGCACATCTACAAATGACAAATATAAGAATTAACCATGAGTATAAACACAATTTTTATTTTTTCTGTTTCTTACCAGGAGACTCGTTAATTATCTCATCTAAAAGATGGAGTTGCTTTCATTGTGGTTTCGATTTTTAGAAGCCAAACCTACTAAGAAAATAACATCATGTTGAATAAACCAAGTTATGCACAACACAAATAACAAGAATTTAACATCAGATAATTAAAAAAAATATAGATATGCAAATGAAGAAAGCTTATGGTCACTAACTTCTTTTTTTATAGTGTTGCATTAGGATAGTTTTCCTTTTCCCCATTTGATCTGCAATAACAGACACATAAAAGATGATGATTAATTCATGTCAAAGTAATAACTCAAAAGTTCACACCAAATCATATAAACTAATTTGATGAAAGTGGTTAAACTAAAGATTCGAGTTTTATTACGACTTTGTAATTGATTTTTATAATTTAATTGGAAGGTAGTTCTTTTCAATGGTTTTGCGTGAGCAACCCTTAATACATATATGTCAGTAAAGGTAAAAGACGAACTCATACTGCCAATTGCACGAATTAATAGCCTAATACATTTCCTCCTCAATCATTATCAATCGAAAGGGAGGCCATAAAAAAGGGATAAAGATAGTGATAGTAAGAACTAGATTGGAAGAGATTTTAAGCCAAACATCAGTCTCTTCAAAACTGCGTCAAGATGTAAGAGCTTTCTTTCTATGTTCTGCCTCTTCTACACACCTTAGATGTGAATTGTATGTATATACTGGTTTTCGCCAGCGTCTCTTCTAGGGCTCCAGTTCAGCGTCTCTTTTGCTAAGGTAGATATCAATGATTCTCCTGCGGTATTGCTACTTGCTGAGAAAATAGAATGGATTATTAAGTTTTACTAAATAGTGGGGTGAGAAAAAAAACCGTCTAAAAATGTACCGCCAATTATACGCGGGTGTGTGAAAACAAAAGGCTCAAATTTTATTTTAGATTTAAATTTGGATATAATAATTTCATCATACCCTTTTAGGAAGTTTTTAATGTCTCATACTAAAATGCTTAAATATAATAAAAATATTATTGGCTCAATTTATCGGTTTACAATTCAATTTAAAAGCTACACCTGAGTTATAATGTGTCCAATTGAATTTACTCTGAAAAATATTTACAATCGAGTACAATAATTTAATGTATAGTGAATATTTGTATTAATATTGAGTGTGAGTCTCATGTGCAATGATTGAATATAATAATTTTTATTTTTGGGGCACATGATCAATCCAAAAGAAAAATGGATAATTATGTCAATAATTTAACTTATATTTATTAAGTGTTCAAATAAATAAATTTATTAAAGTATACATTAATTTTATTATAAAAAATTAATTAAAAAGAGTTTTTAATTTAAATTATCATGTCAATTATTTACTTTTTATTTTTATTAATAGGACACCCTTCATCGCCAGTTTATTTTTATTGTAGATATGTTGTTTAAAAAAATTGTTTTTTACAAACTTTATATTTTTTTTGAGTAATGTAGTATTTTTAGGTAATATATTATTAAGTATAAAATATGTTATGTATGTTAAGTGACAATGAATTTTGAGGTTATTAATTAAATTGATGTGTTGTTTCCATTTTAGGTGGTGTGTGAAG
Organism: Pogostemon cablin; assembly: GCA_023678885.1. Taxonomy (NCBI): domain Eukaryota; kingdom Viridiplantae; phylum Streptophyta; class Magnoliopsida; order Lamiales; family Lamiaceae; genus Pogostemon; species Pogostemon cablin. The sequence continues at coordinate 31,360,999 of CM042959.1, read as the reverse complement.
TTGTTAAAAAGCTTGAAACACGTAGGACCGGCCCAATTACCCTAAGTAAAGGGCTAGGGCTTCAATTTTGGAGCTCATTTATGAACCGTGCCTCTGGCCCGAGTCGATTAGCCATCAGGCTAATAGGGCTGGCCCGCGAGCTAATCGGGTCAATCCATGGGATTGAGAGTTATTATTGTTATTATTATTATTATTATTATTATTATTATTATTAAATTACCTTAACACTCATCATCTATGCATCAACCATCCACTCTCACCCTACCACAACCTATCTTGAGACAAATTCTTCTCACCCTTTATTTTTATTTATTTCTCTCTCTAACCCATAATTTTCACTAATAAATAAAATAACATTTAAGTAAATATATTAGAATTAATTTAATGATCACAAATTTTATTAAACTATACTCCCCCATCCCATATTTAAGTTCACAGTTAATGTAGATATGAAGTTTAAGAAAAAATTACTTTTTTGCTTTACTTTTAGGGGTAGATTTATATTTATAAATAATAAATAAATTAAAAAGTAAGTTATGTGAGTTGAAAAAAGAGTGGCAATTTTGAAATTAAAATGTATTGTAGGGTTATTGGATTGAGTGTAATTTCTTCATTTGGGGTGTGAACTTGTTTATGGGATGAGCAAAAATAGTAAGTGTGAATTTATTTATGGGACGGAGGGAATATGTTTTAAAATATTTTGCATGTATTGATTTTAATTCTCTCAAATTCTAAATAATGTATTAGTTAATTTTGAATTTGTTGTATTATTAATATTATATTTATATTTTTTAATTTTTTTTATCATACAGCTCGCATGGCCAACTCGATTAGCCAAAAGTCCGTTAGAATTAGAATTAGATTCACCTTTCAGTAGCTCATTTAAAAACCAGACATTTTAGCCCGATCCGATCAACCCAAAACCCATTAGAACTGACCCATTTAACATCTCTAAGTACAAATTATTGTAGGAAGGAAGAATTGTTATATCTATATAGATAGAGCAAAAACTTGATTGACATCATCCAACATAACTGAATGATTAAATGGGAATATTCAATTAAACTATATTATACCATAAGGATTTATAAACATTAAATAAATGATTTGTTAAACCAATCACAAATTTTCTTTTCTTAATTTTAAATCATTCTTATAAAAATAAAAGATTAGCATTATATATTTTTACGTAACAAGAGAAACATTAAAGATATATGATTGCAAAATATATATAAAAAAAAGAAAAAAAAAGAAAGTGTAAATAAGTTCATAATAATAAAAAATAAAAGCAGAGTATAGCGTACATAAAACCATTCTAGGAAAGTAAGACGTAAGGAAAATAAGATGATATGACTGTTAAAATCTCATAGTACGAAATCCAGAGGTAGAACAAAAATAAATGCAAAAGTGGAAAAAAGAATACCGATCATCTAGTGATTGTCAAATAGTTATTGAATGAGAGTGAGAACTCCTGAAAAAATAGACAAATACATCAACTGAGTAACCAATGAAAATATTAAACATTACATGAGATGAAAACACCAACATTTGAATTTATATACCACCAACATTATTTAGAGAAATATAATAAATTTTGTATTCAACCCCAAAAAATATAAGCTCACAAGTCACAAGTAGCAGTATTGAGTTGTCCATCAAAACAAATTGTCCAGTCAATTCTAAAGGTTACAACCAGTCCAGTTATTTGAGTGTAAAAACATAACATTTAGTATCAAAACTACACTAATTGTTTGGGGACTTGCTTCCGTTTTTATTACTACATTCTATAGAAGAAGTAAAAGCTACTCAGTCCATAAATAATAAGCAAAACCATTACAGCTTTCAAGGAAAATGAAATTTGCAATAAAACTAGACCATGTGATATGGAGCAAGACATAGAGCAAGACCTATAAAGCTAAATAAGATTCACAAATTAAGCTAATTTTAGTATAAAAGTGAACAACACAATGTTTTGGGTATCACCTTCAACAAGTTGAAGCATCACGATTTAAATGTTCCTAGAAACTTGAAATAATAATTGTTTCCATATAATAACTTTAAATCCATCAACCAACAGAAGTAGAGACCAAGTCAACTAGTAAAGAATTTATTCGACAGCTACAAAGCATTATGCAAAAGCATAATCCAACATGAAACAATTTTGCAATAACAAATTAGGAAACTCATCAATGCTTCCAAACCTTACCATCGATCTTTGTTTAAACATAAAGCCTAATTTTACTGCGATGATCACAAGAAAAAATAGAGAAAACCTGAGATGAATGAAATGAGTAATACATTAGGAGAATAAAATGAACAACAATAGGGCAGCAAAAACTGTATATAAAGTGAAGTAATTTGGCAGGTTTGGAAGAAAAATATTATAGAAAAGAAAATTGTAACTCACATGGAATGGAAAAAATTTTCATGTTCCTAAATCAACTTCAACTCCTTCAGCATCCTCACGCACCCATCTGACTTCCCCACTCTCATCATCAACCACAGGCTTGCATAGATTACTTTGCAAGTATGTTTCAACATCATTTAATGGATGCATATCATAAGCACCTCTTGGAGCTGTTGAGACTACGACATGCCAATCACTCTCAACTGCATCTGCTACATAAAACACCTGCGAAGCTTGTGATGCCAAAATGAATGGCTCATTGTGACGTTTGACACCGGTAAAGTTAGCTATAGTAAATCCATTATTATCTTATTTAAGTCTCGTGTCTTTTGAGATCCAATCGCATCCAAATAAAACAACATTTTGGCGCCCAACATAATGCAGCTTAATTATATCTGTCAAAACTCCATAATAATCTAGTTCACTTAGGATGAGATTTTCATCTCTTGTACTAGAAAAACTTGATGTTTTAGCTTTGACAGCTACTCCACTGTTTTGTGTTTTTTTTTTCTAATTCCTTGGTGTGAAACCTAAAGCCATTTACTACATATTTTTTATAGGTTCTTCCTATCATGTCGTGGCCCCTAGCAAGCAATTGCTAGCCTAGTTTGAGGTGTTCAATCCATCTCATGTACTCAGTATCCTAAATAAGTTACAACCAAAGAGTGAAAAGACACTATCAATGTAACTTTCAAAATTGTTTTAACAAATACAGATCCTCCATATTACGCTAAAGTAAAAATAGTATATTTTTAACTACGAAATAATAATAGTACTTTGAGCTTCTTTTTGTGAATTCATAGAGGATTGTTTCTGGGAGTTAAGCATATAGAAAAGGCAAAGTACATGGAAACAACAACACAACACCATTGAAGCAATAACACAAACATGTGGAGTGCATTCGTGTGACATATACAACAAAGCTAATGATTAGCCATAATATAGTGGGCATGACCAATTAAAGAAATTATCGAACCACAGGGAGGAAGGTACTAGAGTTTAAGCGATCTCAAGTTTATCGTGATTTTATAAGGACAACGGAAGAGAGGATAGGAGCAAATGAATGCAATTATGCTAAAGCAAGAAATAAAGATAAAATGAATGCAAAGATAAAAGGGTTCCAAATGATGCAAGGATGAGATTAACAACAATCATGGCATAGATAATTAAGTAATCATGCAATTAATTCTAATCTCTCATGGACAAGGTATAGAAGCGATCACTAATTCCACCTAAACTCTCTCTCAAGATGGATAGGATGTAGGCCCTCAACAAGGCTCCCAAACGCACATAGGATCGAGACAATAGCAAACACCTCCCACTAGGTACTAATTACTCTATGAGTTCCCTAATTAGGTACTAAATCATAAGCAATATTCCCTTTTAAGGTACTATGAATTCACTAATTGTTTGGGTCTCCTCATTTAATCAACCAACCTCTCGATTAAGCTAATCAAATGTTCTATCAAAGGGTTCTAAATCTAGAAGGATATCTCTATCTCATTCTAAATTAATGCACATGAAGTGTATGATGAAATGATTCAATGAACTATCCTAAACACATAATTGATTTCTCAATCTAATCACATGCCCATGACAATTAATCACACAAATCATCATATACATCAAGCAATCAACAATCAATGATAGAAATAACACAAAGCCCATTCAAGATTAAAATCAATTTGCATAAAAAAACTAAATTATCCAACACCAATCATGGAGCTAATCTCACAAAGGAGATTAGCCTCTCATATCCATAAGAAAATTAACATAGACATTAAGATCCTTACAAAACATGATCAATCTATAAAGAAATGCACAAAAATTAGAATTAGATTCCCCCTTTGAAGTGCTTCAATGGAGATCTCCTTCTTCTTCTTGTGATCTCACTCTCCCTTGCTTCCTTGATCACTTGGATGGTGGATTTGATGGAGGGGATCAAGTGTAGATGGGTGGATGAAGAATGGATGAAGATGATGGTGGAAAACGGAAGAAATGGTGTGTGAGGTGTGTGTGGAAGGGGTGGAAATCGGATTTTTTTCATAAAATCTGAATGGAGGGGTATTTATACTCCTTGACAAGCTTCTAGAAGGATTCTGAATTTTTCTGATCCCTGACACGACACGAGTCGTGTGGCGCAACACGGCCATAAGGTGCCCGTGTTGCGTGAACTGATGCTCCCGCACGGCCATCGCTTACAGGCCCGTGTTGGCTACACGGGTCGTGTGCTGCAACACGAATCGAGCTCCGCAACACGGCCAAGTGGTGGTCGTGTTGGATGAATAGATGTTGCCGCACGGCCATTCTGGATAGGCCCGTGCTAGCTACACGAGTCGTGCACTGCGACACGGCTCGTGCCACCGACACGGCCAGTCGTGTTGCTGCTGCCCTGTTTCCTTCACTGTTTTGGCTCGTTCTCCCTCGTTTCAACTCCAAATTGAGATCCGCTTTTTCCTACATCTTCCTTATCATATCTAGCATCCAATAAAAAGTGAAAATTATAGGTTTAAGGTCATTTACACACATTTCCATGAAAACACAAAACACAATCAAATAACACATAAAATACAGATAAAATAATACGAAAACACATATAAAAAGACACTAAAATCTAGGTGAAAATATCACTCATCACACCCCCAAACTTAGAGTGTTGTGCGTCCTCGCACAACGAAAATGATAAACCATGAGGAGTGATTTTCACCTAGGAAAAGACTAAACGAACATAAGTAATAACACGTCAATAGCAATAAGAATTACAAACTATGCTAAGGCATCCTACATCAATAAAATCATAACATGAGAAATTAACAAGTTCAATCAAAAGAGAATAAAGTGTAATATAGTCCCTTTTAGTCCAAGCCTTACATAGGTTATAAATTTCACTCAACACTCTTTAAAGTAGGTAAATCAACACTCATCAATTGATTGGCTTGACTCGCTATAAGCTTGCTCGTGGACTACATTCACAAACTGCCAAGGTTTCCATTAATGATCAAAAAGGTCTTTCATTAAGGATGTAATGATAGGCTCTTTGGTAGGGTAGGAAGAGTATGGATAATAGTGACTAACAAGTGTAAGTAATTGAAGAGATGATCAACTTCCTCAACTTCTCCATTTTCTTTCTTCCTTTCTCAACTTTGGTACTCACAAGCACTACTCATCAACATTCCTTTGGATTGAGCTTCTTATGATGCATGCTTCCTTTCTTTGAATTTTTATTTCCTTGAGCATCTTGTTGTTGCTTTACTCATTTTTCTTGTTTTGAGGTTGCATGTTCATTCTTTTTTATGCTCTTTCATCCTTTTTTTTTTCATTTGTTTACCATTTCCTTTTCTTCTTTTTCTTCCCCATCAAACCTTTCTAGCCACCATCTCCTCAATCACCCACACAAAGGGTATATATACATGGCTTAAGAAGGTAATCAAGGCTTGTAATGTGCTATATTCACAATAAAAAGGCTTAAAGGCTCAAAATGGTTAACTAGGGATGATATACATGGTAGGAAAATATATGGCAATGACTATGAATAACAAGGATGGCCTAAGATCATTTCACTAATCTCCACAAATCGGGCTCGTTCCTATAGTCCTTGAGCAAATTCTAGCTTATCAAACACAACCAATCCACTCATGAAGAAAAATACCATGTATGCACGGTTGAGGTTCAAATACTCACAAGCTTATGCATTGGACCTTAAGAAACTTATTACACCACATTCATCTCAAAATTGAACAAGTTAAATAAAACATGTCACAATTCGAAAGTGTAGAGATTCTTAATCATAACTTGTCATCACTTATTACCACAACATATCACCACTCATGTTCAAAAATGACTCACAACATCCCAAAAATAATCCACCAAACACTCCCTAAACAAGAATAAAAATGCACACGAAACATAAAATAAAGACTCAACAAACAAGAAATAACCAAAAACACATAACATGCAAGAATAAAAATCACCATCATAAAACAATGAAGTACACATTCAAATCATCCATAACAATGTAAGCTCACAATCATCCCAACCTTGATTGAAAAGAAAATCCTAATTTACGAAAATAAACATCCCAAAAACATAACACATAAAGTAGCATGTTAATCACATCAATACACATCAAAATATGTCAAGCAACTAGAAGTGATAAGGTGTAGAATACTCCCTCAATGGGCATTTGGTAAAGAAAACGTTAGCTCCAAGCTCCATTCGTGCTTCCAATACCTTTCACTCATGCTCAAACACTTAACAAACACCGTTAGCTCAACAATTGCATTTAACACATATGGACTATCATGCACTTCAACACCACCAATCATACCAAAATCAAACCAAACTCATGAGAAAAATTTTAAAATTAGCTCAAAAATACGAAAAGTATATGCTTTCAAGACAAAGTATGTCACACCACGCCATATCCCCCCAAACTTAAATTGAAACAAGAGTTTCGAGGTAAGTTTGCAAAAAGTGGTGTGACTTACTTTCACACTTCAAATCAAGCACTTATCGTTTGTCCAATACACATTCTCCTCATGAACACAATCAATCTACATGCCAAAAATGCAAACAAACAAATCCATCAACCTTATTGAAAGCATTAAATAAAGCAATAAAAGGTAATGATGGGTTGCCTCCCATCTAGCGCTAAGTTTAACGTCTTCAAGCCGGACGATAGTCTTTAGCTCATGGTGGTCTTGAATAATCCTTAGGCACTATCATAGGTTTTTTCTTGAAGTAGTGCCGTGTGCTCTCCCGTTCAACCACTAGAACGGTTCCCTTCTTGTTAAATAACTCAAGTAATTGGTCTCCGAAGGCGTTCTTCACAAGGAATGGCCCTTTCCACTTGTTCCACTTTTTCCATGGGGCTTTATATGCATTTTGAACTTCAACCACATCCCCCGGTAAGAATTCGGGCATTGACAAGTGTTGTTGTCCTCTTGCAACCTTTTTCCTACAATCACCAAACAAATTTTTATCAATAAAATCATGAAAGTTCTTAAGAGAATTTGAAATTTCAATAGAATGAGAAGGTTTAGGCTTGTGGGGAGTGAAATCCATGATCTTAGTTTCCGGAGACTTCTTTTCTTCCATAAGGGCATGAATCTCTTCTCGATTTTGATGTTTTACTTTCTCAACCATCTCTTCAAGAGACTCGACAAATTTATCGAATTCCTCCGTCAACTCTTCTTTCAACTTTGTAGCTTTCACCCACTTAGGCACCCTTTCTCTCTTTTCCTTCATAACCTCATCAACCCCCAAACTATCCTCTTTTCGATCTTTAATAGAGGAAGAAGGCTTGTTGTTCTCAACGGTGGATACAACTTGACTAACTTGGTGCTCAATGGAATCCAATCTAGCACCGAATGCTACTATTGCACTTGTCACCATGTCACACCAATTTCCGATTCGATCCATCCACATTTCATTAAACTTACTCTCATTCTCTATGCGATCCATAACCATTTCAAACATCTTTTCTCCAAACATTGCTATGTGGTCACTTTGGGTGGAATAAGAGGTGTTGGAGTCTTGAAAATTTCCCCATAGATGTGGTTGATTTCCTTCTTGATGACTAGAAAAATTTCCTTGAAAAACATCTTCCACACCTTGAGGGTATACTTGATGACTCATTTGATGAGGAACTCCAAAATCTCCATAACCTTGTTGTAGGAATTGCATATCTTGTACTCCATAATCCAGTTGCAAATTAGGTTCACCATTTGGCATTTGAAATCTTTGAAAATTTCCTTGTGTGTTCATAACGGAATGAACACTTCTATTCACCATATCTCGAAGAGTATCCATGTAGCTCATATTTTTGGGGTTGCTCTCCTTCTTCTTCCTTCTCAAGGTATGCACCTATAAAAGAAAGAAAAATTAGAACAAAATTTTCCAAAGCAAATATAAGATGCAAAAATAAATAAAAAAAAAATATCCTTATTAAGACCACTCTAAACAATCCTTCGTCAAACTACTAGCGACCGTTACCTCCCCGGCAACGGCGCCATTTGATTAGCCATAATATAGTGGGCATGACCAATTAAAGAAATTATCGAACCACAGGGAGGAAGGTACTAGAGTTTAAGCGATCTCAAGTTTATCGTGATTTTATAAGGACGACGGAAGAGAGGATAGGAGCAAATGAATGCAATTATGTTAAAGCAAGAAATAAAGATAAAATGAATGCAAAGATAAAAGGGTTCCAAATGATGCAAGGATGAGATTAACAACAATCATGGCATAGATAATTAAGTAATCATGCAATTAATTCTAATCTCTCATGGACAAGGTATAGAAGCGATCACTAATTCCACCTAAACTCTCTCTCGAGATGGATAGGATGTAGGCCCTCAACAAGGCTCCCAAACGCACATAGGATCGAGACAATAGCAAACACCTCCCACTAGGTACTAATTACTCTATGAGTTCCCTAATTAGGTACTAAATCATAAGCAATATTCCCTTTTAAGGTACTATGAATTCACTAATTGTTTGGGTCTCCTCATTTAATCAACCAACCTCTCGATTAAGCTAATCAAATGTTCTATCAAAGGGTTCTAAATCTAGAAGGATATCTCTATCTCATTCTAAATTAATGCACATGAAGTGTATGATGAAATGATTCAATGAACTATCCTAAACACATAATTGATTTCTCAATCTAATCACATGCCCATGACAATTAATCACACAAATCATCATATACATCAAGCAATCAACAATTAATGATAGAAATAACACAAAGCCCATTCAAGATTAAAATCAATTTGTATAAAAAAACTAAATTATCCAACACCAATCATGGAGCTAATCTCACAAAGGAGATTAGCCTCTCATATCCATAAGAAAATTAACATAGACATTAAGATCCTTACAAAACATGATCAATCTATAAAGAAATGCACAAAAATTAGAATTAGATTCCCCCTTTGAAGTGCTTCAATGGAGATCTCCTTCTTCTTCTTGTGATCTCACTCTCCCTTGCTTCCTTGATCACTTGGATGGTGGATTTGATGGAGGGGATCAAGTGTAGATGGGTGGATGAAGAATGGATGAAGATGATGGTGGAAAACGGAAGAAATGGTATGTGAGGTGTGTGTGGAAGGGGTGGAAATCGGATTTTTTTCATAAAATCTGAATGGAGGGGTATTTATACTCCTTGACAAGCTTCTAGAAGGATTCTGAATTTTTCTGATCCCTGACACGACACGAGTCGTGTGGCGCAACACGGCCATAAGGTGCCCGTGTTGCGTGAACTGATGCTCCCGCACGGCCATCGCTTACAGGCCCGTGTTGGCTACACGGGTCGTGTGCTGCAACACGAATCGAGCTCCGCAACACGGCCAAGTGGTGGTCGTGTTGGATGAATAGATATTGCCGCACGGCCATTCTGGATAGGCCCGTGCTAGCTACACGAGTCGTGCACTGCGACACGGCTCGTGCCACCGACACGGCCAGTCGTGTTGCTGCTGCCCTGTTTCCTTCACTGTTTTGGCTCGTTCTCCCTCGTTTCAACTCCAAATTGAGATCCGCTTTTTCCTACATCTTCCTTATCATATCTAGCATCCAATAAAAAGTGAAAATTATAGGTTTAAGGTCATTTACACACATTTCCATGAAAACACAAAACACAATCAAATAACACATAAAATACGGATAAAATAATACGAAAACACATATAAAAAGACACTAAAATCTAGGTGAAAATATCACTCATCACACCCCCAAACTTAGAGTGTTGTGCGTCCTCGCACAACGAAAATGATAAACCATGAGGAGTGATTTTCACCTAGGAAAAGACTAAACGAACATAAGTAATAACACGTCAATAGCAATAAGAATTACAAACTATGCTAAGGCATCCTACATCAATAAAATCATAACATGAGAAATTAACAAGTTCAATCAAAAGAGAATAAAGTGTAATATAGTCCCTTTTAGTCCAAGCCTTACATAGGTTATAAATTTCACTCAACACTCTTTAAAGTAGGTAAATCAACACTCATCAATTGATTGGCTTGACTCGCTATAAGCTTGCTCGTGGACTACATTCACAAACTGCCAAGGTTTCCATTAATGATCAAAAAGGTCTTTCATTAAGGATGTAATGATAGGCTCTTTGGTAGGGTAGGAAGAGTATGGATAATAGTGACTAACAAGTGTAAGTAATTGAAGAGATGATCAACTTCCTCAACTTCTCCATTTTCTTTCTTCCTTTCTCAACTTTGGTACTCACAAGCACTACTCATCAACATTCCTTTGGATTGAGCTTCTTATGATGCATGCTTCCTTTCTTTGAATTTTTATTTCCTTGAGCATCTTGTTGTTGCTTTACTCATTTTTTTTGTTTTGAGGTTGCATGTTCATTCTTTTTTATGCTCTTTCATCCTTTTTTTTTTCATTTGTTTACCATTTCCTTTTCTTCTTTTTCTTCCCCATCAAACCTTTCTAGCCACCATCTCCTCAATCACCCACACAAAGGGTATATATACATGGCTTAAGAAGGTAATCAAGGCTTGTAATGTGCTATATTCACAATAAAAAGGCTTAAAGGCTCAAAATGGTTAACTAGGGATGATATACATGGTAGGAAAATATATGGCAATGACTATGAATAACAAGGATGGCCTAAGATCATTTCACTAATCTCCACAAATCGGGCTCGTTCCTATAGTCCTTGAGCAAATTCTAGCTTATCAAACACAACCAATCCACTCATGAAGAAAAATACCATGTATGCACGATTGAGGTTCAAATACTCACAAGCTTATGCATTGGACCTTAAGAAACTTATTACACCACATTCATCTCAAAATTGAACAAGTTAAATAAAACATGTCACAATTCGAAAGTGTAGAGATTCTTAATCATAACTTGTCATCACTTATTACCACAACATATCACCACTCATGTTCAAAAATGACTCACAACATCCCAAAAATAATCCACCAAACACTCCCTAAACAAGAATAAAAATGCACACGAAACATAAAATAAAGACTCAACAAACAAGAAATAACCAAAAACACATAACATGCAAGAATAAAAATCACCATCATAAAACAATGAAGCACACATTCAAATCATCCATAACAATGTAAGCTCACAATCATCCCAACCTTGATTGAAAAGAAAATCCTAATTTACGAAAATAAACATCCCAAAAACATAACACATAAAGTAGCATGTTAATCACATCAATACACATCAAAATATGTCAAGCAACTAGAAGTGATAAGGTGTAGAATACTCCCTCAATGGGCATTTGGTAAAGAAAACGTTAGCTCCAAGCTCCATTCGTGCTTCCAATACCTTTCACTCATGCTCAAACACTTAACAAACACCGTTAGCTCAACAATTGCATTTAACACATATGGACTATCATGCACTTCAACACCACCAATCATACCAAAATCAAACCAAACTCATGAGAAAAATTTTAAAATTAGCTCAAAAATACGAAAAGTATATGCTTTCAAGACAAAGTATGTCACACCACGCCATATCCCCCCAAACTTAAATTGAAACAAGAGTTTCGAGGTAAGTTTGCAAAAAGTGGTGTGACTTACTTTCACACTTCAAATCAAGCACTTATCGTTTGTCCAATACACATTCTCCTCATGAACACAATCAATCTACATGCCAAAAATGCAAACAAACAAATCCATCAACCTTATTGAAAGCATTAAATAAAGCAATAAAAGGTAATGATGGGTTGCCTCCCATCTAGCGCTAAGTTTAACGTCTTCAAGCCGGACGATAGTCTTTAGCTCATGGTGGTCTTGAATAGTCCTTAGGCACTATCATAGGTTTTTTCTTGAAGTAGTGCCGTGTGCTCTCCCGTTCAACCACTAGAACGGTTCCCTTCTTGTTAAATAACTCAAGTAATTGGTCTCCGAAGGCGTTCTTCACAAGGAATGGCCCTTTCCACTTGTTCCACTTTTTCCATGGGGTTTTATATGCATTTTGAACTTCAACCACATCCCCCGGTAAGAATTCGGGCATTGACAAGTGTTGTTGTCCTCTTGCAACCTTTTTCCTACAATCACCAAACAAATTTTTATCAATAAAATCATGAAAGTTCTTAAGAGAATTTGAAATTTCAATAGAATGAGAAGGTTTAGGCTTGTGGGGAGTGAAATCCATGATCTTAGTTTCCGGAGACTTCTTTTCTTCCATAAGGGCATGAATCTCTTCTCGATTTTGATGTTTTACTTTCTCAACCATCTCTTCAAGAGACTCGACAAATTTATCGAATTCCTCCGTCAACTCTTCTTTCAACTTTGTAGCTTTCACCCACTTAGGCACCCTTTCTCTCTTTTCCTTCATAACCTCATCAACCCCCAAACTATCCTCTTTTCGATCTTTAATAGAGGAAGAAGGCTTGTTGTTCTCAACGGTGGATACAACTTGACTAACTTGGTGCTCAATGGAATCCAATCTAGCACCGAATGCTACTATTGCACTTGTCACCATGTCACACCAATTTTCGATTCGATCCATCCACATTTCATTAAACTTACTCTCATTCTCTATGCGATCCATAACCATTTCAAACATCTTTTCTCCAAACATTGCTATGTGGTCACTTTGGGTGGAATAAGAGGTGTTGGAGTCTTGAAAATTTCCCCATAGATGTGGTTGATTTCCTTCTTGATGACTAGAAAAATTTCCTTGAAAAACATCTTCCACACCTTGAGGGTATACTTGATGACTCATTTGATGAGGAACTCCAAAATCTCCATAACCTTGTTGTAGGAATTGCATATCTTGTACTCCATAATCCAGTTGCAAATTAGGTTCACCATTTGGCATTTGAAATCTTTGAAAATTTCCTTGTGTGTTCATAACGGAATGAACACTTCTATTCACCATATCTCGAAGAGTATCCATGTAGCTCATATTTTTGGGGTTGCTCTCCTTCTTCTTCCTTCTCAAGGTATGCACCTATAAAAGAAAGAAATATTAGAACAAAATTTTCCAAAGCAAATATAAGATGCAAAAATAAATAAAAAAAAATATCCTTATTAAGACCACTCTAAACAATCCTTCGTCAAACTACTAGCGACCGTTACCTCCCCGGCAACGGCGCCATTTGATTAGCCATAATATAGTGGGCATGACCAATTAAAGAAATTATCGAACCACAGGGAGGAAGGTACTAGAGTTTAAGCGATCTCAAGTTTATCGTGATTTTATAAGGACGACGGAAGAGAGGATAGGAGCAAATGAATGCAATTATGTTAAAGCAAGAAATAAAGATAAAATGAATGCAAAGATAAAAGGGTTCCAAATGATGCAAGGATGAGATTAACAACAATCATGGCATAGATAATTAAGTAATCATGCAATTAATTCTAATCTCTCATGGACAAGGTATAGAAGCGATCACTAATTCCACCTAAACTCTCTCTCGAGATGGATAGGATGTAGGCCCTCAACAAGGCTCCCAAACGCACATAGGATCGAGACAATAGCAAACACCTCCCACTAGGTACTAATTACTCTATGAGTTCCCTAATTAGGTACTAAATCATAAGCAATATTCCCTTTTAAGGTACTATGAATTCACTAATTGTTTGGGTCTCCTCATTTAATCAACCAACCTCTCGATTAAGCTAATCAAATGTTCTATCAAAGGGTTCTAAATCTAGAAGGATATCTCTATCTCATTCTAAATTAATGCACATGAAGTGTATGATGAAATGATTCAATGAACTATCCTAAACACATAATTGATTTCTCAATCTAATCACATGCCCATGACAATTAATCACACAAATCATCATATACATCAAGCAATCAACAATCAATGATAGAAATAACACAAAGCCCATTCAAGATTAAAATCAATTTGCATAAAAAAACTAAATTATCCAACACCAATCATGGAGCTAATCTCACAAAGGAGATTAGCCTCTCATATCCATAAGAAAATTAACATAGACATTAAGATCCTTACAAAACATGATCAATCTATAAAGAAATGCACAAAAATTAGAATTAGATTCCCCCTTTGAAGTGCTTCAATGGAGATCTCCTTCTTCTTCTTGTGATCTCACTCTCCCTTGCTTCCTTGATCACTTGGATGGTGGATTTGATGGAGGGGATCAAGTGTAGATGGGTGGATGAAGAATGGATGAAGATGATGGTGGAAAATGGAAGAAATGGTGTGTGAGGTGTGTGTGGAAGGGGTGGAAATCGGATTTTTTTCATAAAATCTGAATGGAGGGGTATTTATACTCCTTGACAAGCTTCTAGAAGGATTCTGAATTTTTCTGATCCCTGACACGACACGAGTCGTGTGGCGCAACACGGCCATAAGGTGCCCGTGTTGCGTGAACTGATGCTCCCGCACGGCCATCGCTTACAGGCCCGTGTTGGCTACACGGGTCGTGTGCTGCAACACGAATCGAGCTCCGCAACACGGCCAAGTGGTGGTCGTGTTGGATGAATAGATATTGCCGCACGGCCATTCTGGATAGGCCCGTGCTAGCTACACGAGTCGTGCACTGCGACACGGCTCGTGCCACCGACACGGCCAGTCGTGTTGCTGCTGCCCTGTTTCCTTCACTGTTTTGGCTCGTTCTCCCTCGTTTCAACTCCAAATTGAGATCCGCTTTTTCCTACATCTTCCTTATCATATCTAGCATCCAATAAAAAGTGAAAATTATAGGTTTAAGGTCATTTACACACATTTCCATGAAAACACAAAACACAATCAAATAACACATAAAATACGGATAAAATAATACGAAAACACATATAAAAAGACACTAAAATCTAGGTGAAAATATCACTCATCACACCCCCAAACTTAGAGTGTTGTGCGTCCTCGCACAACGAAAATGATAAACCATGAGGAGTGATTTTCACCTAGGAAAAGACTAAACGAACATAAGTAATAACACGTCAATAGCAATAAGAATTACAAACTATGCTAAGGCATCCTACATCAATAAAATCATAACATGAGAAATTAACAAGTTCAATCAAAAGAGAATAAAGTGTAATATAGTCCCTTTTAGTCCAAGCCTTACATAGGTTATAAATTTCACTCAACACTCTTTAAAGTAGGTAAATCAACACTCATCAATTGATTGGCTTGACTCGCTATAAGCTTGCTCGTGGACTACATTCACAAACTGCCAAGGTTTCCATTAATGATCAAAAAGGTCTTTCATTAAGGATGTAATGATAGGCTCTTTGGTAGGGTAGGAAGAGTATGGATAATAGTGACTAACAAGTGTAAGTAATTGAAGAGATGATCAACTTCCTCAACTTCTCCATTTTCTTTCTTCCTTTCTCAACTTTGGTACTCACAAGCACTACTCATCAACATTCCTTTGGATTGAGCTTCTTATGATGCATGCTTCCTTTCTTTGAATTTTTATTTCCTTGAGCATCTTGTTGTTGCTTTACTCATTTTTTTTGTTTTGAGGTTGCATGTTCATTCTTTTTTATGCTCTTTCATCCTTTTTTTTTTCATTTGTTTACCATTTCCTTTTCTTCTTTTTCTTCCCCATCAAACCTTTCTAGCCACCATCTCCTCAATCACCCACATAAAGGGTATATATACATGGCTTAAGAAGGTAATCAAGGCTTGTAATGTGCTATATTCACAATAAAAAGGCTTAAAGGCTCAAAATGGTTAACTAGGGATGATATACATGGTAGGAAAATATATGGCAATGACTATGAATAACAAGGATGGCCTAAGATCATTTCACTAATCTCCACAAATCGGGCTCGTTCCTATAGTCCTTGAGCAAATTCTAGCTTATCAAACACAACCAATCCACTCATGAAGAAAAATACCATGTATGCACGGTTGAGGTTCAAATACTCACAAGCTTATGCATTGGACCTTAAGAAACTTATTACACCACATTCATCTCAAAATTGAACAAGTTAAATAAAACATGTCACAATTCGAAAGTGTAGAGATTCTTAATCATAACTTGTCATCACTTATTACCACAACATATCACCACTCATGTTCAAAAATGACTCACAACATCCCAAAAATAATCCACCAAACACTCCCTAAACAAGAATAAAAATGCACACGAAACATAAAATAAAGACTCAACAAACAAGAAATAACCAAAAACACATAACATGCAAGAATAAAAATCACCATCATAAAACAATGAAGCACACATTCAAATCATCCATAACAATGTAAGCTCACAATCATCCCAACCTTGATTGAAAAGAAAATCCTAATTTACGAAAATAAACATCCCAAAAACATAACACATAAAGTAGCATGTTAATCACATCAATACACATCAAAATATGTCAAGCAACTAGAAGTGATAAGGTGTAGAATACTCCCTCAATGGGCATTTGGTAAAGAAAACGTTAGCTCCAAGCTCCATTCGTGCTTCCAATACCTTTCACTCATGCTCAAACACTTAACAAACACCGTTAGCTCAACAATTGCATTTAACACATATGGACTATCATGCACTTCAACACCACCAATCATACCAAAATCAAACCAAACTCATGAGAAAAATTTTAAAATTAGCTCAAAAATACGAAAAGTATATGCTTTCAAGACAAAGTATGTCACACCACGCCATATCCCCCCAAACTTAAATTGAAACAAGAGTTTCGAGGTAAGTTTGCAAAAAGTGGTGTGACTTACTTTCACACTTCAAATCAAGCACTTATCGTTTGTCCAATACACATTCTCCTCATGAACACAATCAATCTACATGCCAAAAATGCAAACAAACAAATCCATCAACCTTATTGAAAGCATTAAATAAAGCAATAAAAGGTAATGATGGGTTGCCTCCCATCTAGCGCTAAGTTTAACGTCTTCAAGCCGGACGATAGTCTTTAGCTCATGGTGGTCTTGAATAGTCCTTAGGCACTATCATAGGTTTTTTCTTGAAGTAGTGCCGTGTGCTCTCCCGTTCAACCACTAGAACGGTTCCCTTCTTGTTAAATAACTCAAGTAATTGGTCTCCGAAGGCGTTCTTCACAAGGAATGGCCCTTTCCACTTGTTCCACTTTTTCCATGGGGCTTTATATGCATTTTGAACTTCAACCACATCCCCCGGTAAGAATTCGGGCATTGACAAGTGTTGTTGTCCTCTTGCAACCTTTTTCCTACAATCACCAAACAAATTTTTATCAATAAAATCATGAAAGTTCTTAAGAGAATTTGAAATTTCAATAGAATGAGAAGGTTTAGGCTTGTGGGGAGTGAAATCCATGATCTTAGTTTCCGGAGACTTCTTTTCTTCCATAAGGGCATGAATCTCTTCTCGATTTTGATGTTTTACTTTCTCAACCATCTCTTCAAGAGACTCGACAAATTTATCGAATTCCTCCGTCAACTCTTCTTTCAACTTTGTAGCTTTCACCCACTTAGGCACCCTTTCTCTCTTTTCCTTCATAACCTCATCAACCCCCAAACTATCCTCTTTTCGATCTTTAATAGAGGAAGAAGGCTTGTTGTTCTCAACGGTGGATACAACTTGACTAACTTGGTGCTCAATGGAATCCAATCTAGCACCGAATGCTACTATTGCACTTGTCACCATGTCACACCAATTTTCGATTCGATCCATCCACATTTCATTAAACTTACTCTCATTCTCTATGCGATCCATAACCATTTCAAACATCTTTTCTCCAAACATTGCTATGTGGTCACTTTGGGTGGAATAAGAGGTGTTGGAGTCTTGAAAATTTCCCCATAGATGTGGTTGATTTCCTTCTTGATGACTAGAAAAATTTCCTTGAAAAACATCTTCCACACCTTGAGGGTATACTTGATGACTCATTTGATGAGGAACTCCAAAATCTCCATAACCTTGTTGTAGGAATTGCATATCTTGTACTCCATAATCCAGTTGCAAATTAGGTTCACCATTTGGCATTTGAAATCTTTGAAAATTTCCTTGTGTGTTCATAACGGAATGAACACTTCTATTCACCATATCTCGAAGAGTATCCATGTAGCTCATATTTTTGGGGTTGCTCTCCTTCTTCTTCCTTCTCAAGGTATGCACCTATAAAAGAAAGAAATATTAGAACAAAATTTTCCAAAGCAAATATAAGATGCAAAAATAAATAAAAAAAAATATCCTTATTAAGACCACTCTAAACAATCCTTCGTCAAACTACTAGCGACCGTTACCTCCCCGGCAACGGCGCCATTTGATTAGCCATAATATAGTGGGCATGACCAATTAAAGAAATTATCGAACCACAGGGAGGAAGGTACTAGAGTTTAAGCGATCTCAAGTTTATCGTGATTTTATAAGGACGACGGAAGAGAGGATAGGAGCAAATGAATGCAATTATGTTAAAGCAAGAAATAAAGATAAAATGAATGCAAAGATAAAAGGGTTCCAAATGATGCAAGGATGAGATTAACAACAATCATGGCATAGATAATTAAGTAATCATGCAATTAATTCTAATCTCTCATGGACAAGGTATAGAAGCGATCACTAATTCCACCTAAACTCTCTCTCGAGATGGATAGGATGTAGGCCCTCAACAAGGCTCCCAAACGCACATAGGATCGAGACAATAGCAAACACCTCCCACTAGGTACTAATTACTCTATGAGTTCCCTAATTAGGTACTAAATCATAAGCAATATTCCCTTTTAAGGTACTATGAATTCACTAATTGTTTGGGTCTCCTCATTTAATCAACCAACCTCTCGATTAAGCTAATCAAATGTTCTATCAAAGGGTTCTAAATCTAGAAGGATATCTCTATCTCATTCTAAATTAATGCACATGAAGTGTATGATGAAATGATTCAATGAACTATCCTAAACACATAATTGATTTATCAATCTAATCACATGCCCATGACAATTAATCACACAAATCATCATATACATCAAGCAATCAACAATCAATGATAGAAATAACACAAAGCCCATTCAAGATTAAAATCAATTTGCATAAAAAAACTAAATTATCCAACACCAATCATGGAGCTAATCTCACAAAGGAGATTAGCCTCTCATATCCATAAGAAAATTAACATAGACATTAAGATCCTTACAAAACATGATCAATCTATAAAGAAATGCACAAAAATTAGAATTAGATTCCCCCTTTGAAGTGCTTCAATGGAGATCTCCTTCTTCTTCTTGTGATCTCACTCTCCCTTGCTTCCTTGATCACTTGGATGGTGGATTTGATGGAGGGGATCAAGTGTAGATGGGTGGATGAAGAATGGATGAAGATGATGGTGGAAAATGGAAGAAATGGTGTGTGAGGTGTGTGTGGAAGGGGTGGAAATCGGATTTTTTTCATAAAATCTGAATGGAGGGGTATTTATACTCCTTGACAAGCTTCTAGAAGGATTCTGAATTTTTCTGATCCCTGACACGACACGAGTCGTGTGGCGCAACACGGCCATAAGGTGCCCGTGTTGCGTGAACTGATGCTCCCGCACGGCCATCGCTTACAGGCCCGTGTTGGCTACACGGGTCGTGTGCTGCAACACGAATCGAGCTCCGCAACACGGCCAAGTGGTGGTCGTGTTGGATGAATAGATATTGCCGCACGGCCATTCTGGATAGGCCCGTGCTAGCTACACGAGTCGTGCACTGCGACACGGCTCGTGCCACCGACACGGCCAGTCGTGTTGCTGCTGCCCTGTTTCCTTCACTGTTTTGGCTCGTTCTCCCTCGTTTCAACTCCAAATTGAGATCCGCTTTTTCCTACATCTTCCTTATCATATCTAGCATCCAATAAAAAGTGAAAATTATAGGTTTAAGGTCATTTACACACATTTCCATGAAAACACAAAACACAATCAAATAACACATAAAATACGGATAAAATAATACGAAAACACATATAAAAAGACACTAAAATCTAGGTGAAAATATCACTCATCACACCCCCAAACTTAGAGTGTTGTGCGTCCTCGCACAACGAAAATGATAAACCATGAGGAGTGATTTTCACCTAGGAAAAGACTAAACGAACATAAGTAATAACACGTCAATAGCAATAAGAATTACAAACTATGCTAAGGCATCCTACATCAATAAAATCATAACATGAGAAATTAACAAGTTCAATCAAAAGAGAATAAAGTGTAATATAGTCCCTTTTAGTCCAAGCCTTACATAGGTTATAAATTTCACTCAACACTCTTTAAAGTAGGTAAATCAACACTCATCAATTGATTGGCTTGACTCGCTATAAGCTTGCTCGTGGACTACATTCACAAACTGCCAAGGTTTCCATTAATGATCAAAAAGGTCTTTCATTAAGGATGTAATGATAGGCTCTTTGGTAGGGTAGGAAGAGTATGGATAATAGTGACTAACAAGTGTAAGTAATTGAAGAGATGATCAACTTCCTCAACTTCTCCACTTTTCTTTCTTCCTTTCTCAACTTTGGTACTCACAAGCACTACTCATCAACATTCCTTTGGATTGAGCTTCTTATGATGCATGCTTCCTTTCTTTGAATTTTTATTTCCTTGAGCATCTTGTTGTTGCTTTACTCATTTTTCTTGTTTTGAGGTTGCATGTTCATTCTTTTTTATGCTCGTTCTCCCTCGTTTCAACTCCAAATTGAGATCCGCTTTTTCCTACATCTTCCTTATCATATCTAGCTTCCAATAAAAAGTGAAAATTATAGGTTTAAGGTCATTTACACACATTTCCATGAAAACACAAAACACAACCAAATAACACATAAAATACGGATAAAATAATACGAAAACACATATAAAAAGACACTAAAATCTAGGTGAAAATATCACTCATCAGCTAACCAACAGATTGATGACTCCATCATGCCTTTCATGTCATGTTCAAATAAAACAGGCTTTTAATCAGAATCACTCCTTTTACAAATCTTTCCCAATTCATACTTTTGTAATAATCAACAAAAAAATCATTAAATAAGAGACTAACCGAGAATCAAATTATGAGTGGACGAATCATTCAAATATTTGAGATAGCAATGCCCGTCAAAGCTGGGAACAGAACGGCGAGAGTTGCGAAGGTGAAGGTGAAGGTGAACGATTGACTAAGAAATAAACAAAATGCACAAAAGTGAATTGAATTTGAGAATACGGTGAAGGTGAAGGTAAAGGGAAAGGTGAAGACGGAAGAATTAAGTGATTGAGATTTGGCTGTGTTTTGTTCAATAGTAGAGAAAAAGTCGTTGATTCCTTCCTTATCCAATTTCTAATGTCTGTTACTTTTTAAATTTAATTTTTTTTCTTCGTAATAATGAGTAAAAAGACGTGACTAAATAGGAGCATTAATTTTTTTTTTAAGAATTCGTTTTGTTATTCATTTTCTTTATTATTATTATTTTAATAAGTTTTTTCCCTCAATAATCACACACTATTTCCGTATGAATAGATATTATATAAAAACAAATATATAATGTGTGGCATAATATGTTATTTTTTGAATCTACCTTAATCAAGTCATTTCCTCATTTTATAACGTGGCAATAAATTAACTATAAAAACAAATATATAATGTGTGGCAATAAATATGTTATTTTTTTAATTCTACCTTAATCAAGTTATTTCCTCACTTAATAACGTGGCAATAAATTACCTATAACTACACTAACTAATTTAATGTCTTAATATTATTGAAAATTAATATTAACAAAATATTAATACACGTTCTGTATATTTAATGTAGTTCTACATTATCTATTTGGACACTTGTATCATAGTGTGTTAATAGGGGTGTGGTAATAGACCATATTTCTTGTAGTGACTCATTTGTCAGTATCTCATATTTCTTCTGTCCTTTTTTTTTCGATTTTCTTTTCAATTCTTTAAATTTAATTAAGTTAAAAAATAAAATTTAAATAATATTTTTAATTAATCCGACAATTTTTTTTATTTAAAATATACTATAATTTTTTTAATTAATAACTACTCAAACATAAATTTAATTTAACTTATTTTTTAATTAAATTAAATGTATATTTTTCAATTAAATTGTTTTACGAATTATTTGTAGTGGATTAAAAGTGATAAAAATTTTAATAAAAAATAATAACTGGTCAAAAAAGAGTAATAACCATATAATGAAATTATTTTATAAATAATTATAGGACAAATAAAAATATTTATATTTTAATAAAAAATTATATCTAATAGATAAGGAGTGACAATTGTCCAATTAAATTATTTTATAAATAATTTGTAAAAGAAATATACTATTTTAAATAAAAAGTTAAGTTATATGAAAAAATTGATTATTTTTTATATAAAAAATAAGATACATTAAATATTGTATTTTAATAATTAATAAAATATATTTATTTTAATTTAAAAAAAAAAGTTATTACCAAACTTGTCTTAATATTGCAGAATCAGTTAACTCGCTACGTTAATGACAATTGCTGCGCTTTCTTTTATTTGTTAAGAGGTGGAGTATATTTTATAAACTACGGGTAATTAAGATTTCTTAATATATATTTTAATTATATAATAGTGATGTGTATAAAATAAAAGGAAGTGTGTATTTAAAATATTGTATAAAATATATAGGGTGTGTATTTAATAATATAAGGGTAATTTAGATTTTTTAAAAATATTAATTTTATTTTTATAATAATAGGGTGTGTATTCAATAGGAGGAAGTGTGCAAATAAGATTACCCTTTAATACTCCCTCAGGTCAGTCCAAATATATCATTTTATTATTGGGCAAAGGGTCATGTAGACCCTTTATCTTATTTCATGGGTTCAAATTAGCCCCTAAACTTTTGTTTTATTCATCCAAACCCTTTACATTAAGAAATGAGATCAATTGAGCCCTTTAAGTTTTTAAAGGCTACAATGACACACTTCTGTTAAGAAATCAATAACGGTGTTAAGAAATCAAACAAGGGTCTTAAAATTGCAGACTCTCTCCCTCGCATTTCTACCTAATCGATCCAACCAATCAAATATAACAAAAGTTTGATTACGAATGTCTATCAATCGAGTGCAATGACAAGCATTATTTTTATCAGTTGATGGAGTAAGCTCTGACAGCAAGGTAGTAGAGATGATGATGAGAGGGTTGATCAGCTTTGAGCAGAACTACCAACGTCCATGGTTTCCTGCTTCCATATAAAACGATTCGATCGAGCACTCTCCCATCCGTAAAATGTCAAGAAAGATCGACCGGTACTTACAATTCCCATTCTCTCTGGACATGGCACCTTATCTTTCATCATCTATTCTCAGAAGTAGGTACGAGAATATGTACAGAATCTTCCTCTCCGACATTTCAGCTTCTTCAAAATTGGAGTTGTTCGCTGTGATTACCCACTCGGGTAAGCTCGACGTGGGTATCTGAGATTATGCGACGAATGGTATACGTGTGATGATGCATGATCACTCGAGTGAAGGATGATGTGGTTAAGAGTGCATAAGGATACCTGATGTTCTTCTACGTGCAGAAAATATTGTAAAATCGAGCAAGTGGAAGTACAACCTGATGACACTACCAGATGATGATGTTTCATGAAATTTTGTTCGACTTATAGGACTATTATTTGGGTACGTTTTGTGTTATCTATTTGGCTTCTTTATAGAAGCTTTAAATTGTCTGCTGAGAGAACTGATTTCTCTCAAGAAAAGAAGTCTACTTTCTAATTCGTGACATTAAAATATGAGTGTTTACATCATTTGTGAGAGAAGTTATAGATTTTATACTTCTAATTACTTCTGTAAGCTTTAATCTGTTGGAGAGTTCGTGTTTGGCAATGGAGAAGAAGAGGTTTTCCTCCATGGTTGCGTTCACTATGTGAAGAAGATAGCTTTTACCTTGCTTCACCCTCATCCTGAGCATGTGTAGCTAAGAAACTACCGACTCGAAAGCCATTAATTTAGAGAGACGGGAAAGGAAACTTAGAGAGAGAAGAAATACATTTTTTTGTGATGAAAGAATGAAGAATAATATTGATATGTGAGAGAGGGGTAAGGAATTTTAGAAAAAGAAGTAGTGCAATTTTTTGGGCTGGTGACGGCTTGGAGGAAAGAAGGAAGAACCGTCAAGTGATCTTTAATGAAAGGGTTTTCAAACATTATTTTACAAAGTTTAAGAGCTTAATTGCTCTAATTCATCAATGTAAAGGGTTTGGATGAACAAAACAAAAGTTTAGGGGCTGATTTGATCCCATGTAATAAGATAAAGGATCTACATGACCCTTTGCCCTTTTATTATTTTAATCAGTAGTCAATTCAAAGGTATTCATTTCTCTTTTCAGTGGCCCCACTAATGACTCACCACATTCCTTTAATACAACTACCCACTATACGTAAAATAATTGTATACCTTAATCCACATGTAAAAAGCAAAAGGATACTTTTGAACTGGCCAAAGACTTATTTTACTAATCGATTCATAAAGTCTTATGATTTACTCCCTCCGTCCCGGGCAAATAGCGCCATTTATTTTTTGTACGTAGATTAAGGAGTATTATTAATTTATGTAAGTGAGTATATGTATTAGAGAGATATGATCGGTAGTAGTGGGTCATTGGTGGGCCTTTTTTACTAAAAGAGGAAAATTGACATCCATATAGTTTATGGTGTATTTTCCTTCTAGAGTTAATATTTATCATAATTTTTTTGTTAATTCTAAAAATATAATTGCAATGTGTATTTTTAAAGGAATTGGGGGGTAGATTCAGCACTTCCCTCGGCTCTTGGATCTACTCTTTGTCTGAAAGGATTTGAATGAAGATGGACTCCTTCTCAAAATCTTTTGCACACTTTCTTTGTAAATTACAAAGAAAGTGTGCAAAAAATTCCAGGGCGAAGGGAGTAATATTTATCCCTTCACTTATTCTTCTTGTCGCCATCTCTATTTTCACCCTTAGTTTTCTTGAATTCATCCATAATCTCATCATTATGGATGAAGGTATGATGGGCCAGGGCTATAAATATCGCGTACGTAGGCATCAGTTTCTGCTGACAACTAGTCCATATAGGGGTCCCTGGATAAAGAGAAGTGGCTATTAGGATGGTGTATGTCTCGTCAGATATCTCCTAGTCATTGGCGCGTTTTGTTCATTGAATCTCTTGATAAAATCTTTTAACGACTCATTTGCTCCCTGCCCACCTTGAAGCCAGCTTTTTCTTTGGCTCCTTGTCGCGTCCGAAATACGCGAAGTGAGATGAAAAGGATATGACCAGTTGCGCCTATGAATCAATGAAGTAGGCTCGCAGAGAAGTGAACCAGGAGTGGGCTTTGTCTCCCAAAGTTAAAGGGAATATTTTGCATGGATTCTCCTCCAAACTACCTTAGGCGATCATCCACTCTAAAAATTTATCCAAGTGCCCTGTTGGATCAGAGTGTCCTCCATATTAGGGTATTTGCGACAACTTTACTTTTGGTTGTGGAGGGGTATCAATTATCCTTGTTGTGAAAGGCATCTTATTTAAACTTAAATCAAACACATGGTACTGTCCTTCCACCTGTTTCTTTTCAACCTCTTCTAAGTGCTTCAGTAGGGTAGTCATCTCTCGTTCCTATCGTTGTTCGTATCTCCTAAACGCGTCATCACCTGCACTTTCTGCAGGTTATAATGAGTTTTGTAATCGGGAAAATAATGATGGATGTGGCTATGAATTACCGATTAACTTAACTAATCTAACATGGGATAATTTAGAAGAAGATGATGGGAAATGAATTAAAATGCACACAAGACTTCCTCCAAGCTCTGTTTCTCTGGAAGGGTGAATTTGCATTATATTCCTTAAACAATGTTGCAATGATGGAAGTGTTCTCTCCCTCTCTGATTGTTAATGGTTGTCTATTCAGAGTATTAAATGCATCTCCCATTGGATAAGAGAGTATTTAATGCCCTGACAACTACTCTCTTTGATTGATGTGGTCATAGGGTGGCGGCCATCATTGCCGATTGGCCAGTAGGGGGCGAGATAGTGGGAGGCTTACAGAGTAAGCCCTTTATTAGACTTGGTGAGGGTTGAGACCTCTGACAAGCAGCTCCAAATCTCCAATTCACGGCAGAGAGTCGAAGAGCAGCGACGCATGGGAACTGGAACTGATGCCGGGCGTCGAGAAAGTCGAGAGTTGGTTCATGGGCTCTTATTGGGCTTGGTGTGTTCATGGGTCCAATAAAGTATGAGATGTCTTTGGGCTTTAACAATAGGAGGAAATTTATGAAATGACTGACTAACTAAATGAAGAGAATTCAAATCCTTTCGTAAACGACTCATTACTTATTTATAGGAATGTAATCGAATCGAATCGAGTCGAACACTACTAGGTTTGAGGATCGTTTGTTAAGAAATTATCGAACTCGAGCCCGAGCTCGAACTCGTCAAGAAAAAAATATCAAATTCAAGCTCGAACTCAAACTATTTGTTAAGACTCGCGAACATGTTCACGAACACATAAAGTAACTTGTTTATGAATATATTTTCATGAACATTTAAATAATTTTGTGCCTGAATATTAAAAGAATGTTTCGTTTATAAACATTTAATGTTACTCATAATATTAAATAAACAAACTAACAAAATATAATAATAAACGGTAAAAAGTATTTAAATATTTAAATAATCACTTAAGTTATTATCATATTTGTGTGATTTAATATAAAATATTTAATTATTGAATATTAATAAATAAATAAATAATAGTATATAATTCTAAAAAATAACTATAAAATTTACGAATGTGTTTGCGAGCCATTAGCGAGCCTATAAACGAATATGTTCGCGAGCTTTCGAGCCGAACATCCTTAGGCTTGAGTTTGGTTTGATAAACTATTCGAACCCAAAATTCAAGTTTGATTTGGCTCGTTAAGGTTAACGAACGAGTTCGAACGAACATTTAATCAAATCGAGACTCGAATAATTCGCGAACGGTTTGGTTTGATTACATCCCTACTTATTTATGTAATAAAAAGAGGAAAAATAAAAATTAATTGAAATTGAATAAGTTTAATTAAAAATTAAATAGTTAATGAAAGAAGATTGAGTATCCATTAAATTAGTTTTACATGGAATCTTTGTAGTCTCCACCCTCTTTTCGGGTTAAATATAATTATGCCCTAAAAATTAATATGAGATCCTAAAGGTAAATATTCTCTCCGTCCCGAACAATGTTCACCTTTATTGTACTACGAATATTGAGAAAATTTTATATTTTGACTAATTTTATTGACTTTTGGGCTAATTTAGTTTTTTTAGGTAATAAATAAAATATAAAATATGTTATGTATAAAAAGAAAGAATGACATTTTCAAAATTAATGTGTATTTTTTAGATTTTAGATTAAAATGATATTTCCTTTATTGGGGTGAATAATGATGTGAGAAGAGTGAACAATCTTTAGCGACCGGGGAATATGATGCACAAAATAAACCGTATAAAAAGATAAAATTTGTTCTATATATGAAATGGTTCGATAGAGTCACTTGACATGAAAGAAACGAACGTAGTTTCCCCCCTACGTTACACTGTGATAATCCCTACCCAAGTTATTCAATATTTTAAAATTTTATCATCAGGCCAAAAAGACATATATATACCTTGGTGCAAAAAAAAATATTGGTCAACTGAAAGGGTTAAAAATGTAATATTAATTCAGCTCATAAAGGTTCCAATTTTTGTGGTTAGACTTAGGACAAAAGTTGGTTAAGGTTGACATTTTTTTTTTAATATTGACAAGTAGAGTGTTCAATTGGTTTTTGTTAACACACATATTGGTACTGCTTATTTGGTTAGATTAATGTGTAGATGAACAAGTGCATGGATTAACATTATGAATAAATACATATGGACCACTATACAATAATTTCAAAATTAAGATGTGATTTATTAATTAATTTATATTTATTTGGTGATGTCATTGCTTACAACATTTGTTTCATGTTGACGAATGAATATAATGAGAATTAATGTCATTTGGACGATGTGATATATAAATTGTAGTTGGATTAGATTCCTCCTAAATACATTTCGTATATTCTAATTAATCTGAATATTCCTAATTAATCACCTCCTTGGTTAATATATTCATCTACTTATTTTGATGACAGATGGTTGTGGCGATCAACAATTGCCAAACCATTTCCGCTTTTCGCGTATCATCCGACGAGTGACATAGAAAATACTGTTAATTGTAAAAATAAAAAAAAGGAAAAAACTCCTGTGTTACCGGGACACACCGTGTCTCCATGGAAAACAAGAGTTTTAATAATAAAACTCTTGTGTTCTCATGGGTCACAGTGTGTCCCGAGGGCACAGGACACCAACTCAATAAAAAAAATTACGACCTTTTCTTAATGTAAATTAATTCCCATCTTCAAAAAATTACCAAAAAAATAATATAATAAATAAATAAATAAATTACGACCTTTAATCTTATTTTAAATTAATTCCCACCTCAAAAATAAAAAATAAATAAATAACAAAATTCATCTTTTAATATTATTGCAAAATGCACTCAATTACTAAAATGAACTCTATTTTAAGTCTTTATCTTTGAGAAAAATATCACACATTGTTGCGTTTTGCAACAATCCTTAAAAGTATGATTCTATTCTGGAATTTTATAAAAGTGAAAATTAATTTGTAATAAAAGTAAAATTCCTGATTTTTTTTTAAAAATTAAATATGATCAATATGTAATGAGACATTATCTGACCAGCTCCGTAGTAATTATTTTTCCTTATCACTAATTTAAAAAACAATTTCTCTCTACATTGCTTTATTCATTTGTCATATTTAACTCTTCATATTCCAAAAATAATTATAGTTTCAAAATATAATATATTATATTCTCTCCGTCCAGGAGAACACTTCTCACTTACAATTTTATGTTGATTAAAATAAGTTACTTTTAACTAACTTTGTTGACTTTATACTAATATTATATTATAGTATTTTAAGGTAATAAAAAAATAAAAAATAATGGTATGTGAGTGAAAAAGAAATGACAAATTTGAAATTAAATTAATTTTTAAAGTTGTTGAATAAAGTGATATTTCTTTTTTACGGCGTGGAGAGTTTGGTGGGACAAATAAATAAGAAAAGTGTGAAGAGTTCTATGGGACGGAGGGAGTATTTCCAAAAATGGAACTTTCACCTAATACACATAACTTATCTTATCGTTTAAAAAGATCACATTATCCTCAAAAGTTAATAAAATAATTTTTTTTAAATTCGAATATGTATCTATAGTAACGGTGAAGATGTTATTGGTACTGGGGAAGTATTATTATTATTTAAAAAAATCAAATAAATTTTGTGAAAACAATTAAATTAATTTTTTTTAAGTTGATTAATCTCTCAATAATAACATCAATATCTCCTCCGTTCATCACTTGTTAAGTCTACCTCAACCAATATATCCAACTTGGTCCTAGCTAGAAGAATATTGTATATAAAATCATACCACTAATTATGTGAACAAAATCACACCTTCATCACAAACACTCCTGCATTATACTAATCCTAGCTAGCTTGTAGGTAGATTATAGCTACCACTAGCATGCAGCACCTCCATAGTTAATTTAATAAAGATTTAAAGATTAAGATGCCACCATTAATCCAAATCAATATAATTACAGCTCAATTAGTGGTTCATAAACTATTAATGAGATTCCCATGATCTCAAGATTGGTCCAAAACTATATGATTGGTGAAAAGGTTGTAAGAACCCTACTTTTCAAAAGATGCTTTTCCCATCAATGTTGTATATAAATGCTTCCATGGATGGCCTCCTTCACTTCACATTGCACTTTCTTTTTCTTGAGATATATACACACACATATATATGTATAGAGTGGTGCAAAATGATGATGATTTTGAATTATTTTATGTTTGCAATGCTATGTTTGTTGAGTATTGCAGTGGTGAGGGCAGTGAATTGGGTGTGGATAAGACCAAGAAAGATAGAGAGGTGTCTAAGGGAGCAAGGGCTAAATGGTAATTCATACAAGGTGGGATTTGGTGACACTAAGGACATGGCTAGGATGATAAAGGAGGCCATATCAAAACCCATCAAACTCTCAGAGGACATTATTCCTAAGGTCTTGCCTCTGCACCACCACATCATCAACAAATATGGTAACTAATTCATTTATACATGCACCTTATTCATTCTTTCATTTTCCATGCACAACTATTTTTTATTTTATTTTCAACTCTTTGAGCAAGTCTTGTGTGTGACCCTCCACGGCAAGATCATTTCATTTTTATTGATTAGTTGTCTATTTTCATTAATGATATTACAACTTTTCATCTATCATATGAATTGTTTATGAAATAATTCAATTTGACAATTATCATCACTTTTTAAATGATTAGATATTGTGTGCTTTTTATTAATGTTATCTCTTCTTATTCAAGATAAATGATTTTATGAGACGGTCTCACACAAATTTTTTCCTAAATCTTTAGGGGTAATTGTCATCCAATGAAAAATATAACCCTTGCCCCAATTAAATTTGTGCTTCCGTTTACTTCCTCTGTCTCATATCTATATATATGTTCCAAAAAAAAAAGAAAAAAAAAGTTCTGCAATATTGTAGCTTGAATCTTTTAGAGTAATGTGAAAACCTAGTGTGCGTGTTTATATAACTCTCTATTTATATAATTCGTCCATGTGATCATATATACTCACCACATTCTTTATTAATTTTCTGCTGAAATCAAAATACAGGGATGCATCATCGTGTTTGTGATCTATTGTTAGAGTTGTAAGCTTGATTTATATTAATGCAAAATGACATCTTGTAACTGCAGCACTCAAATATTAAATCATTATCATGAATCATTTGAGGCACATTTTATGACACAGTAATACTCTTCAAAATAAAGATTAATCCTCTTATATATAATACACTATAACTCTTCCGAGAAGAGCGAAACTCGGTAAAGAGTAGCGTACTCGACATTATAATGAGTAATATTTTCTGAAAACGGGCTCCTACACCCGATCGATGCATGCATGAATGTTGCAATTAACATATATGTTAATCTTAGTTACATTGTTTTGATTATTGAATATTGTAATAATAAAATGTAAATATATATGCAGGAAGAGGTTCATTCATATGGATAGGACCAGTTGCAAGAATCTTGATAATGGAGCCTCAACTGATAAAAGAGATATTGAAAACAACCACATCTTCAAGAAGCCAACCCCTAACCCTCTTGCGCAATTTCTCATCTCTGGATTATCAGGTTATGAGGATCAAAAGTGGGCTAAGCATAGAAAAATCCTTAATCCTGCTTTTTACCAAGAAAAGCTCAAGGTTATTTTATATATTCTATTAAGTATTATTTTGCTGGCTAGGGCATGGGAAAATATCAAAATTGGTAGTACGACCAATTCTAATTTTAGTCATTTTTTATTTGCATTCTCAATTTTGGTCTTTTTTTTGTCCGATTTTGATCATTTTTGTCCAAATTTAGTCTTTTTTTCCCTCAAATTTTGAACCAAAGTTGGACAAATTTTGATATAAAGGACTTAATTTGAACAAAAAAATTGAGCTAAATTTGATAAAATGACTGAATTTGGAAAAAAGGACCGAAATCGAACAAAAAATGAATAAAATTGAGAATTACAAATAAAAATTACTAAAATTGGTATTGGTCATGCTTAAAGAATGAATTTTGATATTTTCTCGTGAGGCATGTGATAGTTTGAAATCAATCTTTTTCTAGATTATATATTGAATATAATTATGTGATGCAGCACATGGTGCCTGCCATGCACAGGAGTTGTAGTGAAATGATAAACAAGTGGGAAAAGGTGGGATCAATGGAGCAGGGGAGAGTAGAGATGGATGTGAAGCCGTTTTTCGACAACTTAACGAATGAAGTGATATCTCGAATGGCCTTTGGAAGCAGTCGCGATGAACAAGGAAAGAGGATTTTCGAGCTTCAGAGAGAGCAAGCTGAGCTCACCCGCCAAGTACTGCAGTCTATCTATATTCCAGGATGGAGGTAATATTAGTATTATTAATAAACATTTAATCATTATATAATGCTTGCTAATTATATATATATTAATTAATGAGTTAATTGCAGGCATGTTCCAACTAAAAGAAATAGGAGACTTAAAGAAATCAACAATGATCTATGCACACTTATAAAGGGAATCATCAATGAAAGAGAAATGAAACGGGGAGATAATTATGGAGAGGACTTATTAGGCATGTTATTAAAATCAAATGTGAAGGAAATGGAAGAAAATGGAAGTAGGGGTGGAATGAGTATGGAAGAAGTGATCGAGGAATGCAAGACGTTCTTCTTCGCAGGACAAGAAAGCACTTCCAACTTGCTCTCTTGGACCATGCTCATGTTAAGTGTTCACCAAACTTGGCAAAAACGTGCTAGAGACGAGGTTTTTAGGGTTTTTGGAGACAAAGCGCCCGATTTTGATGGATTGAATCGTCTCAAAATTGTAAGTTCATCAATATTTATTTAATCAACTGAACTTTTATTAAGCCATGACTCTAATACTATATTAAATAATTATCTCATCTAAAAGATTAAGTTGGTAGAGAAGTGTATCCTTTAATACTTAATCAGCAATACTCTAACAACAACAGATGTAATGTTTCCTTGTGTAACTCCAATCCATACATTTTATTAATTAATGAATATATATACCGCGGTGGATGCAGGTAACCATGATTTTGTACGAGGTTCTAAGATTATACCCTCCTGCATTATACGAAGAAACAAAGCTAGGAGACATGACGCTGCCACCAGGGGTGCATGTTTTGCTGCCAATCATAATGATGCACCAAGACAAAAGCATTTGGGGTGAAGATGCCAAAGAGTTCAAACCAGATAGGTTTAAGGATGGAATTGCAAAGGTAACAAACAATCAACTATGTTTCTTCCCATTTAGTTGGGGTCCAAGGATCTGCATTGGCAATAACTTCTCCCTCTTGGAGGCCAAAATGGCCATATCCATGATCCTGCAATGCTTTTCTTTCAAGCAATCCTCGTCCTATATTCACGCCCCGTCTTACGTAGTCACTCTTCAGCCCCAACATGGTGTTAATCTCATGTTCTCTAGACTCTAACTTGAGACCATCAATGTGATATCCCAAACATATATGTATATGATTGTATATTAAGAGTACTTTGTATTTTTTGTCTAATCTTTTTATTGGGTTGTTTTCATTTCTTCCATTATTGATCCCCTGTGAATGCTTTCAGATTAATATGTAAAGATTTCATTGATTTACATAAAATGAAAAGTACTTGGTGTTGTGATTTTACTAAAATACTCCATTCGTCCCGCACCAAGAGTCTCTTTTTTCCATTTTGGTCGTCCCACCCAAAGAGTTCTCTTTCTTTTTTTATACATTTGGGTCCCACACTCACCCACTAATACAATTAAAACATGGGATCCACACTCCAACTAATACAACTACCCACCACACATTAAATAATAATACTCCTTAATCTACGTGCAAAAAAGCAAAATGCACCAAAATGCACCCTTGGTGCGGGACGGAAGGAGTATTATTATCAGGAATTGTATGTAGCAATGTGCATGCATTCAAATGAGTTAGCGAAATGTACGTCTAATTATGAACAGAAACATTAAAAAAAAATCCAAAATTTTCATCGGAAGTCATGATCTATTGATTAATTTTCCACAATCTTTAATTACATCATGTTAACTCTTTTTCCTCTAAAAAATATTTGACCCTCAAGCATAAAGGATTAATTATAGTATGAATCAAAGTTTGACAAAGTGTATATCGAACCCACAAGATAGCTCTAGATATATCTCTAGATATATAGATAAATACTCCCACCGTCCACTTCTAAGGTGTCTATTTTTTATTATTTTTTACGTCCGATCAAAGGTATCCATTTCCCTTATTTAGTAAAAAAGTACACAATATGATCCACCACTTTCCTCTAATACAACTACACACTTTACATATAATAATAATACTCCTTAATCCACGTGCAAAAAGCAAACGAACATCTTAGAACCGGGCAGAGGGAGTATTATTTATGACTATTTTATTTAAGACTATCTACAACTTTGATTTCTCCATACATCCAATCATCACGTCAACACTCCCCCGACGACTCCTATCATACTCATGCTTCACAATGAATTTTTCCATAAGGCTAAAGCAATCAAGATAGTGTGTCACTGAATACCAAACAGTTTCAACATCATATGAGTAAGCAATTTATCATGGGTATCATTCTTCATCCTCATTCAAGCAATAATATAACATGAAATCCCTAATTCATTTGTAAACAAGCATGCCTATAAAATGTTTGAAAATATGCTCCAATTAATTAACACCTGTAAATCTCAAACAAATCAAATTATCCATGAGCATCTAACATGAATCCAGTGGATGAATTCTAGGGCTTACAAGTGCTCAAACTTTTCAAAATCAGCCCAAATCAACCAATAAATTCTTTGTGGATAAGTCCGATTCATCACCCATTGGACTGTCCCACCAGGTCACTAAAACCAGCAATTTCAACAAATTCATATCATAAAGCATTAATTCATCCATAACAAATCCATGAGCAGGTTACATGAGAGTCATTCAATCAAGCTGCAGATCATCTCCCAACATAATACATAATATGCACTTGTTCATAGTGGAATAAATCAAGTTTGTGATCTCAAGAATTCAAAATGAGTGTATAAAATACTGTCTAGAAATTCAAAGTTCCTAATTCCAATTGTAGGCAGAGTAAGACCAACATAAAACTAGTTTTTAAAATAGATAGAGAAAAAATATTCCTTTCAAAAATAAGATGTAAACGAAATTGAGATTACCGAGATCTCGAACTTTCAGGTTCATTCACATACTGCTCTACTAGACACATTAGAGTACTTGCACCAAATGCAATTTCTCCACATGATCTAACATTGTCACATAATCCTACAATCCATAATAGTAGAATCTTAGCCATGATTACAATTTAAGATAAAATAGTTTAATGAGATACTGAATAGGTGAGCAATTGGAAATAACAAACTTTATATTGGAAACAAATGGAGAATCAGCATCATTTCACAATCAATTTGTATTAGTCATGGTATTAAATAGAAATCAATCCATCCCTAGAATTAAGAAGCTCATTAAATTAAAGGTACATGTGTCAACACAACTAAAACCCACACTCCAAGCTTCGCATATTCATTATATTCAGATTTCTTAATCATTCATTATAATGCACTTGAAAGGGTTGACCATTGAATAAATAGATTTAGCATTAACAGATACCCACGGGGTCATGCAAAACGGTAAAGTTTTTACTGCCATTAATTAATTGTATGCAAATAAGTGTGGTACCTCACGGTACAACGCCACTACTAATTTATCCACTACACATACCAATTTCAACCATACATAATAGACCCAAGCTGATAGGAGATGTCAAAGTGAGGTTGAGTTAAGTACCTGATACATGCAGTGGTACCCTCCAATGACCAGTCATGACAGGCTAGGAACTTACATCCAAATTGGGATGTTAACAAAAAGAAAACCTCCAATATACTATTTAACATAAAAAAACTTGCCATATCTCATCACATAAAAAATTAAAATAGTCCGACAAACAGCATAATAAATTCAAATAAAATTAAAAACCCAACTGCATCACCCAACGTACGGAAACATGGAGAGTAAAAGTAGTACTTCACAGATTCAAATCCAAACTGAAATTCTAAACATAATTTCAGATTTATTATTTTCTAATCTTTATTAAATCTCTCTTGCCATCGCTACTTAATCTGAAAAGGGGAATAGAAGAGGGAGTGAGCAACCACGGTGGAAATCAAATCATACCCATATAAAATTAATATTTTCATACATGAGAATTTAAACACTTACAACATGTATCGTGACATATCAGTAAGACACCTTTCGGTCCATTACCCATAACATAAGAGCCGTTACCCATGGTAGGGCACTATTACGGGTATTTAAATACCCGTATAGAATATTTCATATTTCATAATTTCAAATAAAGAATCATAACATGATCATAATCACTCATAACATAATTTTCACATATGAACGATTTAACAAATATAGGATGAGAAGTCCCCACCTTAAACCTTGTGAAGATTAAACTTGAACACTAAAGGTCTTGCTCCGACACTCCTTCAAAGCCTATAATTACAGTAACGATTTAGACTAATAAACGCCACTAACAATATGTGATAACTCTTGATTGTAAAATTTAGTCTATTGATCTTAAATTCAAAAATATGTATGAGTTTTTGGAAAAAGGAATTTGGGTGTGGAAGGGAGCAGAATTAATTGTAAGGGAAAAGAGAAACGGATGAGGGGGTTTCAACACGCAGGGAGTGGCTTCAATGAAGGAGATACGGGAAAGTTATTTCTTTTTCTCCTTGGTTTCAGTTCTAGGTAGGGGAAAAAATAAGTGAAAATGGTAAAAAGTGGCCACTTTTGGATAACTATAATTTTAAGTGGCCACATTTGTTATACATAATTTTTTCTAGCCACTTTGAAATGAATTGGCCAAAATGCCCTTGCGGGGGACCCACTTTTCAGGTGGTTGCAGATGAGATTCCACACTTTTTTGACCCAAAGTACAGTAAAGGAATCGGATTCTTCTTTATTCTGAATAAAGTGTGGAAGTACAATACCTAATACCTAGTACTACTATGTAGGCATGTGCTCCCGTAGCTCCCCCATATCCATACAAAATAATGAGGATAATATATAGTGG
Source organism: Pogostemon cablin (assembly GCA_023678885.1). Lineage (NCBI taxonomy): Eukaryota > Viridiplantae > Streptophyta > Magnoliopsida > Lamiales > Lamiaceae > Pogostemon > Pogostemon cablin. The sequence continues at coordinate 31,323,862 of CM042959.1, read as the reverse complement.
AAATTGAAAAATGGAGGTGGTCGTCCAACACATATTAAAATTTTTTGTACCAGAAGTTGAGCATTTGGGAGCAAATTTCCAGTAATTTTGGAGAGAATTAAGATATTTGGGTAGCAGGTGTACAAGGTATGTTAAAACAAATTTTATAATTGTGATGCCCTAATTTTATAATTGTTGACATGGCTCATGAGTGTATTCTAATTATTCAACGTTTTTATAATAGAATAGAAAAAATTGTATGACTTGTAGAATAATTTTGTAACATTCAAAAGTTTTTCTCTCTTAAATCTTCACCACTCATGTTACATCTTGGTTTTTTTAATTAATCTTTTCAAATTTGTTAAACAATGGTGAGTAGGCCGAATGGATTCAGTTGCTGGGCCGAGTAGAACAACTTTTTGGGCCGAATAGAACACCCGTCGGCCGAAATGCCCAAAAAATGAGCTTTTATTTTGTGAAACTTAGTAGGCCGAATAGAAGAAGTTAGTGGGCCGAATAGAATAGCTTGGTGGGCCGAATAGAGTAACCGTTGGCCGAATAGCCCAAAAAAATTATTTAAATTTCAGAAAGTTAGTAGGCCGAATAGAAGAAGTTAGTGGACCGAATATAACAACTTTGTGGGCCGAATAAAACACCCGTTGGCCGAAATACCCAAAAAATATTCTTTTATTTTCTGAAACTTAGTAGGCCGAATAGAAGAAGTTAGTTGGCCGAATAGAATAGCTTGGTGGGCCGAATAGAGAAACCGTTGGCCGAATAGAGAAAGCGTTGGTAGGCCGAATAGAAACTCAATGTTGGCCGAATAGAGCAAGTTACTAGGCCGAATATGAGACACTTTTGGGCCGAATAGAGGAATAATTGGCCGAATAGAAGAAAAAAATACTGACACATTTTAAGGTGTGTCAAGGGTTTAGGGTTTTGTTGAAACAGTGTAGGTTTGCATACATTAATTTGTTGACTGGATAGAATACAAATTTAGTACAAATTTTCTAATGATTTAATGATGCAACTAATTATCTAATCTTTTAATGTTGATGTCATTAAAGTTGTTTTTGAAAAAATGTGCAGATGAGTTATAGAAAAGCTGGGATATGTTGGGGTGGAGCATGGGAAGGATTGCAATATATAGGTGGAGTGGTGAACTGGTTGTTCTTGCCAGAGGCCAGTTTGTGTTATAGTAGCTTGCTAAAAGAAATTCATGACATAGTGCAAGCTGATTTGGGGCATTGGGGTTATGTAGTTCATTCTCTAGTTGATTACAATGGCCGTTTGTTCAAATATAAGATAAAGAATGATGCACGTATGGCAGAAGTGTTCAAGTGTGTTGATGATGTCGGAATGATGTACGTCACACTCTGTCCTATCACGGGTGCAGGGAGTAGTATGGTTTTAGGGATGGGTTATGATGACGGAGGTGCTGGTACGAGCAATGACCCATGTACGAGGGCAAATTCTTCTGGGATGCATGATTTTGATTTAAATGTGGAGTGTTGTCCGGCCTCAGAGATGCAGTGTGCTGGTTTTAGAGAATCTGTAGATGCAGAATCTGGTGATGTCTCTGGTGAGGGTGCGAAAGACGTAGACGGTTGTAACGATGATGATGATGACCCCGGGAATAGAACGGTGGAAGAAGGGGATCGCATACAGCAGGATACTAATCAGTCTTCTAGCGAAAGCGATGATGGTGCTGAGGAGAGAAGACACCAATTATATGAAGAAATATGTGATTACATATGTAAGAGAGGAGGGCCTAGCTTTCTTGAACCGATTAATCGTGAGTTGCGCCGTCCTGAAATGCAGTTAGAAGAGTTGCGTAGTGCACGGCCCAACACCCGTCCTTGGTTGATTCCAGGCATGCCGATTGAAGCAGAGAGAGTAGATCAGCTGACTGGCCTTGAGATTGATGCGTCTGGTGTTATTGAAAAGTACAGTGTATTTCAGACAAAAGAGAAGATCTAGACAGCAGTAGGCATGTATAACTTGCGGCACGGAGTGGAGACCTATGTTGAAAGATCTAGCACGACAAGGTACAACGTTGTATGTAACATGAAGGGTCAAACAGGCTGTCCATTTAAGTTGCACGCAAGAATGAGCTCTGGGTTGTGGAGAGTGGTTAAATTCGTCGAACATCTTGGTTGTTTAAATGATCCAGACAGATCTGCTCCTACACAGGTGTCGTCCAAAGTAATCGGTCAATATTTTGTTGCTAGGCAGTTTGATAAGGTTCATGGCCTCCGATCCAGTGCGATGATAGATGAGATCAGGACTGATTTTGGATTCAACATTAGCTACAATATAGCGTTAAAGGCGAAACACTACGCTGTTGGACACACGTACGGGGATCACGATAGCTCATACGAATTGCTCCCTGCTTACATGTATCAGTTGGAATCCACAAATCCAGGTACGTACACCCGAATATCTATCGATGAAGATGACCGTTTAAAGTTTACATTTTATGCACTTGGAGCATCGAGGCGGGGGTTTTTAGAGTCTGGTCGTCCGGTCATTGTCATTGACGGCACTCATACGAAGGGTAGTCACAGAGGAACCGTGTTTGTCGCAGTCACGCATGATCCAAACCATCAGATATTTCCACTCGCCTTAGGCACTGGCGATGTTGAGAGCAACATGTCGTGGACGTGGTTTCTAGAAAGGTTACGCGAGTCCTACGGATGTCCACGAGACCTGTTGATAGTTTCTGACGTCATGCCAGTATTGCACACGCTATTTCTACTGTGTACCCTGATGCCCATCACGGTCTATGTGGCTACCATTTAAAGCGCAGATTGGCTGGCTTTGGAAAGAACGTTTTATATACATTCCATCGTGCGATGGATGTATACCTACCGAGAGATTTTGATAAGTGAGTCAACCAACATATTACACTTTTGTAATTTTTTATACAAGAACGAGTTGGTACAATGTCTTCTTTAACCTAATTTTACCACTCCTACATTGTTATTTGCAGGATGATGGACTTACTGAGATGTGGGACACGATCGCAGGAGTTAATGGAGTTGATTGGGTCGTGGGGATATGAGAGATGGTCAAGGGTGCATTGTCCTGTCAATAGATACGAGTTTATGACCTCAAACGCAGCTGAGTCGTATAACAATGCCATCCTTTGGGCGCGGAAGCTACCTATCTGCACAGTACTAGAGGTTTGTCGGACTACCACTGAGAGGTGGTTTTACGAACGTCGAACAGCAGCTGAACAACGGAGTACCATCCTATGCCAGCGTCTCCATGACGAACTAGTGGAACTTTCTCTATCAGCCCAAAAGCTAGAATTTTCCATGCTCCTTGAAAATAAGTTTGCGATCAAGGATGCTAGTAATATATTCACTGTTGATCTGAACTACTACACCTGCACATGTCAGAAGTTCCAGAAAGAACTTGTTCCATGCATTCATGCGATGAAGGCAATCGAGTACGCAGTCATTACCTTACTTACTTGCATTGTTATAATTTTTATGTGTCTCTTACACTATACGTTGTACAGTGCTTGCGGTTTGCCAGCCAGCGGTTTTGTGTCTATAGCTTATCATAATACGAGTGTCGTGAATATGTGGCGTGGTCCAGTATTGCCTGTTCCCCACTACACTCAGTGGGACATACCCGAAGGAGTCCTGTCACAGAAGGTGAACCCCCCGCTACCACACAGACAGGCCGGCCGACCACAAATGTCTCGTATAAGGTCAGGGATCGAGTCGTCCAGGAGACGTCACAAAGAACATGTGTGCTCAAGATGTCGACAGCCAGGTCACAATCGTAAAAATTGTACTGGAGTGGCGTGCTCACAAGATAATCCACCTCCTCCTATCATAGATAATCCTAACCATCGTATACGTAGACAAAAAAATGTGGGAAATGTGGTGAAATTGGTCATACACGTCTACGTTGTCCTTCTTAAACAAAATTAAAATTAACAAAGTTCATCTTGTTCTACCCGTCTCATACCCATTTATCCATATTTGTTTATTTAATTATATTTTAAACAAAATTTAATATTACTTTTTGACAATAAATTTCATTTAATAATTTAAATATATGAGTTCATATAATACAACATAATCTACCTTTAAAAAGAAAATAAAAATGAAAATTAAAATTTACTAAGTTCATCCTATTCTAGCACACTGAAAGATCGTGAAGGCAACGTGCTTACGGAAGCGCAGGATGTGATCAGGGGTGTCCCAGTTAAAGTTCCTTACTAACAGTCCCTCTATGGTTCTCAGACAGGCTGGTCCGCAACTCGAACCATCCTCTTGCTTGAAACAATACTCTCTGGGAGCTGGTGATAGAGGGAATGTGTGCGGGACCCCGGATGAGTCAAGCTCGCGCATCAGAGATGGGATGACACGTCTGTATGGTAGAGTCTCCAGTATCCGGCGCTCCTTCATGTCGGGCTCCTCATCCCATCTATGGCGAAACGAGTCAAAACAAATGAATTTCATTTGCTTCGTAAGGACCACACAAGGGTAGTAGTGCCCTGAGGTGTGGACAATGAACAATAACTGCGAAAGAAAGTTAAAAGGAATGCATACATTAGATGTAAAAACACTAGAGTCATTCTACGGGATATTATCATGTAAGTGAAACAATGATTAGGATATAATACCATATCACAATCAATCCAGGATCTCGACCCTCTCCACACTGGCAATAAACCTCGGGCGTACTGACGGAGATCTGTCAACAATTCATTAGTTATGTTGGCATATGTTGATCTATCATCCCTAAACTGACCCATGTGCTCATTCCATACTGCTTGTACTCGGACCTTGCACGAGAATCATTTCATAATATTAGTCTCAAAAAATTAATTACCAAAATTGCCACAGTCAATTATAATGAATTAATTTACTTACAGAGAACTCCATGTCCATAATGCAGTAGGGGCCCACCTCCGGATGCACGTGTACACCTATGTCAGAGGGGCGCTCCGATAATAAGCGGAGGTATGCATCCAGGTGCTGAAAATCCATCGAATAAAATTAACAATTGATGACATAATGAAAATATTTACCACAATTTATATAAACACGAACTAAATATTTCTGACCTCACTTCCAAACCAAACACTGGGATTTTCCATCTCAGTGAAAAAGGAAGCCCCTACTCTAAAACTAAGACCAACGTCGATCCTGCATTCAATAATTCATTAAAATCAATGCACATTGTTTAAAGTAATATATGATAACTTCTACACTACTGGCGTAGTACTTACTGTTCTCTGCTTGAAATAAATCTGCGGTACAGTTCCCATCGGCGCTCTCGGTCTGTCGTGGTAAATGGAGACTGTAACGCTGCAGATGGATTTCATTGCCTCTTAGACCGCATTATACCCTCTTCATCACCCCTGGGTGTGGGGGCCATCGGGCTGAGTGCCTCCACCGGTCTAGTAGGGGAATGTCTAATCCCTGACCTCGAGCTGGTTGGCCCAGCTTCAGATATCCTGGTCTGCGCAAGCTCTGATCGAAGGCGCCTAATCTCAGCCGTAAGTGCCTGTCGAAAATAATGAGCTGTTTGATGCTCAGACACAACCTGACAAGCAAGGTTGTGTAAAAATTCATCCTGTTGATCCAGCCTACGAAAGACCCTTTCTTGGAAGTCCTGATCATATCCCTGGTGGGGTTGTTCACCTCGGTATGCGTCCCTAGAGCCACTCCCATGAAAACCTGGGGAATCATTCATCCTATCGTCAAGAGGCTGCTGCGCGTCTGCGTCGTAACGATGTTGTTCGTCATGCTCTTTCATAAATCGAGCATGCCAGCCAGCACTCGGATCATAGGAACCGGGCTCAACATACGTCCTCTCCCCTGAAGCATATCCTCTGTGATCAGGACTGGGAGTACAGCGAGGTTGGTAGGAATGGGGATCCCGATTTGTCATCCAAGCCGCAGCATCATCCGCCCGCTGGCCCCTCCACGCATCATCAACAGCCACACCCGTATAGTACCGCTGATCCCATGGATTACCGGTAGGATCGTATGCCCGGACAGCCTTTGTGCTGGTTTTAGAGAATGACTTGGTGTACATCCCCATGATCAACCCCTCCAAAGGCTCATCCTCTATGCCAATCTAATACCCTTGTCTAAGCTCATCAGGAAGGATCATCGGAAAATCAACCACATCAAGACCCTGATTCAAAATAAACAATTACATAAGAAACAATATAAAACATATATGTCTTCACTAAATGGATTAATAAGTCATACCTGATCAAACAGAGTCCTATCAATCCTCTTCCATTTGCGAAAAATCCATCGCAAGCAGAGTGGCCTTAAATTCAACCTACCGTAGGGAACATGGCCATACGGTGCAGCAACGGCAGGTAGACGCTCGTACGCCCAAACCTGTCACACGTAAACCACATATGTCAGATAATTAATACAACTAAAATTGAAAATACACTATAACTTTAATATATCTACTAAAACACGTACCAGTAATGCGAATGTGCACCCGTAAAAGTGGTATCTGTACCGATCGGGATTTGCTTTAGCTGGGACTTTGGTCACAATGTGGTCCATAAAGTGCAAAAGCGTCATATAGCTGACCTGTCCCCAAGGGAATAAATCCCATCTCTGTTCGTCCTCCACTAGGCACCAGACCCAGTTGTCTACTCCCACCTTGGTGACATCCGACCCAAGGAGAAAGTAGTACAACAACAGAACTTTGGCAACCTTAACTGCGTCCTCAGGGCTAACACCTATAAATCTTCGCCCTTCAAAGTCACTAGCAATCTGACTTACTAAAGGTCTCTCACCCTGACCATAAAACCTATCATATAACCCACCAGGCGGGATACCATACGTCTCGTTCGGATCAAAGCCGAGTCTATCCCGAAAACAGAGTCCCATAATCCTCATGAACTCTACCCGGCTAAATCTAAGGCACACGTCTCCAACCTGAAAATACCTAGCCGTTAAATCGTCCCCCCTATGTATGATCTCACAGGTCATGAGACTGTGCAGATGAGCATTCGCGTTCCACTCATCGCTGAGATCCCAGTAATGACCAAAACATGATCTCTTAAATATCTCCTCCGCATTACCCCCAACCCTAGTTAACTGCCTACGAATGATATCCATAACTACCCCAGGTTTGCAGTAATTATGTATACTGCATTGTTGACCCTGCATGGAAGGACGCTTCCATTCACCCTGCACATATATATTTTTTTTTGCTAAATAAGACATAAATTCATAATTATGGGCAAAATAACAATAAGTTCATGAAAACCCTAAAACGAAATATTTGAACACAAACATTTACTCTATTCGGCCCAAAGTTCCTTCTATTCGGCCTACCAATTCCTCTATTCGGCCTACAGAGTTGTTCTATTCGGCCATCTCTAAATCTCTATTCGGCCAACAAAAATTTCATTAAATTTAAAAATACAAGTCTTCCAGTTTGCTCTATTCGGCCAACACTTATTCTATTCGGCCTAAAGATTTGTTCTATTCGGCCTAAAGAAAACCTCTATTCGGCCTACCAAAATTAAAAAAGTCATTACTACACTTTGCTCTATTCGGCCTACACACTTGTTCTATTCGGCCTGAAGTATTGTTCTATTCGGCCTACTGAAAACCTCTATTCGGCCAACCAAAATTATATGTCATTGCTCATATATTTTGCTCTATTCGGCCTACACATGTTCTATTCGGCCTGAAGTATTGTTCTATTCGGCCTGAAGTATTGTTCTATTCGGCCTACACTTGTTCTATTCGGCCTGAAGTTTTGTTCTATTCGGCCTACACTTGTTCTATTCGGCCTGAAGTTTTGTTCTATTCGGCCTGACGTTTTGTTCTATTCGGCCTGAAGAATTGTTTTATTCGGCCTACTGAAAACATCTACTCAGCCAAGACAATATTTAAAAAAAACCAAAAATAAATGAACACCACTGCATTCCTACTACATTAAAGGCCAACTCAACACATTACATTACATTACACACAGTACATTATACGTATTTAAACATGCCAATAACAATGCTTATATACATACCTGAAAATTTGCCATTTCAAGTTGATGCACTCTGGAGACCGCAAATGGAGAATTCTCCACCAAGAAATGCACTGTTCTTCACTGGGACGAATGGAGAGAAGAAGAGAGAGGGTGTTGGACGAATGGAGAGAAGAAGAGAGAGTGTGTTGGACGAAATATGAGAGAGAAAGAAAGAAAGAAACAAAGAATGAAGGGAGAGAAAAAGGTGAAAGTGATGGGTATTGATGTACCCCACCAACCCACATCAAAAATCTTAAATTCAAAATTTAAAACTTCAAAAAATGTGGTCCACCCACCCCGCATTTATTGCAGTCAAAACTGACATGATGATGGCTCAATTATTTTCGTCCTTTGTGTAACAGTTATGGGGGTAATTTGGGGAATCCACTTGAAAGTGGCTAGTAAAAATTGGTTTTAAGAGATGTGGTTATTTTAAATTGTACTTTATCTGAAGTGGCCATTAAAAAATCGGACTAAAAAAATAATGGCATGATTGTGTGTACTCCCTCCGTCCCAATAAGTATTTCACGTATTGGTGTGCGCGGAGTTTAAGTAAATTTTGTATTTTTATGTATAAATTAAGAAAGGGAATATATATTTTAGTTGATTTAATGAAAAATGTATGAAAAATTATGAAAAAGGTGTGTAAAAGTGTGTATTATTGTAATGTATTTTTGCCAAATTTAGTAAAAGTAAAGTGTGAAATACTTTGAGGGACGGATAAAAAAAGAAAGTGTGAAATACTTTGGGGGACGGGGAGTATATATTAACGGCTGTACAAAAACCCTAGGAGAAGGGATTTGACAGGATTCTTGTCAAACTTCCCCTAATTAGAAGAGCTAATTTAGGGGTTGATTCTGTTTTTCCTCCCCTTTATTTAAGGCTGATAGAAAAGATGGGCTGGACATGGAGAATAAACTTGTTTTGGGCTTTGAGAAATGGGCCGCAATAACATAGGCATGTTGAATTTGTAGGGTGTGACAAGATTACAAGAAAGGAGAAAGAAAGAAGTCAAGTCAAATTGATTCAAGAAAGAGAATATACAGAGGGTTGTTGGATGGGGTTGGGCCGTTGGGGGCTGGAAGGTCGAAAGGTACATAAAACAGAATTTTAAAGTCCCTACCTAATTAAAACAAGTCTAGGATTTCAAAATTCTAAAACTAGTTTTAAAACCAAAAATAAACATCCCCTTAAGAATTGTGTCCATGTTAATCAGGCATAGATAATAATTTGAGGTGAGTTTTGGACGTGATGAATGGTTAATATGCACTCAGATTCAACAGTTATAGCAGTTACAACAAGGAAGCTCAGAATTTGACATAGGTGAAAAACTGGTATGTCAGGGGTTTTGCTAAGCTGTTTTGAGGGTCTTGATCGACGATGTTTAGCTGGATATTAGTTGTTATAAATTATTACATGTCAGCCACACATTGGAGCATATAGCAGTTACTTTGGATAGCTGTATCACTATATAATTAGCTCACAACACAGCTAGTTGGAGCAGTTTTCAGAATTAACAGGTTTTCACTTTTTGATAAAAGAAGAATACTTGAAGCTATTGTAGAAGCAACATATCCTGGTCTGGTTTCTCACGAGGGCCAATTCTTAAAAACAAACCTAAAGCACTACTGCAACGTACCATGGATTGCAGCAAGAAAAAATCCAATAACGAACCTTCAACAGATACAGAGTAGCTCTTCAATCAGCATTTGAAATAACTAAACATGTACTTACATAGTTAAATGATTCAGACTAAACAGCTATAAGATCCACGCAAATTGAAATGCATTGAAAGAACAGCCTCCCAAGAACACATTTAGCATTTCCATTAAAACTTTAGCAGCAATCAGTTTTTGAAAAGTGAACTTTATAACAAACACCATGCAAACAAGTATATGGAATTGTGAACAAGTGACAACAAAGATTCAAAGAATAATCAAAATACTTGGAATAGTGAACTGTGCATCCAATAAGCTGTGGATATTTGCAAGATTTTGAGTCTGACAAGGACTAGAAAGTAAAAAAGATCTCAATCCAATCATCCAACCCCACTAGAACTATCAACTGATGTGTTAACTCATTCTTTTGTGAGACTTTTAATCTCAAATTGTTGGAATTAGACAAGCACCATTACAAACATGTCAATTCGGAGGAAATCATAGCAGCGTTTCTGAATAATGGATAAGGTGATCTAAATGGAAAAAAATTCTCTCTTACAAGAAGCAGCCAATGCCAATGCCACAGCAAGGAAGATAGTGCTCCCTTACAGGAAAATGAAATCCATTTAACCACAAAGTTAAGGAAACAATACACAAACAGGTAAGAAAAGATTAAACTCCTTAATTGATTAGCTGAAAACTTGGCAACTGGTAATTTTTGGACAAATGTTGGCAAACAAACAAAACCCAGATCTCAAATAAAAATATACCGATTCTATCTGCCCTCAGCATACTTCCTTCAAGCGCAAGATTTTTTAACCGTTTCGATTGACCATATTTTGTTGAAAAGATTAATCCTTCCAAAACCCTATCACACATTATCTCTGGTGATCAAGGCAGAAAAGGAAATCCAAAGGACTCGATCGTTCAGTTATCCAATGATCAAAAAAAAAAATACTCACATACCATAATACCGACATCTTTAAATGTCTGAATAAGCAAATAATATACCTGGAATAGCTCGATAACCATGAAGCCTTCATGATGAAAGTAATGCTGAGACGGTGGTGGCCGTACGGTGGCTGACTCCCAACATCCCACATCGATTTTTCATATCGATTTTTGATGGATTAAAATGCTGGGTGCGGAAGCTAGATAGGCTAGAATATTTGGTAGAGGCTGGAATTTTGGGTTGAGTAGCTACTGCTCACTCAATATTTGTATTACTTGGATTAAAATAGAGATTACAATGTGACCACTATTTATAGTGATCAATGGATGAATTTAGAATAAGAGAATACAAGAGATCATTCAACAATAATTTGTAAATTAACACTTTTAACACCCCTCCTTAATTTGTAATCTTGACTTGCTTCTTGAATTTCTCAAACTTCTCCAATATAACAGCCTTCGTAAGTATGTCAGTAGGTTGATCATTGGTGTTTATAAACTCCAAGCAAACTTCTCCTTGATTAACCAACTCTCTGATAAAATGATGACGAAGCTCAATGTGTTTCGATCTTGCATGAAAAACAGGATTCTTTGTCATGGCAATTGCAGACATGTTGTCGCAATGAATCGTAGTTCTTCCACCTTGCTTGAAATTCAACTCTTCAAGAATTCTCCTTAGCCAAACTGCCTCACAAGCTGCATTAGTTGCTGCAATATATTCAGCTTCGGCAGATGATAAAGCAACTGATTTTTGCTTTCGTGAACTCCATGAGATCACATTTGTTCCAAGGCAAAAGAGATAGCCAGACGTGCTCTTTCGATCGTCGACCGATCCAGCCCAATCACTATCGGTGTATCCAACAAGCTTTGAATTATCCTCCTTCTTGAACTCTATGCCTTGATTCTTTGTACCCTTCAAGTACCTCAGAATTCGTTTTGCTACTGCAAAATGGATTTTACTTGGTTCATTCATGAACCTGGAGAGAAGACTCACAGAATGAGCAATATCCGGACGTGTGTTGAGATAGAGCAATGAGCCTATCAACTTTCTGTAAAGAGTCTCATCTGCCTTTTCGGAATCGTCATGAACTTGGAACTTTTCATTTAACGCCATAGGAGTAGAGATTGGCTTGCACTGGCTCATATTAAATTTCTTTAGAAGATCATCAATATACTTTTCTTGATATAGGAAAATTCTTCCCGGGCTTTGCTTGACTTGAATTCCCAAAAAATATCGTATGAGGCCTAAGTCCGTCATCTCGAACCTCTCCATCATCTTCTTTTTGAAATCAGCCACCATGCTTGGATTTGTCCCGAAGTAGATAAGATCATCTACATAAAGACATACCACAATAAAATCATCATTAATATTTTTCACATATAAAGATGATTCACTTGAGCTGCGTTTGAAGCCATTTTCAAGGAAATAGCTGTTGATCTTGCTATTCCAAGCTCGAGGAGCTTGCTTCAATCTGTACAATGCTTTCTTCAAGCGACAAACTTTCTCTTCCTTTCCTTTAACTTTGAAATCTTCAGGCTGCTCGACATAAACTTCGTCTTCAATTTCTCCATTGAGAAAAGCTGATTTTACATCAAGTTGAAAGACATGCAACTCCAAGTGAGCTGCCAAGGCAAGAACAGTTCGAATTGTTTCGATTCTAGCAACTGGAGCATAAGTTTCAGTGAAGTCGATTCCAGGTTGCTAAGAATACCCTTTTGCCACGAGTCTAGCTTTGTATTTTTGAATTTTTCCATCTTCATCAAACTTTATTTTGAAAACCCACTTCACTCCAATGGTTTTCTTTCCCGTTGGCAAATCAACGAGCTCCCAAGTTTTGTTCTTCTCAATGGTGGACATTTCTTCATTCATGGCTTTTCTCCAATGCTCATCTTTTGACGCCTCCTCAAAGGACTGGGGTTCAGCGGAGAACAATCCGAACTCACAAGATTCATATATGTCACTTAGAAGATGAGTCCTTCTTGGAGGGCTTTCATCACTCACTTCTTCTTCCACTGTTCTTCTTTGAATTTCATCATTTTGCATTTGGGAAGGACCACTTTGAGTTGCTACAGGATCATCGAAACTCATGGATTCCACAACCTGCTTTTGTTTCCAATCCCATGCTGCACCTTCATCAAAAATCACATCACGTGAAACAATTATTTTATTGGAAAAAGGATCAAGTAAGCGATACCCTTTAGATTCTTCACTATAGCCAATAAAGAGTAGTTTTTGCCCTTTTTCATCAAACTTTCCACGACCTTGAGATGGAATGAGAGCATATGCAATGCTGCCAAATATTTTCAAATGATTTACAACAGGTTTCCTTTTATACCAAGCTTCGAAAGGAGTTTTGTTTCGAACCGCCTTCGTAGGTGAGCGAATTAAAATGTAAATCGCTGTATGTACAGCCTCTGCCCAATACAAGTTTGGAACTCCTTTCCCTTTCAACATGCTCCTCGCCATCTCAACAATAGTGCGATTTTTCCTTTCGGCGACACCGTTTTGCTGCGGTGTTCTACTCACCGTAAGCTGCCTTTTAATTCCATTATTCTTGCAATATTCCATGAATGGATTGTAGAGAAATTCACCTCCACGATCTGTTCTCAAGGTTTTAATAAGAAAACCACTTTCTTTTTCTACAAGAGATTTGAATTGCAAGAAGATGGAAAATGCTTCTGACTTTTGATTAAGAAAGTAAATCCACATCATCCTTGTATAGTCATCAACAAACAGAATAAAATACCTCTTGTTTCCAGGTGTTGGAGTTTGCATTGGCCCACAAATATCAGAATGGATGAGCTCCAATGGTGCTTTTGCTCTCCATGATGTCTTCGGGAATGGAAGCTTATGCATTTTTCCAAATATGCAGCCTTCACACACATCAGTTGATCTTTGAATAGAGGGAAGTCCACTCACCATGTTTTTCTCTTTGAGCAAGAGAAGGCCTTTGTAGTTAAGATGACCATACCGTAGATACCAAATATGAGACAAATCCACATCATCAACTCTAAGAGCATGGTTATCTTTAAGAGGCATATGGAGAGGGAATATTTTGTTGTTCATCTCAATAGTTGCAATGACAACATTCCTCTTTTTGTCAAGAATTTTACACTTCCCATCATCAAAATGTACAGAAAAATCTTTTTGGATAAGCTGACCAACACTAAGTAAATTGTGAGAAAGATTCGGAACATAAAGAACATCAGTGATAAGTTTTCGGCTACCTTCTTTTGTGTGGACAACAATAGTTCCTCTTCCCTTTGCACTTCTTTGCGAGCCATCTCCAAGAATGATTTGAGAAGTTACGTTCGGATCAAGATCAACAAAGAAATCTCGATTACCCGTCATGTGATTGCTGCATCCACTATCCAAATACCACACATTATTTTGCTCACGATTATTACTAGTATAGAACAACGTTTCATCTTTAGAGGAGTTCAAAAACTTTGCATCTTTTTTTTCTTCATTTTTCTCCTTATTTTGAAACCAGCAATCCCGTTGAGAATGATTAGGGATTTTGCATCTTTTGCATTTGAAGAAACAATCTTTAGACTCATGATTAGTCTTCTTGCAAATAAAACAACCAGAATTGTTACCAGAATTTTGTTGTTGTTTCCCCTTCCAATTGCTCTTCGTTTCACTTTGCCTCCATTTGTTGGACTGATTCTGAGATTTCTTGGCATCCCCTCTATTGCTGAAATTCTGCTTCGATGCTTGTCTTGACTGAAAAGCTTGCTCACTTGATGTATTTGCTGATCGGTTGATCCTTTGCTCATGAGCAAGAAGCGATCCCGTCAACTCAAACATTATCATCGTTGACAAATTTTTTGACTCTTCAATTGCAGCAGCGGCATGATCGAACTTTGGAGGAAGGCAACGTAGAACCTTTTCGACAACTCGTTTATCAGTGATCGTATCTCCACAGCTTTTGATTTGATTTACGATCTCCGAGACTCGGGAGGAAAAATCACGAACTGATTCTCTATCTTCCATTTTGAGATTATCAAAATCTCTCCACAAGGATTGTAGCTTCAATGAGATAGTCTTCTCTGTTCCTTGGAATTCCTGCTTCAAAGTTTTCCAAGCATCTTTGGCCGACTGCACACCAAAGATTCGAGAAAAAATAGATTTACCGACTCCTTGTTGAATATAACGCAGCGCCATTGCATCATTTTTTATGAACTCCTTTTCATCCTTCTTAGAATTTACTTGCGAAGTTTCTGCTTTGTCATTTGCCGCTGTTTCTTCTTTCTCATCAATCACATCCCAAAGATCCAAAGAGATGAAAAACGTTTGCATTTGGCTGCTCCAATAACCATAGTGCTCTCCTTCAAATATGGGCACTTGACTTGGTGAATACGTGAATAATGTAGAAGCCATGAGGTAGGTTGGATTGTGTGGTATGAATTTAAAGTGGCTCTAGATACCAAATTTATTGGGTGCGGAAGCTAGATAGGCTAAAATATTTGGTAGAGGCTGGAATTTTGGGTTGAGTAGCTACTGCTCACTCAATATTTGTATTACTTGGATTAAAATAGAGATTACAATGTGACCACTATTTATAGTGATCAATGGATGAATCTAGAATAAGAGAATACAAGAGATCATTCAACAATAATTAATAACTTGGCACTTCCAAGATTTTGACTCCATGAATCAAGCCTTGAATCCAACAGTCTGATGAAGGTTCATGCATGATTGCAAATTAACACTTTTAACATTAAAAAGAGTAAAGCAAGAAGAGCATGCACCGAAGGGTGGGGCCGAGATGTCACACACTGTAACACCCAAACCCTAAACCTAGACCCACGTTTGTTGGGGGCTGACCCTAGTGCTGCAATCCGGGTTTGTTTCTTCCGGGTTTCTCCCCTAAATTAGAAACCCGATGCCCCGTGTGTCATATCTCGGAGTTGACTTTTGACTGGTTAGTAGGTAGAGCTGCTTGTGCGGTCGTTTGTCCTCGCCAGTCCCTGTGTTCTCAAATTTTTAATACTTTTTTAAATATTTTTCTTATTTACTTTTAATTAATTTTCTTATTTAATATTTTTTTAAATAGTGTGTTTCTTATTTTTAATAATGATTAATTTTTTAATATTTTATTTATTTATTTGGATATCATTAATTAATTACTAAATCTTTTAATGCAATAAATTAATTAATAACAAATTAAATCATATATATAAAGGGAAAAATAATATTCCATATAATATTCCCCCTCACCGCACCTATAAATAAGATTTTTTGGTTATTCATTCTAAATACACACATACGATTCCCCATGAGAAATATGAACCTTCTTCAAGTTCCTCTAGAGAATTAATTTATAAAAGTATAAAAATTTATTTCGATAGAGAGAATCAAATAGAGATTCGATCTACCTCTAAAAAAATCGATTCAAGTATTCTTCAAGAGAAAGAGAACTGATTCAAGTATTCTTCAATCGATTTACTCCCTCCGTCAGCTCAAAAAAGGGTATTTTTTCCATTTTGGTCGTCTGCTCTAAAGAGGGTAATTTTCTTTTTTACACACATAGACTCACACACCCACTAATACAATTAAAATATGGGGTAGACACTCCCACTAATACAACTACTCACTACACATTAAATAATAATGCTCCATAATCAACGGCACAAAAGTAAAAGACCCTCTTTAGGGCGGACGGAGGGAGTACCTCTAAAGAATCGATTCTTCAAGAGGAAGAGAATCGATTCAAGTATTTTTGAATAGATTTACATCTTAAAAATCAAATTTTCAAGACTAAGAGGATCGATTCAAGTATTCTTGAATCGATTTACATATTAAGAATCAATTCTTCAAGAGAAAAAGAAAAATCGATTCAAGTATTATACAGTAAAGAGACAAACTTGACCCTATGTGGTTGGACATTTTTTTAGAGAGAGACAAACAGTAAAATTAACGATTTATTATTACTAAGAGTTACATACTTTGATCATAATTGCATTTAAATACAATGAAAAAAATGAAATGCTAACAACTTCATAAATATACATTAAATAGACAAACTTATCCCTATGTGGTTGGACATTTTTTAGAGAGACATGGGAGTAATAAATAGTTTTCAATTGTATTATGTTATCAGTGAGGCTCTTGTAAGTTTTAATACTAAAACTCTTATGTTCACATGGGGATACAGTGTGTTCCCGGGGGCACATGAGGTTTTGCCTTATATTATAAAGTAACATTAAAAAAAATACAAGTCAAAATTCTTTCAAATAATTAGAATATATGTACACATATTAATTTTTTACATTATTTAGTTAAACATTACATTATCAGAAGTCAAATGTTATAATTTGTTGCAAATTTTTTACATTGATGAAAGAAATTATCTAGCTATAAGAAAAAAAATCTCCTTAATTAATGTTGTTAAGTTATATAAAACGAATTATTTAATTATAAAAAATAAGAATAATAATAATATGATGCCGCGTTGTACTCCCTCCGTCCCACCCAAAGAGTCTCTTTTTTTATTTTGGACGTCTCACCCAAAGAGTCCACTTTTCTTTTTTACACACATGGAACCCACACACATCCACTAATACAATTAAAATATGGGACCCACACTCCCACTAATACAGCTATCCATTACACATTAAATAATAATACTCCTTAATCCACGTGACAAAAAGCAAAAACTACCCTTGCCGTAGGACGAATGGAGTATATATATATTTTTTATCTAGCAAAGACTTGTGTGAGACCGTTTCACGTAAGACCTTACGCTAGACAATCAGAAAGTAATCACTTTTTGTACTGAAAAATGATACTAAATTAATGAAAAGTGATAATGTTATTTCATGAACAATTTATAGTATAAATAAAAAGTGATAACATTTTATAGCGAAAGTGGTAACATTTTATAGCAAAAGTGATAACTATTTTTAAAAGTGTAATATGGTCCCAGGTGAAACGGTCTCACATAAGAGCTACCCATTTTATCTTGGCAAAGACTTGTGTGAGACCGTTTCACGTAAGGACTTACGTGAGACGGCTAGAAAGTGATAACTTTTATGAAGAAAAGTGATAATAAATTAATGAAAAGTGATAATGCTCTTTCATTAACAATTTATAGTGTAAATAAAAAGTGATGACATTTTTATAGCGAAAGTGATAACGATTTATAGCGAAAGTAATCATAACTATTTTAAAAAGAGAAAAATGGTCTCACGTGAGACGGTCTCACGCAAGAGCTACCCTTTTATCTTTGAGATCAACTAATTATTTTAAGGCAAAGACTTGTGTGAGACCGTCTCACGTAAGGGCTTACGTGAGACGGTCAGAAAGTGATAACTTTTATATTGAAAAAGTGATACTAAATTAATAAAAAGTGATAATGTTATTTCATGAACAATTTATAGTATAAATGAAAAAGTGATAACA
Source organism: Pogostemon cablin (assembly GCA_023678885.1). Lineage (NCBI taxonomy): Eukaryota > Viridiplantae > Streptophyta > Magnoliopsida > Lamiales > Lamiaceae > Pogostemon > Pogostemon cablin. The sequence goes on along the minus strand of CM042959.1, from coordinate 31,305,829 downwards.
TTTTATAGCAAAAGTGATAACGTTTTATAGCGAAAGTAATACTTTTTAGAAAAGTGTAAAATTATCTCACGTGAGACGGTCTCACATAAGGCCTACCCTTATTTTAATAAAAATATATTATGAATTATTGTTATAATAACGATAATAATTATAAATTATTATAATTAATTAAATAGTTCAACTTTTCTGTTATCACTTTTATCTTAATCAGATATCACTTTATATTAAAAATATTATCACTTTTTATTCATTCTACGAATAGTTTATAAATTAATTTAATTGAACAATTATCATTTTTTCTTTATCATGTATCATTTCTTACTAGAAATATTATCACTTTCAATTAGTCCGATAAATTGTTCGTGAAATAATTTAATTAGACGGATATCACTTATATTTGATTTAGAATCACTTTTTATTAACAATATTATCACATTTTATCTATTCTATAAATTATTTATGAAATACACTTATAAATTATTATCACTTTTTACTTTTAATAAGTTATCACTATTCATTAAAAATATTATCACTTCTTTATCTTTATATATCTTTAATATACTAAAGGGGAGTTTAATTTTTATGAGGTGTCGTCACTAGAATTAATCTCTATTATTTTAATTTTTATTTTTAATAAAAATTAAAAATCTCAAATATTTTAATTATTAATTAAAATTTAATGTAGATAAATACATATATTATTTTAAGATTTGAATATGATATTATCAAATTAATATTAATTACTATTAATTAAAAATTAATATAGATAAGTACGTATATTTACTATAAGATTTAGAAAATTTATCCCCTCTACACCTATAAATAAAACTATTTATTCAGTCGTTCTACACATAATTTATTCATCACGACGAACAAAAGATTTCATCAAATTCTAAAAAAGTATCCATTTATTATTATTATTATTATTATTATTATTATTATTATTATTATTATTATTGATTATTTTTTTGTGTTCCGTTCATATTTTTAATTTTTTTTGTTTTAGTTCTGCTTTATTTTTTTATTTTTTTCCTAATTCTTAGTATAAAATGTTATATTTCTTTATTATTTTATGTAATTAACCTCTATTTTTATGATTAATTTTATAATTTTTTAAATAATTTTTTTATGATTTCACTTTATTTTTCTTACGGTTTCTTTTAATATTTTTTGATTAATTTTTTATTTAATTCTTTTTTGGTTTTAGTTCTGTTTTTTTTAATTGTTAATATGTAATTTTTTTATCTTTTGAGTTTTTCTTAATTAACTTTTTTACGAGTTAATTTTACAAATTTCTTTAATTAACTTTGTTGTGCATGGTTTCAATTTTGATTATATTTTTTTTATTTAGATTTTCTTTTTGGTTTTAATTATTTTTTATTATAAGTATGTAATTTTTTTTAACTTATTAATTTTACTTTCATGATTTTATAAATTCATTTTATTTATTTAATTTTTTATGATTTTTTTCTTATTTCTTCGAATTTATTTATAATAAATTTTTATTTTTTTAATAATATATATTGATTTCATTATAATTTTTCTTTACTAAATTAACATATATATTTTAAAATAAAATTTAATTAATTTAATTCCGATTCTTTTATTTTTTTATTTTTTTGTTATTTTTCTTTTAATTTTTTTTTTAAAAATATATATTTACCAATATTAAAATTTAATGATTCATATGTTTTTGTTTTTTAAGATCGATTATGGCTGTGAGATTTTTTTATTTTTATTGATTAATTTTTGTTGTTCTTTATATTTTTTAACTTCTCTTATATTAACTTTTGTTTTTATTAATTTTTTTGTTTTAATTTTGTCATTTTGTTTTTAATTTTTTATTCGTAGGTAGTTTTTGATCTTTTATTTTTGTAAGTTTATTTTTTTTTTCATGATTAATTTTATTATTGTTTTAATTAAAAAACTTTTATGATTTCTCTTGATTTTTTTTTTCAATTTTTAAATTTTTTATGTTTTAATTCTATTATTTATTTATTTTATTAGTAATTTTTAATTTTTTGATTTTTTATGTTATTAATATTTAAATTTTCTATGAATTTCATGCAGATTCTTTTATATTTTTTAAATTTTCTTTTAATTATTTTTTTTATAAAATCACAAATAATTTATTCATCAAGAGTCATGACAAACAACAGTTTTATTCCAATTTTAAATAAAGATATTCGTTTTGAATTATTATTATCATTATTGATTAATTTTTGTTGTTTTTTTATATTAATTAATTAATTTATTTATTTATTGGTTTTTAGTTTTTTTAATTGTTAGTGTGTAATTTTATAATCTTTTATTTTTTTACGATTTCTTTCATGGTTAATATTTTATTTTTTTTAATTTTTTTTATATTTTCCTCAAATTGATTTATATTAAATTTATTTTTTTAATTTTCATTAATATAACTTATTATAAAAATATTTAAATGATTAAATTTACATATATTTTATTTATTTATTTAATTTGTAATAATAATCATAACAAAATTTTAAAAAATAAATTTAATAATTTTTTATTTTATTTTTTTGGTAAATCAATTTAACAACAAAATTAAGCTTTTATTGAATAGGGTAAATTCACATTTGAGTGTATATAGATTGAATATTACTCTTCGATATAAACTTATAGTATTAGATTATAATAATTGAATAATTAGTTATAGAGAAAATAGATTTTTTCGTCCGTTAACTTTGTCCAATTTTAAATTTAGTCCATAAGTTTTTCACTTTTTGAAAATCGTCCATTATATTTGCAAAATTTTGAAAATCGTCCATTATATTTGAAAATTTTGAAAATTGTCCATCATGTTTACCAAGTTCAACAAAATCGTCCGTTTCAACAGATCATTAGCAGGTTATTCTAAAAGATAAAAATAAAAAATATGTAATATATATATATACTATTTTACAAAAAAAATAGCTCCCACTAAGAATTTATATTATACTCCCTCCGTCCATCCGAAAGAGGGCATTTTGCTTTTGTGCACGTTGATTAAGAAGTATTGTTATTTAATATGTAGTGAGTAGTTGTATTAGTGGGAGTGTGGACCCCATATTTTAATTGTATTAGTGGGTGTGTGTGTGGATCCCATCTGTGTAAAAAATAAAGTGACCCTCTTTGAAACGGACGATTAAAATGGAAAAAAGACCCTCTTTCGAGCGGATGGAGGAAGTATCAATATTTAGTTAAATTTGCTCCACTTTAGTATTGAGATTAATATTATTTGTTTGGTATACGGAAGTGAAAAATGAAAAGTGAGATAAAATTGGTTAAATAAAAATATGATATAAATTAATTGGAGTGAAAATATTCAAATGACCTGCCATAGCAGGTCAAAGGACCAAAATGTTGAATTTTATGAAGTTAATGGACTAATTTTAAAATTGTTATAAAATTAACGGACTAGTTTCAAAATTGAAAAAGTTAATGGACTAATTTCAAAATGAGTGAAAGTTAACGGACGAAAAAATCTATTTTCCCTTAGTTATATTAAATTTGAGAGTTATATTGCAGTGCACCCGGTGCATCGGTGTAACTGGATAATCTGTACCGTTAGATCAAATACTGTACTTATTTAATCATAACCACTAAATAAAATAAAATAATAAAAGAAATTTAATAACTACCTACTACCCAATAACTTTTATTCTATAAACCATTATAAGGTACACCAGTGCACCATAGAATAACCCTAAATTTGAATTATATGTTTTAATTTTTTTTTAATAAATAGTCATATTAAACTTAAATTATATTTTTTAAAATTATAACTTTATAACCCGTGTAATAAACGGGATCCATACTAGTATATATATATATATATATATATATATATGTATATATATATGTATATATATATATATATATAATAAAACACACTTTAAAAGTCAAAATTAGACCAAAATTTTCTCTACCATTTTAATCTACCTAATTTAGCTTGTTAATATTAAATTTTGGCCCTTCATTAGTTATTGTAACATCTCATCCCTTAATTGTAATTACCAATATTTAACAACATCTCATCAATTTATTTTCTTTTTTATTTTATCTCATCCACTCATTTTCTTGGCCTCCCATAATATATGAGTATATGTTTAAGTAAATTTTTTTACTTGAATTTATAATATTATTTGGACAATCTTTATCTTCATTGTTGTAATATTTTATTTATTTTATATATTTTTATTTTTTTATTTTATCTCATCCATTTATTTTCTTGGCTTCCCATAATATATATATATATATATATATATATATATATATATATATATATATATATATATATATATATATATATATATATCAATTGATTATTTATATATCTAAGTAATTTTATTTTATTTACATGAATTCATAATATCATTTGTATAATTTTTATCTTTTATTTATATTTTTTATTTTATTGTCTTTTTATATATCTAAATTATTTTTTAAATTTCTTTTTAAACGTAAATTATTTTTATTATATTAACTCATATATTTAAATTATTAATTAAAATTTATTGTCAAAAGTAATATTTTTTATTTTGTTTTTAACGTGAATACATAACATCATTTGTACAATCTTTATCTTTATTGTTGCAATATTTTATTTATTTTGTATATTATTAATTTCATTGTCCAAAATATTTTTTTATGTTAAAAAATTATTTTAATTTTAAACTTTGTTTAAAATATAATTAATTCAATATTAAAAGATAATTTATATATATTTAATTAATAATAAAATATTTTTAATAAAATATTAATTTATACAATTATTTTATTTTTTATTTTATCTCATCCATTCATTTTCTTCGCCTCCTATAATATATATATATATATATATATATATATATATATGTCAATTGATTATTTATATATCTAAGCAATTTTATTTTTCTTACATGAATAAATAATATCATTTGGACAATCTTTATCTTTATTGTTGTAATATTTTATTTATTTTATATGTTTTTATTTTATTATCTTTTTATATATCTAAATTATTTTTTAAATTTCTTTTTAAAGGTAAATTATTTTTTATTATATGTGTAACAACAAATTTGTATTTATTAAAATAATAAACACAATAGATATTACAATGATAATCCGAGATGGATTAAACTTGAGAATTTAAGTAAACATTTTCTAGTTATCCTCTGATTCTTCTCTTGAGTTGACTTCTTTGACTTTATCAACTTTCTGAGCCGGATCTTCGGATGAAGCTTGTCCGTGCTCGGGGTTGACTTGAAGCTTTAAAATATTTATCCGGAGGCGTCGAGCCTTTGTTCGGATAAAACGTTGACTTGAAAATTTGTTGTAAAGAATGCTGTTCAATTTGGTAGAACGTTGACTTCACGGAGACTGCTGGATGAATTTGATATGAAGAACGCCGGATCGGAGGGGCTTAGAATCTTGATCTCTGATCGGAGGCGGTTGGATGGAAGAACGTCGGATCGGAGGGGCTTAGAATCTTGATCTCTGATCGGAGGTAGTTGGATGAAAGAACGCCGTAGTGGAGGGGCTTAGAACCTTGATCTCTGATCGCAGGCGGTTGGATTGAAAAAAAACACCGGATCGGAGGGGCTTAGAACCTTGATCTCTGATCGCAGACCGTTTTTGACTTGAAGATGCTTGAAGATCTTAAGTCTTGACTTGAAGATGCTTGAAGATCTTAAGTCTTGACTTGAAGATGCTTGAAGATCTCAAGGGAGCACTGCTCGTATTCTTGATCTCTTCAGAAGCGCGTCTTCAGATGTTTTTGGTGTCTCTGGAATGAGGACTGAAGGCCCTTATTTATATGTAGAGAAAATAACCACTTGAGAGATATTTTCTCCTTTAAAAGATATGTTGGGCTTTTTTCCTTTAATTAAGCCTGCTGGACTGGATAAGGCTTAATTATCAATTATTTACTCATTTATTTTAGGAATTAATTTATTTAAATTCCTTAATAAATAAATAATTAATTGATAATTATTGCATTAATTTGCCACATATTTTATTTAATAGGCAATAAAATTCAGGTGCCTACAAATGCCCCCTCGCACTTTGTTCACGGACGCCTTTGTGTTGAAGTGAACAAATTGCGACACTCCATTATTGATCAACATGACTGAATTTTATTGCTTGTCTCAGCAATTTGATACGAATAGCCTGAATTATGACTGAACTTAGTGAAGTGCTAAGCGGCTACGTACCTCTTCACAGAGAATCAAGTCATAACGTAGTTCAAAAGGACATGATTTGGTTTGAATAGGGGGTGCCGTACACAGTTTATACTCGTGCGGGCCAGGAGTAACATGCAGTTTATGCTCGTGCGTTAAAGAGCTTTGAACTTGAATTTGCTGACAATTTATACTCGTGTAAATGAGTCTTCAATTTGATTTGTAGACAGTTTATACTCTTCTCAAGGAGTCTTGAACTTGAGTTGGAAAGTTTAATCTCGTATCAAGGAGTGTAACATGTAGAGAGTTCCATCTCTTCTCAAGAAAATTTGATTTAAGTGGGATAGTTTAAGCTCGTATCAAGGAGCATAACATATAGAGAGTTTCGTCTCTTCTCAAGGAGATTTGATTTGAGTTTGATAGTTTAGACTCGTATCAAGGAGCATAAAATATAGAGAGTTTCGTCTCTTCTCAAGGAGATTTGATTTGAGTTTGATAGTTTAGGCTCGTATCAAAAGAGCATAACATGCAGAGAGTTTCGTCTCTTCTCAAGGAGATTTGATTTAAGTTAGATAGTTTTAACTCATATCAAGGAGCATAATGTGGACAGTTTTTGCTCGTGTCGGGAAGCATTGCTTGAGAAATTTTAGATAGTTTTAACTCGTATCAAGGAGTATAATATGTGGACAGTTTATGCTCGTGTCGAGGAGCATTGACTTTGTTAATTGTTCATTGCCCCCAATCATCGGGTGCATTACTTTCTCTTACTTTAACTTCATTTCTTTGAATCTTTATTGACACCGGCTTCTTTGAATGTGATTCCTCCTCGAGAGGTTCATCAAGTGAAATGTCTTCAAATTCATAAGAGTTGTTGCTTGGCAATTCGAAATGACTTGATGTCATACTTAACTCCATATCATGAGCTCTTGTAGCTAGTTCTTCAAAAGTCTTTGGTTGAATCCCTTGAAGGATGTATCGCAGACTCCATTGCATCCCTTGAATGCAAATATTGATGGCAGAGACTTCAGACAATTGATCTTTGCAATTCAAGCTTAGATTTCTCCATCGATTAATATAATCGAGTGCTGGCTCTTTTTTCCACTGGTAAGTATTAGTCAATTCGATCATACTAACAGTCCTTCGAGTGCTGTAGAAGCGATTGAGAAACTCGTTTTCCATTTGCCCCCAGTTGTCGATGGAGTTAGCTTCCAAGTCGATATACCAATTAAAAGCATTTTCTTTCAGCGAGCGAACAAATTGTTTGAGCATGTGATCATCAAAGGTTCCAGCATCATTGCATGTCTCGACAAAGTGCGCTATGTGTTGTCTTGGGTTGCCTTTACCATCGAATTGTTGAAATTTAGGAGGCTGGTAGTCAACTGGCATCTTCAAGTTGTCAATTCTCTTCGTAAATGGCTTATTGTAAGCAACAGAAGATTTGGAGCTCCCTTTAAACTTGTCTTTTATCGTCTCTAGTACGATATTCTTCAGTTGATTCATAGAGAGCATTCCGTCAGCTGAAATTTGTATCACTTCCTCAACTGGATTTATTTCATATGGATGGTGATTCGCGGAGTCCTCCTCCTCGTCTTCATCCTCAACTCGTTTCTCATTTACATGACTTGTCTGTGCTATCTCCATCTTTTTCATCAGTTTGGATATCAACAGACCTTGTTCTTGGCTCTGTTTGGTGAGTGCAGCAACAGATTGAGTCAAGCTTGCCAGTTGTTCTTCGACAGACGAAGCATTTGTTGCCATGGCGCAGGCTATGAATGAGTCATACGCCAAACTTTCTATGGATTGAGGAGTTGGGCAGATAGAGTCCTCTTCACCATCTTTGACGTCGTGCATTAGCTTATCGAGAACAGTCCCCACTACGTGGTTTGTCTCTAAGGAGACTTCAGACATACTCTTTATAACTACTTCAACATCTTTAGTTTGCAACTTTGAAGGTTTTGAGGCAGTAGACCTTCGTATCGCAATCCTGAGTGGAGTTGTTCTTTGAATCTTTTCAGTCGCAGCTCTGAAGGCTTCAAGGTAGAAGATCTTCTTATGGCAATCCTGAGAGGAGCCATACTTTATACTTTCAAACTTTCGAAGAGAGGAGATGAGAGGTAGAAACTGTCCCACTGGGCGTGCCAAAATTTGTAACAACAAATTTGTATTTATTAAAATAATAAACACAATAGATATTACAATGATAATCCGAGATGGATTAAACTTGAGAATTTAAGTAAACATTTTCTAGCTATCCTCTGATTCTTCTCTTGAGTTGACTTCTTTGACTTTATCAACTTTCTGAGCCGGATCTTCGGATGAAGCTTGTCCGTGCTCGGGGTTGACTTGAAGCTTTAAAATATTTATCCGGAGGCGTCGAGCCTTTGTTCGGATAAAACGTTGACTTGAAAATTTGTTGTAAAGAATGCTGTTCAATTTGGTAGAACGTTGACTTCACGGAGACTGCTGGATGAATTTGATATGAAGAACGCCGGATCGGAGGGGCTTAGAATCTTGATCTCTGATCGGAGGCGGTTGGATGGAAGAACGTCGGATCGGAGGGGCTTAGAATCTTGATCTCTGATCGGAGGCGGTTGGATGAAAGAACGCCGGAGTGGAGGGGCTTAGAACCTTGATCTCTGATCGCAGGCGGTTGGATTGAAAAAAAACACCGGATCGGAGGGGCTTAGAACCTTGATCTCTAATCGCAGACCGTTCTTGACTTGAAGATGCTTGAAGATCTTAAGTCTTGACTTGAAGATGCTTGAAGATCTCAAGGGAGCACTGCTCGTATTCTTGATCTCTTCAGAAGCGCGTCTTCAGATGTTTTTGGTGTCTCTGGAATGAGGACTGAAGGCCCTTATTTATATGTAGAGAAAATAACCACTTGAGAGATATTTTCTCCTTTAAAAGATATGTTGGGCTTTTTTCCTTTAATTAAGCCTGTTGGACTGGATAAGGCTTAATTATCAATTATTTACTCATTTATTTTAGGAATTAATTTATTTAAATTCCTTAATAAATAAATAATTAATTGATAATTATTGCATTAATTTGCCACATATTTTATTTAATAGTCAATAAAATTCAGGTGCCTCCAATATGAACTCATATATTTAAATTATTAATTAAAATTTATTGTCAAAAGTAATATTTTTTATTTTGTTTTAACATGAATACATAATATCATTTATATATCTTTATCTTTATTGTTGTAATATTTTATTTATTTTGTATATTATTAATTTCATTATCCAAAATATTTTCTTATGTTAAAAACTTATTTTAATTTTAGACTTTGTCTAAAATATAATTAATTCAATATTAAAAGAGAATTTATATAAGAGAGTCTCTCTAGTGAGACGGTTGTGAGACGGGTTGACCCATTATTACAATATGCTTATCATATAGGTAAAGTATGCTTATTTTTAGTTAAAGTATTTCAATAATGAATCATATTATAACATTCTAAAATCATACTTTAATTCATCATCCATCATACTTTACAAAACATACTTTAACAACCATTAAACATACTTTTATCTATATAATACGCATACTTTAGCACGTCTCACAAGAGAATTTATCTTTATATAATATTTGATTAATAATAAAATTTTTTTAATAAAATATTTATTTAAATAATAAATAAATATAAATATGGATAAAATATATGAATATTAAATAAGTACGGGTAACCCCACCCGCAAATTTTGATAAATGGGTATGAGATGAGTACGTGTATGATAATAAATTTTTAACGGGGTGGGTACATATATGGGTATTTAATAAACGGATACGAGTATAAGTACTCAAAAAATGCGGGTACCCTGTTGGTTGCTATCTTTATTCCTATATGCTATAACTTTACATTATTTATTTTTGTTTATTTCAAAATTTATGCACATAATAATATATAGTACAATATTAACACTCTTAAGGTACCGCAAAATTAAAAAATAGATTTTATGTTATATTTAATTAATAATATTATACTAATTTTTAATAAAATATTAATTTAAACTGAGACGTGTACGAATACGGGTAATTAATATTTAAATGGATATGAGTATCCCAAAATAAGCGGATACCTTTCCCGTTGTCATCTCTATTCCTACATCTATAACTTCATACTTTTTTATCTCAAAATTTATGCACATAATTATATAATAATACTTTGGAATTTTATCAATACAGGGCCTGAAAAATAGGTAATCTATCAATTCGGGATTTGAATTATGTATACTATCGATTAGGGGCCTGAATTATATAAAACTATCAATTCAGGGCCTGAACTTAGGCCCTAAATTGATAAAATAGGTGATAATATTTGACAAATTCAGGCCTTGGATTGATAATTTTACATATTTCAGGCCTTGAATTGATAAAAAAAATAATCCATGCCCCTAATTGATAGTTTACCCATAATTCGGGCCATGAATTGATAAAAGCCCTAATACTTTTATGGAACCATAAAATTACTGCTTACTTTTCCTAACGCCCGCAAGGTTGGGAACCTGAGCTTGCAGCAGGGCGTGGATTATTGTTAGCACGTTGATTTCCCACTTGTTGGTTTTTTTCCTAATGCTGACGTATTATGTCATGAGCATCAGGTCTCACTCTCCTTCCACGAGGTGCTAGTCGCTCTGAGGCTGATCATCTAGAGTGAGTTGTAGAGGTTATAGTGCGAGTGTCACTGCTGCTGAAGCTCAGTCTTGCTTGGAGATTGTTGTCTGCTTGGCGTTGGCGCCATTGTTAGCTCTCTCCGCGGAGGCCAGTCACTGAGTTAGGGAAGTTACAAGTTCTCATAGCTCAGCAAGGCCATCTGAAATGTGCATGCCGTTGTTAACGTTATTTGGAGGGGAATTGGCTCCATGGGAGTTCCTTCCTTCAGACATCTCAACAGGAGAAATGAGGCTTTAGAAAGTTAAAGAGAGAAAAAATAGAGTGAGTGAGGGCAGGGCCCTCCTTCTAGCACCAAAATGTTGACGTGTGGTTTTATACTGAAAATAATATTAGACTAGAATATGAATTGACCAACAAAATTAACACTATAAAGGATTAAAACTCTATTTTTTTCTATTTTGGTAAGTAATTATGTAAAGGATAACAACACTGAGCTTATTTGGAAAATTACAAGAGAGAAGGAAGAGTATTCTGGCTATTTTTGATAATGAAAGTAAGATGATCTTCATCGAATGGTCCCGACGCTATTTATAGGCGAAGATCAGGGGACACATTAAATGCGGAGCAATGATGAGATCTTAGGCACCTAGGATGTAAACTTACTTTCTATTTATTACAAAAATCTTAACTATATTTTTTCTGATGCGATGAGATTCAGAAGATTTGATAATTCCCGCCTCAAAGTATCCACTGTGCTACCACACATAGGTTAGAAGTTGTAGTATCGAAAAGCCTGCAGGTGGCATAGATGTGAGGAGTGGTGGTTGGGCCGCTAAAGCATTGATGTCATTGGCTAGGCCCCCAGCCAGTGAGGGTTGCGGTAGAGCTACAGCGGCACTTTACTAGAGCACGGTTGGCGGGCTGCAGTGGCGGTTGAGCTTCTGCGGCATGTCAAGTCTACCGGGGTATAGACGTCGAGCTGCGGAGGAGTCCTATTGGGCGCGGCTGCTGTGATGTTGTCAAGCATGAGGTGTTGTTACTATGTGGAGCTGCCAAACTCCCAGATGAGGCCGTAGAGTAATTTCCATGTATGGCCGCCTCGTGGAACTACCTCATGTGACACCTAGAGGAATTGTCATGTGTAGGTGTACTTGTCATGTATGATATTCCGTAGGACTACCGCACGTAGGTTTTGACTTATGTTTATGGTGCAGTCTAGTAACCTTCTACAGAGCTACCAACAGAGTCTTCTTCCCCACCATAAACAAAAACTAAATGGATAAATAACTTTCAACTTTTATTAGACTATGACTATGTTAATATGTCAAAATTAACATTAAAACTTAAATTAATATCAATTAAGATAATTACAGTCTTTCATGGATAAGTCAGTGCTTCATAAACAGACAAGTCTTTATATGAAATTATTAAAATATTTGTCATCTCTATAAAATACCCTTTGGAATGACAAATTTGTATTGCTCAATAGTGAATGCATGAAGTACTAGGGTTTTGGATTTTGAATTATGCCTTACTTTTATGAGGATTGTGATTTCCTTCTTTTATATTTAGGAGTAAGTTTAGTGATGGTGGGGTATGTTTAGAAGTATATAATGTATAGGTTTAATTATTTTGGGTATATTTATGAATATATATTTTATAAGGATATTTAAGTAATATAATAATTAAAAATATTTTAATTTTTAATTTTCGAGGTGTGTTCAGCAATTTGGGGGTGCGAATAGCCGCCCCCAATAATAATAATGATAGGTGAGTAAGTTGATTATTAATGAGAATGATAGGTATATGTATTGTAGGTCTTTTTAAATATAAGAATGGATTTTGAACAATTCTTAGCTTACTCAGGGTCACGTATGACCCAAATCAGCGTCGGTTGTAGGTCATCCTCAATACTTGTCAATTTAGTTTTATTGGGTTCTGCAATATCAAATATTATACTCCCTCCGGCCACTTACAAGGTATCATTTTTACTATATTGAACGTCCGATTCAAGGGTATCTGTATTCATTTAAAGAAAGCATGGGTACCACCAATACAAAATAATACCCCCTTTAAATTAAGTTATTTACAGCAATGCCATTAGTTTATACTAATAAAATTTACTTAACTATAATTAACTACATTTATTGCTAACTATCTAACCTTAACACATTAATAATTAAAAAATAATAATAAAAATGGAAACATTAAATCTAATATGACTTTTCTCTTCTATCATCGATGAACTCTCCCCTTCTCTCTTCTTCTCTGTAATCTTCTCTCTCTCACTCTGCTTCTCTCTCTCACTCTGCTTCTCTCTTCTTATATGTACTCTTCCATCGCCCATAATCAAACTATCCGACTCTTCTCCTCTTCTCTTTCTCTGCCACTTTCCCTTTCCTTAGCTTGAAAATGGTATGCACCTCGAGGTAGATTCTGTTTCTATGGTGTTGTCGGCAAGTGAATCATCGTTGGAAGTGATTTCCACCAATATCTCGGTGATTTGTTTGTACTCCAACTCTGAGGTTTGTAGATCTACTAGTCTCCCCTTGTTCTCGAGCTTCTCCAACTTTGAGGCTTGTAGATCTACTGGCTCCCCTTGTTTTTGAGCTTCTTTGACTCCGACTCTATATAAGGTAATTCTACAACAGCGAGCGAAGTTCAGATTCTGTTCAAGACTATATTATCACTCATATTTCTTTTTTCTTTTTATCATTAGTAAAACCCTAGTGATGAATGGCTTTAGCTTGTCTATCAATTTATCATGTTTGGGTTTGCATTAGTAAATTCCTAAGAGTGACTAGAATGTTTAATTCTTTTGCAAGGAACGTCTTCTTAACTTGTTTTTGTTTGTGTTCAACTAGATAACTTTCAAAATATGCATTTGCTTCATTAGTCCCTATAGTTACTTGAATTCTTTTAATCTACGTTTTGCAGGCATTACCGGTGAGCTGTTGCAAGTATATATTTTTGTGGGTGATGAGTGTGTAAATTCACAAGTTTGGCGCTATGTTTTGTGATAGTTTTGGAGAGTTTTGATGTGAAAATAGGTGGAAAACATATATATATTGTGAATTAGCATGAATCAGGTGTTAGTGGAGCTATTTGAGTGTTTTCTTAGCAAAAACGGAGTGAAAGAGCCAAGAATCGAAGAGACAGAGTCGAAGCCACGCGAACCGCCCAAGAATTAGGTGGGTTTGACCTGGTTGGAGGAGGGTTCGACCTCTCTAGCAGGTCGAACCAACATTGCTGAACTTGCAGAGATGGATTCGACCACGACTCAATTGGTTCAACCTGTCCATCAGGTCGAACCATGGTCGAACCAGTTCGCAGGAAAGAGGATTCGACACGACGTTGGAGTTCGACTTGCCAGTTGGTCGAATCGGGAGCGGGAGTTGTCCAGTGATGAGGTTCGACCTGGGGTTCGACCAAGGACTAAGTGGTTCGACCTGTCCAGAAGGTCGAACTTGTGCAGAATTCTTCCAGTGATGAGGTTCGACCTGGGGTTCGACTGTGGCCAGGGGTTCGACCTGTTTGACGTGGTCGAACCAATGCGTGAGAACTTACCTTATCCGGATTTTCGAGGCCGAAACGCGTGAGATCACTTAGAAAGCCCATTCCAAGCCCTAGAGACGTGATTACAAGTATAAAAGGAGGCCCATACAGAGAATAAAGAGAGCTTTTGATCGTCAATCGTAAGAGAGAAAAGAGTAGAGGTGGTGATCCATCCGGAGGGCTGTGGCAGAGGTTCGCTGAAGGTTCAAGTAAGAATGATCAATCTAACCATGATTGTTCCTAGATCAATCATAGGCTAGAACCACCTTGGTAGTTCTAGGGTTATGAAAGTTTCATGATGTAATTCGTATTTCATGTGTAAAACTCCGTACAACACTACAAGTGGTTTGTTTTATATAAGATTGCATATTTAATCCATACTCATAGTTGTTTTATGCATCAATGATCGTTGTGTAGAGTCTGAATACATAACATGGTTATTGATTGAGTGCGTTCACTACTGAGCAGGGTTTATTGTTATAATTCTAAGTGAAGGGATTCCGAAGTCTTATTAGAACTGTCTTATATGAATATTCATGAATTGAATTAAATTCGGATTGATGAATAGGATGAAGAGTATAACTTTATAGTACCTAAAAAGGGAGATCAAATCGGGTTAGATTCTAGACGTAGAAGATAATTGATTATGATAGTACCTAGAAAGGGGGGTGAAGTATATCTCTTGCTCCGATGTTATTCACACGTGTCAAGCGCATATTTACTTGTGTCTATAGAGTAAACTTGCATGGTCTAGTGATGCGTCCACAAACCACAGGGCAGAGTCGGACACCATCACATGAAAATACAAATTGCTAGTGAAACTGGATGACCCGACGAACTACCTATTATTCTTATTAATCACAACTCACTTTTCTCTACTCTTGCTATTTCTTCTGTTATTTCGATTAGAAGTTATGATCCATTAAACCTTTACAACTACCAAACATAGTCTAAAATATACTAAAAGATAACAAAATTGATATTTATCCGTCCCTTGGGTTCGATATTGTAACTTGGTCATCTTCGCGACTACAATTGATATCCTTATACTTGAGGATTAATTTGTGTGTTGAGAAAACCCCTATCAAGTTCTTGGCGCCGTTGCCGGGGACGGCGTAAAATATCTTTTTTTTTGTATTATTTCTAGTTTATTAGGACTATTTAACTTGTTTTGTTGTTTTCTTTCTTATTCGTTTTAGGTGTATGCTCACAAGATCAAAGAAAGGTAATCTTGAACCGTATAATCCTGAGATTGGAGCATCATCAAGAAAGAAGAAGAAGAAGAGCAAGGCAAAGATAATAGACCCAACTGAAGCTCTGAATTTTGGAGTCGAGGTTGATGAACAGATTTCGCAAACGATTGAGGCTACAACTGAAGTTAATTTGAAGTAGAAACAGTCAACATAGCAGCGAATCCGGATAATCTAGCCATCCGAGAGGTTTTCAGAAATAATGGGGCTAGAAATTATGAGCTTTTAGGAGCAAGGGGAACTAACACAGCGTTCGATCTTCATCCCGCTCTTATTAGCATGATAGAAAGAAACTCCTTTTCAGGAGGGTCTTTCGAGGATCCGCAGCAGCATCTGAACAAGTTCTTGGGCTATGCAAGTACTCAAAAAGACGTAGAAGAACATGAAGATGCTAGGAAGATCCTTTTGTTCAAATTCTCGCTTACTGAAAAGGCGAGGGATTGGTACGATACTATTAACGCAGCTGAGTGCACCACGTGGGAGCAATTGAAGTTAAGGTTCTTGGAAAGGTATATGCCACCTTCGAAGGTGTTTAAGATGAAGCAAGATATTAACCAATTTGCTATCAGTGGAGGTGAGAAATTTCATGAAGCGTGGGATAGATTCAAGGACATGCTCAGGAAGTGTCCTCAACATGGGTTATCTAAAGCCTAATATATCAGTATATTCTATAATGGATTGGACTGTGAATCAAGAGTGCTACTTGATGCTTCTTCTAATGGAGCATTGCTTACAAAGTCATCCGTTGAGGCCGAGAGATTGTTTGAAGACATATCGATGAATTCGAGGGATTGGCCTACTGATAGAGTTAGAGGTACGTATGTTCTTGGAAAGGTAGCTCAGGTTGAACAAGCAATGGTGAAAACAAAGAGAGAGGATGAGATCGTTTCAAGCTTGTCCAATATCAACAAGCTACTTGAGTCTCAACAGAAGCAGATCAGCGAGATATCTCAACGAGTACCAATCATGCATCAAGAGATGATGAATAATGGAACCATCCAAGAAGAATTGGAGGAAGCAAATTATGCCATGGGTCAAAGTATTCAAGGAACGAGGTACCCAAATCAAGGAAACTGGAATTACCAAGGGAACTATCGAGGGAATTTTAATAATCGTGGTCCATCTGGTAGTTATCAACAGCAACCAAGGAGGCCTGAATTTTCATGGAGCAATACGAACAATGCAGTGCAACTTCCGATGGGTGTTGATCCGGGAGAAAAGGTGGAAGAAGGAAAGCCTGGTTTTGAGGATACTGTGAACCGGTACATGATAAAGAATGATGAAAGAGTGAACGCCTTGAGGCAAAGCTTGAGAAAAAGATTGATGATCACCACAGAGATTTATCCACTCAAGTGAAAGATCTCATGTTGTGAATGGGTACAATTGCAGAGAATGTAAACACATTGACTCAAACTGTAGGAAAAGGGAAGTTTCCGTCTCAGAGTATAGAGAATCCGAAGTCGTGTAATGCCATCACACTGAGGTTGGGAATGCAGTACGAGGGACCGATGAGGCCGGAATCAAAGTTGGAATTTTCTAAGCCTAGGTTCGACCAAAATTCAGAGGGTTCGACCTGGCATACAGGTCGAACCATGGTCAAACCTCATCAACAAAAGCACTCTGTTTTGACGCAGGAACGGTTCGACCAAAACTCAGAGGGTTCGACCTGGCATACAGGTCGAACCATGGTCGAACCTCATCGGCCAGAGCACTCTGTTTTGACGCAGGAATGGTTCGACCATGATCGAAATGGTTCGACCAACTCTTCAGGTCGAACCCATGTCGAACCGGAGGATAGTGATTATACAGTGAAGCAGTTCGACCACGATCGAAATTGTTCGACCTCCAATGCTGGTCGAACCCAAGTCGAACCTCCGGAGCAGAATGAGATCAGTCTTCCAGGAGAGAGGTTCGACCAATACAGTCCTGGTTCGACCTCTCACACTGGTCGAACCCTAGTCGAACCTCGCCAAGATGTTTTGATTGATGCACCTGATGTTCCTTTTGATGTTGATGCAACTCCAGTGGTACGGAATGAGCAAAGTACAGACATAATAGCTGAGAAAAATGGGAAAGAGCTAAGCGATTAAGAGCCGAAAAGGAGAAAGCGGAGAAGGTTTATCGTGATGAATGGGGGATTCTCAAAACAAAGATACCTCCACCGTTTCCCTACAAGCTAGTGAAGAAGGGGTTGGAAGAGAAGTTCAAGAAGTTTTCAGAGATAATGAACAAGATAAGCTTGAACATCCCTTTTTCAGAGGCAATCATGGAGATGCCATATTATTCTCGATTTCTTAAAGACATATTGATGAAGAAGCGAAGCTTAACCGGAGTTGAAACGATAAACTTATCTGAGAATTGTAGCTCAATTATTCAAAAGAAGTTGCCACCAAAGATGAAAGATCCGGGGAGCTTTACTATTCTATGTGAGATCGGGAAGGGGCCAGCACGGCGAGCTTTGTGCGATCTAGGGGCAAGCATCAATTTGATGCCGTTGTCCATCTTTCAGAAGCTTGGTTTGGGGGAGCTGACCCCGACAACTGTTGCTCTCCAATTGGCAGATAGAACAATGACATTTTCGAAAGGTATAGTTGAAGATGTTCTTGTAAAGATGGAGAAGCTATTCTTTCCTGTGGATTTCTTTGTACTAGAAATGGATGATGACAAGGATAATGTTCCTTTAATCTTGGGGAGGCCATTCCTTGCTACGGCAGGAGCTATGATAGATGTTTGGAAGGGAGAACTAAAGTTGAGAATGGACAAAGAAGAAGTACTTTTCAACTTGGACAAAGCAATGAAGATACCAATGGAGTCCCAGTGTTATAGTATTGACGTGGTGGAGGAGATTGTGAAGGAGGATATGTCTCTGATCTTGTCAAAGGATCCTCTTGAGACATGTTTGATGGAGTCTCTTACTTATCCCACTACGGAGCTTGACGGACTTTCTAACGAGGTATGTATTGAATTTCTTGAAAACTTACTTGCTTTGGGTGATGACAGGTTTGCATTGGAAAGAAAAAAAGTGGAAGAAGTCAAATGGACCAGGAAGTACTTGCCTTTGGATAACGAAAACACTCCAGTGGAAGAAAGAAAAGAGGAGTTGAAACCATTGTCGAAACACTTGAAGTACGCTTTTCTTGGTGATAATGAAAAATACCCGGTAATTGTATCTTCTTCCCTTAATGATGATCAACTTGAGGGGTTATTAGATGTCTTAAGGAAGTACAAGTCTGCAATAGGGTGGTCACTTGATGATTTGAAAGGTATTAGTCCTTCATATTGTATGCATCGGATTAGGTTGTTGGATGAAGCCAAGGCTAGTGTTCAGAATCAGCGTAGGGTGAATCCCGCAATTCAAGAGGTGATAAGGAAGCAAATTCTTACGTGGTTGGATGCTGAAATTATATATCCTATTAGTGATAGTCCCCATGTGAGTCCATTGCATGTAGTTGCTAAAAAGGGGGGTATGACTGTAGTGAAAGCTGAGGATGGAGAAGCTATAGCCACGAGGATTCCTACGGGATGGCGTACATGTGTGGATTACAGGAAATTAAATGAGAACACGTGTAAGGACCATTTTTCTCTTCCATTTATGGATCAAATGTTGGATCGTCTTGCAGGGTATGAGTTTTATTGTTTCTTGGATGGATACTCGGGGTATAATCAAATCATGATTGCTCCCGAGGATCAAGAAAATACCACTTTTACTTGCCCCTACGGGACCTTTGCTTTTATGAAGATGCCGTTTGGATTGTGTAATGCGCCTGCTACTTTTCAGAGATGCATGATGGCAATTTTTGATGGTTTGATAGAGAAGATCATGGAAGTATTCATGGACGATTTTTCAGTCTTTGGTTCTTCTTTTGATATGTGTTTGTCTAACCTTGCTGTTGTTTTAAAGAGGTGTCAAGAAACTAATCTTGTCTTGAATTGGGAGAAGTGCCACTTCATGGTGAAGGATGGGATTGTTCTTGGGCATCATGTTTCCGCCAAGGGATTACAAGTAGATCGTGCTAAAGTGGTGGCAATTGAGAAGCTTCCACCACCGACCAATGAAAGAGGAGTGCGGTCTTTCCTTGGACACGCCGGTTTTTACAGGAGATTCATTAAAGACTTCTCGAAATACTCTAAGCCCTTATCTCATTTACTTGAAAAGGATATTCCTTTTGTGTTTAATGATGAGTGTCTAACAGCTTTTCAAGTTTTGAAGGAGGCGCTTATTACTGCCCCTATCTTGATCACACCGGATTGGACTCAACCGTTTGTACTTATGTGTGATGCAAGTGATGTAGCACTGGGTGTGGTGCTCAGGCAGCTAAGGGAGAAGAAGTTCTGCGCCATTTACTACGCGAGTAAGACTTTCGATGCGGCACAGAAGAATTACACGGTGACTGAAAAGGAGTTTTTGGCTGTTGTGTATGCATTCGATAAGTTTCGTCAGTATTTGGTTGGCATGAAGACGATTGTGTATACGGATCATTTAGCGATTCAGTATTTGATGGAGAAGAAGGAGATGAAGCCTAGGATTATAAGGTGGATTCTACTACTTCAGGAGTTTGACATGGAGATTCGGGATAAGAAAGGAACAGAAAATGTGTTGGCAGATCACTTGTCAAGGTTGGAGACTAGGGAGCATTGTGATAATTCTTTCGAGTATATTGAAGAGATGTTCCCTGATGAGAAGATCATGGCTGTGGCTGTTGAAGGAACCGAGCGAGCATGTGTGGTTGCAGCGCAAGGTATGGATCCATGGTACGCGGATTATGTTAATTACATTGTCATTGGAGAAAATCCAAGGGATCTCAACCGATATCGACTTGCGAAATTTTGTAGGGAAGTTGAGACATTTATATGGTATGATCCATTTGTTTACAAGATTTGTACAGATTCTATTGTCCGAAGATGTGTACCCGAGATGGAAATGGAAAGTGTGCTTGAGTTCTGCCATGCACAACCAAATGGGGGGCATTTCAGAGCGCAAAAGACTGCAGCTAAGGTACTTCAATCCGCTCTTTATTGGCCTACATTGTTTAGAGATAGTGAGAGCTATGTGGCGTCTTGCGATAGATGTCAGCGCATGGGAAATATAGGTAGGAGAGATGAGATGCCAATGCAGCCTAGCATAGTCGTGGAGATATTTGATGTATGGGGGATCGATTTTATGGGGCCTTTTCCCCCGTCGAATGGGTTTCTCTACATTCTTCTTGCGGTGGATTATGTTTCAAAGTGGGTGGAAGCGATTCCTACTCGTGTTAATGACTCGAAAGTGTTTTATCTTTCCTAAAGAAACATATTTTTGCCCGTTATGGAGTTCCTAGAGCGCTAGTTAGTGATGGAGGTTCCCACTTCGTCAATAAATTTCTGGAGAAGGTGCTTAAGGATTATGGTGTTAAGCATAGGGTTACTACACCCTATCATCCGCAAGTGAATGGGCAAGCAGAGGTCTCCAACCGTCAAGTAAAACAGATTCTGGAGAAAGTGGTAGGAACTAATAGAAAGGATTGGGCTATGAAGCTTGATGATGTGTTATGGGGGTTCTGGACCGCTTACAAGACGGTGTTAGATATGTCACCGTATCAAATTATCTATGGGAAGCCGTGCCACTTACCTGTAGAGATTCAACACAAAGCGTTTTGGGCTTTGCGTCGCTTGAACTTGACCCTTAAGGATGTGAAGGAGTTGAGGATAACTCACATGAATTAATTGGATGAGTTTAGGAGTCGTGCTTACAAGAATTCAGAGATTTATAAGGAAAGAATGAAGAGGTGGCATGATTCTAAGATCTCATACAAGGAGTTCAAGCAAGGAGATGAGGTACTACTTTTTAACTCTCGTTTGAAGCTTTTTGCAGGCAAGTTGAAGTCTAAGTGGACGGGACCGTTCATGATTCATCGAGCCTTAGGAGGGGGGAGTTTTGAACTTATTGACAAAGATGGAGACGTTATCGCGGCGAATGGGCATCGGTTGAAGCATTATAGGTCGTCGGATGATGCGTGTGTCATTTTTGATGATACCTTGATCTGATTTGGTACCGTCGTGACTCTACGACGTTAAACATGAGCGCTTGTTGAGAGCTTACTGTTCCGTTTTATTGCTTTATTTCTTTTGTGTGAGTAAGAAATTTTTATATTTAAGATGCTTACTAATCGGCAATTACATCTCTTTTCAAACTTAGTTTCGAGTTACGTTTTTACTAAGTTTGGGGGGGGTGTGATGTTATTACCTCATTGAAGCATTAAGAGTATAATCTTTTCTTTGTATTGTTTGTTAGGGGAGTTGGTTTTTGCGGCCATATTGAAATTTTAATCGATTTTGATGTGACGATTTTTTACAACTTGCCTAATGTTCAGTGGTTTTTGGTTGTGTTTTCTTTTACGGAGTTACCCATGAATGATGTTTTGTGGAACAATTTTTGAAGTTATGCTCTAGATTGTACCTAATGAAGTTGTGTTGAAGCTTGAAGTGTGTAGTGAATGAAGAACACTCAGTTTTGGAAATCAGGAGGAAGGTTCGACCAACACTAGGAGTGGTTCGACCAGAGCCAGAGGTCGAACAAAAACAGAGAAAGTCGAACCGGCGTCGAAAGTTGTCCAGAGAGGAGGTTCGACCTAAGCCATAGTTGTTCGACCTGATCAGAAGGTCGAACCTAAGGTCGAACCTGTCAGTTGGAAGCACTCTGTTTTCCAGAAGAGGGGTTCGACCAATTCAAAGAAGGTTCGACCTGATTAGCAAGTCGAACCCCTGGTCGAACCGAGAAGATCGTTTGTCCAGAAGAGAGGTTCGACCTCGCCATCCATGGTTCGACCTGTTCAGGTGGTCGAACCTGAGGTCGAACCAAGCCAGGTACGCGATTTAAGTTCGATTTTTCAGAGGGGTTCGATCACTTTTTCGAAACACCAAACCTCGAACCCTCTTCGAACCTCTACACCCTTGCACAAATTCTTCAATTACACTTGATTTCACACCGATTACACAACACTACACCTTGAATTATCGATTCGGTCGCGGATTTGGGCGGATTTCGTCGCGAGTTAGGGCTAAATCACGATTTTTAGTTGTTGTGTGTTCTCGATCGGTTGTTCACCATGGGCAAGTCAAAAGGTATGTTTTTCCAACTCAATTACTCTAGGATTGAAGGTTTAGGTAAGAAATTCGATGTGAATAAGAGGATTGATGTTGAGTATGGTTGAATTTCATGGTGAATGTTGATATTATGATTTGTTTCATATGAATTCTTGTTTCTTGGTTTTTGGTTGTTTGATTATTGATAGAACTTGAATTTTTATGTGGATTGATTAAAGAAGGTGTGATTGAAGATGTTTTGAGCATGTTGAATAAGCAAGTGGTGTTGAGATGATAGTTTGTGTGAATATGCATTGATGCTTGAAGTCTTGAGTAGAGTATGTGATGTGCTAGTCAAATACTTGATTTCTTATCTTGTTGGTTGGATTGAAGTATTTGTTTTTAGGAAAGGGACAAGGATCAAGTAAAGGTAAAGGAAAGGCAGAGGAGGAAAGATCGAAGAAGAGGCATGACAGGCCTTCGAATTTGGACAAAGTGACAAAAAAACTGAGGCTACAAGATCATTTACCCGATAACTTCAAGATTCAGATGCAAGATTGGGATGAGATCAAAGAGAAGTGGGAAGAAGTTTCAGACAAGATAGCTCGCACTCGATACCAAGATGATGAAGCGATGAGGATAATGAGAATAGGGGATGATATATTTTGGATGTTTGATCAAGTAGGGATCCGAAGATTCATGGAGTTGAAGAGGCCGACGTACTTCCATGTTACAGCGGAAGTAGTTTGCTCATTTGAGATGGAGAAGGACCCGTTTGGGTACCTATATCGGTGTACGTTTCAGCTTGGTGGAGTGAGTAGGAGATGGACGTCTGAGGATTTCAATGAGCTGTTTGAGACGCCTTTAGAGATCCCTCGTTTAGAAAATGCTGCATTCAGTGTAAAACGGTTTTGAAGGGAGATCACTGGGGAGATTCGTGATTATAAGACCAGACAGGCTCGTGCTTCCGCAATAAAGAACCCAGTCTTGAGGTACATGGACCGCGTCCTGAGCAACACGTTATTCGCCCGCTCGGAGGGGAGTGTTGTGTCTAGAGGAGAGCTTTACGCCTTGTGGTGTATGCTAAACGGGGTGAAGTTCAATATTGGAGCTTATTTTATTGCGCAGCTGAATCGATTCAAGACCATTGGATTTCAAAAGGTGAATATTGGAGGGTTATTGACGATCGTGGCTGAGCATTATAACTTGGATCTCACCGGCATTACACCAGCAGAAGGAGAACCCAATTTGATGATGAGCACGTGCGTAAAGGGAGGATTTGCCCATTTTAGAAATGGAGATTGGTTTTTCACGAGGGGTCTCAAGCCTTTCGAATTTATGTTCCCTTTCGACGTGAGCAACTTGACAACTATTCGGGAAGCAAGGAATAAGTTAATGAATTCTCTTGGACACACCGCCTTATACGTAGCAGTGAAGTTGGGTGGTGATTGGAGAGCGGTAGCACAGATGTGTGCTGAGGGGAGGATGGCTGAGTTACAGCAGATCGTTGATCAAGGAGAGTTCCGTCCACCTCAGCCACAGCAGCCTGAAGAGGAGGATCAGGTAGATGAGCAGCCGGAGATGGAGATTCCGAAAGGAGAGCAGCATGATGCGCCTCAGCATGCTCTGGTACCGCAGCAGCGGCGAGCAGTTCCAGGTACTCGGGAGCAGCTTCGCTTGATTCATGAGCAGCTGATCGCGGTGGTAGCAGCACAGCAGGAGACAAACAGGCAGCTCGCGCTCGCTAACGCCAACTACGCCACGCTGAACGAAAGGTACTCTGCCTAGGATGAGCGTGTTGGTAGAGTGAGTAGTCGAGTGGATATGATGGATAAGCACATTACCAGTCTGTGCCGAGCTGTGGAAAATAGAATGGATGAGGATGACGATGATGATGAGGATGATGATGCTCCTAAGGAGTAGTTTCAGGTTTTCTTTTGGCTTCTCCGATTCATCTTATCTCCCATTCTTCTTTTTATTTTTACAGATTGGGGTGTGATTCATGTGTGAGTGGCATATACCTGATATAGTTGATCTTGTATCATTGTTTTGTATATGGGTTATTGATTCTGTGCATTCATGTGTTTACGTGTTTATTTTCATTTGGAAAGAGCATGAATAATTTGTTAAGTATATGGAATTCATGAGGAATTGATTTTGATTATGTGCTATGAGGAGTATTAGGAATTGATTACCTATGTGAGGATTTGAGCCTTTATCATGATTAATCATGATAGTTTATTCTTGAGAGAATCATTCGTGTGAACGTATTCTAGAACTTGGCTTGGAGTCTTGTGTGAAACTTACAATTGATGAAATATTAGGATATGATCTTAGGCCATTTTTGATTAATTGAGTCACTTAGCCAAATTTTACCTTTCCTAATGATTTTATAAATCTTTGGTAGCCCTGTTTGAGCCTTTTAAAAGCTTTTTCTTTGGCAAGCCAAATATAAGAGCCTTAATTACCTTATTTGAGCTTTGAAAATACCTTATTCATTGGTAGAGAGAGTAAGGTGAATAAGTGTGGAAGAAACAAAGGGAAGATGGAATTAGGTTTAGTAAAAAAGGTGCATGGTTAAATCTTGTTAGGGGTAGTGCCTGAAATTGGTACCCCAAATTGCTTATACATGGGGCTTGAAGTTTTTAAGAAGCAGCCGAACGATGTTCGAGAAGGGTAGTGCCTACAACTGGTACCCGAGCGATTAAAAGAAGAATGATGTTGATGCAAGGAAGAGAAGGAAAATTAAAAATTGCGAGTGCAAGAGAAGAATTGGAGGAGAATATGAAGCCGAATGAGAAATCAAGAACCTCCAAGGTAACTCTCTACTAGTGTCTTAAGTCACTACGACCAAATTTTCCTACCCTTTCCAAAGAGCCAACATTACAACCTAGAAACAAGTCCTTTGTGATCCTAGTATTAATCTAATATAAGTTGATTTTTGAGATCTTTGCCAAGCTTATGGTTACGCGTGAGTATGAATTGATATGAGTGTTTATACTAGCCTACAGTGCCTCACGCACGAGCGAAAGAGAGTAAAGACTTATCTTGTCAGCGAGATTACTTAGTACTCCGAATGGTGTGTGATTGGATTGATTTTACATGAGTGAAATATTTGATACAAGTAATTCTTGTTTGATTCAATGAAGTGGCATGTGTAATATGTGTTGTACTAGATCTTGTTGAATTATACACGACTCCTGTGATTTAAATTGGTTGCCTCGGGACGAGCAACATGTAAGTTTGGGGGTTTGATGAGTGTGTAAGTTCACAAGTTTGGCGCTATGTTTTGTGCTAGTTTTGGAGAGTTTTGATGTGGAAATAGGTGGAAAACCTATATATATTGTGAATTAGCATGAATCAGGTGTTAGTGGAGCTATTTGAGTGTTTTCTTAGCAAAAATGGAGTGAAAGAGCCAAGAATCGAAGAGACTGAGTCGAAGCCACGCGAACCGCCCAAGAATTAGGTGGGTTCGACCTGGTTGGAGGAGGCTTCGACCTCTCCAGCAGGTCGAACCAACATTGCTGAACTTGTAGAGATGGATTCGACCACGACTCAATTGGTTCGACCTGTCCATCAGGTCGAACCATGGTCGAACCAGTTCGCAGGAAAGAGGATTCGACCACGACGTTGGAGTTCGACTTGCCAGTTGGTCGAATCGGGAGCGGGAGTTATCCAGTGATGAGGTTCGACCTGGGGTTCGACCAAGGCCTAAGCGGTTGGACCTGTCTAGAAGGTCGAACCTGTGCAGAATTCTTCCAGTGATGAGGTTCGACCTGGGGTTCGACCTGTGGCCAGGGGTTCGACCTATTTGACGTGGTCGAACCTATGCGCGAGAACTTACCTTATCCGGATTTTCGAGGCCGAAACGCGTGAGATCACTTAGAAAGCCAATTCCAAGCCCTAGAGACGTGATTACAAGTATAAAAGGAGGCCCATACAGAGAATAAAGAGAGCTTTTGATCGTCAATCGTAAGAGAGAAAAGAGTAGAGGTGGTGATCCATCCAGAGGGCTGTGACAGAGGTTCGCTGAAGGTTCAAGTAAGAATGATCAATCTAACCATGATTGTTCCTAGATCAATCATGGGCTAGAACCACCTTGGTAGTTCTAGGGTTATGAAAGTTTCATGATGTAATTCGTATTTCATGTGTAAAACTCCGTACAACACTACAAGTGGTTTGTTTTATATAAGATTGCATATTTAATCCATACTCATAGTTGTTTTATGCATCAATGATCGTTGTGTAGAGTCTGAATACATAACATGGTTATTGATTGAGTGCGTTCACTACTGAGCAGGGTTTATTGTTATAATTCTAAGTGAAGGGATTCCGAAGTCTTATTAGAACTGTCTTATATGAATATTCATGAATTGAATTAAATTCGGATTGATGAATAGGATGAAGAGTATAACTTTATAGTACCTAAAAAGGGAGATCAAATCGGGTTAGATTCTAGACGTAGAAGATAATTGATTATGATAGTACCTAGAAAGGGGGGTGAAGTATATCTCTTGCTCCGATATTATTCACACGTGTCAAGCGCATATTTACTTGTGTCTATAGAGTAAACTTGCATGGTCTAGTGATGCGTCCACAAACCACAGGGCAGAGTCGGACACCATCACATGAAAATACAAATTGCTAGTGAAACTGGATGACCCGACGAACTACCTATTATTCTTATTGATCACAACTCACTTTTCTCTACTCTTGCTATTTCTTCTGTTATTTCGATTAGAAGTTATGATCCATTAAACCTTTACAACTACCAAACATAGTCTAAAATATACTAGAAGATAATAAAATTGATATTTATCCGTCCTTTGGGTTCGATATTGTAACTTGGTCATCTTCGCGACTACAATTAATATCCTTATACTTGAGGATTAATTTGTGTGTTGAGAAAACCCCTATCAGTGGGTCTCATTTATTACCAAAAGTTGAAACATATGGTAAGCAATGATTTTGCATTTACTTTTTGATTTGATAAGATTGGTACCCTTGTCTTGATGTCATGCTGCTCTACATCCGTTGCATATTTTAGAATATTCTTTCATTGGTGAAGCATATGTTTATCTTTTTTGCAATTTGATTTTATCCACTATTTGTAACTAGAACAATTGATTGTGTGATAGTGGTGTGTTACTAAACTAGTTTACTGTGAAGTTATGATATTATAAGTTAGTTATAAATTAAAATTTTGGCATTTGATTATGCAACTCTTAGAAATTGTTAGTTAATCTTTCATTTCATCGGATTCAAATAGATTTTTTTTTCAGACATCATAATTTCAAGGTTATTAATAAGTCTTTGATGCTTCTTTATGGTCATTAAGAGATAAATTTTATCTTAGGTAATTGAGTGAGACGACAAGAAGATAAAGATATCATATGATGCAAGGTAAGAAAATTCTCCATGTATTATGCTCCTCAATGAGGATTTATAAATTTAGGTCTACTTATGTAAAATTCAACTTTGAATTTAATTTTTTAGGATTTTTTTGTACTTTTAGATTTAAAGGATATTTTTTTGTGTATTTGAAAATTAAATATTTGAAAATGTTATAAAAAATTATAAGTTTTGAGTTATATACTATGATTTCATTTAATCTTATTTATGTATAAAATTAAATAAAAATAAAAATATGAAAGATATAATGTAATAAACGATATTTATTGATTTAGAACTAATGTCTATGCCAGAAAAGACATCGGCGGAAAAACGATGTGTTTCGGAGCGAAATTGATATCTTTTTAAGAAAAGATATCGGTTTTAAACCGATATTTTTGGGTCCCAACTGATGTCTTTTCTTTGATATACATCGATTTATAAACGATGTCTTTTATTCGCAACCGATGTCTTTTCTTGGAAAGACATTGATCAATAACCGATATTTTTTTTAGAAAGACATCGGTTGTTAACAGATAGACATCGGTTATTGGCCGATGTCTTTCCAAGAAAAGACATCGGTTAATAATCGATGTCTATCAGCGCCTACTTTCAACATCACTGACTTCAACATCGACTGGCTGGTGAAATAGATATCGGTTTTTAACCAATGTCTATCAGTATTTTTGGTGTAGTGGTGCCAGAGATCTACATAGGAACAATAGAGATCACATTGGAGCTTCCTTAACTGAAAATGATGTTGTACAATTGGAGAAGAATTGCATTTTATGGATCAGCTTCGCATTCTTCAAGATTGAATTGATCGTGTTCTTAATCTTCTGCAGATCTATTGAGAGATAGTTAGAAGAAATTTTGCTAAGCTGAATTCAAGATTAAAATCAAATTGCATAAAAACTAAATTATCCAACACCAATCATGGAGCTAATCTCACAAAGGAGATTAGCCAATCATAGTCTTAGAGAAAACAACATAGACAATTGAATCTATAAATTCCATTATCAAACTATAAAGAAGTTCACAAAAATTAGAATTAGATTCCCCTTTTGAAGTGTTTCAATGGAGATCTCCTTCTTCTTCTTGCAATCTTCACTCTCCCTTGCTTCCTTAATCACTTGGATGGTGGATTGATGGAGGAGATCAAGTGTGGATGGATGGATGAAGATGATGGTATAAAATGGAGGAAATGGTGTGTGATCTAGGTGTAGGAGTGAAACCCTTCGAAAATTCAGATCAAAAATTAAAGTATTGGGTATTTATACCCCTTAGAAAGCTTCTAGAAGGATTCTGATATTTTTTTAATCCTGCAGTAACACGGCTCGTGTGTTGTAACACGGGCACAGGGTGGCCGTGTAGGTATTTTTGATATCGAAAAATGGCTAAGGCTCACAAGGCCGTGTTGCGCAACACGGCTCATGTGCTGCAACATGGCCGGCCGTATTGGTGCAACCTCTGTTTTTCTTCTTTTGTTTTGGCTCGTTCTCCCTCGTTTCAACTCCGAATTGAGATCCGCTTTTTTCTACGTCTTTCTTTTCGCGTCTAGGATCTATTTTTACTTAAAAATTATACGTTTAGGCTCATTCCCACATATTTCTATAAAAACACAAAATATAACCAAAATACATATAAATACAGATAAAATAATACAAAAACACATATAAAAAGATACTAAAATCTAGGTGAAAATATCACTCATCACACCCCCAAACTTAAAGTATTGTTCATCCCCGAACAACGAAAATGATAAACCAATGAGAGAGATTTTCACCTAGAAAAAGACTAAACGAACATAAGTAAGAACACATTGATAGTAATAAGAATCACAACTTATGCTAAGTTATCCTACAACATTAGATTCATGACATGAAAAATTAACACGTTCAATCAAAAGAGAATAAGGTATAATATAGTCCCTTTTTAGTTCAAGCCTCACACAGGTTATCAATTTCACTCAACACACTATAAAGTGGGGTAAATCAACACTCATCAACCGATTGGCTCGACTTGCTATAAGCTTGCTCGCGGACTACATTCACAAACCACCAAAGTTTCAATCAATGATCAATAAGGTCTTTCATTAAGGATGTAATGATAAGCTCTTTGGTATGGTAGGAAGATTATGGATAATTGTGACTACACAAGTGTAAGTAATCGAAGAGATAGCCAATTTCTTCAACGTCTTCACTTCTCTTTCTTCCTTTCTTATCATTGTTGATCACAAGCACTATTCATCATCATTCCTTGGATTTTTTAGCTTCTTTTGATTCATGCTTCCTTTCTTTGATTTTCATAATTTCCTTGAGCATTTTGTTGTTGTTTTGCTCTTCTTGTTGTTTCCAGTTGCATGTACACTTTTGTTTATGCTCTTTTCATCATTTTTCTTGCTTGTTTACCATTTTCTTTTTTCTTTTGCTATCTTATCAAACCTTGCTAGCTACTATTTCCTCAATCACCCACACAAAGGGTACATATATAAGGCTTAAGTGGGTAATCATGGTTTGCAATGTGCTTAAATCACAAGAATAGGGTTAAAAGGCTCAAAGTAGTTGACTAGGGATGATGTTCATGGTATGAAAATATTTGGCAATGACTATAAATGACAATGATGGCCTTAGATCATATCACTAATCTCCACTAATTGGGCTCGTTCCTATAGTCCTTGAGCAAGTTCTAGCTTATCTAACACAACCGATCCACTCATGAAGAAATAATATGTATGTACGGTTGAGGCTCAAATTCTCACAAGCTTATGCTCGAACCTTAAGAAATTTATTACACCACATTCATCTCAAAATTGAACAAGTTAAGTAAAACATGTCAAATTCGAAGTGTAGAGATTTTTAATCATAGCTTGTCATCAATCATCACAACAACATGTCATCACTCACATTCAAAAATGACTCACGACATCCCAAAAATAAACCACCAAAACAATCCCTAAACAAGAATAAAAATATACATAAAATATATAAGAAAAGACTCACTAAACAAGAAACAACCAAGAACACAAAACATGCAAAAGTAACTATCACCATCATAAGAAAATGAAGCACACATTCATATCATCCATAATTAATTAAGCTCACAAATATCCCATCCTTGATTGAAAATAGAAATCCTAAATTACAAAAGTAAACCTCCCTCAAACATAACAAATGAAGTAGCATGCTAATCAAACAAAAATCCAAATCAATATCAAGGCATGCTAAGCACATAGAGGTGATGAGATGTAAAGTGAACTCCCTTAGAAAGGCATTTGGTAGTGAAAATGGTTGGTACGGGCTTCCGGATTGAATGCACAACGAATCTCAACTTGATCTCTGGGCTCAATTCGTGCTTCCACTACACTTCATTTATGCTCAACAACTCATCAAAACTATTAGCTCAACAATTGCAATAAGAATATAGACTATCATGCACTTCAATACAACCAATCGGACCAAAATCAATCCCAAACTCATGAGAAAAATTTTAAAATTTCCCCCAAAATACGAAAAGTATATGCTTTCAAAACAAATATGTCACACCACGCCATATCCCCCCAATCTTAAATTAAAACAAGAGTTTCGAGTTAAGTTTGCAAAAAGTAGTGTGACTTACCTATACACTTCAAATCAAGCACTTTTTGTATTTCCAATACGCATCTTCCTCACGAGACAATCAACCTACAAACTAAAATTGCAAAACAAAATCAAATACATCATCCTTATTGAAAGCATTAAACAAAACAATAAAGATAATGATGGATTGCCTCCCATCTAGCGCTAAGTTTAATGTCTTCAAGCCGAACTATATTATCAAGCTCATGGTAGTCTACAATAGTCCTTAGGCACTGTCATAGGTTTTTTCTTGAAGTAGTGCCTTGTGCTCTCACGTTCCACCACAAGAACGTTTCCTTTCTTGTTAAATATCTCAAGCAATTGTTCTCTAAAGGCGTTCTTTACAAGGAATGATCCTTTCCACTTGTTTCACTTTTTCCATGGGGCTTTATATGCATTTTAAACTTCAACCATATCCCCCGGTAAAAATTCGGGCATTGACAAGTATTGATGCCCTCTTGCAACCTTTTTCCTACAATCACCAAATAAATTTTTATCAATAAAATCATGGAAGTTCTTAAGAGAGTTTGAAATTTCAATAGAATGAGAAGGTTTTGGCTTGTGGGGAGTAGAATCCATGATCTTAGTTTCCGGAGGTTTCTTTTCTTCCATAAGGACATGACTCTCTTCTTGATTTTAAAGCTTTACTTTCTCAACCATCACTTCAAGAGACTCGACAAAATTTTCAAATTCCCCTTTCAACTCTTCTTTCAACTCTTTGGCTTTTGCCCACTTAGGCACCCTTTCTCTTTTTTCCTTCATAACCTCATCAACCCCCAAACTATCCTCTTTTCTAGCCTTAACGACCATGCATTCGCTCTTTGTTCCGGAGATAGAAGGCTTTTTGTTCTCTTCTTGAAGTCTCTCCACGGTGGACACAATTTGACTAACTTGATGCTCCAATGAATCCAACTTAGCATTGAATCTACCATTTTATTCATCATCGTTTCACACAAGCTTTCAATTCTATCAATCCACACTTGATTAGACTTCCTCCCCACTTCTAAGCGATCCATAACCATTTCAAACAATTTTTCTCCAAGCATCGCTATGTGGTCATTTTGGGCGGAATAAGAGGTGTTGGAGTCTTAAAAATCTCTCCATAGTTGTGGTTGATTTCCTTCTTGATTTTTAGAAAAATTTCCTTGAAAAATATCTTCCACACCTTGAGGGTATACTTGTTAATGCATTTGATGAGGAACTCCAAAATTCTCATAACCTTGTTGTTGGAATTGCATATGCATATCTTGTACTCCGTAATCCGATTGTAAATTAGGCTCACAATTTGGCATTTGAAATCCTTGAAAATTTCCTTGTGTGTTCATAGTGGGATGAGCACTTCTATTCACCATATCTCGAAGAATATCCATGTAGCTCATATTTTTGGGTTTGTTCTCCTTCTTCTCCCTTCTCAAGGTATGCACCTTCAAGAAAAAGAAAAATTTGAACAAAATTTTCTAAAGCAAATATAAGATGCAAAAAGAAAAATAAATGTCCTTATTAAGACCACTCTAAACAATCATTCGTCAAACTACTAACGACCGTTACCTCTCCAACAACGGCACCATTTGATTGGTCGTATATATTCGGAATGACCAATTAAAGAATTTATCGAACCACAGGGATGAAGGTACTAGAGTTTAAGCGATCTCAAGTTTATCGTGATTTTATAGGGGCGACGGAATTGAATGGAGGATAAACGTTCAAATGAACGCACTAAAACTAATGCAAGAAATAAGATAAAAGAAAAGATAAATGATGGATTCCAAATGATGCAAGGATGAGATTAGCAACAATCATGCCGTAGATAACAAAGTAATTATGCAATTAATTCTAATCTCTCATGGACATGGCATAGGAGCGATCACTAATTCTGCCTAAACTCTCTCAAGATGGATAAGATGTAAACCCTCAACAAGGCTCCCAAAAGCACATAGGATCGAGA
Source organism: Pogostemon cablin (assembly GCA_023678885.1). NCBI lineage: Eukaryota > Viridiplantae > Streptophyta > Magnoliopsida > Lamiales > Lamiaceae > Pogostemon > Pogostemon cablin. Next base: position 31,272,225 of record CM042959.1, on the reverse strand, counting down.
TCAAAATGAATACCTCCCAATAGGTACTAATTACTCTACGAGTTCCCTAATTAGGTACTAAATTATAGGCAATATTCCCTTTTAAGATACTATGAATTCACTAATGGTTTGGGTCCCCTCATCTAATCAACCAATCTCTCGATCAAGATAATCAAATGATCTATCATAGGGTTCCAATTCTAGAAGGATTCTGATATTTTTTTGATCCTGCAGCAACACGGCTCGTGTGCTGTAACACGGTCACAAGATGGCTGTGTAGGTGTTTTTGATATCAGAAAACAGCCAAGGCTTACAGGGATGTGTTGCGCAATACGGCTCGTGTGCTGCAACACGGCCGGCCGTGTTGGTGCAACCTCTATTTTTCTTCTTTTGTTTTGGCTCGTTCTCCCTCGTTTCAACTCCGAATTGATATCGCTTTTTCCTACGTCTTTCTTTTCGCGTCTAGAATTTATTTTTATCTGGAAATCATACGTTTAGGCTCATTCCCACATATTTTTATAAAAACACAAAATACAACCAAAATACACATAAATACGGATAAAATAATATAAAAACACATATAAAAGACACTAAAATTTAGGTGAAAATATCACTCATTAGTATTCATGCCTTTTTTTAATAAAACATGGGGGCACTTTCTCGATTCCCGTTATCTTTTGTTGCCCATTGTTTTTGGTCCATATCATTGTTTCTTTTGCTTGTTTCATCTCCTCCTAGCTCCGCAATTGGGTTTATGTTGAAATTTTATGCCATTCTAAATTACGAATAGTAAAATATGAGGGATAAGTTTTACAAGATTAATTTGTTAGGGAAGGGATTAATTTTGTACAAGCTATTTTGGTTTGGATGTAAATATGTGTGATTTCGTTCTAATCAATATAGTTTGTGTGATTATCAAATTTAAAAGGGAGGCTGTGTGATTTCTCTCTGATAATACAGTTTGTAGTGATTAGCAAATTTAAAAGGGAGAGTAAATAGGTAAAAATATTCACTCAAACTACCCACTACACATATGATAATAATACTCCTTAACTCATGCGTAAAAAGCAAACGGATACCTTATAATTGGCCAGAGGAAGTATAAAGAATGAGCCCACATAAAGAGAATATCACATTAATAAATATGAGATTTATTCTTTTTATTCACCATTCATCATAGAGATCTATCTCTCTGCATTTCCTCTCATCTAAAATTACAATATTGATACACTGATGAGAAGCACCTACGTAGCTATGCCATACCTCTCGACACGGAATGTTCTGTGACATTTTAGTGTGACGTCTCATATAACATGTTCTTATAAAATGACACGTGGAGGGTAATAAATCTAATCCCTTGCCCCTAGAGTTTACTGGTTGACTTGGGGTATAGTTTTACTCATCTCTCCTACGTGTCATTCATCCAACGGAATGACACAGAAGATGTGGCATCGAAATTAAACTTCTCACCTACACTACCAAGATGAAATTTCGTTCATCTATGCACTATTAATCTACACTGCAGACATCATTTTTCACATTGCCTCATTTCTTCTATGCAATTAATTTTCCTAAACATCCTTAATTTAAAAAAAAAACAAAAAGTAATATAAGATTTCAAAAATATTATTAAAAAATTAATTCATATATCAATTTAAAGTATATAAAATGAATATTCATGATTTTAATAAAAAAATATTATTTAATATTTTTTTTATTAATATTTATATTTTTTTGATGTAGATATTATTACTATTATTATTATTAAATATTCATATAAATCTTGATATTTTACATAATATTATACGTGGATTGTAGTTTGAAAGTTGTTTGACATGCAGATTTGATGATGGTTTATTGGACTTGATATACTTGTGAGAATGATTTGAAATCACCGTTAATGAGGTGATACAAAGAACCTGTTATATATTCACAATTTACACCCACAATGGAAGGGAAGTTACAACTATTTTGATCTTATCTCCTAAGAATATTTGACCATATCTTCTAAGAATATATTCTCTAGTACAAGTGTAACAAACAAAATAATTATTTCCTATTACCCCCCCTCAAGCGATGTCGGGGATGTAATCGAACGCAGAGCTTGAATCGCAGTAACTCAAAACTCAATCGAGGAAGACTCTTAGTGAAAATATCAGTTATTTGGAGATGAGAAGGAACAAATTGAGTACTCAAATGAACAAAAGCAATAAGTTCTCGAGTGAAGTGATAGTCAATATCGATATGCTTGGCACGTTTGTGAGCAACTGGATTTTGAGTGAGAAAAAGTAGAAGCATAGGGCAGGACGAGGTAGACAAGTGTAACTCATCAAGAAGCTGAGATAGCCATATAATCTCCTATGCAGCATGTGCAAGAGCACGATATTCGGACTCACAACTGGAACGAGCAACTGTGAGTTGTTTCTTTGCACTCCAAGAAACTAAATTTCCCCCAAGAAAAATAGAATATCCATATGTAGAACGACGTGTCTCAGTACATCGTGCCCAATCTGCATCTGAATATCCAATGATGGAAAAAGGGGAACACAAACAAAATTCAAACCATAGTTTAATGTACCTTTAATAGAGCGTAGAATACGCTTAACAGTAGCGAAATGATCGATGGTAGGAGATTATAAAAACTGACTGACGTGATTCACAGCAAAAGAAATATCTGGTCTTGTAATGGTGAGATACTTAAGAGCACCAACCAATGAACGATAAAGAGTAGGATCATCAAAGGATTCACCAGTACTAACAAGACATTCCCCGGCAGCAAGAGGAGTAGAGATAGGTTTTGAATCTAACAATTGAGCACGTGAGAGACTATCACTAGCATACTTAGCTTGACTAAAAAATAAACCATCAGAAGAATGAGAGACTTCTAAGCCGAGAAAATAATTCAAGAAGCCCAGGTCCTTGACATGAAACTCTTTATCCACTCTTGAGATAAACCGATGAAGACTCGTAAGATCATTGCCCGTGATAATAATATCATTCACATATAGAAGAAGATAAATAATCACATCTTTGTTGGAGAAGTAGAATAAATAAGTGTCCAAGCGAGTACAATGAAAACCCAAGCTAAATAAAAATTTACTGAAATGGACAAACCATGCTCGAGGGGCTTGACGAAGACCATGTAATGTCTTTTTCAGACGATAAACATGATTTGGGAATTTAGGATCTACAAACCCAGGAGGTTGAGCCATAAATACAGGCTTGGGTAAAACCCCATGGAGGAATGCAATATTGACATCCAATTGCTGCAAGGGCCAATTATGACTAACTGCAAGGGACAAAATGACACGCACAGTGGCGGCTCAAATAACTGGACTAAAAGTTTGAGAGAAATCAGAACTAGGAATCTGAGAAAACCCTTGAGCATCCAGACGAGCCTTATAATGTTCCACAGAACCATCAGCAAGATATTTAGTACGAAACACCCACTTTGAACTCACAATATTAACATTAGCGGGGCGTGGAACAAGATCCAATGTATGATTGGCGTGAAGAACATCAAGTTCATTATGCATAGCAGCAAGCCAATGAGGAAGTTTGAAAGCATATTTGAACCTTTTAGGTTCATCAGAGACAGATAATGCAGATAATAAAGCAGTTGAAGCAATATTAATAGCATAACGTGGTTTGAAAATACCTGCCCGAGCACGAGTAATCATAGGATGCAAGACAGGTGCAGTAGCAAGATCTTGGACTGGAGTCTCAACAGCAGTAGGTGTTGGTGCAGGTGTATCCGACGGACATGAGACAAAAGGCTCATGAGATAAAGGACATATACTACAAGGCTTATGAGACAAAGCTGGTTGATTTTTCCTGAACCAAAGGTATTTGTGCTGAAGGATGTGGAGTCGATGGAGCATGAGAAGATATAATATTCTCAGGTTCTAAAAAGGAAGAAATTCTAAGAGAACTAATATTAGAGACCACCTTCAAATCAGAGTATGGCAATGATGACTCATCAAATTGAGCATGTCGAGTTGTGTAGAAATGGAAAGTAATAGGATCGTAACACCAAAACCCTTTCTGTGCAAAATTATAGCCCAAAAAAATACACGAAATACTGCGAGGAGCAAGTTTGTTAGATGCATAGTTCCGAAGATAAGGAAAAACACGACAACCAAATACCTTAAACAAGGCATAATTTGGTGCATGATTATAAAGAAGCTCATATGGAGATTTGCTATTAAGTAATAAAGAAGGCACCCGGTTAATAACATAAACAGTCGTAGAGAAGGCATCCACCCACAAACAAGCTGGAATATGAGCATGAAACATCAAGGATAAACCAGTTTCAGTGATATGTCGATGTTTGTTTCAGCACGACTATTCTGTTGAGGTGTATAAGGGCATGATAATTGATGATGAATTCCATGAAAATAAAAAAAATTTCGAACTCGATAATTAACAAATTCAGAGCCACCATCACTCTGAAAAACTTGGATTTTTGAGGAAAACTGAGTGCATACAAATGAGGGAAATGAACCAATACATCATAGAATTGCGACTTAGTATGCAAGGGGTACATCCATGTGAAATGAGAAAAGTCATCAATAAAGATTGCATAATATCGATAACCTTCATTTGAGCAAACAGGAGCAGGGCCCCCACAAATCACAATGAATTAAGTCCAAAACATTAGAGGCACGTTTATCATTTAACACAAAAAGCAAATGTTTACTCTTAGCCAACTGACATGGAGTGCACAAGGAAGGTTTGGGCAAAACAGAAGTAACAGATAGATGGCCCAATGAATTCAACAGTTTAATGATAGAAACAGAAACATGCCCTAATCTATTGTGCCAAAGCTCAAATGAGGCCTTTACAAAAGCAGTTTGCAAAGCAGCAATTAAAGTTGGTTTCCCACGTTCCAAGACATAAAGACCATCACTGCTACTGCCTCGCGCCAGTGGTTCCTTGGTTATCCGATTCTGAATAACGAATGAATCATTAGTAAACAAAACATCGACAGAGTGATCAGAAGTGAGTTGGCTTATAGACATGAGATTTTTAGTAAGATGTGGCACCACTAGAACATCTAATATATGAAGATTATCATTTACACAGTACGAACCAACATGTGAGATAGGAATAGATGACCCATTTGCAACGACGACACAATCATTACCAAAATAAGGAACCAAATGATGCATACCAGACGAGTTGGGAGTCATGTGGGCTGAGGCACCCGTATCAAGAAACCAGTCTGAAGTCTGAGAAGGAGAGATAGAACACTGAGTCCCAAAAGCGTGCGCCAAATTAGCAGTATTTGGTGGCGCATGATCATAATGATTTGTATAACAATCTGCATAATGTTCAGGTTCATGGCAGATTTGGCAATGTGGTACATAAGGCTTCTTACCATTGCCTCTCCCAAAATATTGTTGTTGTCCAGATGAACTATGAGAGCTCTTCTGTCTAGAAAAGTGTCGAGAGCCCATTGCACGAGACTGAGAAGAGTGCGGATTTTGTGAGGCTGAACCAAACCAAGAAGTTGCAAAAGCTGGGACATTAACAGGTGTTGCATCCATGTTACGCTGCAAGAGATCGAAATTTATAGCTTGGTGAACCAACTCACAAAAAGTGGGCATCGGATTCATTGACATACATGTGTCTGAGAAATTGATAAATTGTGGACCGAGACCATTAAGAAACCAATGACTCTTGTCAAGCGAATCAGCTGGATGCCCAGCGAAAGCCAATCGATCACATAACAGTCGATATTTTTTACTGTATTCTTCCACCAAAAGAGAGTTTCGACAGAGATTGAACAATTCAATGCGTAAGTGGTTGATTTGTGAAGCGGAGAAAAGATTGAAAGTTTTCTCAAGAGCCAACCACACAACACGGGATGTACATAATCTCAATACCTCAGACATAGCTTCATCAGAAATAGAAGAGAGGATTAGACTTAGAATTTTTTGATCCATGGAGATCCAAGCGGTATATGAAGGATTTGGAACCATATCATCGCCGGATTGTATCTTCTCAGAAGGAGGAGAAGACTTGTCGTTGACGTACGAAAAAAGGTCATGACCGAAGAGAATAAGAGTGACTTGATTTCTCCATGAAAGATAGTTAGTTGACGTCAATTTGATCATCAATAGGTGCGTGAGTGCATTTATAGAGGGAGGAAATACCGTCGTCATGATCAACAATGTGATCATTGAAGAGAAAAAGAGGAGAAAGATGTCGGTTTTAGCGTGAGGCTATAGAAATTGGGGCTTAGGTGAATTTGACTAATACCATGTGAGAATGATTTGAAATCACCGTTAATGAGGTGATACAAAGAACTTGCTATATATTCACAATTTACATCCACAATGCAAGGAAAGTTACAACTATTTTGATCTTATCTCCTAAGAATATTTGACCATATCTTCTAAGAATATATTCTCTAGTACAAGTGTAACAAACAAAATAATTATTTTCCATTAATACTCCCTCTGTCCCATGCAAAGGGGTACTTTTTCTTTTTGCACGTGGATTAAGAAGGTTGTTTAATTACACTACAATTAACAGCTAGGAAAGTAATTAAAGATAAAAAATGTACATATGTGATGGAAGATGGATGAAGGTGAGAAATTTAAGAAGTATGTAAGGCAAGCAACATCATGGAAAAGACTCATGTAGACTCACACACACATGCATTGAAGGTCATCATGTTATGATATTAAGGGCAACCACTTATGTACCCCTAATCCCTATGGCCAAGACAATTAGGTTCTCAACTCTTTTACAAGTTTAAATCTCCTAGGATTGTCTCTTACTCTCAATTCCCTTAAGGTACTATGATCATAAGTTGGGGTCCCCTCACTAGTTCAAACACTTTTACAAGCAATTATCACTAATGTCCTATCATGAGGTTCTAAGAACAAGAAGGTTATGGCTTAACTCTCCATATACTAACTAAGTCATCTCATGCAATCAATGATTCAATTAAAACCCTAGGCATAATATTGGAATGGTCATCCTAACATCATAAATAGAGAATTTAATCACACAAAGCATATATAAGATGAGAATAAGCATTCATGATATAAAATATTCATAACAATCAATTTATCAAACATGTGGTGTGCAAAATCTACATAATCCCTAAACAATCATATTGCTAGCCTCACATGAGGACTAACCACTACAAATCATAATAAAATCAATAAAGTCCATGGCATGCTCCAATTGAGCCAAATAATAAAGAAAATAACAAATCAAAGGTTGATTGGCTTCCCTTTTGAAGTTGGCCTTATCTTCTTTCAACATGCTCCAATCTTCACTCCTTGATGTTCTTCCCTTCTTAGATTGGTGGATTGGATGGAAGGAATGAAGGGTGGATTAATGGAGATAAGGATGGTGTGTGGTGTGAGAAGCAGCTATTCTGCAGTCTGCTGGAAGATTGGGATTTTTGGGTATTTATACCCCCTTAAAAAACCCTAATTTCAAAGTTGACAGCTGGAAATTATGCATGAAAATTTGATCGAATTTTTGTGCTTCGGTCGAATTTTTCTTACCGCATGCCTAGCCTTCAATGCTCTGTTTTGCTCTTGTTTTTCACAAAAAATGCACAAAAATTCTATCGAATTTTTATGCTTCGGTCGAATTTTTATGACAGCTTCGCGCTACTTCACTGTTTTGGTTCGTTCTCCCTCGTTTTAACTCTGAATTGAGATTCGCTTTTTTTCTACATCTTTTACTTCACTTTTATAATCCATTTATACCTGAAAATCACACAAATTCTACTAAAGTACAAATTCTCCAAATATTTATAAATATCGAGCAATCTAGGGCACTTAAACACTCAAATCAAGCATAATTATATGGGACATGCTATAAATATACCCTAAATTCATTAGATTTTTACACTCATCAGGTGCGGAGTTGTTCCAATGTATAGTTGAAGAGTGTTTCAGCCCCACTGCGTACTCCATTCAAGGAATATATGCAAAATGGTGTGGAGTTGGATAACAATGTTGACCTTCTGCTAGAAGATGCGGAGCTGCATAAGATAGCAGTGTAGACCTTTTTTTAGAATAATTAAGAGGAACTGTCATTTTATGAGAGAAGGCGTTTTACTCTTTCTATGTAACAACTTTATGAGAGAAGGCGTTTACTATTTCTATGTAACAATGGAAAAACTTTCTCGAAAATTGCACCATTTGCTTTAAAATGAGAAAACATGCTTAACAATAACAGGTACCTTTTAAATGAAAAATATTTTTTTTATCTAACAGTTTGCATTGAAAGTAGATAGTTTGGGTCAGACACTGGGTCAATTAAGTAAGCCTCATGAATTTTATAAATTTAAATTTAGATTATAAAACGAAAAACAAACATAACTATCGTAAATGTAAAAAAGTTGACAAAGACTTGTGTGAGACCGTGTCACGTAAGGGCTTACGTGAGATGGACAAAAAGTAATAACTTTTATAATGAAGAGTGATACTCAATTAATGAAAAGTGATAATGCAACAATTTACAGTATAAATAAAAAGTGATAACGTTTTATAATGAAATTGATAACTATTTTAAAATGTGTAAAATGATCTTATGTGAATCTATCTCACACAAGACTTACTCAAATAAGTTTGATTTTTCAAATCAATATCTGAATTTTAAAAAGGATGGGACTATTGTCATCCAAAACATTGCTGAGGGCACCCGAATCCCAAAAAAAATATGATAATTAAAATTCCTATTATAAACTTACACTCACACTAACTCTAACCTACTTATTTTACTAAACTCACCCAAGATCACTACTAAGCTCACCCAAATCATTACTTCATACACCAAACATTAAACCTTAAAATCACACATGGGAAAACTTAGAAGAACAAAAAGAACAAGATCAAAAACAATAAAGAAATAAATTGATATAAATTATTGAGGCAATTGTTTGCCATTTTTATTTTCATACATTAACATTAACACTCTTCCACATTAAAAAAGAAAAATTAAAATTTCAAATTATTAAAACTTGATTCCTCATTTCTATAATTTAATTGTAAGGGCTTTTTATGAAATTGTTTATGAAGTGATCAATTCTAACACAAAATTTCAATCCAATGTTGTTTATGAAGGGATCGAAGGGAGTTGTGAATGGCTATTTAGAAAAGATGTGGAAAATAAGGAATTCTACTTTGAGGTGAAAGTTAGATAGGTTTTGCTGAAGTTCAAATCCGAGAACACAGTTGATAAAGAGAGATGGGTTTGCGGAACAGTTCATTTTCCCCTTTGTTGGGTCGTTTTTTTATCTTTTTATTTTTTTAATATTGTTAGTTTATGTATGTGTGGAGATGCATTTGGGTGGGTTTAGATCTTAGTTAAATAAGATGGTTGAAGTTAGTGTAAATTTAAGGGCAATTCTTGGCTGGCTCACACATTACCCAAGTCAGTCCAAGTTACAAGTAAGAATGGCCCACTTATTATTTTATTATAGTAATTATTTTGTTAAAAATTGTATTTCATCTATATTTGTAATGATTAATTTTAGTGTTATGAATTCTTATGTCTATTTATTTTTTATTTAACTTATAATTTAAATTATTTTTAAATTATAAATAATAAATTTTATATTAAAAACTGAAAAAATAAAATTTTAAATAAACACTTATAATATTTAATTAAAATTTAATTTATGTATGTGCTACAATTAGTTAGAAGAGAATGTGTAACGATTATAATTAAAATAAAATTTAATACTATAATATATTTATGTACGTATATATTCAATATTTATAAGTATAAACATATAAAAGCTAGCTTACTAAGGTGAAGGAATTTGTCGTTGATTGCACGAGTTAGCCAGCAAACCCCGTGACAATTAGCAACATAAGTTTAAAAAAATAAGAACTTAATTATTTTAAATTTTCGTATATATATATATATATATATATATATATATATATATATATATATATATATATATATATATATATATATATATATATATATATATATATATATATATATATTAATTAGATATGAATTAGTATCTTTATAGTTTTTAAAATTATTCAATTAATTATTTAATTTATTTTTTATTATAAAAAAACAAATAAACCTTTAGGAGTAAGAATTGATTCAACCTGTCACGTGTCATTCTATTAAGATATGTTATAGGAGATGTCACACGAAAGTGTCACAGGACATCCCGTGCCAAAATTTATATACTCATTCATTATTTTAATTAATTAATTAGTTAATATGTAATTATGTGCAGTATTTATTATTAAAAGATATTGTTAATTTATGTGACTCTTAATTCTAATGATGTAACTCTTTTGTTTAAAGTTAATTATTTTCTGTACTCGCGTTTTTTTATATAAATTAATGTAAGAGGATGAGTACATAACGAATCAAACAAACATAATACATTATCTAATTCAATCAGTCTTAAATTTTATTTTAATTTTTAAGTAAATAAACATGTACTATTATATAATAAATTAAGGCAAAGATTCGTGTGAGATCTGAGACGGGTGAAAAATGATAATTTTTATAATGAAAAAGTGATACTGAATTAATAAAAAATAATAATATTATTTCATGAACAATTTACACTGTAAATAAAAAGTAATAATATTTTAAAGTAAAAGTAATAACTATTTTAAAAGGTATAAAATTGTCTCATGAGACAGTCTCACACAAGACTTAACTGTAAATTAGATAATGATACTCCTTATACTTAAGTTTGTACATATCTCGAATATCACATAACATAAAAAAAATTAAAATTAGTGATGTGAAATTTAAATTTAATAAAATATAGTAGTTTTAAATTCTTTATTCATTAAAACATATTTACATTATATATAAGTGTTAATGCAGGAGAGAGTATATAATAAGACCGTCAAAATATGTAAAATATGATATGTCTCATAGATATTTAATGGATAATCCCTCACATGAATATAGTCCCACCCAAGATTTCCCCAATTATTGTTTGTTCGTTCTATTATACCGAGGCAAATATCACTTTGTGATACTTTTAATTAAAAAGATTATTACTTATTATCCATAATACAAATCACATAATTCCATTGAATGGATAATGGGAGGATTACTAATAGGTACACAAAAAACTTTTAATTACTATGAGATACAAACATACAAAACTATTACTACTAACTACAAAAATATATAGTGATATTCCAATATTACCCCTACAATGTGCTGCACATGAATATTGTGTGCAGCAAGAGTTCGTGTGCAGCAAAGTGTGTGCAGTAACAAAAGTGTGTGCAGTAAAAAAAAAGTATGTACAGCAAAAAAGTGTGGTGGTCCGGCGGCGGTATGGAATTTTTCGGTCGCCGGCCGCCCGCGGTATGGAATTTTCCGGCGATCGGTCGCCGGCGGTACGGAATTTTTCTGTGACCGTACGGAATTTTCGGCGATCGACCACCGACGGTACAGAATTTTCCAATGCCCGTACGGAATTTCCGGTGGCGGCAGTTTTCCGACGATCGGTCGCCGGCGGCCCGGCGGTGGCGGTGGTGGTCCGGCGGTGGGTGGGGGGTTAGGGTTTGTGGTTTAAAAGTATATGGGTTTAGGGTTATAATTGGTATTTTACTTTAATATTTTGTATTAAATAATAATTATTTTAAATCAATGTAACTAGTGGTAATTAGGGGTACAAAGTATGTACCTAAATATTAAATTTTCTTTGATTATATATTACTATTTATCCATTTTAATTATAATTAAACATTAAAAAAAATTAAATCGAATGAAATTAAATATTAATTACAAATTTAAAATTTTAAAAATTAAATATAATTTCAAGTTATAAAATAATAATAAAAATAAAAATTAATTGAATATATACATATAAAAAAAATCTAAACATGATAATATATATTCTTCACAAGTTATAAAATAATAATAAAAATAAAAATAAATTGAATATATACATATAAAAAAAATCTAAACATGATAATATACATTCTTCACAAGTTATAAAATAATAATAATAATAAAAATAAATTGAATATATACATATAAAAAATCTAAATATGATAATAAACATTCTTCATAATTCCATTTTTAGATTGAATAGTGATTACCGATGAAATATCAGGTAAGATCACGAGTTTATTGAGTTCTATCTCACCAAATTATATCGGTAAAACAGTTAAACAAAAATTTTAAATTTATTTATATTTTAAACTAATATAGTAACAAAATTTAATTAAAAATACTTTAAGGTTCACTTACTATTTGATACATAAAATAATGTATAATTGCTATAAAATACATGACTCAAACAACTAATACTCATAACTATACAATTATAATTGTGATACCATAAATACCCCTATGATTCCATACACTTTTAAACCACAAACCTTTAACCCCTCACCCACCCACCCACTGCTGGACCACCGCCGATCGGCCGCCGGACCTCCACCGGAATGCTGTTTGCACAATTTGGTTTGCATAATTTTGTTTTGCACATTTTACTTTGCACAATTTTACTTTGCACATTTTACTTTGCACAATTTTATTTTGCACAATTTCTTTTGCAAATTTTGTATTGCACATTTCATTTTAGGTATGCGCTATTTTCTTGCTCAAAAGTCAAATAACATTAGGTAAAATATATAAGTTCTTGACTTCTAAATTAAATCTCAACTAATATAATGTAAACTAAGTATATATGATCTCGACTTATATTTTTGCATATTTTGTTCTGCACATTTTATTTTTTTTTCACATTTTGTTTTGCACATTTTAGCTATTGTGAAAAAATATCTTCTTGCACATTCTATCTTTGTAGATATTTATCTTATTCCCGATTAGAAGAAGAAAAATCAAGAACTAAAATCCGTAATGATTAATTAATTTACTTAAAAGCTGGAAATTAAAAAAAAACCTCACTCAATGAAAACTAAAACCAACCAAAAAGTGATCAAAAACCTAAAAACACCTTCATATCCCAAAGCTGATGATGTGTCTGTTCCTGCTATAAACATATCCTGCAATTCAAGAAAATATTCTCATTTAGGCATTTTTTAACAAACACTTGTTGGGCACTAGATTTTCAAGAAAAATCAGAGCAATATCAAGTTACCAAAAGTACAGCCTTAACATGGCGGAGATCGAACTCAAATCCAGCTTCTTCAGAATCCAAAATGTTCATCATTGTATCCACGAAATCCTAATTCTGTTTATTTTCTTGCTCATTCCCAACATGATCATCGATAATCCTCCCTAGGAACCCATTGAATGTTTCGCTGAATTTCTTCATCCTCCGATTCAACCCCTGAAGATCCAGTGCCGCCATGAACGGAAAAAAAAAATCTCTAATATTGGGCAGCGCAGCCACCTATAATGTCTCAGCAATAACAGCTTTAAACCTATTCTCATCCAGATCCCTATCGCCATACTTCTTCCCAAACACCATCAAATAAGACAAATCCCCCATAAACCCCGTAACCCTCTCGACTTAATATCTTGCGACTCACCAAGCGGAGACTTCAGTAAGAATTTCCTGCTAAAATACCACCATACCATCAAAATCTACCTTCCAAGTACCATCAAAGTTGTAAACTCACACACTTAAGCTAAATTTTTCTATATATTTCTCATGATCACTGCCTCACAAATGCAAACACTACTATGCCATATGAAGATCAATGTTCAAAGCTGAAAATTTAACGTTAAATTCATTCAAACGATCTCTAGATTACATCTACAATTAAAATTATTTAATCTCGAAATAAACAGGTAAAAGCCCCAAATTAAATTATGATAGAAACGTAATAATACAAATTCTAGGAGAACTCCATTCCATTCCAGTGTAGTGTTGATGATGAATGAAAGAAAGAAAGTGCTTACTTTAGAGGAGTTGAAATACATCCAGAGGCGGAGTGAGATCCCGATCGATATGGAGTATGTTTTCGTCTGAAGGAACGAGGCATGGAATGGCATCAACAATTGGGTAAGCAATGACGAGCTAATCAGAGACGAGAGTATTGGTTTTAAATCAGATCTGCAATCTTCGGAGGTCGTCATGCTGGCAGCAAGATTTGCGGCGGAACTCGGCGACATCAACGACGAGGACGAGGACGGAGCGAGGAGAAATGTCGAACGACGAGACAGCGATGATGTGGCAGATCTACCAACAAACTGATAGCTGATCGCGATGACAACAAACTCCGGAAGGAAGCGATGGTGGCGTGGCATGGCGGATCTACCGACGCGGGTGAATTGGACGGAAGGGATTTATCCTTTTTTAATCGGAACAGTTTTAGCTGTGATTTGATGGGAGAATATTTATTTTCTTATTATTTTGAGGGTAATTTTGTCCCTTCGCAGCTAATTTGTGTATCTAACCATAATTTTCTTTTTCCATTGTATTTAAGAGTAAATAAGCTTAAAAGTGTGTATCCTTCAGTAATAAACCCATACTTTAATTAGCAATAAATTTTCTATTATATTTTAAATATTTATTATATTATTAATATGGGTATCAAATTAAAGATTTTGAAAAGACGAATAATTTGATATAATTTTTATTAATAATATAGATGTAAAAAGATAATTATAAACGTTTGAATTTTTTCATGAAAAGTAAATTTGTTATTAAGATAAAATTATAAAAAGAAAATAATGATTGGATGGTAATTAATGAAGAGAGATGATATGTGCCCTTCATTATTTTATATTAATACTTGTTAAACAAGTAACAAGTAGAAGAGATAGATAAGATTTGATAATCTAATGATCCACAATTAAAGAAAATTAATTTAACGGATGAAAATGATTCGGGTCATGTATAACCCCAAATCAGCTAAAAAATCCCCTAAATTTAAATAATAGGAATTTCACTTTTAAAAAAAAATTAAAATTTGAGTGTTTTTGCAATGTTTTAGATGGAAATGGCACGACCCTTTTAAAAACCAAAATCAAAATTTAAAAACCAAAACAACAATGCTAAGTTACTATACGTCAAAAAACCGATTTATGAGGGCGGAACCTAGTTGAATCGAAGTTGAGCCAAAATTGAGTCACGCGCTTAATTAACACCCCTGGGCCTGCCCTATCAGCTACGCTACACAATTCATAGAAAGAGGATCAACGATTTCATCCTTCTGAAACCCCAATACAAAACTTTGTATTCTGTACAAGTCAAACTTCATCTTTGCAGCAGATCAATCATGAGTGATGAAAAGAGGGACCCCCATTATCACCACGACCACCCACCCTACGGCACATTCCAGGGCGTCGCTAACTACCCTCCACCCACCGCTGTAGGCTTCCCGCAGCCTGTTCCTCCGCCGGGCATTTCCGGAGCTCCTCCCCCTCCCTCTCAGTATTACGCTCATGGTTATCAAGCTGTTCCGGGTATTTTCTTTGCTTGCTTATTCACACTTATAGATGTTGAATTTTACTGTTACCAATACTGAATTATGGTGTCTTATTATGTGATTTGTTTGGATCATTGGATAATTCAACATTATATCTGTCAATAGATCGGATAATAATCTCTCAGCCGTCTGTCAGAGTCCTTTTCCTTGATTGAATTCAGTTTAGGATCCTTTTGATTTCCTTTTCTGCCTTGATCAGCGGAGATGATATGGATCTCTACGTGTGTGTGATAGGGTTTTGGAAGGATTAATCTTTTCAACAAAAATTGGTCAACCTAAACCAGTTAATAAATCTTCCACTTAAAGGAAGTATCCTGAGGGAAGATAGAACCATTAGATTTGCATTTGAGATCTGGGGTTTTGTTTGCAGTACACTATGGTTTGATGGTTTATTTATCAAAAGTAAGGGCAAGAAAATGTCTTTCCCTTTGTCCAAAAATTATCTCATGCCATTTTTTCAGCTAATCAATTATGGAGTTAAATCTCTCCCTTAACTTTGTGGTTTGATGGATATTCATTTGATTGCAGGTTATGCTGTTGCTGAAGGAAGACCTGTAAGGGAGCGCCGTCTTCCTTGCTGTGGCATTGGCTTTGGCTGGTTCTTGTAAGGATAACCTTTTCAATTAGATCAAGCAATTACTTTTAGGAGTACTTGCATTTCCAAAATGCTGCTATGCTATTATCTGAATTAACATGTTTGAAATGATGATACTCTGTCTAATTCCAAAATTTTGTGATTATAATTCTCAAAAAAGAACAAGTTAGCATTGGTTGATTGTGCTTGTATATTGGATAGAGATCTTTATAACTGTCTAGTCGTGCTCAGACTCAGAAATTTGCAACTATGGAGCTTATTGGATGTACAGTTCACTATTTCAAATATTTTGATTAGTTCTTCGAATTTCTGGTGGCCCTTGTTCACTATTGCAAATACTTGTTTGCATGGTGTTTGTTATGAAGTTCACTTTTCAGAAATTGATTGCTGCCAAAGTTTTATTTGAGTATCTCCTATGACATGTCTAATGTGTTCTTGGAAGACTGTTCTTTCTACGTATTTTAATTTGTATGGATTTTATTATGTATGGATCTTATAGCTGTTTAGTCTAAATAATTTAACTATGTAAGAATATATTTAGTGATTTCAAGTGCTGATTGAAGAGCTACTCTATCTGTTGAAGGTTCATTATTGGATTTTTTCTTGCTGCGATTCCGTGGTACCTTGCAGTAGTGCTTTTAGTTTGTTCAAGAATTGATCCTCGTGAGAAACCAGGATATGTTGCTTCTACAATTGCTGTAAGTATTCTTCTTTTATCTTCTCAATTCACTTCAGAAATGTTGGAAATATTTTTATCTTTTGTTCTTTTCTGTGTCCCTGCTATAATTTATCTCTACGCATGATTAACATGGACACAATTCTTAAGGGATGCTTATTTTCAGTTTTAAAGCCGGTTTTAGATTTTTGGAATCCTGTACTTGTTCTAGTTAGGTAGGGATTTTAAAATTTAGTTTTATGTACCTTTAATACCTACCAATCCTTTGGCTTCTTTCTATATCCTCTCTTGTGCCTTCTCTTAAATTAAAGTTGATATATAGTTAAATATACTCTTGATAGCGCTCAAAACAAATAAATACTATTACTATTCAATATTCATTAGGATCTTAAAAATCCAACCCATTCAACCACCCTCTATATATTTTCTTTCCTCATATGGATTGCCTTTTTTCTTTGACCTATGTCTTACATTGAAGTTGATATGTAGTTAAATCCTAATCTATCAAAAGCTCAAAACAAATACTCCCTCTATCTCGCGTCATGTTTACGTATTACCAATTTGGGCGTCCCACTTCAATGTTTACATTTCTCCTTTTGGTGAATGGGAGTTCCACATCTGAAAACTAATATCCTAAATGTTCTACAATATTATATAATTTGCCATTGATTCAAATTTTAAGTTAGGGACAAAAGATTGAATGTACATTAAAATCTACTCATTACACATTAAGATACTATATTTCTTAATCTTCCTGCACAAAAAAAAAATGAAAAAAAAAAAAAATACAACGTAAAGATTACAATGGGACGGACGGAGTATATTATTACTATTCATTAGGATCTTCAAAACAAACGGTTTTGAAAATCGGTTCCTAAAATCCACCATAGACAAGAAGACAAACATCCCCTAAATGGTTATACAAGGTTTTACTTGGCTTTCAACAAATCTATTTCTGGATAACTTTTAGCACCTCTTCTTTGTCAGATTAATGATATGGTTTATTTGAAGTTTGAAGGATTGCTCTAAGCCTCTAACCCACTCTATATCTATAGTGGCTGTTTTTTTCTTACAAATATGATTTATTTTAGATACTTGAGATGTTGTTAACATGTCAATAATTCTTTTTCTACTTTCAAAATGTTGAGTATATGAATCTCTGTTTTAAAGATTGTTACACCTCTCCATTTTCGAAAGGCTTTTCACTGAATTTTTGTTAAGCTCTTGTATGTCCAAGATTTTTTCTGCTTTAAGCTAATAAACGAAATTGGGAGTAAGTCCTTCAATTGCTATATCCAGGGTTATTAGAACCAACCCTAGCCAAACAGTTTTAAATCTTGAACTCAGTTCAAGCTCTTACGTTCAAAATTCATCTCAATTCATTATAAAATTATTAAGCTCCACAGAAGCTGAAGCCTTGAGCATGGTTTGTAAATGGCTTGTTTGTCATGCTACACAAGCTCAGTTCAGCTCTGCTTGTTAAAAGATAATGTCTAATTATAATTTATAAATGAGCTCATTAATTATATGATTGAGCTCGAGAGCATTAAACATATAATTGCGCTTGAGCTAATATCTTTGGCATTTGAGCTGTACTATCTAAAGAACTTAATGGCTTGTTCAAGAGCACATTTGTGTTTGCTAACAAGCATGTGAATTGCCCAGTAGGTTTGTGAGCCTGCTGATGAGCCAAATAGTCATATATAAAGCTAGTCGAAAAAATATATAACATTGCAGCTTGAACTTGAGTTCTAGATAGGCTCTCTTAATTTATAACTACTGGTCCCGAGTGAGTTCGTGAATAGCTTGTGAGCAGCTTCCTCATTTAAGGCTTTAACCATACCTAAAATGTTGGTGTTATTAATTCTCTAACTTAAAATTAATGTTGGGCCTTAGGGATCTAAATTATGAGCTTGTAAGTATTAAAACCCTAACTTATAATCTAGAAAAATTAGCCACTCTACAGCCAATTTGCTGCTTGCATCTTATCACGAGGTACCAATCTTTGCAACTCTCAATATTATAGTCTTTGGCAGGCTGTTCTGGCTACAATTGCAATAGTCTTCGGGCTGACACATATTGATATGGACTGATGAATTACAACCAAAGGAATCATGGGCGGGGCACAGACACATCTGAAAAGCTATCTTGGTGTATATTTGAATTGAATATGATGTTGGTATAGTTATGATGTTGGAATTGACTGTGTATTCAGGGCTCAGCCATGCTTGTGTTGTATGTAATTGGAGTGTGTTATGGCTGTGTTCTATAATACTGTCAACTTTTATCTTGGAACTGATATATGTGAATTGTGAGTATTGACCATTCTGCTGCTCCATGGTTTGACTTATGTTCACTTTAATTCATTGAATTCCTCTCTCAAATATTCCCTTTTAGTTTGGTTTGACCTATAGTATAATTTAGGGAAAATAATTTTTTTCCCCCTAATTTTGAAATTGGTTCATTCATTTTCTCAGTTTTAAAATTAATTCATTAAATTTACAAAAATTGACTTTTTCTTGCATTGACCAGTTGTAGCGGATAAGTTAGCCGATTAACGTAACGTGGATTTCAATTTTTTTTTTAATTATAATAATGTGGTATATAATGCAAATAACATTTAAAAAATTTTATTCACCAACTTTTCATATTTTTGAAATTGATCCAAACAATTTTTTTGCTTTTTGAAACAAGGCTATTTAGAGCATCTCCATCCGTGCTTCAAAACACTAGTCTAGCGTAAAATCTCCCCTCCAGCATTGTGTTAAGCGTCATGCTAAACTAAAATTTTCTACAGTGTTGCGCAAATTTTACTACAGTATTTATCCATATATTTATGTGCCAATATATAAAATTACCTAAAATGAAGAGTGAAAAATTAATACCGACGATCATATAACTTAATTATGTTTATTAACTAATTGACATTTTTTGTACTCTATTGCCCCTCATTGTATTTTATCAATTTTACCAAGGGGGTGGTACACCCTTACCCAACCTACCCATCTCCGGCGGCAGCTTCGGCAAACTTTTCGGCGATGGCGCGGCGATCGGCGGCGGTGGCGACTGCGGCTCCGGCGAACTTTTCTGTGACGGCCGGCCTCCGGTGACGGCGTCGGCGGCCGCCTGTAGCCGACGGAGGGGTGGCCGGCCGCTGCGGTGGATGGGTGGGGGGTTTAGGGTTTGTTGTTTAGGGTTTAGGGTATATTAAGGTTTAGGGTTAATGTTGCAGGGTAATAGTGTTCAAAAAGTGTACATTAGATAAAATTGATAATTTCAAAACAAAAGTGTCGGTATTAATTTTGGATTTTAAAATTTATATAAAAAAACTTTTCTCTCTATATTTATCATATGGAGTATTATTATCTATTGATATTTATATTATTTATACATATATTTTTTTAATATTATATTAGATTATTATTTTAAATTTTAATTTTAATTCTATTAGATTGATTTATAATAATTTATTTAAATTTTAACTTATTTTTTTATTTTAAATAATCTATAAATTATAGAATATATATTAATAATAAAAATACTACATTTATAAAATTAATATTAGTAAATATAAAATTTTAATTTTATTAAATCCTAAATTAATATTAAATTAATCCTACAGTTTTATTCACTATTTTTTAATATTATAAATTAATATAAATCTAATTATTTTAATTTTATAGTAATAAATATTTTTATTATTATTATTTAGCTTGTTTAAAAATTTATATTACATCCATATTAATTTTAATTTATTTATACTAATTTATTTATCTAAATTATAATTTATATTAAATTAAAATGTTGATTAACTAAAATAAAAACATTGCATACAATATTTAAAAAGATAAATTACAAAATACTTAAAATCATAAAAGCACACTAAATTACATGAAAGATTAAAATCCTAAAACATAGATATATTACTTCAAATAATCACCAAGATTACTTCTGATCCCCCAATATCTTGAAAAAATCCACCAAACATGTTATAAGCACCTACTTGTGGTTGAACTTGTTCATTTTTTCCTTGCAAGATTTTTTCTTGTGCTTTTCAAAAGTTTTCACGTCGATGAGGATCTGCAATGGTTTCCAAATCTATCAGTAAAATTCTATTTTTCTCTGCCAATTTAGTTGATTCTGCTAGTTGCCTCTGTGATTCAGCCATTTGTTTTTGTGATTCAATTCTTTCCCTTTGCAACTCAATATCATGATCCCTTCGAGAAACCAAAGCCATCATTAACTCTTGAAGTTTGCCATTGTCTTGTTGAATTGACTTGAGATATTCAGTCATATTTTCATTTTTCTTTCTTTTTATTTTAGTCTTCTTCATGTTGTCGGGTCTTCGTGAAGAAGAACCACCACTAACATTTTCATCACTTAAATTAATAGAAAATGAAGATAATTCGAGATTTGATGGAATTGAAGATTCTTGTTCATCAGCTGAGTATTATACGAACTTTCGTGGATTGTCAGCAGAATACGACTTCAGATTTTTTATGATATGCCACACATCGCCAAACAAGAATGGCTCCTTACATTCCTGTGCATATAATGTTCTTGCCATATTTAACTACATGATAAATAAAAATATGTTATAAAAGAATAACACATATTGCATAAGGAAAAAAATACACAAGTTTCTCACTATATCATCCTCAGAAGCTCCACTTGGGTATTGTCTTTCGATTTGATCCACACACCATTTGAATTTCGCAGAAGTATTTTTTATTTTTTGCATATGATATTGGATTGATCGTTGATTGCGATTCGACATTATCAAACTTGGTTTGTTGTTGTTATACTCTTTGGTAATACGTTCTCAAAATTTGGATTTGCTTTGGCGGTTGCCAATTTTTGGATCTTCAAATATTTCTATCCAGCATCTGATGAGATGTTCGTCCTTATCATCGGTGTAATTAGAACTTCTATTCTTAGGCATTGTAGAGGGATATAGTAGAATTTTTTTTATGTGTGTATGTTTTTTTAATTGAGATTGGGTTTCAGTTGTGAAAACGTTATAATCTATCATCGTATTTATAGATGAATCTCATTGGAGGTTGAGTGGTTGAAAGTAAATGCATGTGACTGGTGGTTGCATGTGATTTTGAATAGAAAATACATGTGACTAGTTTTTGGTTGCATGTGATTGGGAATGGAGGATGCATATTGACTGGTGGTTGGATGCACTTGTCTTTAAATGTTGGATAGAATGCATGTGATTGGGAATGGAGGATGTGTATTGATTGGTGGTTGGATGCATGTGCCTTTAAATGTTGGACAGAATGCATGTGATTGGGAATGGAGGATGCGTATTGATTGGTGGTTGGATGCATGTGTCCTTAAATGTGGGACATAATATGAATTTGAATGGTTGTTGAATGTGATTTTGAATTTGACTTTGACTGGTGGTTGCATGTGACTTTGAATGGAGGATGCATGTGACTTTAGAATGTGAAATAGAGTGGTGGATGCATGTGACATTTGTGGTTGATTGGTAGTTGACAGGTTGGGTTGTATAAAATGATGTGTATCATTGTTATTTGCTCACATCGATTCTTTATTAACATTCTTACTTCATTTCATTATCCAGCATAAAATTCAATCATTCTTGAAAAAAAAATAATCATGAATCCCAATCATACTTCCTCACAAGACTCATCTGAAGATGAGTATGAACAAGTAATGGTTAGCTATGATGCAGAACAAATGTTGATAGATCAACAAATTCTACAATAATAATCTTGCAATAGCATACTTGCTCAACCAATCTGGCGATAGCACCCATGGAGGCGCAGTTCCTGGTCGCAGAACAATCCATCGTAATCGAGAAGAGGTAGCCCAATGTCTATTCAACGATTATTTTGCTGAAAATCCAAAATTTAATAAAATAATGTTTTGTAGGCATTTTAGAATGTCTCAATCCTTGTTTATTCGTATCGTTGATGCAGTAAAAATTATAATAATTACTTTGTGTAGTGAACTAATGCAGCTAGAACACTTGGATTATCTACACTTCAAAAGGCTACTGCTGTATTTCGTATATTGGCATATGCATTACTTGCCGATGCGACTGATAAATATATCAATATTGGAGAGTCTACTGCAATGAATGTGTGAAGAGATTTTGTTATGCTATTGTGGAGATATTCGGAGACCACTATTTAAGATCGCCTAATGCCAATGATATTGCTCGACTACTATACATTGAAAAATAATGTGGTTTTTTAGGAATATTAGGTAGTCTAGATTGTATGCATTTGAAATGGAAAAATTGTCCAACAGATTGGGCTGGACAATATTTTGGGCGTAGTGGGTCTCCAACTATTATTCTTGAAGCCATAGCTGATTATGATTTTTGGATATGGCATACATAATTTGGAATCCCCAGGTCTAATAATGATATTAATGTGTTAGAAAGGTCCCCTCTTTTTGCTAATCTTGCAAGAGGGGTTGCTCCTCCTACACATTATGTCATCCAAGGAAAAGAGTATAACATGGGGTATTATTTAGTTGATAATATCTACCCAAATAGTCAACTATTGTGCAAACTATTCGAGACCCCCGCTCTGCAAAAATGAGGCATTTTGCAATAAAACAAGAAGCATGTAGGAAGGACGAAGAACGTGCTTTTGGTGTTCTTCAAAGTCGATTCGCTATTGTGGCAAATCCAACTCATTTTTGGAGTAAAGAAGATTTACATAATATAATGAGTGCATGCATTATTATGCATAACATGATAATTGAGGATGAGTGGAATATTGATAGCCCAATTGAATCTGCAATGGAGGCACCGAATCTAAATATAGAGACTGTGGGTAATGAAAGCTTTGATTTTCAGATATTTCTTGCTCGGTATAGACAAATTATAGACAAGAACGTGCACCACGCACTTCGTAATGCATTGATCGACCATTTGTGGGAGAAGTATTTTAATTTTGAAAACTAAAAAAATTTGATGTTTTTAATTAGTATTTGTATTAAATTTTAGTGAGTCATGATTTTTAGATGTGTTATTGTATCATTAATTCCAAGTTTGCTCTTTATTTTTTTTATTATAAATAATTTATAAATTATAAAAATTTAATTTAAATACATTTGTTCTGCATATGGATTAATATAATTATTATATATAGGTTATTTGTTCTGCTATATTTAAATTAATATAATAAATACATAAATTAGTAAATTTACTAAATTTTAAATTAATTTAAGGCAAAAGCTCCTGTGTACCCGGGCACACGGAACACTTTCCGTGCGCCTTTAGAAATTTGTGCTAAATTGTATACCTTTTAGTATACAGATGTGTACCCTTTATTTTCTAAAGAAAAATCTGGGCGCACGAACAACACTCCGTGCGCCTTTAGAATTTTGTGTTAAATTGTATACCCTTTAGTATAAAAATGTGTACCCTTTATTTTCTAAAGAAAAAAAAATATTAATGAAAAGTGTATACCCTTTAGAACAAAATTGTGTACCTTTTAGTAATTAAAGTGTATACCCTTTAGACCAAATTAATGTACCCTTACCCATAATACAAAATTTCTAAAGGCGCACGGAATGTGTTCCGTGCGCCCGGGTGCACGCAAGCCTCACTCTTAATTTAATTATAAATATATAATTTATTCCCTCCGGCCACTTAGAAGGTAATCATTTACTTTTTGCACATGGATTAAGGAGTATTATTATTATTATATGTGTCGTGAGTAGTTGTATTAGAGAGAAGTGATATGCCATGTGGTGTACCTTTTTACAAAATAGGGAATATGAATACCTTTGAAGTGGACGCCCAAAATAATAAAATAGATACATTGTAAGTGGCCGAATGGAGTATTAAATTAAAATATCATATAAATATTAATTTAAAATTAATATAAAATAAAATATTCTTGGAATATTCTGTATAGTGTAAAAATTTAGTGCAAACTGATTTAACTGCTGGAGTTATATTGTAATTCTGCGCTAGAATAGAGTAATCTGCTGGAAATGACCTTAAGTTTATGAAATTTGATATTTTCGTCGTTTGACCGACTAGTGGGAGTATACTATTCGGTTATACTTACGTGATTTTCATTTTGCATTTTCTTTTTTAGTTATCATGAGACGTGACTTTTGACTTAAAATTTTAAAATATTCTAAATCTTTCACTTTTACCTGGGTTATGTGGAATTCTGATTCTTGGATACCTGCTATTTGAGAACACCCAATCTACACTACCATTTCACCCAATTGGCTTACAAATATAACCTCATTTATAAGCTCTGTACAGGCAATAAACTTTGCATGATGGTCTCCACTTATTCACTAATGTAAAAGTTGATTCGCAATCAGAACACTTAATTCACTTACAAATATAACCTAATTTACAAGCTCTATCTAAGCACTAGCCTTTGCATAATAGTCTCCACTCATTCATCAGTCTAAGAGTTGGTTCGTAATTGGGACTATTTCACAATCGAGACCTATATTGCCCCTTACATCGTCAAACATAACGAGTACGATATCCTCTAGTCAAAATATGGGCCCTATTAAAGGAGACATGTGAAAATTGTTTGTTTGTGAGGTGCTCAGCAATAAAAAATTTCACGAGTCGTCATACGCATTGTAGATTGATGAAGTGAGGTAGATCTAAATATTCATAAGGGAAGAAGATTTAAATTGGCTAAATGATTTTTTTTATTTAAGTGACATAATTGTGTTTGATGATATCATTGTTGTGAGAGGGAACCCACACATGACGCAATAGGGTTGTAGAGTAAAAAATTAAAAAAACAGATTTCGTAGAGAAGAAGTTTTTGATTTTTCATTTTCTAATGATCATCTGTAGCATGTTCAACTTCACACAGAGACTCTTCAAGCGTAATAGATAATCAGACACCAATTCATAAATAAGGTTGAAAGAAAATACACACTAATTCAAAGACTCAAAATTAACTTTTGAATTTCAACTGAATTTGAATGAGAAACAAGGCATTTAGGGAAAATGGAAATTGATTAAAAGTTTAATTAATTTTTGGTTCACATATTTGGTTGTTTAGTAATCAAAGAATTACTCCATTTAATAGTGGAATTAATAAAGAATTCGAGATTGCTTACTAATATCAAACAAGGCCTTTTCAAATAGAAGAGTAATAAAAAATATTGTTTACAATGAAGAGTAATTTTTCATTTAAAAGTGTAATAATTTATGTCTTTAAAAAGTAATTTTTCATGTACAACCTGATTCACATAAGTATTTTCCATCTTATAATTATATATTTAAAGATGTGATATTTGAAAATAATTAAATCAAATTATATAAATTATAAATAATTAAATTAATTTAAATAAACAATAATTTGACATGTCAGCTTTTCTTTTTAATTTAAGGGACAGCATTCAGAATGCCCTATTTGAACAATGATACATCAATTTTGCCCTAATATTGTAAAACTATCTATTTGCCCAGTTTTCATTCCATTCTCTGAACTATCCCCACCCACTTATACATGTCAGAATTTATTCCCTGATATTTTGAAAAAGTGGCGTTGAAAAAATAGTTATCACTTTTTACTCTTAGTAGGCGTTGAAATAGGAAAATTTTTTACTCATATATTTAAAATTTACAAATCAGATAAGAAATAGGGGTTTCTCTCTCTTTCGCACTCTCTCTCTATCTCACTCTCATCGGCGGACTCCACTCTGTCTCCCCCGCACTCTGTGATTGTACTTCCCGATGGATACACGGGCTCCCCCTCTCCTCACCGACTCACTCGTCCACAGTTCAGCCATCGTTGTTTGTCTTTCATCCTCTCATCCCCTTTCCACCGAGTTATAGTATGGGAGACCAGGTATTTTAATTTTTGGGAAATCAAAATTTTGCATTATGTAATAGAGTGATTATGCTACATTATTTATTTTATAAATATGCGTTTATAATTTTAGAGTTCTTGATATTTATTTGAATAAATTTTAAGTCATTATCTGATCTATGAAATTTGTGTCAAATAGATATGTTACATGTTTTATGAAATTCATGTAGTGTGTCCGCTGAGAAAATAGAGGGATATTTATATTTCCGTTGAATTAATTGTTCAATTTCATGTGTCTGGCATTAATTAATTGAAATATACATGTCCGCTTAACAAATTGCTTGAAATATGCATGTCCGTCGACTAAATAGCATAAATTATGCATGTCCGCCAATGAATTAGCTTGAAATATGCATGTCCGCCACTGATTGAAGTCTGTTTAATCTTGTCCGCCAAAATTTTTTCTATGAATAGGCCTATCCACAGAAAATTTTGCTATGAATTGGCGTGTCTGCCGAAAATTTTACTCTGAATCAACGTGTCCGTTAAAAATTAAACTTTGAATTGGCGTGTCCACCGATGAAATTTCTTTAATATGCATGTCCCCCGCTAAATTAAGACAATTTCATCTTGTCCGCTGATGAAATAGCTTTTAATTTACTTGTCCACCGATAATAAAGCCTTTAATTGTGTGTGTGGCGATGAAAATCCTTTGAATTTCCATGTCCGCTGAAAAAATAAACCTTAAATCGTGTTCCCGCCATTAAATTATATAAGTAATTGCGTGTCAGCTCGAAATGAAGCTTAATAAAGCTTGTCCATCAATTAACATTGCTTAAAACTCCGTGTCCTCCATTGAAAATCGAGTCTAAATTGTATGAATGATCATGTCTGCCTATGTAGTTGATTTTAAATAGCCCCTCCATCAGTGCATATGTTTATATATATAATTGAGAAGTAGTTTCGTTATATAAAATATATGTGGTACAATCTAATTAATTTAAGTAAAAGTAAAAGTAGACTTGAAAAAACACAAGTGTTGATAATTCGTTGAAACCAATTTACTATATAATTTATACTTTAATGTAATTAGGACCTATTTCTCAAAATTTTTAATTTGTTCTTAAAAGAATAATTGATTGATTTTAAGTTTACAATTATCCATAAAGGTAATCTATATAATCAAAATTCTATTTAAAATTATAATAAATTTTGTATAAGAATATATGAAATACTTGATTGAGCATGTTCGCCACTGAATAAATGCTTCTTTTGCATGTCCACCAATTTTTTGGGTCTAATTGTTCGTGTCTGCTAATGAAAAAGCTCTGAAATTACATGTCCGCCATGTTTGAAGCTTTGAAAGGCTGTCCGCTAATAAAATTATTTGGTTATTGCATCCTTGTTGGTAAATTAAGGCTTAATTTGAGTGTCCGCCTATAAAATTATTGGTACACGGCCCGTGTTCTGCACTCGGCACGGGTCGTGCTGCTGGACTCGGCTAGCCGTGTTGTGCTGTCTGCTTCACTGTTTTGGCTCGTTCTTCCTCGTTTCAACTCCGAATTGAGATCCGCTTTTTCCTATGCCTTCCTTATCATCTCTAGGTTTAAGCTCATTCACACACATTTCAATAAAAACACAAAACACAACCAAATATCACATAAATACGGATAAAAATATACGAAAACTCACATAAAAAGATACTAAAATCTAGGTGAAAATATCACTCATCACACCCCCAAACTTAATGTGTTGTGCGTCCCCGCACAATGAAAATAATAAACCAAGGAGAGTGATTTTCACCTAGGAAAAGACTAAACGAACATAAGTAACAACACATCAATAATAATAAGAATCACAATTTATGCTAAGTCATCCTACAACATTAGATTCATGACATGAAGAATTAACAAGTTCAATCACAAGAGAATATTAGTGTAATATAGTCTCTTTTTGATCCAAGCCTCACATAGATTATAAATGTCACTCAACACTCTTTAAAGTAAGGTAAATCAACACTCATTAATCGATTGACTCGACTCGCTATAAGCTTGCTCGTGGACTACATTCACAAACCACCAAAGTTTCCATTAGCGATCAAAAAGGTCTTTAATTTGGATGTAATGATAGGCTCTTTGGTAAGGTAGGAAGAATATAGGTAATAGTGACTAAACAAGTGTAAGTAATCGAAGAGATGATCAACTTCCTCAACTTCTCCACTTTTTTTTCTTCCTTTCTTGTCTTTGGTACTCACAAGCTCTACTCATCAACTTTCCTTGGATTTCTTGAGCTTCTTATGATTCATGCTTCCTTCTTTGGATTTTTAAGTACTTGAGCATATTATTGTTTCTTTGCTCATATTTCTTGTTTTGAGGTTGCATGTGCATTCTTCATTTTGCTCTTTTCATCATTTTTCTTATTTATTTACCATTTCCACTTTTTTTTTCTCATCAAACCTTACTAGCTACCATCTCCTCAATCACCCACACAAAGGGTATATATACATGGCTTAAGAAGGTAATCAAGGCTTGTAATGTGCTATATTCACAATAAAAAGGCTTAAAGGCTCAAAATGGTTAACTAGGGATGATGTACATGGTAGGAAAATATATGGCAATGACTATGAATAACAAGGATGGCCTAAGATCATTTCACTAATCTCTACAAATCGGGCTCGTTCATATAGTCCTTGAGCCAGTTCTAGCTTTTCAAACTCAATCGATCCACTCATGAAGGAAAATCATGTATGCACGGTTGAGGCTCAAATGCTCACAAGCTTATGCATTGGACCTTAAGAAACTTATTACACCACATTCATCTCAAAATTGAATAAGTTAAGTAAAACATGTCACAATTCGAAAGTGTAGAGATTCTTAATAATAACTTGTCATCACTTACTACCACAACATATCACCACTCATATTCAAAAATGACTCACAACCTCCCTAAACAAACCACCAAACATACCAAGACAAAAATAAAAAAACACACAAAACATAAAATAAAGACTCAACAAACAAGAAACAAAACAAAAACACATAACATGCAAAAACAACAATCACCATCATTAGAAAATGAAGCACATATTCAATCATCCATAACAATTTAAGCTCACAATCATCCCCATCCTTGATTGAAAATTAAAATCCTAAATTACGGAAGTAAACATCCCAAAACATAACACATGAAGTAGCATGCTAATCACATCACTCCAAATCAACATAAATTTATGCTAAGCAAATAGAAGAGATGAGATGTAAAGCTAACTCCCTTAGAAAGGCATTTGGTAGTGGAAATGGTTGGCACGGGCTTCCGGATTGAATGCAAAATGAATCTCGACTTGATCTCCGGGCTCAATTCGTGCTTCCACTACACTTCATTCATGCTCAACAAAACTATTAGCTCAACACTTTCATAAAAATATGGACTATCATGCACTTCAATCACCACCAATCATACCAAAATCAATCCCAAACTCATGAGAAAAATTTTAAAATTAGCCCAAAAATACGAAAAGTATATGCTTTCAAAACAAAGTACATCACACCACACCATATCCCCCCAAACTTAAATTGAAACAAGAGTTTCGAGGTAAGTTTGCAAAAAGTGGTGTGACTTACTATCACACTTCAAATCAAGCACTCTTCGTGTCTTCAATACGCGTATTCCTCACAAGCACAATCAACCTACATGCCAAAAATGCAAGAAAATATCAAATCCACAATCCTTATTGAAAGCACTAAATAAAGCAATAAAGATAATGATAGGTTGCCTCCCATCTAGCGCTAAGTTTAACGTCTTCAAGCCGGACGATAGTCTTTAGCTCATGGTGGTCTTGAATAGTCCTTAGGCACTATCATAGGTTTCTTCTTGAAGTAGTGCTGTGTGCTCTCCCGTTCAACCACTAGAACGGTTCCCTTCTTGTTAAATAGCTCAAGCAATTGTTCTCCGAAGGCGTTCTTCACAAGAAATGGCCCTTTCCACTTGTTCCACTTCTTCCATGGAGCTCTATGTGAATTTTGAACTTCAACCACATCCCCCGGTAAGAATTCGGGTATTGACAAGTGTTTGTGCCCTCTTGCAACCTTTTTCCTACAATCACCAAACAAATTTTTATCAATGAAATCATGGAAGTTCTTAAGAGAATTTGAAATTTCAATAGAATGAGAAGGTTTTGGCTTGTGGGGAGTAGAATCCATGATCTTAATTTCCGGAGGTTTCTTTTCTTCCATAAGGGCATAAATCTCATCATGGTTTTGAATCTTGACTTTCTCTACCATTTCTTCAAGAGCTTCAACAAATCTATCGAATTCCTCCGTCAACTGTTCTTTCAACTCTTTAGCTTTCACCCACTTGGGCACCCTTTCTCTCTTTTCCTTCATAACCTCATCAACCCCCAAACTATCCTCTTTTCGATCTTTAATGGCCATGCATAGATTCATTTCGGAGGTAGAAGGCTTGTTGTTCTCAACGGTGGATACAACTTGACTAACTTGGTGCTCAATGGAATCCAATCTAGCACCGAATGCTACTATTGTATTCATCATCATTTCACACAAGTTTTCAATTCGATCCATCCACGCTTCATTATACTTACTATCCTTCTCCATGCGCTCCATAATCTTTTCGATCAACTCATTTCTAAGCTTCTCTCTATAGTCAAGTTGGGCGGAATAAGAGGTGTTGGAGTCTTGAAAATCTCCCCATAGTTGTGGTTGATTTCCATCTTGATTTCTAGAAAAATTTCCTTGAAAACCATCTTCCACACCTTGAGGGTATACTTGATGATGCATTTGATGAGGAACTCCAAAATTCTCATAACCTTGTTGTTGGAATTGCATATCTTGTACTCCGTAATCCGGTTGCAAATTAGGCTCCCAATTTGGCATTTGAAATCCTTGAAAATTTCCTTGTGTGTTCATAGCGGAATGAACACTTCTATTTACCATATCTCGAAGATTCTCCATGTAGCTCATATTTTTGGGGTTGCTCTCCTTCTTCTTCCTTCTCAAGGTATGCACCTATAAAAGAAAGAAAAATTAGAACAAAATTTTCCAAAGCAAATATAAGATGCAAAAAAAAAAATGTCCTTATTAAGACCACTCATGAAGGAAAAACCATGTATGCACGGTTGAGGCTCAAATGCTCACAAGCTTATGCATTGGACCTTAAGAAACTTATTACACCACATTCATCTTAAAATTGAACAAGTTAAGTAAAACATGTCACAATTCGAAAGTGTAGAGATTCTTAATCATAACTTGTCATCACTTACTACCACAATATATCATCACTCATATTCAAAAATGACTCACAACCTCCCTAAACAAACCACCAAACATACCAAGACAAAAATAAGAAAACTCACAAAACATAAAATAAAGACTCAACAACAATAAACAACCAAAAACACATAACATGCAAAAACAAAAATCACCATCATTAACAATAAAGCACACATTCTATATCACCCATGATCAATTAAGCTCACAAGTATCCCCATCTTTGATTGAAAATTGAAATCCTAAATTACGGAAGTAAAAATCCCAAAACATAACACATGAAGTAGCATGCTAACCACATCACTCCAAATCAACATAAATTTATGCTAAGCAAATAGAAGAGATGAGATGTAAAGCGAACTCCCTTAGAAAGGCATTTGGTAGTGGAAATGGTTGACACGGGCTTCCGGATTGAATACAAAATGAATCTCGACTTGATCTCCGGGCTCAATTCGTGCTTCCACTACACTTCATTCATGCTCAACAACTCATCAAAAATATTAGCTCAACAATATCATTAAAAATATGGATTATCATGCACTTCAACACAACCAATCATACCAAAATCCAACCAATACTCATAAGAAAAATTCAAAATTATACGAAAAGTATATGCCTTCGAGCAAAGTAATTCACACCACGACATATCCCCCCAAACTTAAATTGAAAAAAGAGTTTCGAGGTAAGTTTGCAAAAAGTGGTGTGACTTACTATCACACTTCAAATCAAGCACTCTTCGTGTCTTCAATACGCATATTCCTCACAAGCACAATCAACCTACATGCCAAAAATGCAAGAAAATATCAAATCCACAATCCTTATTGAAAGCACTAAATAAAGCAATAAAGATAATGATGGGTTGCCTCCCATCTAGCGCTAAGTTTAATGTCTTCAAGCCGGACGATAGTCTTTAGCTCATGGTGGTCTTGAATAGTCCTTAGGCACTATCATAGGTTTCTTCTTGAAGTAGTGCCGTGTGCTCTCCTGTTCAACCACTAGAACGGTTCCCTTCTTGTTAAATAGCTCAAGCAATTGTTCTCCGAAGGCGTTCTTCACAAAAAATGGCCCTTTCCACTTGTTCCACTTCTTCCATGGAGCTCTATGTGAATTTTGAACTTCAACCACATCCCCCGGTAAGAATTCGGGCATTGACAAGTGTTTGTGCCCTCTTGCAACCTTTTTTCTACAATCACCAAACAAATTTTTATCAATGAAATCATGGAAGTTCTTAAGAGAATTTGAAATTTCAATATAATGAGAAGGTTTTGGCTTGTGGGGAGTAGAATCCATGATCTTAGTTTCCGGAGGTTTCTTTTCTTCCATAAGGGCATAAATCTCATCATGGTTTTGAATCTTGACTTTCTCTACCATTTCTTCAAGAGCTTCAACAAATCTATCGAATTCCTCCGTCAACTGTTCTTTCAACTCTTTAGCTTTCACCCACTTGGGCACCCTTTCTCTCTTTTCCTTCATAACCTCATCAACCCCCAAACTATCCTCTTTTCGATCTTTAATGGCCATGCATAGATTCGTTCCGGAGGTAGAAGGCTTGTTGTTGTCAACGGTGGATACAACTTGACTAACTTGGTGCTCAATGGAATCCAATATAGCACCGAATGCTGCCATTGTATTCATCATCATTTCACACAAGTTTTCGATTCGATCCATCCACGCTTCATTATACTTACTATCCTTCTCCATGCGCTCCATAATCTTTTCGATCAACTCATTTCTAAGCTTCTCTCTATAGTCAAGTTGGGCGGAATAAGAGGTGTTGGAGTCTTGAAAATCTCCCCATAGTTGTGGTTGATTTCCATCTTGATTTCTAGAAAAATTTCCTTGAAAACCATCTTCCACACCTTGAGGGTATACTTGATAATGCATTTGATGAGGAACTCCAAAATTCTCATAACCTTGTTGGAATTGCATATCTTGTACTCCGTAATCCGGTTGCAAATTAGGCTCCCAATTTGGCATTTGAAATCCTTGAAAATTTCCTTGTGTGTTCATAGCGGAATGAACACTTCTATTTACCATATCTCGAAGATTCTCCATGTAGCTCATATTTTTGGGGTTGCTCTCGTTCTTCTTCCTTCTCAAGGTATGCACCTATAAAAGAAAGAAAAATTAGAACAAAATTTTCCAAAGCAAATATAAGATGCAAAAAAAAAAAGTCCTTATTAAGACCATTCATGAAGGAAAAACCATGTATGCACGGTTGAGGCTCAAATGCTCACAAGCTTATGCATTGGACCTTAAGAAACTTATTACACCATATTCATCTCAAAATTGAACAAGTTAAGTAAAACATGTCACAATTCGAAAGTGTAGAGATTCTTAATCATAACTTGTCATCACTTACTACCACAATATATCATCACTCATATTCAAAAAATGACTCACAACCTCCCTAAACAAACCACCAAACATACCAAGACAAAAATAAGAAAACTCACAAAACATAAAATAAAGACTCAACAACAATAAACAACCAAAAACACATAACATGCAAAAACAAAAATCACCATCATTAACAATAAAGCACACATTCTATATCATCCATGATCAATTAAGCTCACAAGTATCCCCATCTTTGATTGAAAATTGAAATCCTAAATTACGGAAGTAAACATCCCAAAACATAACACATGAAGTAGCATGCTAATCACATCACTCTAAATCAACATAAATTTATGCTAAGCAAATAGAAGAGATGAGATGTAAAGCGAACTCCCTTAGAAAGGCATTTGGTAGTGGAAATGGTTGGCACGGGCTTCCGGATTGAATACAAAATGAATCTCGACTTGTTCTCCCGGCCCAATTCGTGCTTCCACTACACTTCATTCATGCTCAACAACTCATCAAAAATATTAGCTCAACAATATCATTAAAAATATGGATTATCATGCACTTCAACACAACCAATCATACCAAAATCCAACCAATACTCATAAGAAAAATTCAAAATTAGTTCAAAAATACGAAAAGTATATGCCTTCGAGCAAAGTAATTCACACCACGCCGTATCCCCCCAAACTTAAATTGAAACAAGAGTTTCGAGGTAAGTTTGCAAAAAGTGGTGTGACTTACTATCACACTTCAAATCAAGCCCTCTTCGTGTCTTCAATACGTGTATTCCTCACAAGCACAATCAACCTACATGCCAAAAATGCAAGAAAATATCAAATCCACAATCCTTATTGAAAGCACTAAATAAAGCAATAAAGATAATAATGGGTTGCCTCCCATCTAGCGCTAAGTTTAACGTCTTCAAGCCGGACGATAGTCTTTAGCTCATGGTGGTCTTGAATAGTCCTTAGGCACTATCATAGGTTTCTTCTTGAAGTAGTGCCATGTGCTCTACTGTTCAACCACTAGAACGGTTCCCTTCTTGTTAAATAGCTCAAGCAATTGTTCTCCGAAGGCGTTCTTCACAAGAAATGGCCCTTTCCACTTGTTCCACTTCTTCCATGGAGCTCTATGTGAATTTTGAACTTCAACCACATCCCCCGGTAAGAATTCGGGCATTGACAAGTGTTGGTGCCCTCTTGCAACCTTTTTCGTACAATCACCAGATAAATTTTTATCAATGAAATCATGGAAGTTCTTAAGAGAATTTGAAATTTCAATAGAATGAGAAGGTTTTGGCTTGTGGGGAGTAGAATCCATGATCTTAGTTTCCGGAGCTCCTCCCCCTCCCTCTCAGTATTACGCTCATGGTTATCAAGCTGTTCCGGGTATTTTCTTTGCTTGCTTATTCACACTTATAGATGTTGAATTTTACTGTTACCAATACTGAATTATGGTGTCTTATTATGTGATTTGTTTGGATCATTGGATAATTCAACATTATATCTGTCAATAGATCGGATAATAATCTCTCAGCCGTCTGTCAGAGTCCTTTTCCTTGATTGAATTCAGTTTAGGATCCTTTTGATTTCCTTTTCTGCCTTGATCAGCGGAGATGATATGGATCTCTACGTGTGTGTGATAGGGTTTTGGAAGGATTAATCTTTTCAACAAAAATTGGTCAACCTAAACCAGTTAATAAATCTTCCACTTAAAGGAAGTATCCTGAGGGAAGATAGAACCATTAGATTTGCATTTGAGATCTGGGGTTTTGTTTGCAGTACACTATGGTTTGATGGTTTATTTATCAAAAGTAAGGGCAAGAAAATGTCTTTCCCTTTGTCCAAAAATTATCTCATGCCATTTTTTCAGCTAATCAATTATGGAGTTAAATCTCTCCCTTAACTTTGTGGTTTGATGGATATTCATTTGATTGCAGGTTATGCTGTTGCTGAAGGAAGACCTGTAAGGGAGCGCCGTCTTCCTTGCTGTGGCATTGGCTTTGGCTGGTTCTTGTAAGGATAACCTTTTCAATTAGATCAAGCAATTACTTTTAGGAGTACTTGCATTTCCAAAATGCTGCTATGCTATTATCTGAATTAACATGTTTGAAATGATGATACTCTGTCTAATTCCAAAATTTTGTGATTATAATTCTCAAAAAAGAACAAGTTAGCATTGGTTGATTGTGCTTGTATATTGGATAGAGATCTTTATAACTGTCTAGTCGTGCTCAGACTCAGAAATTTGCAACTATGGAGCTTATTGGATGTACAGTTCACTATTTCAAATATTTTGATTAGTTCTTCGAATTTCTGGTGGCCCTTGTTCACTATTGCAAATACTTGTTTGCATGGTGTTTGTTATGAAGTTCACTTTTCAGAAATTGATTGCTGCCAAAGTTTTATTTGAGTATCTCCTATGACATGTCTAATGTGTTCTTGGAAGACTGTTCTTTCTACGTATTTTAATTTGTATGGATTTTATTATGTATGGATCTTATAGCTGTTTAGTCTAAATAATTTAACTATGTAAGAATATATTTAGTGATTTCAAGTGCTGATTGAAGAGCTACTCTATCTGTTGAAGGTTCATTATTGGATTTTTTCTTGCTGCGATTCCGTGGTACCTTGCAGTAGTGCTTTTAGTTTGTTCAAGAATTGATCCTCGTGAGAAACCAGGATATGTTGCTTCTACAATTGCTGTAAGTATTCTTCTTTTATCTTCTCAATTCACTTCAGAAATGTTGGAAATATTTTTATCTTTTGTTCTTTTCTGTGTCCCTGCTATAATTTATCTCTACGCATGATTAACATGGACACAATTCTTAAGGGATGCTTATTTTCAGTTTTAAAGCCGGTTTTAGATTTTTGGAATCCTGTACTTGTTCTAGTTAGGTAGGGATTTTAAAATTTAGTTTTATGTACCTTTAATACCTACCAATCCTTTGGCTTCTTTCTATATCCTCTCTTGTGCCTTCTCTTAAATTAAAGTTGATATATAGTTAAATATACTCTTGATAGCGCTCAAAACAAATAAATACTATTACTATTCAATATTCATTAGGATCTTAAAAATCCAACCCATTCAACCACCCTCTATATATTTTCTTTCCTCATATGGATTGCCTTTTTTCTTTGACCTATGTCTTACATTGAAGTTGATATGTAGTTAAATCCTAATCTATCAAAAGCTCAAAACAAATACTCCCTCTATCTCGCGTCATGTTTACGTATTACCAATTTGGGCGTCCCACTTCAATGTTTACATTTCTCCTTTTGGTGAATGGGAGTTCCACATCTGAAAACTAATATCCTAAATGTTCTACAATATTAAATAATTTGCCATTGATTCAAATTTTAAGTTAGGGACAAAAGATTGAATGTACATTAAAATCTACTCATTACACATTAAGATACTATATTTCTTAATCTTCCTGCACAAAAAAAAAATGAAAAAAAAAAAAATACAACGTAAAGATTACAATGGGACGGACGGAGTATATTATTACTATTCATTAGGATCTTCAAAACAAACGGTTTTGAAAATCGGTTCCTAAAATCCACCATAGACAAGAAGACAAACATCCCCTAAATGGTTATACAAGGTTTTACTTGGCTTTCAACAAATCTATTTCTGGATAACTTTTAGCACCTCTTCTTTGTCAGATTAATGATATGGTTTATTTGAAGTTTGAAGGATTGCTCTAAGCCTCTAACCCACTCTATATCTATAGTGGCTGTTTTTTTCTTACAAATATGATTTATTTTAGATACTTGAGATGTTGTTAACATGTCAATAATTCTTTTTCTACTTTCAAAATGTTGAGTATATGAATCTCTGTTTTAAAGATTGTTACACCTCTCCATTTTCGAAAGGCTTTTCACTGAATTTTTGTTAAGCTCTTGTATGTCCAAGATTTTTTCTGCTTTAAGCTAATAAACGAAATTGGGAGTAAGTCCTTCAATTGCTATATCCAGGGTTATTAGAACCAACCCTAGCCAAACAGTTTTAAATCTTGAACTCAGTTCAAGCTCTTACGTTCAAAATTCATCTCAATTCATTATAAAATTATTAAGCTCCACAGAAGCTGAAGCCTTGAGCATGGTTTGTAAATGGCTTGTTTGTCATGCTACACAAGCTCAGTTCAGCTCTGCTTGTTAAAAGATAATGTCTAATTATAATTTATAAATGAGCTCATTAATTATATGATTGAGCTCGAGAGCATTAAACATATAATTGCGCTTGAGCTAATATCTTTGGCATTTGAGCTGTACTATCTAAAGAACTTAATGGCTTGTTCAAGAGCACATTTGTGTTTGCTAACAAGCATGTGAATTGCCCAGTAGGTTTGTGAGCCTGCTGATGAGCCAAATAGTCATATATAAAGCTAGTCGAAAAAATATATAACATTGCAGCTTGAACTTGAGTTCTAGATAGGCTCTCTTAATTTATAACTACTGGTCCCGAGTGAGTTCGTGAATAGCTTGTGAGCAGCTTCCTCATTTAAGGCTTTAACCATACCTAAAATGTTGGTGTTATTAATTCTCTAACTTAAAATTAATGTTGGGCCTTAGGGATCTAAATTATGAGCTTGTAAGTATTAAAACCCTAACTTATAATCTAGAAAAATTAGCCACTCTACAGCCAATTTGCTGCTTGCATCTTATCACGAGGTACCAATCTTTGCAACTCTCAATATTATAGTCTTTGGCAGGCTGTTCTGGCTACAATTGCAATAGTCTTCGGGCTGACACATATTGATATGGACTGATGAATTACAACCAAAGGAATCATGGGCGGGGCACAGACACATCTGAAAAGCTATCTTGGTGTATATTTGAATTGAATATGATGTTGGTATAGTTATGATGTTGGAATTGACTGTGTATTCAGGGCTCAGCCATGCTTGTGTTGTATGTAATTGGAGTGTGTTATGGCTGTGTTCTATAATACTGTCAACTTTTATCTTGGAACTGATATATGTGAATTGTGAGTATTGACCATTCTGCTGCTCCATGGTTTGACTTATGTTCACTTTAATTCATTGAATTCCTCTCTCAAATATTCCCTTTTAGTTTGGTTTGACCTATAGTATAATTTAGGGAAAATAATTTTTTTCCCCCTAATTTTGAAATTGGTTCATTCATTTTCTCAGTTTTAAAATTAATTCATTAAATTTACAAAAATTGACTTTTTCTTGCATTGACCAGTTGTAGCGGATAAGTTAGCCGATTAACGTAACGTGGATTTCAATTTTTTTTTTAATTATAATAATGTGGTATATAATGCAAATAACATTTAAAAAATTTTATTCACCAACTTTTCATATTTTTGAAATTGATCCAAACAATTTTTTTGCTTTTTGAAACAAGGCTATTTAGAGCATCTCCATCCGTGCTTCAAAACACTAGTCTAGCGTAAAATCTCCCCTCCAGCATTGTGTTAAGCGTCATGCTAAACTAAAATTTTCTACAGTGTTGCGCAAATTTTACTACAGTATTTATCCATATATTTATGTGCCAATATATAAAATTACCTAAAATGAAGAGTGAAAAATTAATACCGACGATCATATAACTTAATTATGTTTATTAACTAATTGACATTTTTTGTACTCTATTGCCCCTCATTGTATTTTATCAATTTTACCAAGGGGGTGGTACACCCTTACCCAACCTACCCATCTCCGGCGGCAGCTTCGGCAAACTTTTCGGCGATGGCGCGGCGATCGGCGGCGGTGGCGACTGCGGCTCCGGCGAACTTTTCTGTGACGGCCGGCCTCCGGTGACGGCGTCGGCGGCCGCCTGTAGCCGACGGAGGGGTGGCCGGCCGCTGCGGTGGATGGGTGGGGGGTTTAGGGTTTGTTGTTTAGGGTTTAGGGTATATTAAGGTTTAGGGTTAATGTTGCAGGGTAATAGTGTTCAAAAAGTGTACATTAGATAAAATTGATAATTTCAAAACAAAAGTGTCGGTATTAATTTTGGATTTTAAAATTTATATAAAAAAACTTTTCTCTCTATATTTATCATATGGAGTATTATTATCTATTGATATTTATATTATTTATACATATATTTTTTTAATATTATATTAGATTATTATTTTAAATTTTAATTTTAATTCTATTAGATTGATTTATAATAATTTATTTAAATTTTAACTTATTTTTTTATTTTAAATAATCTATAAATTATAGAATATATATTAATAATAAAAATACTACATTTATAAAATTAATATTAGTAAATATAAAATTTTAATTTTATTAAATCCTAAATTAATATTAAATTAATCCTACAGTTTTATTCACTATTTTTTAATATTATAAATTAATATAAATCTAATTATTTTAATTTTATAGTAATAAATATTTTTATTATTATTATTTAGCTTGTTTAAAAATTTATATTACATCCATATTAATTTTAATTTATTTATACTAATTTATTTATCTAAATTATAATTTATATTAAATTAAAATGTTGATTAACTAAAATAAAAACATTGCATACAATATTTAAAAAGATAAATTACAAAATACTTAAAATCATAAAAGCACACTAAATTACATGAAAGATTAAAATCCTAAAACATAGATATATTACTTCAAATAATCACCAAGATTACTTCTGATCCCCCAATATCTTGAAAAAATCCACCAAACATGTTATAAGCACCTACTTGTGGTTGAACTTGTTCATTTTTTCCTTGCAAGATTTTTTCTTGTGCTTTTCAAAAGTTTTCACGTCGATGAGGATCTGCAATGGTTTCCAAATCTATCAGTAAAATTCTATTTTTCTCTGCCAATTTAGTTGATTCTGCTAGTTGCCTCTGTGATTCAGCCATTTGTTTTTGTGATTCAATTCTTTCCCTTTGCAACTCAATATCATGATCCCTTCGAGAAACCAAAGCCATCATTAACTCTTGAAGTTTGCCATTGTCTTGTTGAATTGACTTGAGATATTCAGTCATATTTTCATTTTTCTTTCTTTTTATTTTAGTCTTCTTCATGTTGTCGGGTCTTCGTGAAGAAGAACCACCACTAACATTTTCATCACTTAAATTAATAGAAAATGAAGATAATTCGAGATTTGATGGAATTGAAGATTCTTGTTCATCAGCTGAGTATTATACGAACTTTCGTGGATTGTCAGCAGAATACGACTTCAGATTTTTTATGATATGCCACACATCGCCAAACAAGAATGGCTCCTTACATTCCTGTGCATATAATGTTCTTGCCATATTTAACTACATGATAAATAAAAATATGTTATAAAAGAATAACACATATTGCATAAGGAAAAAAATACACAAGTTTCTCACTATATCATCCTCAGAAGCTCCACTTGGGTATTGTCTTTCGATTTGATCCACACACCATTTGAATTTCGCAGAAGTATTTTTTATTTTTTGCATATGATATTGGATTGATCGTTGATTGCGATTCGACATTATCAAACTTGGTTTGTTGTTGTTATACTCTTTGGTAATACGTTCTCAAAATTTGGATTTGCTTTGGCGGTTGCCAATTTTTGGATCTTCAAATATTTCTATCCAGCATCTGATGAGATGTTCGTCCTTATCATCGGTGTAATTAGAACTTCTATTCTTAGGCATTGTAGAGGGATATAGTAGAATTTTTTTTATGTGTGTATGTTTTTTTAATTGAGATTGGGTTTCAGTTGTGAAAACGTTATAATCTATCATCGTATTTATAGATGAATCTCATTGGAGGTTGAGTGGTTGAAAGTAAATGCATGTGACTGGTGGTTGCATGTGATTTTGAATAGAAAATACATGTGACTAGTTTTTGGTTGCATGTGATTGGGAATGGAGGATGCATATTGACTGGTGGTTGGATGCACTTGTCTTTAAATGTTGGATAGAATGCATGTGATTGGGAATGGAGGATGTGTATTGATTGGTGGTTGGATGCATGTGCCTTTAAATGTTGGACAGAATGCATGTGATTGGGAATGGAGGATGCGTATTGATTGGTGGTTGGATGCATGTGTCCTTAAATGTGGGACATAATATGAATTTGAATGGTTGTTGAATGTGATTTTGAATTTGACTTTGACTGGTGGTTGCATGTGACTTTGAATGGAGGATGCATGTGACTTTAGAATGTGAAATAGAGTGGTGGATGCATGTGACATTTGTGGTTGATTGGTAGTTGACAGGTTGGGTTGTATAAAATGATGTGTATCATTGTTATTTGCTCACATCGATTCTTTATTAACATTCTTACTTCATTTCATTATCCAGCATAAAATTCAATCATTCTTGAAAAAAAAATAATCATGAATCCCAATCATACTTCCTCACAAGACTCATCTGAAGATGAGTATGAACAAGTAATGGTTAGCTATGATGCAGAACAAATGTTGATAGATCAACAAATTC
Organism: Pogostemon cablin; assembly: GCA_023678885.1. NCBI lineage: Eukaryota > Viridiplantae > Streptophyta > Magnoliopsida > Lamiales > Lamiaceae > Pogostemon > Pogostemon cablin. Next base: position 31,229,752 of record CM042959.1, on the reverse strand, counting down.
TACAATAATAATCTTGCAATAGCATACTTGCTCAACCAATCTGGCGATAGCACCCATGGAGGCGCAGTTCCTGGTCGCAGAACAATCCATCGTAATCGAGAAGAGGTAGCCCAATGTCTATTCAACGATTATTTTGCTGAAAATCCAAAATTTAATAAAATAATGTTTTGTAGGCATTTTAGAATGTCTCAATCCTTGTTTATTCGTATCGTTGATGCAGTAAAAATTATAATAATTACTTTGTGTAGTGAACTAATGCAGCTAGAACACTTGGATTATCTACACTTCAAAAGGCTACTGCTGTATTTCGTATATTGGCATATGCATTACTTGCCGATGCGACTGATAAATATATCAATATTGGAGAGTCTACTGCAATGAATGTGTGAAGAGATTTTGTTATGCTATTGTGGAGATATTCGGAGACCACTATTTAAGATCGCCTAATGCCAATGATATTGCTCGACTACTATACATTGAAAAATAATGTGGTTTTTTAGGAATATTAGGTAGTCTAGATTGTATGCATTTGAAATGGAAAAATTGTCCAACAGATTGGGCTGGACAATATTTTGGGCGTAGTGGGTCTCCAACTATTATTCTTGAAGCCATAGCTGATTATGATTTTTGGATATGGCATACATAATTTGGAATCCCCAGGTCTAATAATGATATTAATGTGTTAGAAAGGTCCCCTCTTTTTGCTAATCTTGCAAGAGGGGTTGCTCCTCCTACACATTATGTCATCCAAGGAAAAGAGTATAACATGGGGTATTATTTAGTTGATAATATCTACCCAAATAGTCAACTATTGTGCAAACTATTCGAGACCCCCGCTCTGCAAAAATGAGGCATTTTGCAATAAAACAAGAAGCATGTAGGAAGGACGAAGAACGTGCTTTTGGTGTTCTTCAAAGTCGATTCGCTATTGTGGCAAATCCAACTCATTTTTGGAGTAAAGAAGATTTACATAATATAATGAGTGCATGCATTATTATGCATAACATGATAATTGAGGATGAGTGGAATATTGATAGCCCAATTGAATCTGCAATGGAGGCACCGAATCTAAATATAGAGACTGTGGGTAATGAAAGCTTTGATTTTCAGATATTTCTTGCTCGGTATAGACAAATTATAGACAAGAAGGTGCACCACGCACTTCGTAATGCATTGATCGACCATTTGTGGGAGAAGTATTTTAATTTTGAAAACTAAAAAAATTTGATGTTTTTAATTAGTATTTGTATTAAATTTTAGTGAGTCATGATTTTTAGATGTGTTATTGTATCATTAATTCCAAGTTTGCTCTTTATTTTTTTTATTATAAATAATTTATAAATTATAAAAATTTAATTTAAATACATTTGTTCTGCATATGGATTAATATAATTATTATATATAGGTTATTTGTTCTGCTATATTTAAATTAATATAATAAATACATAAATTAGTAAATTTACTAAATTTTAAATTAATTTAAGGCAAAAGCTCCTGTGTACCCGGGCACACGGAACACTTTCCGTGCGCCTTTAGAAATTTGTGCTAAATTGTATACCTTTTAGTATACAGATGTGTACCCTTTATTTTCTAAAGAAAAATCTGGGCGCACGAACAACACTCCGTGCGCCTTTAGAATTTTGTGTTAAATTGTATACCCTTTAGTATAAAAATGTGTACCCTTTATTTTCTAAAGAAAAAAAAATATTAATGAAAAGTGTATACCCTTTAGAACAAAATTGTGTACCTTTTAGTAATTAAAGTGTATACCCTTTAGACCAAATTAATGTACCCTTACCCATAATACAAAATTTCTAAAGGCGCACGGAATGTGTTCCGTGCGCCCGGGTGCACGCAAGCCTCACTCTTAATTTAATTATAAATATATAATTTATTCCCTCCGGCCACTTAGAAGGTAATCATTTACTTTTTGCACATGGATTAAGGAGTATTATTATTATTATATGTGTCGTGAGTAGTTGTATTAGAGAGAAGTGATATGCCATGTGGTGTACCTTTTTACAAAATAGGGAATATGAATACCTTTGAAGTGGACGCCCAAAATAATAAAATAGATACATTGTAAGTGGCCGAATGGAGTATTAAATTAAAATATCATATAAATATTAATTTAAAATTAATATAAAATAAAATATTCTTGGAATATTCTGTATAGTGTAAAAATTTAGTGCAAACTGATTTAACTGCTGGAGTTATATTGTAATTCTGCGCTAGAATAGAGTAATCTGCTGGAAATGACCTTAAGTTTATGAAATTTGATATTTTCGTCGTTTGACCGACTAGTGGGAGTATACTATTCGGTTATACTTACGTGATTTTCATTTTGCATTTTCTTTTTTAGTTATCATGAGACGTGACTTTTGACTTAAAATTTTAAAATATTCTAAATCTTTCACTTTTACCTGGGTTATGTGGAATTCTGATTCTTGGATACCTGCTATTTGAGAACACCCAATCTACACTACCATTTCACCCAATTGGCTTACAAATATAACCTCATTTATAAGCTCTGTACAGGCAATAAACTTTGCATGATGGTCTCCACTTATTCACTAATGTAAAAGTTGATTCGCAATCAGAACACTTAATTCACTTACAAATATAACCTAATTTACAAGCTCTATCTAAGCACTAGCCTTTGCATAATAGTCTCCACTCATTCATCAGTCTAAGAGTTGGTTCGTAATTGGGACTATTTCACAATCGAGACCTATATTGCCCCTTACATCGTCAAACATAACGAGTACGATATCCTCTAGTCAAAATATGGGCCCTATTAAAGGAGACATGTGAAAATTGTTTGTTTGTGAGGTGCTCAGCAATAAAAAATTTCACGAGTCGTCATACGCATTGTAGATTGATGAAGTGAGGTAGATCTAAATATTCATAAGGGAAGAAGATTTAAATTGGCTAAATGATTTTTTTTATTTAAGTGACATAATTGTGTTTGATGATATCATTGTTGTGAGAGGGAACCCACACATGACGCAATAGGGTTGTAGAGTAAAAAATTAAAAAAACAGATTTCGTAGAGAAGAAGTTTTTGATTTTTCATTTTCTAATGATCATCTGTAGCATGTTCAACTTCACACAGAGACTCTTCAAGCGTAATAGATAATCAGACACCAATTCATAAATAAGGTTGAAAGAAAATACACACTAATTCAAAGACTCAAAATTAACTTTTGAATTTCAACTGAATTTGAATGAGAAACAAGGCATTTAGGGAAAATGGAAATTGATTAAAAGTTTAATTAATTTTTGGTTCACATATTTGGTTGTTTAGTAATCAAAGAATTACTCCATTTAATAGTGGAATTAATAAAGAATTCGAGATTGCTTACTAATATCAAACAAGGCCTTTTCAAATAGAAGAGTAATAAAAAATATTGTTTACAATGAAGAGTAATTTTTCATTTAAAAGTGTAATAATTTATGTCTTTAAAAAGTAATTTTTCATGTACAACCTGATTCACATAAGTATTTTCCATCTTATAATTATATATTTAAAGATGTGATATTTGAAAATAATTAAATCAAATTATATAAATTATAAATAATTAAATTAATTTAAATAAACAATAATTTGACATGTCAGCTTTTCTTTTTAATTTAAGGGACAGCATTCAGAATGCCCTATTTGAACAATGATACATCAATTTTGCCCTAATATTGTAAAACTATCTATTTGCCCAGTTTTCATTCCATTCTCTGAACTATCCCCACCCACTTATACATGTCAGAATTTATTCCCTGATATTTTGAAAAAGTGGCGTTGAAAAAATAGTTATCACTTTTTACTCTTAGTAGGCGTTGAAATAGGAAAATTTTTTACTCATATATTTAAAATTTACAAATCAGATAAGAAATAGGGGTTTCTCTCTCTTTCGCACTCTCTCTCTATCTCACTCTCATCGGCGGACTCCACTCTGTCTCCCCCGCACTCTGTGATTGTACTTCCCGATGGATACACGGGCTCCCCCTCTCCTCACCGACTCACTCGTCCACAGTTCAGCCATCGTTGTTTGTCTTTCATCCTCTCATCCCCTTTCCACCGAGTTATAGTATGGGAGACCAGGTATTTTAATTTTTGGGAAATCAAAATTTTGCATTATGTAATAGAGTGATTATGCTACATTATTTATTTTATAAATATGCGTTTATAATTTTAGAGTTCTTGATATTTATTTGAATAAATTTTAAGTCATTATCTGATCTATGAAATTTGTGTCAAATAGATATGTTACATGTTTTATGAAATTCATGTAGTGTGTCCGCTGAGAAAATAGAGGGATATTTATATTTCCGTTGAATTAATTGTTCAATTTCATGTGTCTGGCATTAATTAATTGAAATATACATGTCCGCTTAACAAATTGCTTGAAATATGCATGTCCGTCGACTAAATAGCATAAATTATGCATGTCCGCCAATGAATTAGCTTGAAATATGCATGTCCGCCACTGATTGAAGTCTGTTTAATCTTGTCCGCCAAAATTTTTTCTATGAATAGGCCTATCCACAGAAAATTTTGCTATGAATTGGCGTGTCTGCCGAAAATTTTACTCTGAATCAACGTGTCCGTTAAAAATTAAACTTTGAATTGGCGTGTCCACCGATGAAATTTCTTTAATATGCATGTCCCCCGCTAAATTAAGACAATTTCATCTTGTCCGCTGATGAAATAGCTTTTAATTTACTTGTCCACCGATAATAAAGCCTTTAATTGTGTGTGTGGCGATGAAAATCCTTTGAATTTCCATGTCCGCTGAAAAAATAAACCTTAAATCGTGTTCCCGCCATTAAATTATATAAGTAATTGCGTGTCAGCTCGAAATGAAGCTTAATAAAGCTTGTCCATCAATTAACATTGCTTAAAACTCCGTGTCCTCCATTGAAAATCGAGTCTAAATTGTATGAATGATCATGTCTGCCTATGTAGTTGATTTTAAATAGCCCCTCCATCAGTGCATATGTTTATATATATAATTGAGAAGTAGTTTCGTTATATAAAATATATGTGGTACAATCTAATTAATTTAAGTAAAAGTAAAAGTAGACTTGAAAAAACACAAGTGTTGATAATTCGTTGAAACCAATTTACTATATAATTTATACTTTAATGTAATTAGGACCTATTTCTCAAAATTTTTAATTTGTTCTTAAAAGAATAATTGATTGATTTTAAGTTTACAATTATCCATAAAGGTAATCTATATAATCAAAATTCTATTTAAAATTATAATAAATTTTGTATAAGAATATATGAAATACTTGATTGAGCATGTTCGCCACTGAATAAATGCTTCTTTTGCATGTCCACCAATTTTTTGGGTCTAATTGTTCGTGTCTGCTAATGAAAAAGCTCTGAAATTACATGTCCGCCATGTTTGAAGCTTTGAAAGGCTGTCCGCTAATAAAATTATTTGGTTATTGCATCCTTGTTGGTAAATTAAGGCTTAATTTGAGTGTCCGCCTATAAAATTATTGGTACACGGCCCGTGTTCTGCACTCGGCACGGGTCGTGCTGCTGGACTCGGCTAGCCGTGTTGTGCTGTCTGCTTCACTGTTTTGGCTCGTTCTTCCTCGTTTCAACTCCGAATTGAGATCCGCTTTTTCCTATGCCTTCCTTATCATCTCTAGGTTTAAGCTCATTCACACACATTTCAATAAAAACACAAAACACAACCAAATATCACATAAATACGGATAAAAATATACGAAAACTCACATAAAAAGATACTAAAATCTAGGTGAAAATATCACTCATCACACCCCCAAACTTAATGTGTTGTGCGTCCCCGCACAATGAAAATAATAAACCAAGGAGAGTGATTTTCACCTAGGAAAAGACTAAACGAACATAAGTAACAACACATCAATAATAATAAGAATCACAATTTATGCTAAGTCATCCTACAACATTAGATTCATGACATGAAGAATTAACAAGTTCAATCACAAGAGAATATTAGTGTAATATAGTCTCTTTTTGATCCAAGCCTCACATAGATTATAAATGTCACTCAACACTCTTTAAAGTAAGGTAAATCAACACTCATTAATCGATTGACTCGACTCGCTATAAGCTTGCTCGTGGACTACATTCACAAACCACCAAAGTTTCCATTAGCGATCAAAAAGGTCTTTAATTTGGATGTAATGATAGGCTCTTTGGTAAGGTAGGAAGAATATAGGTAATAGTGACTAAACAAGTGTAAGTAATCGAAGAGATGATCAACTTCCTCAACTTCTCCACTTTTTTTTCTTCCTTTCTTGTCTTTGGTACTCACAAGCTCTACTCATCAACTTTCCTTGGATTTCTTGAGCTTCTTATGATTCATGCTTCCTTCTTTGGATTTTTAAGTACTTGAGCATATTATTGTTTCTTTGCTCATATTTCTTGTTTTGAGGTTGCATGTGCATTCTTCATTTTGCTCTTTTCATCATTTTTCTTATTTATTTACCATTTCCACTTTTTTTTTCTCATCAAACCTTACTAGCTACCATCTCCTCAATCACCCACACAAAGGGTATATATACATGGCTTAAGAAGGTAATCAAGGCTTGTAATGTGCTATATTCACAATAAAAAGGCTTAAAGGCTCAAAATGGTTAACTAGGGATGATGTACATGGTAGGAAAATATATGGCAATGACTATGAATAACAAGGATGGCCTAAGATCATTTCACTAATCTCTACAAATCGGGCTCGTTCATATAGTCCTTGAGCCAGTTCTAGCTTTTCAAACTCAATCGATCCACTCATGAAGGAAAATCATGTATGCACGGTTGAGGCTCAAATGCTCACAAGCTTATGCATTGGACCTTAAGAAACTTATTACACCACATTCATCTCAAAATTGAATAAGTTAAGTAAAACATGTCACAATTCGAAAGTGTAGAGATTCTTAATAATAACTTGTCATCACTTACTACCACAACATATCACCACTCATATTCAAAAATGACTCACAACCTCCCTAAACAAACCACCAAACATACCAAGACAAAAATAAAAAAACACACAAAACATAAAATAAAGACTCAACAAACAAGAAACAAAACAAAAACACATAACATGCAAAAACAACAATCACCATCATTAGAAAATGAAGCACATATTCAATCATCCATAACAATTTAAGCTCACAATCATCCCCATCCTTGATTGAAAATTAAAATCCTAAATTACGGAAGTAAACATCCCAAAACATAACACATGAAGTAGCATGCTAATCACATCACTCCAAATCAACATAAATTTATGCTAAGCAAATAGAAGAGATGAGATGTAAAGCTAACTCCCTTAGAAAGGCATTTGGTAGTGGAAATGGTTGGCACGGGCTTCCGGATTGAATGCAAAATGAATCTCGACTTGATCTCCGGGCTCAATTCGTGCTTCCACTACACTTCATTCATGCTCAACAAAACTATTAGCTCAACACTTTCATAAAAATATGGACTATCATGCACTTCAATCACCACCAATCATACCAAAATCAATCCCAAACTCATGAGAAAAATTTTAAAATTAGCCAAAAAATACGAAAAGTATATGCTTTCAAAACAAAGTACATCACACCACACCATATCCCCCCAAACTTAAATTGAAACAAGAGTTTCGAGGTAAGTTTGCAAAAAGTGGTGTGACTTACTATCACACTTCAAATCAAGCACTCTTCGTGTCTTCAATACGCGTATTCCTCACAAGCACAATCAACCTACATGCCAAAAATGCAAGAAAATATCAAATCCACAATCCTTATTGAAAGCACTAAATAAAGCAATAAAGATAATGATAGGTTGCCTCCCATCTAGCGCTAAGTTTAACGTCTTCAAGCCGGACGATAGTCTTTAGCTCATGGTGGTCTTGAATAGTCCTTAGGCACTATCATAGGTTTCTTCTTGAAGTAGTGCTGTGTGCTCTCCCGTTCAACCACTAGAACGGTTCCCTTCTTGTTAAATAGCTCAAGCAATTGTTCTCCGAAGGCGTTCTTCACAAGAAATGGCCCTTTCCACTTGTTCCACTTCTTCCATGGAGCTCTATGTGAATTTTGAACTTCAACCACATCCCCCGGTAAGAATTCGGGTATTGACAAGTGTTTGTGCCCTCTTGCAACCTTTTTCCTACAATCACCAAACAAATTTTTATCAATGAAATCATGGAAGTTCTTAAGAGAATTTGAAATTTCAATAGAATGAGAAGGTTTTAGCTTGTGGGGAGTAGAATCCATGATCTTAATTTCCGGAGGTTTCTTTTCTTCCATAAGGGCATAAATCTCATCATGGTTTTGAATCTTGACTTTCTCTACCATTTCTTCAAGAGCTTCAACAAATCTATCGAATTCCTCCGTCAACTGTTCTTTCAACTCTTTAGCTTTCACCCACTTGGGCACCCTTTCTCTCTTTTCCTTCATAACCTCATCAACCCCCAAACTATCCTCTTTTCGATCTTTAATGGCCATGCATAGATTCATTTCGGAGGTAGAAGGCTTGTTGTTCTCAACGGTGGATACAACTTGACTAACTTGGTGCTCAATGGAATCCAATCTAGCACCGAATGCTACTATTGTATTCATCATCATTTCACACAAGTTTTCAATTCGATCCATCCACGCTTCATTATACTTACTATCCTTCTCCATGCGCTCCATAATCTTTTCGATCAACTCATTTCTAAGCTTCTCTCTATAGTCAAGTTGGGCGGAATAAGAGGTGTTGGAGTCTTGAAAATCTCCCCATAGTTGTGGTTGATTTCCATCTTGATTTCTAGAAAAATTTCCTTGAAAACCATCTTCCACACCTTGAGGGTATACTTGATGATGCATTTGATGAGGAACTCCAAAATTCTCATAACCTTGTTGTTGGAATTGCATATCTTGTACTCCGTAATCCGGTTGCAAATTAGGCTCCCAATTTGGCATTTGAAATCCTTGAAAATTTCCTTGTGTGTTCATAGCGGAATGAACACTTCTATTTACCATATCTCGAAGATTCTCCATGTAGCTCATATTTTTGGGGTTGCTCTCCTTCTTCTTCCTTCTCAAGGTATGCACCTATAAAAGAAAGAAAAATTAGAACAAAATTTTCCAAAGCAAATATAAGATGCAAAAAAAAAATGTCCTTATTAAGACCACTCATGAAGGAAAAACCATGTATGCACGGTTGAGGCTCAAATGCTCACAAGCTTATGCATTGGACCTTAAGAAACTTATTACACCACATTCATCTTAAAATTGAACAAGTTAAGTAAAACATGTCACAATTCGAAAGTGTAGAGATTCTTAATCATAACTTGTCATCACTTACTACCACAATATATCATCACTCATATTCAAAAATGACTCACAACCTCCCTAAACAAACCACCAAACATACCAAGACAAAAATAAGAAAACTCACAAAACATAAAATAAAGACTCAACAACAATAAACAACCAAAAACACATAACATGCAAAAACAAAAATCACCATCATTAACAATAAAGCACACATTCTATATCACCCATGATCAATTAAGCTCACAAGTATCCCCATCTTTGATTGAAAATTGAAATCCTAAATTACGGAAGTAAAAATCCCAAAACATAACACATGAAGTAGCATGCTAATCACATCACTCCAAATCAACATAAATTTATGCTAAGCAAATAGAAGAGATGAGATGTAAAGCGAACTCCCTTAGAAAGGCATTTGATAGTGGAAATGGTTGACACGGGCTTCCGGATTGAATACAAAATGAATCTCGACTTGATCTCCGGGCTCAATTCGTGCTTCCACTACACTTCATTCATGCTCAACAACTCATCAAAAATATTAGCTCAACAATATCATTAAAAATATGGATTATCATGCACTTCAACACAACCAATCATACCAAAATCCAACCAATACTCATAAGAAAAATTCAAAATTATACGAAAAGTATATGCCTTCGAGCAAAGTAATTCACACCACGACATATCCCCCCAAACTTAAATTGAAAAAAGAGTTTCGAGGTAAGTTTGCAAAAAGTGGTGTGACTTACTATCACACTTCAAATCAAGCACTCTTCGTGTCTTCAATACGCATATTCCTCACAAGCACAATCAACCTACATGCCAAAAATGCAAGAAAATATCAAATCCACAATCCTTATTGAAAGCACTAAATAAAGCAATAAAGATAATGATGGGTTGCCTCCCATCTAGCGCTAAGTTTAATGTCTTCAAGCCGGACGATAGTCTTTAGCTCATGGTGGTCTTGAATAGTCCTTAGGCACTATCATAGGTTTCTTCTTGAAGTAGTGCCGTGTGCTCTCCTGTTCAACCACTAGAACGGTTCCCTTCTTGTTAAATAGCTCAAGCAATTGTTCTCCGAAGGCGTTCTTCACAAAAAATGGCCCTTTCCACTTGTTCCACTTCTTCCATGGAGCTCTATGTGAATTTTGAACTTCAACCACATCCCCCGGTAAGAATTCGGGCATTGACAAGTGTTTGTGCCCTCTTGCAACCTTTTTTCTACAATCACCAAACAAATTTTTATCAATGAAATCATGGAAGTTCTTAAGAGAATTTGAAATTTCAATATAATGAGAAGGTTTTGGCTTGTGGGGAGTAGAATCCATGATCTTAGTTTCCGGAGGTTTCTTTTCTTCCATAAGGGCATAAATCTCATCATGGTTTTGAATCTTGACTTTCTCTACCATTTCTTCAAGAGCTTCAACAAATCTATCGAATTCCTCCGTCAACTGTTCTTTCAACTCTTTAGCTTTCACCCACTTGGGCACCCTTTCTCTCTTTTCCTTCATAACCTCATCAACCCCCAAACTATCCTCTTTTCGATCTTTAATGGCCATGCATAGATTCGTTCCGGAGGTAGAAGGCTTGTTGTTGTCAACGGTGGATACAACTTGACTAACTTGGTGCTCAATGGAATCCAATATAGCACCGAATGCTGCCATTGTATTCATCATCATTTCACACAAGTTTTCGATTCGATCCATCCACGCTTCATTATACTTACTATCCTTCTCCATGCGCTCCATAATCTTTTCGATCAACTCATTTCTAAGCTTCTCTCTATAGTCAAGTTGGGCGGAATAAGAGGTGTTGGAGTCTTGAAAATCTCCCCATAGTTGTGGTTGATTTCCATCTTGATTTCTAGAAAAATTTCCTTGAAAACCATCTTCCACACCTTGAGGGTATACTTGATAATGCATTTGATGAGGAACTCCAAAATTCTCATAACCTTGTTGGAATTGCATATCTTGTACTCCGTAATCCGGTTGCAAATTAGGCTCCCAATTTGGCATTTGAAATCCTTGAAAATTTCCTTGTGTGTTCATAGCGGAATGAACACTTCTATTTACCATATCTCGAAGATTCTCCATGTAGCTCATATTTTTGGGGTTGCTCTCCTTCTTCTTCCTTCTCAAGGTATGCACCTATAAAAGAAAGAAAAATTAGAACAAAATTTTCCAAAGCAAATATAAGATGCAAAAAAAAAAAGTCCTTATTAAGACCATTCATGAAGGAAAAACCATGTATGCACGGTTGAGGCTCAAATGCTCACAAGCTTATGCATTGGACCTTAAGAAACTTATTACACCATATTCATCTCAAAATTGAACAAGTTAAGTAAAACATGTCACAATTCGAAAGTGTAGAGATTCTTAATCATAACTTGTCATCACTTACTACCACAATATATCATCACTCATATTCAAAAAATGACTCACAACCTCCCTAAACAAACCACCAAACATACCAAGACAAAAATAAGAAAACTCACAAAACATAAAATAAAGACTCAACAACAATAAACAACCAAAAACACATAACATGCAAAAACAAAAATCACCATCATTAACAATAAAGCACACATTCTATATCATCCATGATCAATTAAGCTCACAAGTATCCCCATCTTTGATTGAAAATTGAAATCCTAAATTACGGAAGTAAACATCCCAAAACATAACACATGAAGTAGCATGCTAATCACATCACTCTAAATCAACATAAATTTATGCTAAGCAAATAGAAGAGATGAGATGTAAAGCGAACTCCCTTAGAAAGGCATTTGGTAGTGGAAATGGTTGGCACGGGCTTCCGGATTGAATACAAAATGAATCTCGACTTGTTCTCCCGGCCCAATTCGTGCTTCCACTACACTTCATTCATGCTCAACAACTCATCAAAAATATTAGCTCAACAATATCATTAAAAATATGGATTATCATGCACTTCAACACAACCAATCATACCAAAATCCAACCAATACTCATAAGAAAAATTCAAAATTAGTTCAAAAATACGAAAAGTATATGCCTTCGAGCAAAGTAATTCACACCACGCCGTATCCCCCCAAACTTAAATTGAAACAAGAGTTTCGAGGTAAGTTTGCAAAAAGTGGTGTGACTTACTATCACACTTCAAATCAAGCCCTCTTCGTGTCTTCAATACGTGTATTCCTCACAAGCACAATCAACCTACATGCCAAAAATGCAAGAAAATATCAAATCCACAATCCTTATTGAAAGCACTAAATAAAGCAATAAAGATAATAATGGGTTGCCTCCCATCTAGCGCTAAGTTTAACGTCTTCAAGCCGGACGATAGTCTTTAGCTCATGGTGGTCTTGAATAGTCCTTAGGCACTATCATAGGTTTCTTCTTGAAGTAGTGCCATGTGCTCTACTGTTCAACCACTAGAACGGTTCCCTTCTTGTTAAATAGCTCAAGCAATTGTTCTCCGAAGGCGTTCTTCACAAGAAATGGCCCTTTCCACTTGTTCCACTTCTTCCATGGAGCTCTATGTGAATTTTGAACTTCAACCACATCCCCCGGTAAGAATTCGGGCATTGACAAGTGTTGGTGCCCTCTTGCAACCTTTTTCGTACAATCACCAGATAAATTTTTATCAATGAAATCATGGAAGTTCTTAAGAGAATTTGAAATTTCAATAGAATGAGAAGGTTTTGGCTTGTGGGGAGTAGAATCCATGATCTTAGTTTCCGGAGGTTTCTTTTCTTCCATAATGGCATGAATCTCTTTTTGATTTTGAATCTTGACTTTCTCTACCATCTCTTCAAGAGACTCGACAAATCTATCGAATTCCCCCTTCAACTCTTCTTTCAACTCTTTAGCTTTCACCCACTTAGGCATCCTTTCTCTTCTTTCCTTTATAACCTCATCTACCCCCAAACTAGTCTCGTTCTGATCCTTAATGACCGTGCATTCACTTTTCGTTCCGGAGGTAGAAGGCTTGTTGTTCTCTTCTTGAAGTTTCTCCATGGTGGACACTATTTGACTTACTTGGTGCTCCAATGAATCCAACTTAACATTGAATGCTACCATTGTATTCATCATCATTTCACACAAGTTTCCGATTCTATCAATCCACGCTTGATTAGACTTCCTCCCCTCTTCCATACGCTCCATTATTTTTTCAATCAACTCATCTCTAAGCTTCTCTTGGTAGTCACGTTGGGCGGAATAAGAGGTGTTGGAGTCTTGAAAATTTCCCCATAGTTGTGGTTGATTTTCTTCTTGATTTTTAGAAAAATTTCCTTGAAACACATCTTCCACACCTTGAGGGTATACTTGATGATGCATTTGATGAGGAACTTCAAAATTCTCATAACCTTGTTGTTGGAATTGCATATTTTGTACTCCAAAATCCGGTTGCAAATTAGGCTCCCAATTTGGCATTTGAAATCCTTGAAAATTTCCTTGTGTGTTCATAGCGGAATGAACACTTCTATTCACCATATCTCGAAGAATATCCATGTAGCTCATATTTTTGGGGTTGCTCTCCTTCTTCTTCCTTCTCAAGGTATGCACCTATAAAAGAAAAAAAAATTAGAACAAAATTTTCCAAAGCAAATATAAGATGCAAAAAAAAAATGTCCTTATTAAGACCACTCTAAACAATCCTTTGTCAAACTACTAGTGACCGTTACCTCCCCGGCAACGGCGCCATTTGATTAGTCATAATATAGTGGGCATGACCAATTAAAGAAATTATCGAACCACAGGGAGAAAGGTACTAGAGTTTAAGCGATCTCAAGTTTATCGTGATTTTATAAGGACGACGGAAGAGAGGATATGATGCAAATAAACGCAATTACACTAATGAAATAAATCAAGATAAAATGAATGCAAAGATAAAAGGGTTCCAAATGATGCAAGGATGAGATTAACAACAATCATGGCATAGATAATTAAGTAATCATGCAATTAATTCTAAATTCTCATGGACAAGGTATAGAAGTGATCACTAATTCCACGTAAACTCTCTCTCGAGATGGATAGGATGTAGGCCCTCAACAAGACTCCTAAAAGCACATAGGATCGAGACCATAGCAAACACCTCCCACTAGGTACTAATTACTCTATGAGTTCCCTAATTAGGTATTAAATCATAGGCAATATTCCCTTTTAAGGTACTATGAATTTACTAATGGCTTGGTTCTCCTCACCTAATCAACCAATCTCTTGATTAAGCTAATCAAATGTTCTATCAAAGGGTTCTAAATCTAGAAGGATATCTCTATCTCATTCTAAATTAATGCACATGAAGTGTATGATGAAATGATTCAATGAACTATCCTAAACACATAATTGATTTCTCAATCTAATCACATGCCCATGACAATTAATCACACAAATCATTATATACATCAAGCAATCAACAATCAATGATAGAAATAACACAAAGCCCATTCAAGATTAAAATCAATTTGCATAAAAACTAAATTATCCAACACCAATCATGGAGCTAATCTCACAAAGGAGATTAGCCTCTCATAGTTACAAGAAATTCAACATAGACATTAAAATCCTTACAAACCATGATCAATCTATAAAGAAATGCACAAAAATTAGAATTAGATTCCCCCTTTGAAGTGCTTCAATTGAGATCTCCTTCTTCTTCTTGTGATCTCACTCTCCCTTGCTTCCTTGATCACTTGGATGGTGGATTTGATGGAGGGGATCAAGTGTAGATGGGTGGATGAAGAATGGATGAAGATAAAGGTGAAAAATGGAGGAAATGGTGTGTGATCTATGTGAACAGTCGAAACCCTGGCCAAAATCTGATCCAAAATTGAAGTATTGGGTATTTATACCCCTTGGGAAGCTTCTAGAAGGATTCTGATTTTTTTACAGAATTTACACCTACACGGCTCGTGCTCTGCACACGGCCACAGGGGTGGCCGTGTTGTGTAATCTGGTGTCCGCGCACGGCTTTCGTTACAGGCCCGTGTTTGGTACATGGCCCGTGTTTCTGCACTGGACACGGGTCATGTTTCCGGGCTCGGCTGGCCGTGTTGTGGTGTCTGCTTCACTGTTTTGGCTCGTTCTTCCTCGTTTCAACTCTGAATTGAGATACGCTTTTTCCTATGCCTTCCTTATCATCTCTAGCATCCAATAAAAAGTGAAAATCGTAGGTTTAATCTCATTCACACACATTTCAATAAAAACACAAAACACAACCAAATAACACATAAATACGGATAAAAATATACGAAAACTCACATAAAAAGATACTAAAATCTAGGTGAAAATATCACTCATCATCTACCTATTAAATCAAGCTCAAATAGTGTTTGTGAAGATGAAATTGACAAATAATTGCATGTCCGCCGACTGTATATAGTTTGACACACTTGTCTAGCTATTAAATAGATATTTAAATTGCATGTCCCCGTCTATTTAATTTTTCTTCAATGCACATTTTGGCAATGAACATGATCTATTTTGAGTTTTTTTGTGGCGAATGAGTATTTCCGGTGCAATTAAACTATTGGCAAATTACTAAATTTATTCATTTTATAATTATAGAAAAAATGAATTATATAGACATATAATTGGACCATATTATTAGCAAAAACTTGTTTTGAACTATCAAATAAATCCTTTATAAATAGTTTTAATCATGTATTATATCTAATCGAGTTGGCATGCACTATAGTGAAGCTGAAAATGATATGGTCTTCAATCATATAAGTAGGAATTAAAGGGTACTATCGACCGACAAAAGTCATGAACATGATACGTTCTTTGCTTAGGGGAAGTGGTGATCAAACAGTTGTGATATTTCGTAGAACTTGTTTTGATCATTTTTGGAACCTAGATTCAGATTATGGGACCCCTCAGGCACTGTATCACTTGTTGTGTCAGGAGGTTCTGGTTTCTAGTGGAGATAGATACACCAGATATTTCAGGGTGTCCGATCAGGTTCTGCGCTTCACACTGATGGAGTTCATGCGTGTTATGGGTTTAGGGCTTGAAGATAGTGGAAAGTTTGACCCCAATGATGAGGTTGAGCTGGAGGATGATAGTTTATTTGCTAGCTTTGGTCAGAAGAGGGTTTTAGTCGATGAATTAATGAAGAGATTCGCTAAAAAACATATAAGAGCCATATTGCCGTGAAAGCGGCCAAGATTCTACTGGTGTACTACTTTTTGTTAGGTCGGGATACGTCAAAATTTTATATAGAATTCTGGGTACAGTTCTTGATGGAGGATGCTAAAAGGTGGAACTCCTCCCCTTGGGGTAAGTACACCTACCTCACCCTACTGCACCACATGGACTCTGTGAAGACCGACTTGCAAGGTCTAGGTAAACAGAAGCGCTATAATTTTTATGGATGCTCATTCGCCCTAAATGTAAGTGACAATGATTTTATGAGAATCTTCTATATTCTTATATTATTTGCACATTAGAAGTTACATGTTAGATGTAATTTACTTTGATTTTTATCACAGGTTTGGGCTTAGGAGCATATACCTGGTTTTGCACAACACCTGACTGTTGAAACCCCCACTCTTGATGTTAGACCTCTGTGTCTTCGGTGGAAGTATAGAAATGACTAAAAACCTGATGCTACAAATTTTTTTTCAGAGGTTCGTAAGTGTTTTATATTGTATGATTAAGGTAGTGAACCGACTTCAGAGTATGCAGGTGCCTAGTTTTTTTTCAGATTAATTTTTATCTTTAACTATTCATTATTCTATTCTCAGGGCCCAAGTATTGTTGACTTACCCGCCATCCTCTGTGAGGAGTCCTGACAGAAATATTTTAGGGGAATAGACAATGATATGAACTCTGGTTTTATGATCCATTTTTTAGGGCTTTTAGGGATCCAAAACCAAAAGGGAAGGGAAAGAAAAAGGTTGTGAGTTCCAGTTCTGATTCAGAAGATAACGGTCGTCATCAGCATGCTATCCCCATGTAAGTGAATATTTCATCGGAGTATGCTGGTAGGGAGAGAGAAGTTGGACAGATAAATGTTGAGGTTGGTGGCGATACATCATTTGGGGGTACACTTAGAAATGCAGCGAACATACTGTTGGATTGTATACTAAAAGTCTAGCTTTAGTATGAACAATGTCATAACAATATTTGAAATGAGAATCATTGATCAAATGATTGCATCTTATAATTTATTTTATATGCATAATGCAATAGTCCATTTACTTTATACTGTAGATAATATGTTGTGCGACAACACGTAGAAGATCATATTATCGGTTTCCTTATAAAGTTTAAACAGATGCTCACAACTGAGATAGACGGGGACTCTCTATCGGTATGGTTGTAGTGTGGTTTGGTATTAGCTTGTCTTGGCTATAGAATCACATTAGTGCACTTGTGTGTATTGAGCAGGACCGCCTGAGATCGTTCTTCTTATACTGACTATATAGTAGAACTTGATCTCTGTTATTATAGAAGTTCGTGCTCTTAATCCCTATATAATAACCTCGACACGTAGGGCAGTATGTATTTCTTTGATTCATCAATGGGTGAGATTTATAAGTATTAAATCAACAAACTCGGTGAGTTAGGAAGTAGTGCTGTATCTATGGTGTGCTGTTGATTGTAGAAGGAATCCATGTCCGTTATAGGTTGATGATGTCCCCTTGAGGAGCTCATAAGGTTTATCATGTAAATCTTGCAAGTGGATTAATTTCCGACATGATAATAAGGTTGAGTGGTACTACTCTCGGATGAGATATTAATTAATTTGAGTTGTCAGTAACTTAATTAATTAATGGGCATTGTATATCTTAAACATGGGGAGACTGTCGGGCTTATAATAAGAAGGAGCCCAGAACATAATTTTGGGATTGGACGGGTAGTGCAATAATAATATTTTAGTGGACTATATTATTATTATTGAATTTAATTAAAAGCTTTGGGCTAAGCTTGGTTAATTAAATTCAATTAAGGCCCAGCCCAATTTCTCCTCCTGGTCCCTGCTATAGCCCAACTATATAAGTCATCTCAGCTCCTGTTAACCCTAAGTCAGTGCCTCATTTGACAGTTAGAAAGAACAGGAGCAGATTGAGAGAATCCTGTGGATTGTTGCCCACACAACAGCAGGATTCGACTTGGGACATACATCAGAAGATCGAGAGGTAGTTCTCTGCAACGATCATCCTCTACATCGACCCAGAAGTACGGTAAACATTATTTTTACTTCCGCTGATTTGTTTGCCTGTTTATCCTAACGGATCACGTTGAACCGCACGATCCAATTGCCAACAATTGGTATCAGAGCGTTGGTTTCGTGGTAAAACGTGAGACGTTAGATTGGGGTTGTTTGTGATTATATGATTAAGTGATTTGATCTGGTTATAATCGCATGTTTTGTGCTTCTTGTGATTTATTTTTCGCTTGATAGAAAGCATGATTTAGGAATTGTATACAAGAGTATTATCTATTATTCCTATGCGTTTTTGTCAATAATATTATGTGTGATATTGTGAAAGAAAATACACTGTACACACACGGATAATATATCATCGACGCTGAACAAGCTGCCACAAACGCACGGATAATCCATCGACGATGATTGTTCACCCTGGACTCGATTCCCTCACGGCTGCTGGTCTGTTCATCAGAACACGTCAGCCTGGATACCTCTGAAACGGCAACGGGAAAGTAACATGGTAAATCAGTGGCGTGACTGACCACGACGATGCTGAGTACTGCTATCGACGAAGATCGATGGGAGGAGGCTGGCGCGATGTTGAAGAAAAGTCAGACCTGGATAGCTGGTTTCTGGGTTTTACAGAGGCAATTCCGGTGAGTCTGTGTTGCATCCTGGCACGTCTCCCATGGCCTCCAATTGCGTTCGAATGGCAGCGGACAGCGGCGATGCTCAATTGAGGGAAAGCTCCGGCTGGGCGATTCGAGGCAGATCCAGTCAGATCGGGGAAGATCGACGCAGATCTGGTGGCGCTGAAGGTGGTGGCTGTCCCACGACTGCACATCAAAGGCGCTGTGTCGGAGCGACTTGGAGGTTCTCGAACTGGCGGCGATTGGGCGATTCCTCCAGAATTTCCGAGCGAGTCCTTTATGGACCACGGCGGAGTTCAGGGCGGCAATTCCAAATCATTTAGTCAGGAGCTGGTGGTGATGCTGCGGAATCAGATAGCGGCGTCGACTGGTTGTTTGAGCCACGATCGTCGACAACCATTTCTGGGAGGCATGGGACACGCACGGCGTACTTCCCTGCGAGTCCAGCGGGTCTCGTGCGAGTCTTCCTGGTGGCAGCGCACTGGAAAGATGTGGACACGCTACAGACAAAAGGAAGTGGGCAGAGGAGTTTGACGCTGGGCAGAGAAGTTCGCGGCTGTGTCTGATGTTGTTACCGGCGACGGCGCTCGGTGGCGGCTTGATTCCGGTGGGCAGGTTCGCCGGCTGCAGCGACACCATTGCTAGCCGGTGTTTGCTGTGTGAGGTCATATCGCTTGCGGCTGGTGTTTTTAGGGCAAGGGATGGCTTGGGCTTTTTTTTTTATTTGGTTTTGGGCTGGGATTTGGGCCCAAATTTTAATCAAAAGGATATTGGGCTGCTGGGCCCTATTTTAATTAAGGTGTATTTGGGCTTGATTCTCTAGTTCATTGGCTGATGGTTTAATTGTAGGGCCCAATTCAGTAATTAATAGAGGGCTGCTCATTTTTTTAATTTGGTTTTTGGGCTGTTGGGCCCAATTTTAATTAAAATGGTAATGGGCTGCTAGGCAATATTAATTGCTGGTTTTAATTAATTGTGGGCTTGATGTTGGGCCAGGTTAAATATTGGGCTAGACCTTAATGCATAAATTGGCAGGGTAAATGGGCTTAATTATTTAATTAATGGGCTGCTCATTTTATGCTAATGATGTTTGGGTCAGCTGGGCCTATTTAATTGATCCAACATTTTATGCAATTAATTAATGTTATATAACTGATTAATTGATTTAATTGTCAATTATTGTTGTATATGTAAAATGCATGTTCTATGTGATTTATTTATTTAAATTACTGTTAATAGAAGCATGCTATGATGTATATTTTATTTCTGAATATTATATACATGTTAAAAACCCTCGGTGTTAAATAACTAAGTGGGAGAGGGGATTGGTAATTAATTCCCACGGCCTCCATTATTGGTTTGTAAGTGATATGAGTAAACTTGCGTGTTGGCAATAGGCCTTCCTTTCTAACGGATGAGTTTATTCATGGATCACTGGTACAGACTTCATTAAATAATTATTGTTTGTAATGTGGCACATAAACTTGCGTGTTGGCAATAGGCCTTCCTCCCTAACGGATGAGTTTGTGTGCAGTTCACTAGTACAAACTAATAATAGATGATTGTAGGAAGCTATCCGAGCGCGTGTGTACTTCTCCAACTGTAAGGCACACAAGCTCGCGTAGTGGACTTGGGATCAAATAATGGTGTACACTTAGGTGTAAATAATTAGTATCCTCCCCAATGGAGTCACTGCTATTATTTGCATGGCTAAAGAGGAACCGACTATTAATTATTTTGTCATAAAGTTAGGTTGACAAATGAAATTAATGGATAAAACATTCTCTTATAAATGTTCGGATTTGTAAACATCCACACTAACGTGGCTTGCAGACTCACGGTGCTTGAGATGTCGGTGAATTTTATTTTTATATTGTTTTGAGGGAAACAATATAAAAGGATAAAATCCGAAGATTTGATCGGAATATTTATTTGTGATTCTCTGAATTTCAGATGGTTTTATTTCACTTATTTTAACTAAAAGAAATTATATTTACTCGTCCAAAATTAATTGATTAGAAAAGAATCTTAGTTTTGAACTTTACTGCTTAAGAAAATACATGTGTGTTCTCACAAAGGACGTCTCATGATGCCTATTAAAGTCTCTAGTGAAGAGATGAGAGGTTCATAGAAATATGATGGTCTCATGTAACTCTTCGGATACTTGAGTAAATTAAAAGGCAGAAGATCATGGTTCAATTGATGAATGAATTGGAAAAGCTTGGAATAGAAATTGAAAGGGAAACCTAAATCAATTTATTCTTCACAATTTGCCTGGATGTTTTGAGCAAGTTCTACCTGAAATACGAGAGATTGTATATGGTGGGAAACTTCTAACAAAACATGTGGCAAAAGAAATCCATTTTTCATCATGATGTGAACAAGTTTAATATCTTATTTACTAATGGTTTAAACATGATTAGTGATGGCATCTACTGACTCGAAGTATGTAGATACTGGAATCACTAAATGTTTATCACTGAGTAAGAATAAGATTTTTAATAACATGGGTAAAACTACAAAGGTAGTAGCTATTGCAGTGGGAGTTGATTATTTATCTCATGATAAGAATAAATGATTGATTATGAGAAATTATCTTTTCGTACGTTTCATAGAAAGAATTTAATTT